>LR991040.1:11413123-12119685 GCA_905163495.3 Cosmia trapezina | reverse complement strand
AGTTTTGCAGCAGAATACGAGTAGATGCTAAATCAAGTAAATCTATTCTGTCTACCAGCCGATATCAGAACCTTCACTCAAGTAGCCCAGGTTCCCAGGAGTGATTTTTTCCCGCGGTAATTTTTTATCGCGCACTGGATTTCAACGGTCTACTCAGTGCCAAGAGTTGAAAATCGAACAGTGTGTTTTTTCGACGCTTGCACTTTGTTGGATTCTCAATGCTCAGCTCAACACAGACAGTTTAAAATCCTTTGCGCAATAAAATCCCGCCGCGATGTTTTTACTTCCGTGCGGACGTGGACTGAATGGTTCACTCGAATGAAGGTTCAGTTTTGTTTCATTCCACGTTCGCATGACACCACCGAAATTACATAGGTATGAACCGCTCCTTTCATTAAATTTTTCATCATTCGTTATAAGCGGATGAGAGATGCTGAATCAACATCGTTGGATTGGTTCACTAATGTAGGTATTCATTTTTAGGGGTCCTAATGGATGCCAACGGGACCCTATTATACTAAAGCTCCACTTTCGTGCGTCTGTCACAGGCTGACGGAGCTGTATCTTTTAAACCATATTAGATATACACTTGTTTTCACAAAGTACCTACTCAAGGTACTACCACAGTCTATACATCATACAGTCGCTTGGCAGAAGTTTGGCGAACTTCGTATGCATCTCGGGTTCTCGTCGGACGACTGTATGATGTATAGACTGTGTACTACTAGGTATAGCCGCTATAACAGCAAATATAAAAATAAAATAAAATATTAAAATTATAGGGGAACCCCATACAAGAATCTTTTTAAATAAAATACTTATTTAAGAAATAACGGGCCAAGTGAACACAATGAAGGGTCAACAATGATGTTAGTTGCAAGGAGAAAGTTTTTCAGTTTGATGGTCTGTACTTGACCATAAATTTGACTACACCTTTTGAGCATGTCGCGCGGATACAGATTCGCCCGCTTGCCACTTCTCCTGTTTTTTATATTTTTATGCTTGCGTCCGTCTGCCGCGTCGCCCGTCTCTCACGTGGCGGTGACTCGTTGCATTCTAAACAACTTATTTCATTTGTCAAGGTCAAGTTATCTCCCTTCATTCTAGTACGTGAAAACCCATGAAAACAATAGCTGTATCATCAACAACAAACTTCACTCAACATTAATTTCGCAGACACCAAACGACGGCGGTGTGGAACTGAATCTCTCGACAATTTGCCTGTAGTACCGCGAGTGCTGGCAACTTTGTTATGCAGAATACTTTGTTAACTTGCACTGTTTGTAAGCGGTGGAAGCAATTTGTAGGTGCTCAGTTTGTGGTTGTTATTCAATCAATCAAAGAGATAGATGTTAATTGTTATTGTATTTTGCTTTTAAAGGCTTGAGGAACAGTGTGTAAAGTTCACTCATCCTCCATAGAAAAGCGAATACACACACACACACAGGAACACACACACACACATACACACACACACACACACACACACACACACACACACACACAGGGTGTTACAGGGTGTTACAGGGGGTTATACAGGGTGGAATTTTGTAATGCCACCTGAAGGGAAAGTACTCTTAATACTGTAGATAGAAGATTTTACTCAAAGGAAACATTCCTTTATTTTTGAATAGAAAGAAAACTGCATTCAAAGATGTTCGAAAATTCGCTTGCCACGCCCGGGAATCGAACCGGCTAAATCTGTAAAAATGACACACTGTACTTTTATTGCATTGATCGTTAGGATCAATTATAAGGATGAAATCTCTCTAACAAACTTAATAAATTAAATGATAGGAAAACCATGAAATCTTAAATTATTTTAATTATTTACAAAAAATGGTAAACTAAATAATTTGTTGCTCGAAATGGGCTCCATTTTCTTGGATACACAAATGTATTCTTCTAACGAATTCTTTCTTTATTCTTTTCTAACCTTTAATAACGTGTTGTGGTGAATATTATAAATCGTATTCTGAACTTCAACTTTTAACTCGTTTTCATTTGCATAAGATTTAACGTAAATTAGATTTTTCACATATCCCCACAAAACAAAAAATCTAAAGGGGTGAGATCTGGTGATCTCGCAGGCCATCTCATTGTGCCGTTATTACCAATAAAGGTATTAAAATGGCTATTAATGTAGGCCGTATAGTGATTCTGCTGTTATAGGCTAAAGAGCTTTATCTTTGAGTTAAAGAGCTTTAACTCATTGAATTTATAAGTCCAGATTTCATGGTTTTCCTTTCATTTAATTTATCAAGTTTGTTAGAGAGATCTCATCCTTATAATTGATCCTAACGATCGATGCAATAAAGAGACAGGTTGTAATTTTTACAGATTTTAGTCGGTTCGATTCCCGGGTGTGGCAAGCGAATTTTCGAAAATTTTTGAATGCAGTTTTTTTTCTATTTAAAAATAAAGGAATGTTCTCTTTGAGTAAAATTTTCTATCTGATCTACAGTATTAAGAGTACTTTCCCTTCAGGTGGCATTACAAAATTCCACCCTGTATATGCTAGTCGAGCGGTAAACTCTGATTGCGCGATGCAGGTTGCGGACGTCATGTCATTGTGATGCGTTCGTAAGTGGCGATGTAGATACATGCTTATTATTGTTAATTAGACATTAGGGCAGTAAAAGAGTTCGTGGCTAAGTAATAACCGCCGTAAGGGTCGATCCATCAGGTTAAGCAACGGGGTTGGTCCGTGGATGGGTGACCGTCTTTACATACCGAGACTCCTCCGTGCCTCGGAAAGCACGTTAAGCTGTAAGTCCCGGCTGTCATTTGTGGATCTTTGACAGTCGTTACGGGTCGTCAGAAGCCCGAAAGTCTAACAACTAGTCTTACCAAGGGGTAATAGGTAATACGGGCTGGTATCCGCAACTCCACGTCAATGCGCGTATTTTGCGTATGAGTGGGAAAATCGATCATTCGATCCACCCCAGCTCCTCAAAGAAGGCCAGCAGCGCCTTGATGTTACTGACAAACTCACGGAGGGTACCTGGGTTACCGAAGTATGCCGCCCTGTATGCGGCGACCACCGGGCAGTTTAGAAGCACATGAGCTGCTGTCTCGTCGTCCTCCATGCAGGCCCTGCACAGCGGACTGTCTGTATCTCCTATGACAAAGGTGTTTATTAAATGACCCATGGCCAGTAAATACCAAGGGGTATCGTATTAATCAGTAACTGTGGGTTGTGGAGGTCAGATAAGCAGTCGCTCCATGTAAAATACTGATATTCAGCTGCATCCCGTTAGACTGGAAGTCGACCCTAACATAGTTGGGAAAAGGCTAGGCTGATTGATAGATTTGATAGTTGATCAAGGTGGGTAAATTAACCTTCCAATAATAACAGTTGCCAATAGAAGCCAGCAAGCCATTCTGAGCCAAGTGAACAATGGTATCAAATTGCTCTGTAGTGCCGCAGAGACAATAGCTCGGCTTGATTGTTCGATTCGAAGGTAATCGACTGAGAATTTGCTGGTTCTAGACTTTGAATAGACCTCCCCGTTAATTCTGAGGGTGATACTACGAGTATGTGTGTTTGGTGTAACAAAACAAAGAAAACTTTTTAAACTTTCGCGATTTGTACACATTATAAAACAATATCCACTACGGGTCTTATCGCGATATTCCTTTTTTTACGAGGTAAACAGGTACCTACTTGTTTCCCGACATTTCGACCGCCTTGCAGCGATCCAAAAAAGTACTCTGTGGCAGCGATCGTAGTCACGGGAGGACTGAAGACAGCTCAGCGACGACGTCTTCGTAAAGTGCGGGTATATGCATCTACCCTCACTTGCTGGTCTTCACAACTTTTATTAATGTCACTGTTGATACTTCTACACACAACACTAAGGACGTCTACACACTGGCGGACCTCGTCGGACGACCGGCGTTGCTTGCACTTACTAATGACTGGATTTCAAGTTGTAAGCAGTCGGTATCCATGCTCTCTGTTGAAATTTTTCTCTAAAAAAATTAAAAAGGAATATCGCGATAAGACCCGTTGTCGATATTGTTGTTTTATAAAACAGAGAAAATCTATATCTACCGAGAGCTGTAGGTAGTTAATTCAAGACCCAGATCGGCCCAGATAGACTACTGTATAGATTTATTATACTGTGCTAATACCCAGTTACCAAATCGAAACAGACAAACAGACCCAGTGACCTTGACCTCTGTATTCACACAGTGAACAGAGTCTGGGCAATATTGCTCGCGCTGCCGGTACAGTAGGCTTTATTGCTCACCAAACATGTTTATTGCGTGTGACGTCACTGTGTTCTAACTTGTTCAGGGAAGTATGGGAGGGTAATTTTACATGCACTTATTATTAGGTTTGAAAAGTATCATTTTTCTTTCTTTTTCGTGTGGTTAGTGGCTAACCAGAGGGCGTAGACAAAGTAACATTCGGTTAGCGATGACGCTAGTAGAAAATCCTAAAAAAAACCGGCCAAGTGCGCGTCGGACCACGTACAATGAAGGGTTCCGTCCGAATTTATCCCAAAAACAAACTTAACATAGTAATCAGAAAAAAAAATGGTATTGACAGACGGACAGACAGACGGACAGACAGACAGACAGACGGACAACGAAGTGATCCTATAAGGGTTCCGTTTTTTCCTTTTGAGGTAAGTAATCACAAAAAAAATATGGTATTGGCAGACAGAGAGACAGACGGACAGACGGACAGACAGACAGACGGACTACGAAATGATCCTATAAGGGTTCCGTTTTTTTTCTTTTGAGGTACGGAACCCTAAAAATGTCATAAAATTACAAATAAACAATTTTTGGACATTTTCCTATACTTGTGTGAGACCTTGCTTCTTGCCAAATTTCATGGTTGTAGGTCAAAGGGAAGTACCCCATAGGTTTTGATTTACTTGCGAGTATCAAAATAAGACGCATAAATGGCCGTATTTTAGGGTTCCGTACCTCAAAAGGAAAAAACGGAACCCTTATAGGATCACTTTGTTGTCCGTCTGTCAGTCTGTCAAGACCCTTTTTCTCAGGAACGAGTGAAGATATCAAGTTGAAATTAATATCAAATAGGTAAGTCTATAGACCCTTAGAGTTCTAAAAAAATCAACCTTCTAAGTCAACGCAATAAAAAATACGGCCATTTATGCGACATATTTTGATACTCGCAAGTAAATCAAAACCTATAGGATACTTCCCGTTGACCTAGAATCATGAAATTTGGCAAGAAGCAAGGTCTCACAGCACAAGTAAAGGAAAAAGTCAAAAAATTGTTGATTTGTAATTTTATCACGTAAGAAAATATTTTTTTGAGATTACAATGTTAAGTTTGTTTTTGGGATAAATTCTTTTCAGCTACGGAACCCTTCATTGTGCGTTCCGACACGCACTTGGCCGGTTTTTTTTACTACCTTGACTTAGCAGCTTGATTTTTCTAGGACTCCAAACGACTATAGACATACGTATTTGATATTAATTTCAACTTGATATCTCCACGCGTTCCTGAAAAAAGGGGTCTTGACAGACAGACAGACGGACAACGAAGTGATCCTATAAGGGTTCCGTTTTTTCTTTTTGAGGTACAGAACCCTAAAAAGGCAAAAATAAGATTATGGGGTTGACATAAGCTATCGAATTGTCACGTGATGATGTCAATGTCACTTTGAAGCTGTAGCGATTGTAGAAATTTCGGTAGAAATAGAATCGCTCCGAAGCGAATGCCATTTGTCTAGGCCCTATCTGCACCCTTATTGCGTAACACATTATCAATCGGAGTTTGAATCATTTTGAAACAAATTGCTAATCCATTGCTTCATATGTTCGAAAAATTTGTCTGCTCGACAAAATATAAATAGGTAACGCAATGAATGTTGTTGAACTGTCAAAATTAAACCAACTCCGATCAATTAGGGTGCCGGTGTCAGAGTTTTATATCGCTCATGGACCCCTGACTTGGCTTCACATGCCGTCGAGAAATATTTCTCAGGCATGAAGTAAAGTATCTGATGAACCTTATACCTTACCTACCAAATATCTGATGAATCTTACGTTTTTTGCAATTTCCTGTAGGCCTAGCTAGAAAAATGGCATTCGCTTCGGAGCTATTCTATTTCTACAATCTGCGGCTGTTATTATACAGGGTGTAAGTGTCTATATAAGTGTTATAATACTGGTATTCGGCTGCATCCGGTTAGACAGGAAGCCAACCCCAACCTAATTAGGAAAAGGCTAGGCAGATTGATTAACTCTTGCTGTTATATAATTGCGCAATACATTGCCCCGTATATACGGGGTGTAAATGTAAACAGTGGCAACCTTTTAACCCGTCGCACGCCAATTAGCAGACACAATAGATTTTCTATTGTTATCTGAACACCTTGGTGTGCAATCGACGTTTAAAGAGTTAAGGGGTCATTGTACTCATCATTATGAGCAACTTTTACTATGGGACCAAACCTGAAATCGCGAGAAAAATCAGCTGTTCAGTACTAATTCGTCAAAATGTAGGGAACAACTGATTTTTTTTCACGATTTCAGGTTTGGTCCCAGAGTAAAAGTTGTTCATAATGATGAGTACAGTGACCCCTTGAAAGGTTGCCACTGTTTACACTTACACTCTGTATAGCCGAAAGCCCATTTATTCAATCACACAAAGATTATTTTGTAATAAATAATACATTACAAATACTGAATGGAGTAGAATATTCGAGAGAAGTAGGAAATATTCATTAAACAGACAACAGAAAAGATCCAATCTAATAAAACAAAACAGTATGTCTTCAAAAGGGACCATAGCAAAACCATCCCGACAAATTACAGGGGCCCTAAACAAAGTGAAATAGCCCGAAATAATAGCGTGAGTTGTGACTGTGATTCCGTTCCAGACCATAGCCCATAGACGGGCGAGGCCGGCCACGCGGCACTTTCCCAGGCCATTAAAATTTACAGGCCAGAGGGCTATTAGCACGTGGAAAAATGTTTATTCTTTATTAAAAAATGTTTTTTTGGAAGTTACGTTGTTTTTTTTTGTTCTAGCTGTGGCCTCTGTGTGTGTTACATAGTAATAGGTTTCGCACAAGACACTAAACTCAGTTTACCATGATAGTTGTTAATTCAACTACTTCAACATCTGCCCAGCCTTTTCCCAACTATCTTGGGGTCGGCTTCCAGTCTAACCGGATGCAGCTGAATACCAGTATTTTACATGGAGCGACTGATTATCTGACCTTCGCAACCCAGTTACTGGGTAACACGATATCCATCTATCTGTATTAACCACGAAGTAAAACTATGTTACCTATTACGGCGTTAAAAAATGAAACTATTAAGAGAACCGAACAAAAATTTATAGAAAACAAATACGTTACCTACCGACTTACTTATTTATGAAAACCGGCCAAGTACAAGATGGCCTCGCACACGAAGGGTTCCGTACCACCAACAATATATTTTAAAAAAATACATTTCTTGTTTAAAATAAAAATAAAATAAAGTTAAAAATTAAAGGGGGTTTCCCTTTTTATTTTAATTTTGTTTTATTTTTATTAATTGTTGATATAGCGGCAATACAAATGGGTCGATCTCCACAGGCATTTTTTTTCGTGTCGGGCTGGATAAACCCATTTTAAAATCGAAAAACGTTTTCAAAATATTTTTTTATATACAGTTCGGTGTCTAATCTACGTGATACAAGGCTAATATTATGAATAAATTTATTTTAAATATTTTAAAAAAAATCTTAAACCTTAAAATCCTGATCGCTCTGGGTTGACCCAACTCCCGATTGAATGAAAAAATATTCCTTAACTTTTTAATGAGAAGGTTCTTAAGAAACAACTTATTTAGATTAAATAACAAATAGTTAATCTTCACAGTAATAAAATATTTTTAGTTATATTAACAATACTTTTTCCACAATTTGAATTTAAAGTCGTGACCGGGCATTTCATCTCATCGCTCTGCGCTGAGGTAAAACATCGCGCTCATCCCTAGTTACGCGTTATAGACACTCTATTCCGATACCACGGGGCAACGCCAGCAGGGGTCTAACCGCCGAAGAGGATACCTGTGTTCCACGTTCCCGCTCTCCAACATTACGAAGGTAAGTTTATGATTGCTCTGGATTTGGCTCTCGAATTTTATGATTGCTATGGCACGTTATTTAAATTAAATAGTAAGCTTGTGAATGTGTTTGTTATGTGAATTAAGTGATCGTTATGATGTTTTTTATGAGACGTAATCACAACTTTCTACTGTATTTAAATTCGGCTATATTTATGTTTTTGTGACTTTTTCTGATCGCTATGGCTGTGATTGCTCTGTCCAAAAAGACCAGAGCGATGATATTTTGCATTAATTGTACGTTATAAATCTATTTTTAGTAGTAGTACCGGACTGTAACAATGACAAACAATGAACTATGCATATAACCTTTAATTTATAACCTTTCCTGGGTTTCTTTGGGTAACCTAAACCCATAAACAGATTTTGACGTATTTTACCTTGATAATATTATTATATTGGCATTTAGCTAACCACAACTGTAACCCTTTCTTCTCTAAAATTAATGGCAACTATTGTTGCAGATTGAAATCATGCCTCGAAATAAATTATCTATTGAAGAAAAACGTCTTAGGAAGAAATTGGCTGAGCGTCGTAGAATAGCCAAGTTAAAAAATAATCCAGATCTATACGCACAATGCAGGCTTGTAAAGTCAAGAGAGAGTTACCAAAGGAAAAATGCTCGGGGCATAGTATTACTACCAATGAGTGATTTGACTCCAAGCCAGCAAAAGGTTCGTAGGAAGAAAAGTAGGCAGAGTTCTCGACGATATTATTTAAAGAAAAAAGTGGATAAGTTACCAGCAACTGATGAGCTCCCAATAAATGAAGAACCTATCTATATATCTGAGAACCGTGATCCTCTTTCAAATGTTCCTCAATCATCTCCAACCTTAAGCACCAATAATGTAACAAAACATAGAGATACTGCAAACTGTAACACAAGATGTTGAAAATGAGTTTAACATTAATAATCGTGTAAAAGATCATTCTCAGACAAGTTCCTGTCTTCCAGAGACCTTTAAAGAATACGAAAATTTGTCTTATTTTGATTCACCCGCGTCACCGGTTTGTAGACTAAGAAGAATAACTAGATAGCAGCGGCTATCGCAAGATACTGAACGAACGATACTGAACGAACGAACTAACATGCACTGGCAGTGCTTCTTCCAGCATCTGTCCCGGTAGTCCACAAAGCTCAAATAGCTCCAAAGAACCTGGACTCGACACCAAGAGAAGACCGCTTTTTAGTTACTCAGGTGCTGAGGAACCGCAAATTCAGTTACATAGACCTCAAAAGAAACTTGAAGAGGTACGAGGAGCACAATTTAGGCTATGGACAGTGAGGAGGAGGTTTTTAGCGCTTGATATACGCAGTCGACAACCACCACGGGCCCCCAAGTTACTCCGTGAGCACCGGATTGCTCGACTGAGGTTCACTAGAAATTGTCTATCTTGGACACTAGGTAACTGGCGTAGCGTACTCTTCTCCGATGAGGCTCGAATTTGTCTGAATGGTGAATACCGACGTCGGCGAGTATTACGAAGACCAGGGGAACGCTATGCCGACGTGTGTTTTGAAGAAATCACCCCTTATGGTGGAAGGTCCGCTATGTTCTGGGCGGGCGTAACTTCTAGCTATCGTACAGAGATAGAATTAATTGAAAATGTACCTGTGTGTGACCTTTTTCTAAAATAATACATTTCTCTTACATATAATCTTGTTACAAGTACACTGAATACGACTGAAAACGGCTAAATAAATAATATTTTATCAATATTTTTTTTTTTGTTTCACTGATTTCACCATTTATGATCGCTCTGTCACCAATTATGATTGCTCTGGTCACGAAATTTTTTGAACTTAAATATTTCCATAACTGTTTGTGTAAATTGAAGGCCAATAGTAAAAATGTACTATTTGAACATCATTATTTTTAATGAGATACATAATTACCATTAAATATCAATATCTGAAAAGCACCAGAGCGATCACACGAATACGCCCGTTTTGGAGATCTACCCAAATACACAATCAGTGAAAATTTCAACTGTCCACACGATTCATGAGATACAGCCTGCTGACAGATAGACAAACAGCGGAGGCTTAGTAATAGGGTTCTGTATGGTACCCTTCGGGTACGGAACCCTAAAAACACCAATAATTTGATAGTAAGAAAACTATGAAACAGCGGTTTATATGCGCATATAAATAGAAAATATACCTCCACACAGAACCTTGAGAAACTATAAATAACACGACGGGTTCGGGCCAAAATAATGAAGAGACCAATGTAAGGTCCTGGTCACACAAAATAGATAAATACAGAAGGTCAGCTTCCTACAACGTGCGAAAACACACGCACACATATACACGCTTCACGCACAGTGAGTGAAATGTGTGGCATTTTTTTTAACGCATGTTTTAAGACGCTTAAAGGCCCTTCAAACAGGCGCGATCACGCGACACAAAGGCACTGCATGCAGCGCGACAAGCGGTGCCTCTGAATCGCGCGCGATTCGCGTTGCTAGTCGCACATGTTTGTAGGAGCCTTATTCGTTAAGGCTCCAAGAGTCATTTATACTGCCCGTCATCGTATTTTTTTTTTTTGTTATGAATGCGTTCGTTCAGAATGCGTATAGTTTGAGATCAACATACGTTCGCGTCTGTGTGTGCGTGAGCTTAGCGTGAAACTGCGGTCCCAAACACCGCTTTCTCACAGGCCAGATCGTGTCAAGCCAGGCCGACACACACAGTGGGAATGCTCGACACGGGCCGCGATAGGCCTCGACAGGCGTGGCATAGTCTGGCGCGGCCTGTCAATAACCGGCCGTGGGACCGCAGCTTGTACCTGATTGCACTCGTTGTATGGAATCAGCCTTCTGTATCTATCTATTTTGTGGCGTAGTTCCAGGCCTGTCCCAAATGGTTCACAGGCCATTAAAATTTATAGCCTATCCGGCGAGCGAAATGTTTATTTGTAACTGCTATCCGATTGTTTGAATTAGCGATTATCGTAGAGATTTAAACTAATTATTATTTGATTATGTCCTACACAGACGCCTCTATTAATTGAATACCTTCGAAACTCAGACTAAATAAAAAACCAAGACATAGAGCGTTGTCAACAGTAACGTGAGGCCTCACATTTCGGGTTTTGTAAATATTTGTGCACTTAAAGAGGTACACCCTGGGTGAACCTCATTCGTTTAGTCGTAGTTTGGTGTAAAGGTGTAAATGTATACGTACAGAGCGAGGTGTAGTTTTTTGCATGCTTCACTGAATTGTTCATAGCGCTATGTCTTGGTTTTTGTTTAGTTTATTTAGTCTGAGCTAGGAAAGGGGTGTAAACACAGTAAATTAAATAAAGGTTTCCGTACAGGGACAGTTTGTTATTATTTGTTTTGTTTGTACATATTAATTCCATGCAGATAGCAAAAGAACACAAAACAAAACCCGTTTCAAACCAAAAGAGTATTTTCTCTTATGCACACACCTTCTTGTTCACCGTTCCTCCCCACAATATTTATGCTACACTTCCATCAAATTGATATAAAGTTTTTGACAGTTGACCTGTACCGATTTTGAAATGTATTTTATTTTGCAAATAATTTTGTACTTTGAAAACTTTGCGATACTATCATAAATTACACTAAGCTTTTACAAATCCTTCTTTTTTGTAGGCAACAGAATTTATTCGAAACTTTATTTTTGTGTTGTGTAAAATCTGTACCTTCTGGACTTTCTGGCTTTACCTTGGCTAAAATCATATTTAAAAATCGTTTTCAATGCGTAGAGTGCCTAGAATGAGACATACGTTTTCTTTAGAAGACATTTCTTACTAACTAGAAAAGAACGTACGTAAACTTCTAATATAACCCTCAAAGAGACAAATAAAGTATAAAATTGCCTCACAATCAGAGATCAAGCAAGGGAGAATGAACAGTGTGATCTTGTACCAGTAGAGCACCAGCAATCTGGGAATCTCAAGCTGTACGTTTCAGGTGCCCCAAGTCAAAATTGCCGACCAAAGGACAAGTACCAAGAAACACCGACCTCTCCCCATGATGAATGTTCTGAGGTCGATGTTTGGGGTCTGCAGCGGGTCGGCAGAGAAGGGAGAGGTTCACGACACGATCCGAAGGGTGTTTGGCAATGATATGGTGATAAAAGACAATACGGATAGACATAACCAGTTAGTATTTGTATTTTACTGTATTAAAATATTGAACCTTGAACTCTTACTTGTCACACTGTCACTATAATTGTCATAAAAGAACGCGAATACGCGACTTTCGCAAGTTGCGGGAACTTTGTTTGTGTGAACACACGTTCAAACTTACAGGTGTTAAGTGTCGTCCATAAAATTGATTTTGTACAAGCTACAAGAAGGTAATCAACAGAGTCGTACTGCCGGTTCACAATAGCTCGATTCACATTACAAAAAAACCGGCCAAGTGCGAGTCGGACTCGCGCACCGAGGGTTCCGTCCCGATTTCTGAAAAAGTGTGCTATTTAGAGAAGTCGTTTTATTTTTCCTGTAATCTTTACATAAACTATCACATAGAATTATTTCAGATTTATCTCTTTGCAAACTTCGGAGATATAGACCGGCCAAAACGCTCAAAACATCGTAAAAAAGAAAAAAATCTTAGCAGTGTACGAGTGGTCGGAAAATTTAGTTGATGATGTAAATAACGAAGGAAAAATAGTCCAGACTCGGAAAAAGTTCTGGAAGAGGGGTGGGGGGCTAATATATACGGTTTTAGGGGTTTGTACTCATAGTTTTTTCGGTTGTTCGCTTTTTTAACGATATTTTTGTACGTAAACAATATTATATTTTAATTCCATATGAACGCTGAGATTTCAACGAAAAAAATGAGCACTGGTAAAGGTCATTTATCTAAAATTTACAAACCAAATTTTTCGATTGAAAATAAGGTCATTTTTTTGTATTTTCTTCATTAAACATCGACAAATAAATATTTCGCTTTGAAAAAATTTGGGCTTGTTTAAAACACAAAAAACAAAACTAAAAAAACGGTTTTTTGCGTTTTTCTCGATAATTTTGAGGTTATGGGTAATAATGTATGAGAAGAAAGTTAAAGATTTTTTTATTATCTACCACTTTTACATTTAACTTTTTTCGATAGTAGTTTAGCCGCAAATTGGAAAAAACGAGTACAAACCCCTAAGGCCGTATATATTACCCCCCCCCCCCCCCCCCCTCTTCCAGAACTTTTCCGAGTCTGGACTATTTTTCCTTTGTTATTTACATCATTAGCTAAATTTTGTGACCACTCTTATATTGCTAAGAATTTTTTTTTCCTCAAACAGGATTGGCCCTGGTCTAATAAGGGGGGCGAACGGTTTTTTTTTTACATTTTTTATCAAAAGTCGAAAACTATAGGGCCTAAAAAAAATGTTAGAGAATGTGCACACAGCGTTCTTTCATATGATACCCCCACATGCCCTAGCAGCTCCATTTTGAATTTTTAAGACCCCCTTTCAGTCCCTGTTGCAAAAAAAATATAAATGTTTTTATTTTTTTCTTATTTGAAAAATAGTTGGGTAAACGTCATCTAAACGTGTTCCAAATTTCAAGTTGATAGCATTAGTAGTTCTTGAGATATCCAGCTGTGACAGACAGACAGACAGACAGACTGAGTCACACCATAAGGGTTCCTTTTTTACCATTTTGGTACGGAACCCTAAAAATCATACGTGGCAGACAATTTCTGTAGTTGTATTAAGTGTGTTCACATCACATGTAACGAACATGAGCAGAGTGTGTTAGGACAGTCAGGGCCCGGGCAGTCTGTGATTTCTCTGCTAAGCTACGTTTTGGTTCATTAATCGTCGCCCTCCAAACGGCGCGGCGGCGGCGGCGGGGCAATTGAGTAACACACTATCAATCGGAGTCGGCATCATTTTGACAGTTCAACAACATTCATTGCGTTATTTACGTTGTCGAGCATACAAATTTTTCGAACATATGAAGCAATGGATTAGCACTTTGCTTCAAAATGATTCAGACTTCGATTTATAGTGTGTTACGCAGCAATAAAAAAATGTCTGCTTTTATTTCGGGAGAAACAAACCGCGACATATCGTAAATAAGCAAAATAGTCTCTAATGATAAAATACGACGCATTATGAACTACTTGTTCATAATAATTATTAATTTCTAATAGTCCAGTAAAAATAGATCGATTTGTATGGAGTAGATTGCAATAAATGCTCTTTGGGTGATAATTCAGAATTAAATATATAAATAGCTGAAATACATAAATTGACAGTAATCCCCGATTTTTTTTTTATATATATTGAGTTATTAGCAATTATAGCAATAACATTAAATTTAAGTGGGAACAAAAAATGGACCACTGGTGATTTTGTACATGACTGCTCCTTTTCAAAAGTTTTAATTATGGAAATAATTATCCCCGGTCAAAATCAACATATTAAGTACCATATTCACTATTTTATATAAAATCAATGATAACTTCAAAACAGTACTTACCTAGAGAGTGAAATTTTGTCAAAGTATTTAAATAGTTACTACAAATAACTAGGTAAATTATCACCAATGTGACTATTATACTTTTTTTTTCGTGAAGTTAAATTTGTATTTAACCCTTGTACATTAAAGACACCCAGGATATTTTTATGAATCTTACTACCAACAATTTTTGTCTACTCAAATTGGAAGAAATCCCCTGAATATCTCTAAAGCATTTCTAATAATTAAATGAAAATGAAACACTCGCGAGAGGGTGCGAGCGGGCGGCGCGCGGCGGGCGGGTGGCGGCGGCGCGGCGGCGTCGCGATGCATCAAGCGGCCGCGTCTATTACATAAATTTTATTTTGGATTCGTGTAATTAGACCACATGAGTAAACAAAGATGTGGTGTTTTAAAATGAAATAGTACGCACGGCTACAGATCAAGCTATACATTTCCAGTATATGCTGATCTCGCATTGTATAGGATTTCCTAACAATGAGTGGTCAGTGTAAACTGGAAATGTATAGCTTGATGTGTAGCCGCGTGTACCTACTTCTAGGCAAAATATTAATATCAGCAAAATTAAAAAAAAAATATTTTGGAACAATAACACAAGAAGTACCTAGGTACACAAGTAAAACGATCATAGCTGCAAAAGTATAAACTGTAGCGCAGCTAACAACGTCCTTCTCAGATACAGAATGGAACAAATGTTCCATGCAAAAAGAGACTAATAGGTAATTTTAGTACTTTAGATAGTTAAAAAAAAGGGGCGATTTGTACCAATAATCGTCGGATTTGTACTATTACTCGTCAAAACGACCCAGTCGTGTTCAATTTTTTGTGTTAATGTGAACTCTCAGACCTTGAACATACTGTACGTGTTTGTTAAGAGTCTAAGAAACAAAAGGTAGGTAGAAGACTGAATGCTAAGATTTACTAAAGGTTGTAGCAGAGCAGGAGGTAATAAAAACAGCAAGGTTAATTAAATTGTAACATATTTTTGCTTAAAAATTTTAAGAGACGTCTGGCAAAAAAATATGTGCGATCAGAATAACAGAATCAGTTTTTGTCCGGAATTAAGTCTGTGCTTTTGACTCGATGGTTGAGCCGATCAGACGTCAACTCCATGCCCAAAAGCTCTAGGCGGTCGGTAACTAGTACAGATGCTCCTCGGAAAGTAGGAGATAACTGAAACTGACTCCTTTTGGCAGTGAAAAGAGACGCCTTTGTTTTCAGAGCATTGAATTTGACCAGATTGCCATCTCCGGCATTTTATCTATGGGCCTAGTTGCCTGATAATAAAATGATTATTATTATTATTTTGTCTTTGACATATCTCGGGACCCTGGGGTGCCGGACCTTTGGAAGGCGTATGAGGGGCCGAAGCCAACTCGCAGAGGCCCCTTAGACAATTTTAAATGACGAGGCGGCACCAGCCGACGATTATCCCTGTATGCACTATGCATATGCACCCAAGGACAACCCCCGGTTTGTGCAGGACTATTGCAGAACATGGATACAAAACATATTGGGCTATGGATTTGGGTGGTTGTGGACTGGTTACCTAAAGCTATGAACTGACTATGGCCCCTGTCGGATCAATGTTTTATAATACACGGATAAAATGGCAGGGGGTGACTTGCACACTCAATAATGGGCCCCCGAAAACGGTCGCTAGCACATAGTGTCGTAGCGGCAAGGGGGCAACATGTCCTGAGGTGCTTGTGAGGAGTGGAGAGGTATCCCACGGTTCTCAGAATAATCCCAGAGCCCGGAAGATGGTCAAGATCCCTACAAACACTGGAATACTTCCTTCCTCCGAGCACGTTTGCTCTTGCGAATCTCCACTCAAGCCAGTCAATAAAGGCAAGAATGAGGTGGGAGCTCTGTTCCCGTCAGTGTTCACTCCAGCCGGCCAATAAAGGCAAGCCAGAGATGAGGAACAAGACTACTCCCGGGAGATAGGGTCCGTGGGGTCGCTACTGCCCAACAGCTCGCCACATGCTGCCCTGCGGGTTTCTGTATCTCTCTTGGTCTGGCTCCTCACCCTAGACCTGTGTCGGCAAAGTGAACTCTACTGTTCGGAGCGCGCAAGCCCCACCACGACGTCAACGTAGAGATACGGCGGTGGGGTTATTATTATTATTATTGTGGAACTACAGTGGGGTATGTTAGAGGCCGCATCAAGGCGTGAATTTTCGGCAAAGATAAAGGCTAATAAGTTTGCACTTTCTTGCGCGGGATGAGCCAGCGTTCCATCAGACTTAAGCATAAGAGGCAGCAAATGGCAGAAATTTGTCTAGACCGATTTAGACAGCGATCAGAACTCCTTGCTACCAGAAAGGATGCCAACTTGGCCTCAATTCGTCCAACATGGTCAAAACGCGCCTTCCGTAACACCCGTTCGCAATACTTGGCGGGAGAATTTAACGCTCTTTTAACATTGCGCGAGCACGTTGACAGTCGCACCTGTCATTACGGGCTGAAGCCCAGGCCTGGTATGCCTGCAGTTTTACCAGCACCTGAGCAATTGTTGAAGGTTAAGTTCAAAATTGAATAAGAAAATTTTACAGTTTGTAGTAACGTGACCTGCTATTATAATATAATAATATTTTACCTGGTCACCGTAAAAACGTGTTAAGAATTCACTTGCTTCCTTGCCAGACGCTTTTGTTTTTGCCAAAGCTTTTGCGACAGTCTGTGTGCCTTCCGGGTTGCCCTCCGACATAGGTAACGATTTTATTTGCTATATTTCGGTTTTGCGGAAAATATACGCTGGAACAATGTGGCTCAACGCATGACATGTTCTTAATAATTTTCTCTTTGGAATTAACTGGCTTCTTTCCAGAATCAACAAGATTATTTTTATACTTTTCGTTTTTACCTGTTATCATTGTATTTGAGAATGTTGGTTCACCTGTTATTGGCAACTGTATAAGCCTATTACTTTTTAGCTACTATTATTTGATGTGTTGTATACAGAAGCTGTTGGTGTACCTTTTTAAATAAAATAAAAATAAAATAAAAATAAAGATTAGGGCATGTGAAGGACCCGCCGGATCCAGTGGACCAGTTTGGCCCAGTGGTGCTAATCATTCTAACAACTTGCACACCCTTTATTACCTATAAATTTATCTTAGGAAGCAAATTCATTATGACTTAAACTAAACCGTAAATGTATTAAGTAGTTTACTACTGCAAAATGTAATTTTCTAAAAATTTAATTAATGTTGTGTGTACAAAAGCGTTAACAACTATGTTGCGGTCACAATAATAGTTATTATTCGCATTTTGTGGCATAAAACACTAAAATACCTAGAATTTGGCGGGTTTAGAGGCAACTATTAAATGACGAGATCTGGGTCAAGTAGGAATTTTTAGGTACCAATAGATGTCACGTTCGAAAAAAAATACTTTTGTGATTAAAGTGTTCCAAATTTCAAGTTACTCCTATCGTTAGCAAATTAACTTAACTAATTCATCAAATAATCAGACTTAGCGTAGACCCAACTGAAGTTTCACAAATCGAAAAACAAAACTACGTGCCGACTTCACATTTAGCAGCTGAACTTGCAAAAAAATTAAATTTTTGTCGGACACACTTTTCAAGTAAAATATTTCAGACGTTGCAATATGTTACCAAGAATAGGTTGCCATAAAATCGGCAAGTTTAATGTTCAGTCAATGAGGTATTATAATACTAGAGGCGCAGCGTCCTACAAAATAATTCAGAAAAACGTACCGACTTACCGACTTGTACGAGTTTAAACACGTAGCTTTGAAACGGATACATAAATATGTCAATCTGTCAAAATAATCTATGTTTGTCTCACTTCTTCTACCGTCAAACTAATTACGTTGAAATGAGACAAGACATTGTTACCCGAAAAACGGCCAGAGTTGCCAACGATCAACATCATTTCCCAAGAATTTAATGAAGGTTTTCATTGAATCAATTATAATGAAAGATTGTAATATCCATGTGCTTCTGATCTTTAGGTACCCTGGAAAACAAATAAGAGATCACTCTGTCTAGTACTGCACCTATTGACGCGTTTATGATGAATGTACATACGTTGCGATGAAAATTAAATAACGTAAATTTATAGTTACGTAAAACTATAGTTTATCTGTTTCGATCCATTTTAATAGTAATAAAAACCGGCCAAGCGCGTGTGGGCCACGCAAAATGAAGGTCCCCGTAATTGAAAAGAATGTATCCAAAAACAAACTTAACATTTGTAGCTGAAAAACATTGCAGAGTAGGCATGGTATTATACCTTTCGCATTTTTGATTTGTATACTACTGTTTTCGGCAATTTGTATGTAAAATCATTGGCACATTATCCGAGAAATGAAATAAATTGTCTTTCCGAAGCTCACTAAAACATAGAGTTTTAAAACCTTTACTGCCAACGGTGACAGAATCATTATCTAAGGACTCTCCGCATATTACGCAAGACATAATAAATAAGTACCAAAATCCGGGCGCATCGTAAACAATCGCATTGCGTAATGAGAAGAAAATTTTCAGTAATTATTTGAGCAGTTAAACAATAGCTCCATCTTTTTCACATCCGATAACTTCGTCCCTCTCGCACACCGACGCGGGGGATGCAAGGCGCTCGGTCAAGGTTGGCATTTTATATTGTGTAGGTAATTTAGGTTTTATGCATTTTGCGAAGAATCCTTATCACTTAATCAGGGGATTATGACACTTACATATGAAGAATGAAAATGTTAATGCACAGCCTAAAAAATATTTCAAGTGTCTTTTATGTACAATATACAAAACATGATAAAACACTTTTTAACTATGTTCCTGAGAAGTCACCAAGGTGAAAACTGAACATAGGTTCGAGGCTAACGTTTGGAATGTATAAACAGAAAAATCCCCGAAAGTGCGATTTTTTAAGTCTCATTTATCACACCATGAAAGAAAAAATCTCGTAATGTTAAGAATTTTGTACCCAAACCGAGGGATTACTTATGTACTATAATTTTAGGCTGGCTGTAGACGATAATCTTACTTTTCACCTAAAGTGTGTTTTTTGTTTAACGTTAAACAGTAAAAACACAACTTTAGGTATTTCTGAGGTTCCTCCGACCATATAAGCACAAAATTGCCACGAATGCATACGTAAATAACTATACTATTATTTCAAAACCAATTTACTAAAGTGTCTTTAATGCAATCTCAAACACTATTTTTACTGGACTATAACTTGCGTTCACTGACGCACGCCTGAGAACAAAATAGCTAGTGCCAGGCGACAGCTGTCACTTTGACATAACGGCGTAGAAATAACACAATAAATATAGAGGAATTTTATAATTAAGGGCAAGACCCTGGCCCCAAAGTTACCGGGAGTGCGGCCGCGACGGCAGCGATTGACAAATGGGGCGGAAGGATGCCTTTTATAAACGCGCTTTTAATTTTGATATTAAAAGCGTGTTACTATGAATGAGGCTGATACATGAACGAGGACATTGGCACTAGCAAAGAGAGGTCCTATGCCAAAAATTTAGAAATATTGGTATTGGTTGGGTTGGTGGTGAAATCTAATATCACCAATCACATCAGTTCAAATGCACCACGCGTCTAAAAAGAAAGAAAGAAAAAAATATTATTTTGCACAAATAAGATGCATAATTATAACTATTTATAACGTTTCATGTCTAGTTTGTGATTGGTCGAATCCTGTACGGCTCCGCGTCAGTGTAAACAAGCCTTTAGATATCGAAAAAATATACTGTTTAAAAGACCATGACGTCAGAAAAATATAGCTAGGTACTGTTTATAATTTTTTTTAGACGGAGTAAATACGTGACTCACATCCGTGAGAACCTGCCCAAGATGCTGGATGCCAAGGTGTTGAATACCAAGACGAAGGCCAAGAAACACGTCGCTCCTGTCCCAGAAGTAAGAATATCTAACTTCTTAATATCTACAACAAAACGCTGTTGCTTTTATAAGAGATATATATAGCTTCTGCCCGCGACTATCGTCTGCGTTAAATTTCTTGTTTTAAAATCCTATGACACTCGGCAATACTGTAGCTTCCCGTTAGTGAAAGAATTTTCGGAATCGGATCTGTAGTTCCGAAGATTACCCCTTACTTAAAAACTCCCTAATATTAGTGCAGATGGGTGCTGTTTGAATAATCATCTCATAATACTTAGGGATCACGATCACGATCTCCGAATAGCTACTACTTACCGAATAAATTCAAAAATGGAACAGAATTTGTATGAAATTATCTGCCAAGTAAGTTAATAGGAACTTAATCGTAAGTGGTGATCAATACAGGCCCTGAAACTTAGGTAAACTAATCACCACGTAAGAAATGATTCTAACTATGATATTTTCTGGTAGTTTGTTCGAATATAGGTATAGGTATTCGTTCTCAGCCGTTATAAAAGATTAATTTAGTTATTTAAATTACAAAAAACGCGCATTGACGTGGAGTTGCGGATACCAGCCCGTATTACCAATTTAAATAGCAATCCAACCAGTCATACCAATGTGTACCGTGTTATGTTAACCAGTAACTGAGTTTCGGAGGACAGATAGGCCCAACATTGCTGGGAAAAGACTTAATGCTGCGGCCACATTGTCACGTTATGGGGAGCTACAATTCCCAAGTTCCTTCGCTCTCTCTCGCCGCACACCGCTTGACGGCGACTAACGTCTCGCTATAAACAGAGAGCGCGCAAAGTGTAGTTCGCTTTACCGCGACAGTGTAGACGTAGCATTATAGGTATAGATGGTCCTGTTCATCTACGACGGTGTTTTTTAGTTAGCCACTACTTTCCCTCTGCAAAAGCCACCCCAAATACTTCTAGGCATCTTTTTCCAGAGCCACCTCGATCCAACCATTACGGTACGCGTCTAGCTTGCCTCGCCACCTCTTCCTGGGCCAGCCTCGGCGCCGGAGCCGTCCATCCTCAAGCACCCACCGTGTGGGGACTGTTGCGCTGTTACCCAACGGTCACTGTGTGGCTGACGTGACCCGCTTATTAACTTTTTTATTTCAGACAACAGAAAAAACTGATGAGAGATCCGGGAGAGTAGGACCGAAGATCGTTGTATTCGACGCATCTACAGGTTAGTTTACATTCAGAGTTGTGTTGTGTAGATGTAGTACTTAATTGTTTCTAGGTATATAAGGACCATCTATTCCTAAACGAAATCTTTTAAGGGGTCATTGTACTCATCATTATGAACAACTTTTACTATAGGACCAAACCTGAAATCGCGAAAAAAAATCAGCTGATCTCTACATTTATGTTTACATAACTCGTCAAAAGGCAGGGAACAGCCGACTTTTTTTTTGCGATTTCAGTTTTGGTCCCATAGTAAAAGTTGTTCATAATGATGAGTACAATGACCCTTTAAGAGATTTCTTGTATGAATCTTCTATATAAATAAAAAGAGAAGTCCTGACTGATTGACTGACTCATCAACGCCGAGCCCAAACCCTTGGACCTAGAAAGCTGAAATTTTGCACAGAGGTTCCCTTTATAATGTAGACAAGGAATAAGGCAGGAATTCCTGGTAGCAGGTTCCCTTGGGATATTTTCCGACATCCACGCGGTCGAAGCCGCGGGCAAAAGCTAGTAGATCATAGACCTTATATGCATTTTACGAAAACTTACCAATTATGATTGCAATCTAAATCTTGTTGGTCTGGTGGTCACGTTACTGCTGAGCATGAGGTCCTGAGTTCGATTCCCCGGTCGGGCAAAGTGTTATTGGGTTTTTCTATCAGGAATTTTTCAGTAGCAGCCCGGAGTCTCGATTTGTACCTGGCTGATGGCAATAGACTCGCCCCCTATTACATGGGACTTAAACATAACTGACGAAATGTGAGTACACTTCTGCCGAACCCTTCGGGGAATACAGGCGTTGTGTAAAAAAAACATACGGTTCAAATTCGCAAAACACATATTCGTTAGTATGAAACTGACAGGTGTCAAGAACGCATTCTCTCGACGGCCGAACTGTAGTGCCTATTGATTTGACAGAGTAGTTACTGACTTAGGTACCTAGACTTGACAAAGTTTGACATGATCCACCATTTTTCCTAAGGATTTACTGGCCCCATTGAAAATAGGACCGTATTACCATAGTCTAGAGTGTAAAATTGCATGAACATCGCGGCCTAGTCGGCTCGGCGCGAGCCGACTGACAATTTTGTACTTTAGGCTATGGCAATACGGTCCTATTTTCAAAGAAAACTGGCAAAGAAACCTGCTTATATTTCATGATGTCACCAGGTACAGGCCGTTTGGTCCTGGTGGGAGACGAGAGAGTGAGTGTGCAGGGTCTCTCCAGCTTCGCCACCATCAGGGCCACGGCGTGCGTGTTCGGAAACAAGTGGATGTATGAAGTGCAGCTCGGTACTAAGGGGATTATGCAGGTAATGAAGATTTGAAAAGAAAGAAAGCTAGTCAAAGATAATCATAAAAGTTAACAATGAGGCACCATCTCCCTATTAGTGCGGATACAAATGCGGATACGGTATTCTCTAGTACATGAACTGATTCCAATAAGCAGGTTTCCAATAGATCAATTCCTCTTGATATTAAACTTCTGTTGATAGTTCAAGACCAGTTCTCATATTTATTAATTACCTCAAACTCCAGGACAATACGAAGATATGTCCACCGTAAGACCTTTAATTTATCTTCGCTTATATTTCTTCACAGTCCAAAAAACTCAACACCCAATCTGCCTCCAGATCGGCTGGTGCACGGCTTCCTGCGTCTTCTCCATGGATACAGGAGTGGGAGACACTGCCCACTCTTACGCTTATGACGGTGGCAGGGTGAGGAAGTGGAACGTGGCTACCGCGCCGTATGGCCAGGCATGGCTACCCGGTGACGTCATTGGCTCCTGCATCGACCTGGATAAAGGGACTCTGGAGTATTATAGGTGAGAACTCTTAAGCCTTGACTGAACGTAGACATATTTTAAAGAAAGAAAGAAATTAAACTGCGAGGTTAGGCACAATCAAGCAATTTGCCTAGCCTTTTCCCAACTATGTTAAGGTCCGCTTCCAGTCTAACCGGATACAGCTGAATGCCAATATTTTACATGGAGCTACTGCCTATCTGACCCACACAACCCAGTAACTGGGATACTCCTTGGTAAGACTGGTTGTCAGACTGACGACCCGTAACGACTGTCAAATATCCACGAATGACAGCCGGGACTAACAGCTTCCGAGGCACGGAGGAGTCTCGGTATGTAAAGTAAAGACGTTCACAAACCCCGGTAAGCGCAGCTTAACCTGATGGATCGGGCCATGCGGCTGTTATTACTTAGCAACGAGCTCGTCTCTTTTTGGGCACAGTTAAAAAAAAAATCATAGAGCTCAAAAACCATCGTCAAAGCAATCAGATGCTTCTAAACTACACGTTCTACCTGTAATGACAATTTCCTACAGAAAATCATTCACTCACTCACTCACTCAATAAGAGGATAAATCAATCAGGAAATTAATGTTCGTTCCAACGATGCAATCTCGAATATTCGAATCGATTTGATCTATTTTTACCAATTCGAATACAAGGGCATGAACTAGATATAAATATTGTGGGTACTGACTTATTAACGATTCAATGTATTGTAAATGTCAGGGCTTGTAGTTCGGAATAGCGTATCCGAGTGTTGCCAACCCTACTGTTTTTTCAATGGCTTCCCTGTTTTCTGTTTTAGTCAATATTTCTACTGTTTTTTGTACGCACGGCTACAGATCAAGCTATACATTTCCAGTATAAGCTGACCTCGCATTGTATAGGATTTCCTTACAATGAGAGGCCAGTGTCAGTGTCAAAAAATCTAAAATGCTTGTTTCTTGTTTTTCGTGTGGGTAAAAATCTAAAATGCTTGTTTCTTGTTTTCCGTGTGGGTAGTAGGTATTTTATGAGTCGAGCATAGCGGGACTAGAGCATAGCGGGACTAACTGCAAGATCTTTGTCTACTGATTTTGGTGAAAAAGTAAGTGCTGAAGGTTCCGATTTTCAAACTTTTTTATTCTTTATTTTATGCTAACAGTGTAGCATTTATGATTATTATTTTGTATGGTTACTTTTTTATTTGTTTTAACAACATAAATTAAAGGGTGGGCCGGTTAGCAGGCACGTCAGACCTGGCTCTCGCGGTCAGGATTGGTGGTGCTCGCGGGCCGATGTTGACCCGCGGGCCGTAGTTTAGAAAACCCTGTGCTACACAGTAGAAATACTGTTCTGAAATTACTATTACTGTTTTTCAATGGTTGATTTTCTGTTTTTTAGTTTGATAGAGTTGGCAACACTGAGCTCGTCAGATCACGATTTTGCATCGATAGTGTACTTATGGCATCGGTAGGTTTCAGATTGGTTCTCTATAGTTCAGGGTTTTGCTTGATGGTTGTCTAGGAAAGGTAAGCGCTGTATACCTACTCATCAAATAAGCGGAGTAAGCAGTACTCCGCTTATTTGATGAGTAGAACTTACTATTAGAACATTATTTCAAGATGATAGCTACTGACACTAAAAAGCCGTATTTAGTAAGCAACTTACATTAGACGCACAATCAATACCTACAGGGTGTTCGGCGCATGGACCGACACAATTTTTTGGGGGATTGGGGAGGTCATTTGCTAGGTTTCACCTAAAGGCCTCCATGTCCTAAGTGTGACGGTAATTGAGATATGTTTTTTTTTTGTTCTTTCTTTGAATTACCCAAAATCTTGCCTTTGAATCGATATATTTTTTTTGTTTATGGTTGCAATAGAACAAAATAAATTTTATAATAGTCTGCAATGTATTTTTATTCTAAATAAATTATTACTTGATGTAATTGATCAGTAGAAAATGACTTATGTGCTTCCAAAGTCTTAAAAATGTTTAAATGTATGAAAAATTACTACTCTTAAATTCATTTTTTTTTTTTTAAATAAAGCCATTTTGACCTTATTTTTATCTCAAAAAGTTCTTTAGCTTGTATCCTTTCTAAGGGTATGCAACACGCTATGAAAAACAATTCAAATGTAGTCAAAATACTAGTTAGAGAGTCAGTTATGGAGTGTTTTAAGAAAAGACTTATTACGGTAAAATACATCGATTCAAAGGCGAGATTTTGGGTAATTCAAAGAAAGAACAAAAAAAAATCATTTCTCAATTACCGTCACACTTAGGACATGGAGGTCTTTAGGTGAAACCTAGCAAATGACCCCCCAATCCCCCAAAAAATTGTGTCGGTCCATGCGCCGAACACCCTGTATAAATGAAAATGAAGGGCTAAATGTGTTGCTAAGCGCAAAACTCGAGAACGGCAATTCGGCAATATTTTTTTTTTAATATTTATTAAAGTCCGAAGGAGGTTCATAAGAAGAGAAAAACTGGAAAAATTGCCGGGAAAATTGGAAAAGTCGGGAAAACCGATAGTGCATTTTCTATGGAAATTGTGTATGAATTATTGAAATTTGGACAAACGTCGTTCGTCGGTTCAGCTAGTACTACGTAGATAAATTAAAATACTCTACAGCGCTACAGCAGCACTCAACTTTTCCAAATTGAGATGGTGCACAATTTTGACCCACGCTGTGTTGTTGGATTGAAACCGAAGCTGGTCAAAAGCTAGTTTTTAAAAACTGTCAACTGTAAAAACCTCTTAACTGCCGATCGACCTCCTACAAGTCGGTAATAATAGAAATTTAATTTTGTCTCTTATCATGACAGTTGAAGGTAGGGTGTACCAGAAAGGATGTGGTACAGACCATCAAACTGAACAATTTCTTTATGGGACACACATCATAATTGAGAAAAAAAATATCAGCTGTCCCTTACAAAGCGACCCAAATGAAATACCACCCAAATGTATGGGACGGCTGATATTTTTCCTCGATTACGAAGTTGGTCCCATGAAGAAAGTTGTTCAGCTTGATGGTCTGTACCACACCCTTAAGTTTGACCACACCTTTCTGTTACATCTATCTATATAATCTATATAAATAAAAAGAGAAGTCCTGACTCCTGACTGACTGACTCATCCCAAACCCTTGAACCTAGAAAGCTGAAATTTTGCACAGAGGTTTCCTTTGTAATGTAGACAAGGAATAAGGAAGGATTTCCATTTGTGTGAAATGTCCAAGGATATTTATTTATTTTTTATTTATTATTTCCCGGTAGCACGTTCCCGTGGAATATTTTCCGACATCCAACGCGGGCGAAGCCGCGGGCAAAAGCTAGTCCTGAATAAACTGCTTAATCCAAGAATAGTGATGGATACAAGTAACTTATTCATTTATCCTTCTGACCAAGTCTACAACGGGTGTAATTACTCACAATGAAAGCTTTCTCTCTTCAACAGGAACGGCATATCAATGGGGCTGGCGTTTGACAAGGTGACCCATGGATCTGGTCTCGCATACTTCCCCGCAGTGTCGCTGGCGATGCAGGAGCACCTGTATGCCAACTTTGGACATGTACCGTTTGTGTGAGTAAAGCTTCACTTTAGCCACTCCTTCCACAAGTCGTCCCTCAGACTAAATCAAAAACCAAGACCTCGCTAAGGACGTTACAGTGAAGCATGCATGCGCAAAACTACTCACCTCACTAAGTGCACACATGTTTACGAAAACGGCCTCACATCACCGTTGACAACGCCATGTCTTGGTTTTTTATTTAGTCTGAGAGTCGTCCGTCGTCGCTACTTGTCACCTTGTAATAATAACTGCATTTTTAACAGACGGGGGCTCTGTTTCACCACCTACGATTAAGTTCCTTTTAACTTACTTGGCAGATAATTTCATACAAATTCTGTTCCATATTTTAATTTATTCGGTGAGTAGTGGCTACTCGGATCGATCTAGTGGCTATCGTGAAATAGGCCCTTGATGTTATAATACCACTACTTGTTAAGTAAAAGAAATACATAGCAAGAATTTCAATGAGATCATCATCATCATCATACATCATTAAATTTCACCCAACAGACGTGTGCTGGTGGACATTTATTATATTCTAAAACTCCTTTATAAAGATACACACAAGATTAATGTCCGTAAACCACAGTTTCCCAGTGGAAGGCTTCGCAGCTCTGCAAGCTCCTCCCAACCGAGAGTGCGCGCGCGCCGTGTTGCTGTTCAAGTCACTGGAGGCTCTGCTCGATGAACTGGTTCTACCTTCGGACATTAAGACTTCACTAACTGCTAAGAGCAGCAAGGTATGTCAAGATAATAGGCTTTAGGAGGTGAAAATCCACTATTAGACAAGAGATTCCCGCTTTATGGGTTATCCACAAATATCAAGGCCGTGCCCGGGATATGGATGGCCCGTACTCCGTCAGGGGCTCAAAAAAAATATTGATGTGAACATTTTACATGAACTTGTGGCGACATCTACAACGCCACATGTGAACTACGCATCAAAGTCCTGACGTCACACAAATCCTGCATCGCGCAAGCAGAGTTATCGTGCGACTGTCATATACAACATGTCCCAGAATTAAGGGCACAACCGCTTAAGGGTTCATAATGATGAGTACAATGAGCCCTTAAGCAGTTGTGCCCTTAATTTTGGGACATTTTGTATATAGAATCCCGATATCAACCGCCGGGCAGTAGCCCACCAGATACCTGTCTGGTCGGAGGATCCTCCCTTTTCTATGGAGTATGACTATGAGTGAACTTTACTTCCTATTCCTCATGCCTCTACACTGGTGACCCCGAATATGAACGTCAGTGCAGCCTTCATGCACCTACTTCAGAGCGTAACCGTTCACACGTCCGTGTACGGGCCGGCGACGGAGCTTCAGTGTCTGCCTTGCCACGGCCCTGTCACGTCCTGGACACGGCCCCGATATATGTGGATAGACTGTTAGGCTGTTCAAGCCGCTAGTGAACTGGGCACCGATCACCGGCAGCCGAGTGTCACTCACACTCCCCTCACATTGTGATTTGTACTGGACCATACCTGGGAACCATCTGGTTACGGAGATACTAAAGGTCAAAGTACCAAAGGCCAAACTTTTTTTACTTTTTTCATAAAAGCAAGTTTTAAATGTTATAACTAATTTAATTCTATATAAAAACCATAACTCCTGCACCGTTGCTTGCACCCATAATCACATTGTTTTGCGTGCGTTACAAGTCACGCAGCCGTAAACAGCGAATTAAACCAAAAATAAAAGTCATCTTAGCAATATATTTTTTGCTCAATATTACTAAATAATAACCATTACTTACTTATATCAACTAAGTAGTATATTACATACTTATTGTAATAAGTTATTTAAATTATATTATTCAGTTATACAGATGGATCAAATCGAATAGGGGCGTGGGCAAGGTCATTTCCCAACTTTTTAACGCTGAAAATGTCGGTGCAATTTTTATTTTTATTTTATTATTATTTTTTTGAAAATCGCACGAGAATTCAGTAAAATTTTTGCCAGACCGAACACTTTGCAGTAAATGTTTTTTTCTTATTGACACATGTTTTCTAGCTGCGTATTATTATTATTTGTATTATCACCAGAAAGGTCCACTCTTCTTCAACGTCCTGAAAAAAAAATTAAATTTTTCGATGAACTCTGTAGCTAGTCAGAAAGTGAACAGCTGATTTCAACCGTCGTTCGTTAGAGTATTTTAACATCCATTGCTGGTTTCTTTTCTTTTTTATTTACATAAATAGAGTGCTGCGTACAGAGAATGTAATTTTACATTGAAGTAAAGGAATTGTAATTGAAAAAGGATTTTAACAAAAAATCCTGATGTTCCAGGATCTTCCAGATTCTTCTAGGATCTTCCAGATTCTTCCAGGATCTTCCAGATTCCTCCAGGATCTTCCAGATTCTTCCACGATCCTCCAGATTCCAGGATTTTACAGATCTTTCTAGGATCTTCCAAATTCTTCCACGATCTTCTTACACGAGGCCAATAGCTGAGACAATCCAAGACAATAAGCCAATAAAAAAGTATCGTCTAAATAGAGACAATCCACTGCATTGGATTGTCCTCAAGACAATGATCAAGCCAGGCCAATAAAATGCCCATTATCTGCTGTCTTTCCCGGCCAATCAATCAAGAACGAGACCTAGTCTCGTTAATAGTTTTTTTTAAATAATTTTTTTATTGATCACTATGCGAAGTCCTGGAAAAAAACAAAAATTGGTCATAACTTTTGAACCGTAAAAAATGGCTCCGACGCGTGACGTTCTCTGGGTTAAAAAGTTTTGAAATGAACTTGCCAATGTCCCTATTCGATTTGATCCATAATTCCAGGGACACTGTATATAAATCTTAATTACAAACTAGAAGTTAACTCTAAATATTACTTAGTTTTAAGAGTATGTACAGAATGCGTACATAACGGCTATGTGATAGTTTTTTACACCCTGCATATGTAATACGAGAAAGTGGAATAAAGCATGCTATGATCATAAATAGCAAACACTAGAAGAGTCTAACTCATAATTTTCTCAACCAGGCGAAGTCAGAGACATCTAAAGGAGCTGAGGAGGAGGTGGCGTTGCGGATCCACAGCTCAGGATCTGTGTATAGTCCACGGCCATCCCCACACGCCATGGTGGATGCTCAGAACACAGAGGTTAAGAAGATGTCCAAAAAGGTACTCTATAGTGCCTAGAAAATACGACTGAAAATCTTTTTGAATATTCTTTCTTAATGATAAAAATAAGTTCCACTAAGTGGTCTCGTAACAGTTGGGAAGGTTGAGCTCAAGCATATTACGTAGGAGGGTGTATATAGGGTGTAAGGGACAGCCCTCCGCAGACTGATAAGGTGAATTCAGTATATGATACTAAGATGACCGGTACATGAAATTATTTCAGGAACGTTATGGGAATCCAATAAACCTGATTTGTTTGTGATTTGTGTACAAATTGGAGCGTCTGTTACTGGTTGGGAGGAGTACGTAATAGGTATGCAGTGAGTTCGATGAACTCTGTAGCTAGTCAGAAAGTGAACAGCTGATTTCAACCGTCGTTCGTAAGAGTATTTCAACATCCATTGCTGGTTTCTTTTCTTTTCTTTTTTATTTACATAAATAGAGTGCTGCGTACAAAGAATGTAATTTTACATTGAAGTAAAGGAATTGTAACTGAAAAAGGATTTTTAAAAAAAATCCTGAGAAATTGTCCGGTGGAATATGATTCAAAATAAGTAGCGGAATGCACCCTGTTAGTTTGCGGAGGGCTGTCCCTTACACCCTGAACAGCTGTCAAATATTTCGTTGATATTATGCATAGACGTATAAAAAAAGGAGGACTCTGCGCCACGCATATCGAAAGTGAAGCACCGTACCGATATGTGTGCTTGATTTGAGTACCGGCAAAGACGCCGTCGCTCGTGTCACGTAATGGCGGCCGGTCGGCATACTATGATGTAAATGTGTGCGTGAGGCGTGTTTGTACAAACGGTCCTACCTACTGTGCTTCACTTTCGATATGCGTGGCGCGGAGTCCTCCTTTTTTTATAAGTCTATGATATTACTAGCTATTGCCCGCGGTTTCGCCCGCGTGCATGTCGGAAATTATCCCATGGGAATGTATAACCGGGATTCTTCCAGGATCTTCCTGATTCTTCTAGGATCGTCCTGATTTTTCCAGCATGTTCCAGGATCATCCAGATTCTTCCAGGATCTTCCAGATTCTTCCAGGATCCTCCAGATTCTTCCAGGATCCTCCAGATTCTTGCAGGATCTTCCAGGATCTTCCAGATTCTTCCAGGATCTTCCTGATTCCTCCAGGATCTTCCTAATTCTTCCAGGATCTTCCTGATTCTTCCAGGATCTTCCTGGTTTTTCCAGGATCGTCCTGATTCTTTAAGGATCATCCAGATTCTTCCTGATTCTTCCAGAATCTTCCTGATTCTTCCAGGATCGTCCTGACTCTTCCAGGATGTTCCAGGATCTTCCAGATTCTTCTAGGATCTTCCAGATTCTTCCAGGGTCTGCCAGATTCTTCCACGATCTTCCAGATTCTTCCAGGATCCTCCAGATTCTTCCAGGATCCTCCAGATTCCAGGATTTTACAGATTTTTCTAGGATCTTCCAAATTCTTCCACGATCTTCTTACACGAGGCCAATAGCTGAGACAATCCAAGACAATAAGCCAATAAAAAGTATCGTCTAAATAGAGACAATCCACTGCATTGGATTGTCCTCAAGACAATGATCAAGCCAGGCCAGTAAAATGCCCATTATCTGCTGCCTTTCCCGGCCAATCAATCAAGAACGAGACCTACGCCCGGTTTCTCGACGGCTATTCAAATCTAAAATTAACTAACCATGTGTAAAATCTCTTGTTAAGTCGAAAACGAGTTGCACGAACGTTGATTAAGTACTTTGATTTGAATGTTTGATCACTTGACACAACAATCAAATTAGTACAAAAATCTCTTGTTAATTCAGAATTTGGGTTTCTGAACAAACGATTAAGCTCGAAGGTCATGTCAAGCCACTGTCAAATGTTGTGTTAGCTAATCTGTCGAGCTTGGGCGATTATCTTTGCGTTCCCTGTGATTTTCTGTTTTCTTTGGATATTTTCTAGTTATAATTAATAAAACAACTTCTGCACGGGAGGCACGGAGGAGTCTCGGTATGTAAAGATGGTCACCCATCCACTCACCAACCCCGGCAAGCGTAGCTTAACCTGATAGATCGACTCGTGCGGCGGTTATTACTTAGCCACGAGCTCCTCCTAAAAATCTAAAACCAAACAATAAAAATTGTAGGTACTTTAACTGTGGTACATTTTTTTTTTGATACCTACGTGTTGAGGTTTAGGGGTTTATGGGTTTTATAAAGGGGGGCCAAATTTTCATTATTTTTGCGATAGGACACACCGTTTTCGAGATATAAGGAAAAGAAAAAAAAAATACCAAACATTCAAATTTTCAATAAAATGGCGTCTTGGTCAACAGTGTCAACTTGACCTTCAATTGAACGAATTATTTGTCAAAATGAATGAAGAATACGATGTTGCCATACACATAATCTATTTTCTTTAATCGTTGACATTGATCGTTGATTAATTAATTTTGTCGTAATCGCCACTTCAGCAACCCAATTTGATTTGACTGGTCGGTTAATTTAACCAGTTTGTTAGTTGATTTTAGATTTGAATAGCCGTCGAGAAACCGGGCGTTAGTCTCGTTCTTGATTCATCGCACCAGCTTTTCTTAGCCCTGCCTCGGTGACGACGCGACGCCCGTAAAATCAACTTCAAATGTAATCTCAGACAAAACAAAAAAAAAAATAGCGCTGTCAACAGTGACGTGAAGCCGCACGTTTCGGGTTTCGTAAACATGTGTGCGTTTAATGAGGTGTAGTTTAATTATAGTTTGATGTAAATGTGTGCGTGTGAGCATGTATGCACAGAGTGAGGGGTAGCTTTGCGCATGCTTCACTGTATTGTTCGCAGCGATATGTCTGGGTTTTTTATTTAGTCTGAGATTGCAATAATAAAATTTAAAAATTACAAGACAGCGAAATATTTGACAGCTATTTGCGACGTTGTCATCTTTCTGAATGAGGGTGCATTAACCAAATGGTCCAAAAAAACAAAAAAAAATGTGCCTGTGCCTTTACGTGAAGAGGATACCTAGGCTACTACGAAAAACGTGAAAGATTTGTTTTGATATATAGTAGTAGATAGATAGTGCCAAAACAAATCTTTGACGTTTTTTTTTTTGATTGACATTTTTTACTCCCCTGTCATCTCATCCCATCCATCATTTCCAGGCTTTCCTAATGTCTCTATCACGGCTGGTGGTGGTAGAACTGGGAGGTGTTCTTCGCCTCTCGTACGTGGTGGTAGCAGAACTGCTGCCACGTCTGCGCGGTCTCCTCGGGTTGAAGAACAGGAGCTTACACACCGACCAACTCGCCGCAGACTTCTATATGAAAAGCAGGGATGAGAATTTTGTTAGTAACCTTTTTAACCGACTTCAAAAAAAGTAGGAGGTCCTCAGTTTATCGGATTTTTTTTTGTATGTATGTTCCCCGGTTACTGGAAGACAGCTGGGCCAATATGGAAAATTCTTTTTTCTTTGAAAAGTTATACTTTCAAAGATTCACGAATAACAGCCGGAACCAACGGGTTAACGTGCTTTCTGAGGCAAAAAGGGGTCTTGGTATGTAAAGATGGTCACCCGTTCACGGGCCAACCGCGGCAAGCGTAGCTTAACCTGATCGATCAACCCGTGCGGCTGTTATTACTTAGCCACACTCCCCTTTGTTTCCTTATAAATAACTAGCTTCTGCCCGCGACTTCGTCCACGTGAAATTTCTTGTTCACCAGTTTCACGGCCCACCCCGTCGCATCGACCACGCTATTACTAGCTCGCTTTAATTGTTCTCGTTATTATTAGTTTTAGAATTTTATAGGCAAAATTTTGCTACTTTGCATTACATTATTGCAATTTTCTTAAGGAACTCTAATTTTTTCGAAAATAAATTATAGCCTATGTTACTTCTTGATAATATCACTTTCTATTGGTGAAAAAATGATTAAAATCGGTCCAGTAGTTTCGGAGCCTATTCGGTACAAACAAACAAACAAACAAACACACAAACAAAAAAATCATTCCCCTTTATAATATTAATTATATTATATTATAGTGTAGAAGAGGCCAATTATCTGATTTAATAACAGAATAACGGTATTATTATCCTCTAAAGGTTAAAATCGTTTCTAAATCAGTCTCTGCCCTTTGAGTTCCGCTGACCTTTCGGCTCAGGTTAAAAATATTCCAGTATTTGGGCCAGCTTCGGAAAGTGACACTTTTACATTAACATCAACCAGTATAATTACTTACTCGAGTGTTTTGTGGAAACCCCTGAGAGCATGTTAACTCAATTTGTAAGCCTTACTTAGGGCAAAATCCGACGAGCGAAATGTCATTAGTTTAATCCCTACACGTTGTATAAGCAGGAGAGGCGCACTCCACAATTTAGGTATGAAGCTACAAGTACTCGGTGGGCTCGACTTGTCGGGCTAATTCAGTGTGGGCCGCCGCGCGCTGGCGGGCGCACGTTAGTGTGATACCTTAAATATAAGAAAGAAGTTCGATACTCACTCACGTCGTAAAAGAACACAACACTAACGAGTCAGAGGTTAAAAAGAGAGCTAACTTCTAGGTGAAGATAAAGATAAAGATAGATAAAGATATTTTTATTTTGTAAAAACATGAGTAAGTACAATGCATGTGCATTGTGGATGGAATTAAAAAATAATAAAAAGGAGTGAATATAACTATCAGTAGGTAATTAACGCTGTGCTACCTGAAATGCACTTTATTGTGTCGTAGCAAGTCGCTATTTATTTAAATTATTTTGCGGAGTGAATTTTCTGTACTTGTACTATTATACATATATTCTGTGTTTCAAGTTCAATTCAATTAGACACCTCTCAGTCGAAACGTCATCCGCAAATATTTGACGGACTTGAACGGTATGTATGACTCGTGGGAGCCGATTGGCAGGATAGTGAGCCGCATTTCGCCTAGTGATGTAATTGTCTCGGTACGCTTATCCGCAAGAGGGTTTAAGGGTCGACACCAGAAAATCGTGTTATGGGGTTTGGATAAGTTTAGTATAGAAAACTTAATATACTTCTTATTTACACCAAAGTTATCAAAATAAGGCAGTGCTTTTTGCACGTTTTTAGTGATGTTCAATTTTTAGGGTTCCGTACCAAAATGGTAAAAAGGAACCCTTATGGTGCGACTCAGTCTGTCTGTCACAGCTGGATATGTGAAGAACTACTTGCTAATGCTATCAACTTGAACAGTTTTAGATGACGTTTATTTAACTATTTTGCAAATAAGAAAGAAATAAAAATATGTAGTTTTTTTTTTGCAACAGGGACTGAAAGGGGGTCATAAAAAATCAAAGTGGGGCTACTACGTGATGCAATAATTTACACAATATAAAGTGCCTGCTTGGGTTCGAACTAAGGTTGCCAGATGTCCGGGATTTTCGGGATTGTCCCGGAATTTTACGTCTTGTCCCGTGTCCAGTAATTCGATCTATAGTCCCGGATTCCGAAAAATTTAATAATTAAAAAAAATATTTAGTTTATAAGATACTTACATCATAATTTACTTGTTGATGATTGCCTACTACAAAAGCAATGTTCTCAATTTTATATCTTTTATATGGTGATTTTCTACCAAACTTTTTTATCTGGACTAATAAAAGTATAATTTTGAAAAATAAAATGTATTTTCCTCTAAAAATATATACAAATATGAAATTAGATATCCCGTAATTTATATTTATAATTATATTCATAGCTATAGCCACGGCCCGACATGGAATTGTCCCGGACTCGGTAAGTTCCCATCTGGCAACCCTAGTTCGAACCCACGACCTACAATTCGTAAATCGCAGCCGTTACCACTGGGCCACCGCTGCTATGGATAGCTTAGTTCAATTATTCAAGTATTATACGGGTTGCAGACCAAGAACTAAGCTAAGTTAGTTTAGCTTAGCTCGCATTGCTGAGATAATTTTTCATACTTTGGTCATAGTTTGCGGTCTGCACACAAGTATGAAAAATTACCTCAGCTATGCGTGCTAAGCTAAACTAAATTAGCTTAGCTCTTGGTCTGCAGCCCGCTTTATTTTGTCTCTAGATGGGTCTCGCAGCCAAGCTCCTGGCGCAGCCTTCGCCTCGTCTCTGCACCCTGCTGGACTTGCTATGGACCTTCCTGGACGAGTCCGCGCTGTGTGATGTCTTAGAACATTGTGTGGTCCGGGAATGTCTACTATTTGACTTAGTGTCACAGGTAACTTCGTGTCAATTTTCTTTGTTTTTAAGCAAGTTTTTAGACTAATGATAAATGATAAATGATAAATGATTTATTTTCTGTAAGTAGGTTTGTACAAACACTTTTACACGTCAAACATATTTTTTTTAAACTAGATGAGTTCGACGTTTCCTATCTGACTACTCTGAGAAGAAACGCCGAAACAAACTCAGAGGTCACAGTCTCTTTTAAAGTCCAGACATAATCTTGGTCAGATCATGTGAAGACCATGTAGATTGCAGTCTGAAATGGTCTTTTGATGAAAGAATCACACAGATTGAGTGGACCTGTCCAGTCAGTGCACGCATTTGTCAGTAATCGTGCAGCTCAACTCAAAACTTAAGGAGCTTAACGATTCGACGAACAATACCAAAGAAAAGACATTTGGATAGGCCGCATAAATTACTCAAACTGTCAGACTATAACTAAAACTGAGAAAAGGATAAAATAAATAAAAAACAATGATCCACGTAGTCTTCACATTCACAATAATTAAAAATAGTATAAGTAATACTTTACTAGGTAATGGTGTATATAAGTGCTCATAATACACGAGCGGCAGGTTGTCAACAGCAGAGGCAACCGCAGCCACACGCTCGTCGGCGGCAGCCGTAGACGCGTCGACGGATTTAGTTGCTCTGATATTGGCAACGTGCCGCTCATGTATATGAGCACTTACGTCGTTAATGGAATATGCCGTTGATTATCGCGATGAAGGACGTTGGCCGTAGGAAAAGCTACCACTTACGCGATAATTTGACCGAATCTTGACCGAATTTATCTACCGCGATGTTTATGGCGATGATGGCCATTGACGCTGACGTTAGTGTGACCAGGGCATGAGTGAATGAAATGGGCGCTGATTCCTAAAAAGCCTTTTCAATTAAACGTCCGCGCTAATCATAGAAACGGTAAGATCGTTAAAAGACGATGATTTGTTCTTACTTAAGTGAAAAGATGCTTTTTTAATGATTAAAAACACATTTCTATTGTGTTATCAAAAAACTCAGCTCAAAAAATATTATCTGTTTATGAGATGAGATAGATATAAATTCACCACACACACCACACACCACAATGGAAATGTGTTTTTAATAATTACTTATTAAATTAATATTATTTGCTAGGTTGCTAATCGATTACATTTTTCAAAAAAAACCGGTCAAGAGCGAGTCGGACTCGCGCACCGAGGGTTCCGCTCCGATTCCTGAAAAAGTGTGCTATTTAGAGAAATCGTTTTATTATTCCTGTAACCTTTACATAAAGTTCTATCACATAGAATAATTTCAGATTTTTTTCTTTGCTAACTTCGGAGATAAGGGGGGGGGGGACGGTATTTTTTTTTACATTTTTCATCAAAAGTCGAAAAGTATACAGCCTAAAAAAATAAAAAAAAATTGAGAATGTGCAAATAGCACTCTTTCATACGATATCCCACATGCCCTAGTAGCTGGGGCTACTTTTAAGATCAGGGGGTCTTCAAAATTTAAAGTCATTCATCACCTGTTGCACAAAAAATATAAATATTTTTATTTCCTTCTTATTTGCAAAATAGTTGGGTAAAAGTCATCTGAAACTGTTCCAAATTTCAAGTTGATAGCATTAGTAGTTCTTGAGATATCCAGCTGTGACAGACAGACAGACTGAGTCGCACCATAACGGCTCCTTTTTTACCATTTTGGTACAGAACCCTAAAAAGCATCTTTTTATTATTTACTTACTTATTAGGGTTCCGTACCTCAAAAGGAAAAAACGGAACCCTTATAGGATCACTCGTGTGTCTGTCTGTCCGTCTGTCCGTCTGTCACAGCCAATTTGCTCCGAATCTAATGGACCGATTAAGTTAAAATTTGGTACACATATGGATTTCTGTGACCCAAACATGTACAGCTAAAGTAAATGTATGAATTTTGAATATGAGAGTCACTTTTATGGGGAAAATAAGAAAATTATAAAAAAAGTTTTGTAAACTGTACCGAGTGACATATCAAATGAAAGGGCTTACTATGAGGGTCTCAAATATATTTTTTTTATAATTTTAAAATTTATTGTTTTAAAGTTATTTAAGAAAATAGACGAAAATTGACCATTCCCCCCCCCCCCCTTATCTCCGAAACTACTGAGCCTAAAATTTTGAAAAAAATATAGAAATTAGTTCTATACCTGTAGATTACAGGAAAACCTATAAGAAGTCTGTGGTGTTAAAATAACATGGTAAATCTATATATATAAAAAAATCAAAGTCCTGACTGAGTCACTGACTAATATACCAACGCACAGCCCAAACCAATGGACCTAGAGACTTGAAATTGTGCACATAGATACCTTATATAGTGTAAACATCCACTAAGGAAGGATTTTTGGAAATTCCATCCCTAAGGGGGTAAAACAGGGGATGAAAGTTTGTATGAAAAATCGTATCCCTTGAGTTAATAGACTTGAAACTTAGCACGAATATTCATCTAAGTAAATTATAAAGTTTATCATTTTTAGTTTTCCTAAACTACCCCCTAAGGAGGGATTGGGGGTGTCAAAGTTTGTATGGAGGAACTTTAACACGCGGTCCGATTAACTCAAAACTCAGTTTTTATACTTGAGACCAAAAATTAAGACTAACGTGTATCAGGGTTTTCCAAAAATCTACCCCTAAGGGGTGAAAAGTTAATTTTATAGCGGAGGATTTTATTGGGGGCTTGATTATCTCTAAAAATAAAAAATAAAATTTGTGTAAATAATGTTTGAGTCAAGTTATGGAAACATACCAGACGATTTTTGAAATTCTTTAGGTATCTGTGTTCGTGAAAACAGAGATACAGTTTATATGAAAAGTCTTATTAATTTGGTTAATGAACTTGAAACTTAGCACAAATACTTGCATAAGTAAGTAATAATGTTTGTCATTATTAGTTTTTTTTTAAACTACGCCTCAAATGAGGTTTAGGGATGTTAATGTTTGTATAGAAGAATTTTAAAGCGCAGTCCGATTAAAAAAATGTGAACTTTGAGTCAAGTTAGGAAACTTGCCAAACGAAATGTTTTAAGGAGTAACTTAGGCTATTTTTATTTTAGAAAAATAATTAGGGTTCCGCGCAAGAAAATTAAAATCCATGAAATCAGACAACAACGTACAGCCCAGTACAAACTTACTAAGCCTCCGCTGTCTATTACGGCTATAACAACAAATAATAAAAATAAAGCAAAGTTAAAAATTTAAGGGATCGGTCCCCATACAATAAACTTTTCATTTGGAAAAAAGTAAAAATTTTAATCTAGCATGAAAACATCGTGAGGAAACCGGCATGTTCTAAAACCAAAAATTCGAAGACATGTGACATCTACCAACCCGCACTGGGCCCGCGTGGTGGATTACGGCCCACTCCCTCTCACCGAGAGGAGGCCTGTGTCCCAGCAGTGGGAACATTATAGGCTGATTATGTGTTATGTGGGGTGTCATCGTCTAGAACTCATTGAGTAGAGTACAAACATATTTTTTTTTTATCTTTTAAAATTAAGAAATAGGGGGCCGCAAAAGTTGTAAATTTTAGACCATTTTTGTACGAGCTCTAGCGCAACAATTCAACAAATTAGGAATTTGAATCTTCTTTATACCATGTAAGTACCATGAATACTGTATTTAATCAACAATACTGAAAACGGCGATTCATAAGGTATTTTGTTTAAACATGGTGATTTTCTGCAACTACAAAAAATAACCTTGTAATTCACAGTATCATTATAAAATAAGTAAAAAGTTATCTTTGCGATTGTTAAACATATAGGTATGGTACGGAACCCTTCGTGCGCGAGTCCGACTCGCACTTGACCGGTTTTTTTTAAATTAGAATAAGTGGATGTTTAGTTGTTTTAAATTTCAGCTAAGATACTTTTACTATTTTAATGCACCCTGAGGAGTCGGCCTCAAGACCAAGTATGTATTTACCTGACTGCGGCGAAGCCCAAAAGGAGGGTTATGTGTTTTTAAGTCACTTAATGCTAAAATAATTTGATATACTTATTTACAGGACATGTATTTCAGTCAGCAAATCGAAGGTGTGTACGTATTATGTGGGTTAATGCAACATCGGGAGACCAGGCACCACCTCGTCAAATACGTGTTCTTCAATAAAATCACGTCAGTACATAATACAATCTTCTTCATCATTTTCTACTTTCAGGTTTAAAAGACACTAGTCGCACTGCAACAAGGATCATTTGGCTCGCGAATGACGTTGATACGCGCTGTTGTTTTTGAAATGTATGATAAGAGAACCTACACGCTTTAAAAGTTTTTGGAAGGAATTATTCCCGTCCGTGGCGCGCGGTACGGACAATGTATAGCGTTATAGTATTCGCGCTATGAACTGAGTCGACGGGGCATAAATGTCAGTAGCAATAAGAATGTGCAACGCTCCCCTACTTTTAGGCACATCATTATAGCCCTCCATAAGCTCCATAAGTGCGAGCGAGACAGACTAGAAAGATGTATGACCCGATGACTCAGTTCTTAATGCGGCGACTATAGTATGAAGTTACATAGTCGTGACGACTGTGATAGTGCTGTCTATAGTTGTCTAGCATTAATTCTAAAATGTTTGTAACTTGGCACACTCTTTATAATACTGTTTTTACTTTTTGCAAACAATACTTTTTTAAGAGTTTAACATAAACAAATTATCATCAGCCCTATTCTTTTTTCAGGTTTGACAATTTCCTGAACATCAAGTGTCCAGACGACAAAGTGCTGCGGACAGTGATCAGAAAGCCGTGGTGGCAGCGACCTACTGCTGTGCAAGGAGAGACAGACCCTAGGATAGCTGGTAACAACACTGAGATAGTGTAGCGATAAACTTATTTAACTAGTCGAATGCCGTAATTACAGACACAATTAAAAAGCCAGCTGTTCCCTACATTTTGACGAATATTATGCGAACATAAAAATGGACTAACCAGCTGATTTTTTTTCGTGATTTCAGGTTTGGTCCCATAGTAAAACTTGTTCATTATGAGTACAATGACCCCTTAAAAGGTTGCCACTGTTTACACTTACACCCTGTATACATAATTTTACTATGGTCAGTATTTTGTGTGTTAAAAAAATCTGACTTCCAAAAAAACACATACATTACTCGTTTAAATAGATAGTTAACACCATTCGTAGAATAGCTAGGGTAATACAGATATTATTTATTTACAGAAATGGCTGAGAAGGGGACCATTAACAGTTCACCATTCGCGCCTACCTACACAGGTATTTATTGAGACATATTATTTATCGCCTGCCTCGTTGTTCTAGTGCATGAGCATGAGGTTCTGGTGCAATTCCCAGGTCGGGTAAAGTGTTATTGGGTTTTTCATCTGGAATTTATCAGTAGCAGCCCCGGAAGCGTATATAGAAATGCTACTTCAGTACGTCCCCTCAGGCGGAGACGATAGAGTCATTTCCAGGACCCTTCGGACGTCGAACGACGTCTAATTTATAAACCCAAAACCCCAGGGGTGGCAGGGCGTGGTTAAATAGTCGTGACGACTGTGATAGTGCTGTCTATAGTTGTCTAGCATTTATTCTTATAATATATTTATTCTTATATATATAATATATTTATTAGGAGCTCAATCAATCTGCCTAGCCTTTTCCCAACTATGTTGGGGTCGGCTTCCAGTCTAACCGGATGCAGCTGAATACCAGTATTTATTAGGAGCTCGTGGCTAAGTAATAACAGCCGCACGGGTCGATCCGTCAGGTTAAGCTACGCTTGCCGGGGTTGGTCAGTGGATGGGTGACCATCTTTACATATCGAGATTCCTCCGTGCCTCGGAAAGCACGTTAAGCCGTTGGTCCCGGCTGTTATTCGTGGATCTTTGACAGTCGTTACGGGTCGTCAGAAGCCCGAAAGTCTGAGAACCAGTCTTACCAAGGGGTATCGTATTACCCAGTTACTGTAAATCTCTACCTTGAAACAGATTTTTAAGCATCTCGTAATGAAAAATTCCTTTTCTAGTATTTTTTTTTACATCACATTATTTGTGAATAGTTACTTTACTCATTGATAAGTCTTTTTTCTATCAAAAACAATAATGTTTTCAAGAAATAGTACTTTTTGTTTAAATCTAGAGATTTTTCGATATTTCGGAAAATTTTGTAAAACTGTAAATCCGTAAGATTTTGCTGAACATATATTGTGTTGTTTTGGTAGGTATTGACTCAAGCTATCACCCCCTGCAGTATGTCGTGCTATTTACTGGACACCCTGTATAGATGTGATATACCTAAGCTTATATACCTATTATGTTATGATTGAAGTTGGATTATGTTATGATTATGTTATGATTGAAGTTGGATTTCCTTATGCACACCCGTGTGTGCACTTGTCGTGTGAGGGGTTAAACACACGTAAATGCTAGTAAATGTTAATTCCGCGTAGATGCTACTGAATACTAGCATTTACGTGTGTTTAACGCCTGGAAATGCGCTAACTCTAGGTATTCGTCTCCGCCTGAGGGGATGTACTGGATTAGCATTTCTATAAACGCAGCCGGAGTCTGGATCTGTGCCCGGTTGATGGCAATAGGCTTGCCCCCTGTTACGTGTGTGTTTACTGTGTACACCAGTACACACACACAGACACCACCTCACCCAACACCCACACACCACACACACGTTTTTTTGGTGTGTGACACAATAGTGGCCACTTTTTTCCATTTTAACGATTATAATAAAACTTAACAATAGGTATATAGCTACATTTTGTAATAATAATAACGTACAGTCTTGTGGAGCAATTTTCCGGCTTATTTTCTGCATTTTCATTCTAAAATAAAAGAAATAACCAAACAAACGATGAGGGCGCCACTGCGCGCTCGGTATAGCCTCCTAACAAAAACGAAATACTTAGAAAATGCTCAACAAGTCAATGCATCTTTAAGTGCACAAAGGTCTGAAACGTCCTCACCATTCACAAAACAGAAAATAATCTGTATACTATAATGTAAATAATAAAAACATCGTCGTCTTTGACTTCTAAAAGTATCTTTAAAAAATCAACTTAGAGAAATAAATATTATTATAACGCGAATGCTTTTCTAACCGCTCCCGCCACAACCCGCACGCTCCTGGCGGGACCGCCTTTCATACGGCCAATAAGGTCGAGTCGAAGCTTCTAGAAGGTTCTAGAAGCTTCTATAAAAACAAATAACGCGCAGTCTTGTCGTTGACTTTTGTGAGACAAAAGTGCCTAGTTGACGGTTGACATAGGTCAACCTTCAACTAGGCTGTGCACTTTTTTAGATATATTTACAAAACTTGATCTTCGCCCCGAACCCAAACTGTTTATTTAAGTAGGTACTTATACTACCTTATACTACCTACCTTAGATAATGTGTTTATGTTAAATTATGATTATAATTTCATAAAAAGAAAACGTCTAGAACACATTCCTACAAGTGCTCAGCATAGTTTTGGTAATTTCAGACAAGATATCGAAATTAATTCCGTCAGCGCAAGACGATGCCGCGATGGAGGCACAGTACCGGGAGGATTGCAGTAAGATCACGAAGGCGGTCGCACCCTTAGAACAAGTCCAGGTGAGCACGTTCTATTAAAAGGAGTCTTCTGTTCACTTTTTTGAACTGCACGATTACTGACAAATGCGTGCACTGACTGGACAGGTCCACTTAATCTGTGTGGTTCTTTCCTCAAAAGACTATTTCAGACAGCAATCTACATGGTCTTCACATGATCTGACCAAGATTATGTCTAGACTTTAAAAAGAGATGTGACCTCTGAGTTTGTTTCGGCCTTTCTTCTCAGAGTTATACAGGATGCAAGTATGAACAGTGGAAACCTTTTAAGAGGTCATTGTACTCATCATTATGAACAACTTTTACTATGGGACCAAACCTGAAATCGCAAAAAAAAATCAGCTGTTCCCTACATTTTGACGAATTATGCGAACATAATGAACTGAACGGCTGATTTTTTTTCGCGATTTATAATTTAAAATACACACACAAAACTACACAATCCTTCCATACAAACACACAATTGCACGAATAATTACAGTTTTATATTTAGTTCTATTTTTATTTATTTTTTCTCTTTTTCTTTGTTTTTAGTTTGTACACAATGTTTCTGTAAACTGGGTATTTTTTTTCGTTTCAATAAATTAATAAAATTAAATTAATAAATTAATTAACAATTAATACTGGTATTCAGCTTGGTTAGATTGGAAGCCGATCCCAACATAGCTGGTAAAAGGCTAGGCTGATTATGAATAGGGAAAACAGTTAGGGCACTTGTTTACACAATGTTTGTTCTCCGTCAAAATCTACGGTCATCAGTGTTGTATTGTATGACTATGGAAGCCCCTACACACGAGCTGCACGCGTCAATGGTAGAGGCAACTGCAGTCGTCGGCAGTCGTCGACCCCAGCCGACGCGTCGATGGCATGCGTCAACGCGTCGGCGTCGATAACGTGCCGTTCGCGTATAAGGTGCTCACGGTGTACACGAGCGACACGTTGTCGACGGCAGCCGCCGACGTGTTGACGGCAGACGGATTAACGCCTGCAGTTTCCTATACCGTTGACGCGTAGCCGTGCCCTTAGATAACACAAACGGTGCATATATTTTGACGGTAATAAAAACGAGAGTGAACTAATGAATTTTTGGCACTAAAATACACTTGAAATTGCTGTTGCGACGAGTACCTACATAACAATATGGTTTCCTAACCATTCATGTAAAAAGAGCAACCCAAATAAATAGAAAAGTAATAAAACAAATGCAACCCACTCTCTTGGAACAGGTCCAGATGATGACTTAGTTAAATGAAGTCCAAAACTTCGGACACTCCATTGTCAGAGATAAATGTTTTGAGTAACTGTTTCATGGTTTGGTATCTCAAACATTTCACCATTTTGTAGTGCTAAAATAAATATCCATCATTATATTAGATTATGGTATATTATCTAATTATAAACGTTGGTTAAAATTAAGTAATGATTAAGTATAATCTTTTCAACCATTGTTTTTACATTAGCGTCTATGAAGTATTGCATTTTTTTGGCTATGGTTGTGGTTGCCTGTCAATAAATAAGGAACTTCGTAGGCGTGCATATGTATGGTTGGAAAAAGTATAGCGACTGTTGAACCATAATATTTTTCACGTTCACACGTCTCATAATTTTAACGTTTATAAATAAGAGTGTAAATGTTTAAAATTATTACTGTAAAAATGCGGAAGTGATTTCTAGTTTATAAGCCTAGTGTAGTTTAGTAAGCCTGGCCAAGATTTTAGTCAGTAAATAAAGTTTATATGCTGTCAAACCTCACTGTACGCTGTTGTGATTAAAGACCACAAATTGAGGGTTGATTGGAATCGTCAGAAACTTTTATTTAAGGAACAAATTATGCTGATTTGACATAATGTTTAATTAAACGCTGCTGTATAAAGAGCTACAACATTATTTTGGTACGTGGCCAAAATCGAAACTAATGCCGCCATATTGTTTTTAGGGTTCCGTACCTCAAAAGGAAAAAACGGAACGCTTATAGGATCACCTCGTTTTCGGTCTAACTGTCAAGACCCTTTTCTCAGGAATGCGTAGAGGTATCAAGTTGAAATTTATATCAAATACATAGAACTATGTTCCTTGAAGGTCTAAGAAAAATCAAGCTTCTAAGTCAACGCAATAAAATAATACGGCCATATAAGCGACATATTTTGACACTCGCAAATAAATCAAAATCTATGGGGTAGGTACTTCCCGTTGACCTAGAATCATGAAATTTGGCATGAAGCAAGGTCTTACAGCACAAGTAAAAGACGTCTGAAAATTTTAAATAATTTGTAGTTTTATTACATAAAAAAATGCGGTTACAAACTTAAATTTGCAGTTGGAGAATTGACCGGGGAGGACATGTTTTTCAATTACAATGTTAATTTTTTTTTGGAGGTATATTCATCCCAACTACCTACGGAACCCTTCATTCTGGGTGGTCCGACACGCACTTGGCCGTCTTTTAATACATTTCAAGCGACATTTCACAAAACAATTGCACATATGTTTACCAAAAGTGACCCCCTGTGTCAATGTCATTCGAGCGCCATGTAGGGACGGAGTTCACCGTCTTTTAAAAACGTAGTTTAGTTATTTAATCAGTTGTATACGTAACCGGCGCGGCGTGGATTAAATGTTGGTGAACACAACCCTTACAGGACTGGATAGTTCCACTCAATCTGTTTGGTTGTTTCCTCAAAAGGCCATTTCAGACGGCACTCTACATGGTCTTCACATGATCTGACCAAGAGTATGAAGAGACTGTGACCTCTGAGTTTGTTGCGGCCTTTCTTCTCAGAGTAGTCAGATAGGAAACGCCGACCTCATCTAGTACCTCTTTAAAAATATGATTGACGTGTAATAGTTATTTATGCAAGTGACGTATAATAAGGGGTAATAAAAGACGAATGTGGGTTGTGATAATAGTATCACATGAGTGTTTTAATACCTAATTATGTACAAGACTTTATCTACATCCATGTTATGAATCCTCTATAAAAGGTTCTGAAACAGTTTTTGCAATACTAATACTCGTAGCGAACATGGCTGCCGGCGTCATAGTATACAACGTGAATTCGAATAAGTTCTTTTTAGGGTTCCGTACCAAAATGGTAAAAAGGAACCCTTATGGTGTGACTCAGTCTGTCTGTCTGTCTGTCTGTCTGTCACAGCTGGATACCTCAAGAACTACTAGTGCTATCAACTTGAAATTTGGAACAGTTTTAGATGACGTTTACCCAACTATTTTGCAAATAAGAAAGAAATAAAAATATATGTATTTTTTTGAAACATGGGGTGAAAGGGGGTCTTAAAAATTCAAAGTGGAGCTACTAGGTCATATGAAAGAACTTGCAGATTCTCAAACATATTTTTATTTTTTTTTAGGCTGCACAGTGTTCGACTTTTGATGAAAAATGTAAAAAAAAATCCGTCCTCCCCCCCCCCTTATCTCCGAAGTTTGCAAAGAGAAAAATCTGAAAATATTCTATGTGATAGAAGTTTATGTAAAGATTACAGGAAAAATAAAATGATGTCTCTAAATAGCACACTTTTTCAGAAATCGACTCGCTCTTGCCCGGTTTTTTTAAATTACGGCGCTGTTGTAGTGAAACGAGCGTGCACTACAATGTTCTTTTTTTTAAAAACGAGTTGCATTATGAAATTCAGTACAACATTAAAACACCCGTTTGGATGCTATTATGGTTACCATGGTTACTATGACACTGGCTGTTTTAATGTTGGCAATAAGCTAACTGTTTCAGAAACTTTTATAGAGGATTTATAGCATGGGTGTAGATAAAAGTGTTTATACAAACCTACTTACAGAAAATAAATCATATCACTTATTGTAACAAATCATGCTTCTGATAAAACTAAATACTATAAGTGCATCTACGCTTAAATAATATCACACTTTTCGTTGTATTAACATTCATCGACCAAAAAAAAAATGTTGACCTGCTGCCAATAAATAATCAGCCTTAAGCTTGTAGGCACGTGCCAAACCCTCGACCCTGAGCAAGGCCTGAAGCATAGAGTTCACGGTCCAATAGCTAGGTCGCGGGGAACATTCGTTTTTTGGCAGCACTCCTACTGTGACCGCGATTGTTATGCAAAATATATGGCAGAAGTAGCTATTGCACCGATAACTTCCTTTGCGTTGTGCCTCGTTCAGGGTGAACGCGCGGTGACAGTGGGACAGCGGGTGCGGTAGCGGTCGCGATTTGGTGCCCATAGTATATCGAAAAAACTACATAAAAAAATCGGCTTTCAAAAAAAAAACCAGGCCATAAAGATGATGACATCACTGGAGCCGCCATTACTGTGTGCCCCGTTTTGACTATGAAAATTAGTAATGTTAGTTGAAATATTCAGTATTATGTAAAAAATAAATAAATAAAATAAATATTTTAAGGAAAATAGACCACAAGGAACATGTTTAATTGGTTTCCTAAAAACTGTCAAATAGCCTATTGTCAAGTTTTGTGACGAAATTCCACTGTCATAGTGTTATAGACTCATAATGTTTGATACTTCGCGGCCGCATTAGCACCTCCGCGCTAGTTTCTCACCCTGGACGAAACCTTAGAGTGGACTGTTGCTCACGGAACTGGCGACGGCATTATGTCGACATTTTCAAACCAATTTGGCAAGAAAAATCCTAATTTTTCTTGCTTCTAGAATATTTTTAAAGAGATTTATGGGAGAGCTCTTTCAAGGGAGGAAATATGTGGTTTTCATACGTGTTCATATTTGTTTAGTGTCACTGTGTTATTCTGCTAAAGTCTAATTTTAGTCGGCAATCTAGAAAGTCGATAAGACTTGCTTTGTGTAAAAATATAGACTCTAGCCCTTTTACTTTGACATACATAGATAATCAGCCTATAATGTTCCCACTGCTGGGACACAGGCCTCCTCCCTGTGAGAGGGAGTGGCCCTAATCCACCACGCGGGCCCGTGTGGGTTGGTAGATGTCACATGTCTTCGGATTTTTAGTTCTAGGACATGCCGGTTTCCTCACGATGTTTTCCTTCACCGTTTTGAGAGCAGTGGTGATGAAATAAATTACACAACGTAAAGCGACTGTTTGGTATCGAACCCACGACCTAAAACTAGTAGGTAAGTCAGGGCCCTTACCACTGGGCTACCACTGTTCTGCTCGATAAACACTTGCTTTGTGAAAATTAAAGAAGAAAGCACTTTTAATTTCTTAAAACTGCACGGTATTTGCAGGACACGTTTTTTATTAGAGAACTAGTTCTGCCCGCGACTCCGTCCGCGTGAAATTTCTTGTTATAACATGAAATATATCCTATGGCACTCGGCAAGTAGCTTCCCAATAGTGAATGAATTTTCAGAATCGGATCAGTAGTTCCGAAGATTACCACCTACATACAAACAAATTTTACCTCTTTATAATATTTGTATTGTTCACAGCAGATTTTTATACATAGGAGCAGATGATGTGATGATGAACGAAGTTCCTATTAATAATATGATTAAAAATAATAATATTGTGTAGTTTCCATGGTTTTCTAGGGAGCTCAAAATTTCGATTTCCAACAAATATGCTATATGCATATCTATGTCATATTTGGTATCATGGAACAACACCCATGACGGAAAATTTGAAAATTTTCTTGGATTTTCATTTTGACCTCATTATCATTTTCAGCGCCCTCGAAAACCACAGAAACGATAGCCATGACGAAAAATTTAAAAGTTTTCACAGGCGCCATCTTGAATTTTAATTTTTACCTCATTATCGTTTTCAGCGCCCTCGAAAACCACAGAAACGATAGCCTCAAAAACAATGAAAATGACACTCATGACGAAAAATTTGAAAATGTTTGCAGCCGCTATTTTGGATTTTCATTTTGACCTCGTTATCGTTTTCAGCTACCTCAAAAACCAGGAAAATGACACCCATGTCATTCTAGCCCACCGAACACCCACCCCCGATCTTATTACACACATTAAAAAGGAACGGTTTTTATCCAACAGCTCGAGTTCCTTCTGCTTCTTCTGGACAATACAGACGGTACAAATATGGTACCCTCAACACGGAAGATCTTTTTAGAGAAGTTCAGAAGGTACATCATGGACAACTGTATACTGGACATGGTAAATCCGATCAAAATCATTTCATATAAAGTAGGTTCCCAAGACTTATAGGGCTCTTAAACGGGCTACAAAAATATAATCTTGCTGAATACTTTCTTGCTGAAAACTATAGCTGTCAGAAATATTTACAGCGATACTCTTGCTGTATAGTACAAATAAAGTAAATTTTTGGATATTATGAAAACGTGCGTTTTGAGATCCGCAGCCGTATCTGTCCCCCGCGTGAACCGTGGGACTGTCACCAACCAAAATGTCGGCCTGTAATTTTAATGCTTGTCGTAAAAATTTCAACCAAAGTGCTAAAAGATAGTTATAAACTGGGCTTTTTCCCGGGTATTGCTTGCACCATAGATATAATTTATATGTCTTGCACAGTCTGAAAGCCTTTCCAGCCTCTAAAAACATCTCTAGAGAATGACATAATAGCCCTCCTTTTTTGGCTTCGCAGTCGGTTAAAGAAGATGGCGAGTAAGTCAAGACAAACCAAGTTGTTCTAACTTGTTGGTTTATCAGCAGAATTGCGCGATAAAAAAGTGTCAGGAGGCCATATTTCAGAGGCTGTTCAACATCTCGCGAACCTCCCCGGCCATCTCGTGGTGCTGCCACGCCAGGCTGCTCACCGCTGTGCTGAAGCTCTGGAACGAAAACCCCATCGGAGTCTCGTGAGTATTGCATACAGAAGGTTTCATTTAGCGATGTGTGCCAGCCGGTTTTTACAAGTAAATAATCTTTTAGTTTCAAAACTCAAAAAACTCAAAACTCAAAGCATTTATTTCAATTAAACCAATTACAGGCACTTTTGAATTGTCAAAGAGTCGGTCAGTAGGTAAGTCAGAAAGTTGAAGCTAGTTGCCCATTCCAAAACGTAGATCTATGGAGAAGAACGGGCAAGAAACTCCACGGACACTCTTTTAAATCAAAATATGGTTACAAAATATTGGTTACATCATTCATGTTGAAATTATACATGTTCGCGACGAAGCGTCACCAAACAATAGATACATAGGTTTTTTTATTTTGTTTTAACTTAACGTAAATTCATAGTAGGCGACGAGACCCTATCTGTGCACATAGGCGCAAGTAGCGGGGGACCGTCGTAGTTCACGTCAGTGCGATCGCGAATCAAACGGTGTTTCTAAGTCGTGAAATCAAAGACATTTGATCATATAGTTTTATTTAGTGAATTTAAAGTAAATTCAACGCGTTAAAGTGTAATTTAAAGTTAATTTAAAACGCTAAAGTGTTCTAAAACTCTGTGATAGTGAAATAGTGAAGTTTCCTAAGGAAAACTGTAAGTACAACCTCTATAAATAGCAACTGAGTGGGCTATATAGCCGTTTTTATAGTTTTGTTGGTGCGCCCAGGTACCCTAGACTAAGACCTAGACCTGGGCGTAGTATTAGACTTGTAGTTTATCTACAAAACCCACTTAGTTGAGTTTACAGAGGTTGAAACTGTGAACGCATCCCTATAAACTACCATTGAGTGGGCTATATAGCTGTTTTTTATAGTGTTGTTAGTGCGCCCAGGTACCCTAGATCAAGACCTAGGCCTGGGCGTAAAATTAGACCTGTGGTTTAACTACAGAACCCACTTAATTGAGTTTATAGAGGTTGCAACCGTACTTTTGTTAATAGATTTTATTGTTTTAGGTTTTCAGGGCGCGTCACGCCCTGAAAAACATAGTGCCGATATTTAAACTATCATATTGTTCTAGGTCATTAGACCAGCTTGAGATATCTGTAAAGACCATTGAAATAGCTTCAGTAGTTTCCGAGAAATTTAACTTGCAAAATATTTTTTTATTAAAATAATCGAATTTTCAGTGTTTACACAGTAATATCTTTTCAGTACATAAACTTACAGGAATAACAGATATCTCAATCGATGCGCGGTCTAATGACGATTCTGACAATAGGTCACATGCTGTATTTCATAAAATATTTAAGATAGATATAAGCGATTTTGTGAAATTTTTGAAATAAAAAATAGTTGAAAATAAAGTTAAAATCAGGAGACGATTCGCGGTCCTCAGTAAGGTAAAGTTTTGAGGTACCTAAGCACACAAGAAAAAATAGCAAATCGTAGCCATCGGCATGGTACCAATCTTTTCCTGAAGAGTCCGCCAGTCGTCTCCTGAAATCCGCTGAAGACTTATCAAGATGCTGTTTCATTGAAATAATCCTTCAGGACCCTCACAAGAACATAGCTACTGGTCATCGGTTGCAGATAGCCGAGCCTATAGGTGCAGGACGTCAGCGCCGCATGGACTAGGAGGCCTAATCACATATAGGTATACACTTGGATAGGCTTACACACTCCTTGCACCTCACGGTGTCCATCGATCACGCCCGTCCGGCACATCTGCTGGTCCTTGCGAGCCGGATGTCTGCAGCCGGGAACTGTTCCTGTGGGATCCCTGAAGAACAATTATAGAAGATTGAAGATTTAATTTTGAAGAATTGCTATAGAAGATAGAAAATTATTCACTGAAGATTTATTCCTGAAGATTTATTATAGAAGACTGAAGCCTTGTTCCTGTAACCTTTTTTCTGAAGATTCATTATAGAAGAACCGTTCCTGAAGCCTTATCTCTGAAGATTTATCATAGAAGATTTGTCACAGAAGATTTGTCATAGAAGAATCGTTCCTGAATCTTTTCCCTGAAGACCCTGAAGATTTATCTCTGAAGATTTATTATAGAAGAACCGTTCCTGAAGCCTTATCATAGAAGATTTATCATAGAAGATTTATCACAGAAGATTTGTCATAGAAGAACTGTTCCTGAAGCTTTTCCCTGAAGATTTATTTCTGAAGATTCACTATAGAAGAAACATTCCTGAAGCCTTATCTCTGAAGATTTATCATAGAAGATTTATCACAGAAGATTTGTCATAGAAGAACTGTTCCTGAAGCTTTTTCCCTGAAGATTCACTATAGAAGAAACATTCCTGAAGCCTTATCTCTGAAGATTTATCATAGAAGATTTGTCACAGAAGATTTGTCATAGAAGAATTGTTTCTGAAGCTTTTTCCCTGAAGATTTATTTCTGAAGATTCATTATAGAAGAAACATTCCTGAAGCCTTATCTCTGAAGATTTATCATAGAAGATTTGTCACAGAAGATTTGTCATAGAAGAATTGTTTCTGAAGCTTTTTCCCTGAAGATTTATTTCTGAAGATTCATTATAGAAGAAACATTCCTGAAGCCTTATCTCTGAAGATTTATCACAGAAGATTTGTCATAGAAGAATTGTTCCTGAAGCTTTTTCCCTGAAGATTTATTTCTGAAGATTCACTATAGAAGAAACATTCCTGAAGCCTTATCTCTGAAGATTTGTCACAGAAGATTTGTCATAGAAGAATTGTTCCTGAAGCTTTTTCCCTGAAGATTTATTTCTGAAGATTCACTATAGAAGAAACATTCCTGAAGCCTTATCTCTGAAGATTTGTCACAGAAGATTTATCATAGAAGAATTGTTTCCGAAGCCTTTCCTCTGAAGATCTATTTCTGAAGATTCATTATAGAAGAACAATTACTGAAGCCTCAACTCTGAAAATTTATCCCTGAAGAACTATTATAGAAGTTTGAAGATAGAAAAATAGCTTCGAACATAGAAAAATAATTCTGAAGTTGAAGACTTGTTTCGGAGATTGAAGACTGAACATAGAAAATGACACTAACAAGATCACAGAGCAGAGACCGTAGTGCTCCAGGCATTCGTCACGAGCGGCCACCACGATCGCCGTCCACCGTTGAAAGAACTGAGCAGCACCCTGCCCTGCGGGGGGGAGAACACCTACCTGTACGAGCACGATCTGAAGTACAGCCATGTACTTCAAGAGAGGGAATGCAGTCGGAGGGAACTTCAGATGAATCAATGAAGTCTTTAGACAAAACAATACAGCCAAATAGAATAGAAAAGGAAACCGAAGAAAACCATAGCCGAACCATGCCGATGTCTGCCCGGGGTGACGCCCGTATCGAACATAGAAGGCCGCCGTCGACTACAAATAGAACGACGCGGTCCAATAGAAAAATTTCGAGAGCACGTGAAAACTTATTGAAGATTAAGTTGGAACTTGCTCAAATAGCACTTCAAAGAGCCGAGGAAGAAGACTCCGACGGCGAATATATGGATAATAGAACCTCAAACAATGAGAATAATGAGTACGTGCGTTCCTGGATTGAAGAGGCACCAGAACGAGAGCCGCCGAAAGGGGCCAACTCCACCGAGGGGGACAATAGATATAGAAGCCGCGTGCATACGCCCCCCCCTGTGGATGCCGATGTTATAGTGGGCCTCCAGACGCAAGTACCTCTGCCGAATCCTATAGTAAATGAAGTGAAGAACAACATAGTACCTTCGAAAGAAGAAATAGAAGACTCCGGGGGAACAGACTCACTCCGTTCCTTCATAACGGAGTTGACGTCCGCTATAGCATCGTTAGCCGACAGGAAGACAGAACAGTGGACATCGAACCAGCCCTCGGCGTCAAAGGCCATCATGACCTTACCGAGCTTCAATGGAGCTCATACAGAATGGCTTTCATACCGTGCCATCTATGAAACCACAAGAGGATACTTCAATGATGTTGAGAACACAGCAAGACTTCGAAGAAGCCTGCGCGGACGTGCGCTAGAGACAGTGAGCTCGGAACTCATCGGAAATGCCAGACCAGATGACATCATGAAGGAACTCGAGCTGCAATTCGGCCGCCCAGACTCAATAGCTCAAGCCGAAACAGATAGACTACGTGGGTTGCCGCGCTGCAGCGAATCTCCAAAAGACATCTGCAATTTCGCAAGCCGAGTTAGAAGCGGCATAGTCACTCTGCGCGCACTGAAGAAAGAACACTATCTTATCAACGCCGAGCTGATGCGAACACTTACCGAGAAGCTGCCGAACTCGCTGCGAGTACAGTGGTACCGAACATATACCGAGAAGTACCAGTCACTACCAGACCTCTCACTCTTCAGCGACTTTATCACTGAACAAGCTCGGTTCTGCAGCGCCTTCGCTCCACCGGAGAACATCAGCTCTGAAGCAACAGCATCCAAGCGTGTCGTGCAGAGAACTCACGCTGCTACAGACAAGTCAACTAGCAAATGTCTGCGATAAGGAGGGTCACTGCACTACTGACTGCAAGAAATTTAAAGAGGGATCCAGTGACAAGAGATGGGAACTTGCCAAGAAACTCAATCTCTGTTTCCGTTGCCTGCGAAGTCGTCGCAATGGTCACACATGCAAAGCGAAGAAGTGTGACGCCAGGGGGTGTACAGCCACGCACCATCAGCTTCTTCACTACAATAAGAAGCCTGAAGCAACGGAAGTCCCAGAACAGGAGAAAAAGGAAGCTCAAGAAACGGTGGCCAGCTCACGAACAGCTGCGAGTCATGCCTACCTCAAGATAGTCCCGGTTCGAGTCATTGGACCGGCGGGAGAAGCTTCCACATTCGCTCTTCTCGACGGTGGATCCACCGTTTCTTTGATCGACGAAGAAATCTCAAACCAAATTGGAGCAGAGGGCCATATCGACCCGTTGAAGATAGGTGCGATCGGTAACACCACGATCGACACTCCTTGCTCCCGAAGAATAACCGTCACTCTTGCAAGCCAGCTGAAAGATAGGGTGCCATTCAGAGCGCGCACCATACCGAAGCTCAACCTCGCACCGCAAACAGTCAGAGAAGAAGACGTCGCACAGTGCAAACATCTCGATGACCTGAGGCAACAGCTGATTTACGACACAGGCGCACCGAAGATACTCATCGGTCAAGACAACTGGCACCTACTACTGGCCAGTGAAATTCGAAGAGGACCGAAACACCAGCCTGTTGCGTCGCTAACCACACTGGGCTGGACACTTCACGGTGCGCACACAAGAATCCTGGGTCAGCAGGTGCACTACGTCAACCGACTAGTAGACAGCAACGAAGATCTAAATGAACAGCTTCGTGAATTCTTCGCTATAGAATCACTGGTTATCAATCCAAGAAGACCAGACTCCGATCCCGAGAAGAAAGCAGAGGATATCTTGACTCGTCACACTCAACAGTTAGAAGATGGCCACATAGAAACGGCTATGCTGTGGAAAAATGAAAATACAGAAATGCCAGATAGTTACGGGACAGCACTCAAAAGGCTCGTCTCAATAGAAAAGAAGCTCGACAGCAAACCAGCTCTTCGAGAAAAATATATAGAACAGATGGATGCACTTATCCGGAAAGGTTACGCGGAGAAGGCGCCCAAGACTAGCACACCGGGTAGAACTTGGTACCTACCTCATTTCGACGTGTTCAATCCAATGAAGCCTGAAAAACTCCGTATAGTACATGACGCCGCTGCCAAATCAGGAGGTCTATCGCTCAACGACTTCCTCCTAACTGGACCGGACTTGCTGCAGTCGCTGCCCGGCGTCATGATGAGGTTCCGACGTCACCGAATAGCCATTTCCGGTGACATAGCAGAGATGTTCATGCAAGTGAAGGTGCGGCCGCAAGACAGAGACGCCCTCCGATATCTGTGGAGAGGCGACAGGGAAAACGGAGCGCCCGATCAGTACCGCATGACGTCGAAAATATTCGGCACGGCAAGCTTGCCGTGCACGGCCACACAGTTCCGATCTGAAGTCGTCAGCATCGGAAATATAGATGACGCCGAGAAGGTACTCGGCTGGATTTGGAGACCGGGGGAAGATGCGTTGGGCCTCAATCTGACACTCGCCCGTCTTCCAAAAGGTGTCATAGAACAGGAGATGCCAACCAAGAAGGGAGGCGCCTGGGAGCGCCTAGTTCGATGCGTGAAGTCGGCGCTATACACTGTGCTCATAGAAAAGCACCCACATGAAGAGGTGCTGTCCACATTGCTATGTGAGGCAGAGTACACAGTAAACAGCCGACCGCTGACACACGTTTCCGTGGACAGCGAAGACGACGAGTCAATCACACCGAACCATTTTTTACTCGGCGGGTCGGCACGACTCCCAACACCTGGTGTGTTCTCCGAGCAAGATATAGACGGCAAAGAGACTATGGCGGCGAACAAAAATACTCGCCGACATGTTCTGGCGTCGCTGGGTCCGAGAGTACCTGCCGGAGCTTCAAAACCGGCGGGAGCCGCATAGCCGCGGGCCCGGACTACAGGTGGGCGATCCCGTGCTCATCGCAGACGGCCAGCTGCCTCGCAACACGTGGCCGCGAGGCCGCATAATCGCCGTATTCCCCGGAGCCGACGGAGAAGTCCGGACCGCTGAGGTGCGCACTGCCGGCGGCACCTTGAAGCGTCCGGTGAAGAAACTCGTCCCATTACCGAAGTAATAGCAGAGCGCCGCGGCGACGAGCGTCGCGGCGGCGAGCGTCGCAGCATAGCTACGAGCGTCGCGGCGACGAGCGTTGCGGCGGCGAGCGTCGAGACTACGAGCGTCGCGGCGGCGAGCGTCGCAGCATAGCTACGAGCGTCGCGGCTACAGTCGTCGCTCACCGGAGAAAATGCAGCGCCGCGCCGACATCGCTACGAGTCATCACTGCACTGCACGGCGGGAGAAATGTTCGCGACGAAGCGTCACCAAACAATAGATACATAGGTTTTTTTATTTTGTTTTAACTTAACGTAAATTCATAGTAGGCGACGAGACCCTATCTGTGCACATAGGCGCAAGTAGCGGGGGACCGTCGTAGTTCACGTCAGTGCGATCGCGAATCAAACGGTGTTTCTAAGTCGTGAAATCAAAGACATTTGATCATATAGTTTTATTTAGTGAATTTAAAGTAAATTCAACGCGTTAAAGTGTAATTTAAAGTTAATTTAAAACGCTAAAGTGTTCTAAAACTCTGTGATAGTGAAATAGTGAAGTTTCCTAAGGAAAACTGTAAGTACAACCTCTATAAATAGCAACTGAGTGGGCTATATAGCCGTTTTTATAGTTTTGTTGGTGCGCCCAGGTACCCTAGACTAAGACCTAGACCTGGGCGTAGTATTAGACTTGTAGTTTATCTACAAAACCCACTTAGTTGAGTTTACAGAGGTTGAAACTGTGAACGCATCCCTATAAACTACCATTGAGTGGGCTATATAGCTGTTTTTTATAGTGTTGTTAGTGCGCCCAGGTACCCTAGATCAAGACCTAGGCCTGGGCGTAAAATTAGACCTGTGGTTTAACTACAGAACCCACTTAATTGAGTTTATAGAGGTTGCAACCGTACTTTTTTTAATAGATTTTATTGTTTTAGGTTTTCAGGGCGCGTCACGCCCTGAAAAACATAGTGCCGATATTTAAACTATCATATTGTTCTAGGTCATTAGACCAGCTTGAGATATCTGTAAAGACCATTGAAATAGCTTCAGTAGTTTCCGAGAAATTTAACTTGCAAAATATTTTTTTATTAAAATAATCGAATTTTCAGTGTTTACACAGTAATATCTTTTCAGTACATAAACTTACAGGAATAACAGATATCTCAATCGATGCGCGGTCTAATGACGATTCTGACAATAGGTCACATGCTGTATTTCATAAAATATTTAAGATAGATATAAGCGATTTTGTGAAATTTTTGAAATAAAAAATAGTTGAAAATAAAGTTAAAATCAGGAGACGATTCGCGGTCCTCAGTAAGGTAAAGTTTTGAGGTACCTAAGCACACAAGAAAAAATAGCAAATCGTAGCCATCGGCATGGTACCAATCTTTTCCTGAAGAGTCCGCCAGTCGTCTCCTGAAATCCGCTGAAGACTTATCAAGATGCTGTTTCATTGAAATAATCCTTCAGGACCCTCACAAGAACATAGCTACTGGTCATCGGTTGCAGATAGCCGAGCCTATAGGTGCAGGACGTCAGCGCCGCATGGACTAGGAGGCCTAATCACATATAGGTATACACTTGGATAGGCTTACACACTCCTTGCACCTCACGGTGTCCATCGATCACGCCCGTCCGGCACAATACATGTGAGAACGATGAACGTTAAAAGCGTCCGTAATAAAAAAATTAAAAAAAAAAACAATTCAAAATTAAAATTAAAATAAGCCGTGGCAGCTAAGGTATGGCCAGCCTCCACCAACAGCGCCCGTTCACGAACCTGACGTATGGATTCGTTAAATGATCCAACACACGCGCCACCATCAGCGAGGCATTAGAGTGAGCATGACACACTCTCAGCCGCCAGGGCACATCCAAGTCAAATAAAGACGTACCCAGTAAATGGTAGCTTTAGAGTAGGTACATAGTACTCACACATGTGCTAAGCAATTATACAATACAAGGTGATTGAGTCTACACAATGCAAAGCTATTCTTACAATCTTCAGCAGTTCCAACAGTATCTTCAAATGTTAATTAATTAGTTGAGGTTGTGGAGCAGGACCAGCATGGAGCCAAGCATTTTTATCATTTATGTAATCCCCCAACTTATAATATGCCTGCCTGCATAGTGTGCGTTTTATACAAGTTTTAAATTTCGTCTCATTTAGTTGAAGTATGTGTGGAGGTATTTTATTGTAACATTTTAAACAGTTTCTACTTCTTCTCGGGCCTATGTCTATATTTTGTCTGACTATTACGTGAACAACTCGGAAAAACGCGTGAAAAACTCTGTCGTTTGCCTCATTTAAACCCTGGTTTAATTAACTTTTACTGAATCTTATATTAGTTTAAGTTTAGTTGAGGAATTAAAAATACTAAGGACTATCCCATTTTGCCCAAATCGTTGTTCACAGCAAATCGACAAAAACATTCCGTATATCGATTTAAAGCAAAAAAAATAAAGAGCTACGTGCTCTTTTTCAGCATAGCAAACATACCTCTAGATGTTTCCAGGGTAAAAAAAAGAAATTCTATTTAGTGTGTCAGTCAGATAATAAAAAAAATACCCGTATATTTGCTTTATCATATTAATAAAAATTACTTAGATAAAACGCATTAGTGTTGGGGAGTGGGGGCTCGCTACGTCAGAACTATAACAAACTACGTATAAAATCTAGCAAGGAGTGACGTCATGCCACATTTTAACTCAATGTATCGCCGGGATCTTTTGATTACGTAAAAAAAAAGAAATACGTGTCCAATATTTTTTAATAAACACCTTGACGGACAAAAAAAAATGTAGTCCTCATCCCTATTACTTTTTTAGGAACATTGCAACTCGAATACTATCTACAAAAGTGCCCCTATTTTTTTTTTCAATTCAAGATAAAGTATTTAGAGGAAATAGAAAAGAGTAAATCTATATTTCATCGGTTTAGATAATTAAATAAAGGTAAACCAAAAAACCACGTGTCTGGTTAACTGACTAAACGTAATACCTGTCACTTCAGTCGTCATGCTACGACACAGTTGTACTCTTCAATTTAGCAACTTTATAATTCGTTGTCTAACGCTGCTTAATTGAAGTTTTCTTTCTGCAGTCAAGGAATTCCCCACTTGCCAGCTCGAACGTATATCGACGGAGAACTAGATTTCTACAACGTGGACCGCCTCGGTGGAGTACTGCCGTTCCTAGTCAGGACATTGAGGTAAACCTCTTACTATAGAGTAGAACTACAATAATAAAATTCTTAAATTCATTCACTGCCAGCATAGTCTAAACAACAGCTAGGTCTAGAAATTATGCCAAATGTTTCCTATAATGTATACAGTCCGCGAGGCGTAAGCTGAGCTTTCCATTTGTGTGAGTGATCACCGAAAGGGTACGAGAACCCATGACCAAAATTTTCGTCTTATCGTTTTACGTTTTACAACGATGCGACATGATGGTCATGGCCTCTGGTACTAAAAGAACAAAAGCCGATTGCCAAAAAGCAGTATAAACCGATTTTAAACCAAGCAAAGGACTCGTCGCGCTTTACGCCGGACGTCACTCCTACACTATATATATATGTGCATTCACACAAATGCAAGCCCGCTTACTGTACCTACCTAACGAAAGTGAGCATTAAGGGTGCGTTTCCACTGACGCGGAGCTGGGCGGAGCGGAGTGGAGACGTGCAGGAATCGACCAATCATATTGGTTGAAATCCTCATCGCGTCTCTTGCCTCGTCTGTAATTGGACGATTCCTGCACGTCTCCGCTCCGCTCCGCCCAGCTCCGCGTCAGTGGAAACGCGGCCTAAGGAAGGCTTTAAATGGTTTAAATATAGGATGAAAGTTTGTACCACCCCATTTGCCGTGATAAAAGCACAAACAAACTATCAAAGAATATTGTTATTTATATTCTAAGGACAATATGAGTTGGTAGTTAATTTGAAAAACAATATTTTTCATTACTTTTTTATTTGACGTTTATACAAAAGTTTACAGGATTATTTATATTAAATAGCAACCAAAAACCACTAAGGTTTAATAATTAATTGCCTAACTGAACAATAATTAATATTACCTAATCTATCAATCCGCAAGTTCAAGTTTTGCTTTAGACTATTGTGTTGATAATCGTTAGCTTGCATTGCCAACAGTATTTCAAATAGGCCGAGTCAATAGATAGCAGGATACATAGGGACCATAAACACACCTTTAATAGCTTAAATAACATACGTCACACCTGTTTCCCCGAAAGGCTATGCAGTGGTTTACCCATAGTACCTACTATAGATGGGCAATACACCGGGTTTAAACCCGGTGCTTTGATAAAAACCCGATAAACACCCGCAAGCACCCATAAACACGCAGAAAATTGGGTGTTTATTTAATTTGATGAAATTAAATTAGTGATGTTAAAAAATATGTTTTAAGTGATTTTCATTCATTTCATTTCTTTGTAGGCAACATTAGTTAGATCCAGGGAGGGTAAAATAAAATAGTACGAGATAAAAACGAAATTTCAAAAATCACATTTTCTATTAATTCAACTTTTGAATAGCTTATTTTATGTTGTAGTGTGTAATTAGCGTTGAAGACTCGAGCGTAAGCGTGTTAGTTGTCATATTCTTCATATGTAAGTTGATTTACATGATAACCCTTAGCTTCATGTAAATACTTTATGATTTGTTCATAGCATTTGGTGCGCACACATGGCTTCAACTCAGCCTATCGCAGTCCACTGCTGGACATAGGCCGCTCCCAGTCCGCGCCACAACAACCTGTCCTCCGCCTTCCGCACACAGTCTGTCCCAGCCACTTTCTTCAGGTCGTCGGTCCATCTGACTGGGGGGCGTCCCGCACTACGCTTACCGATACGCGGTCTCCACTCCAGGACTCGTCTGCTCCACCAGCCATCGGTCCTTCGACAAACGTGGCCAGCCCACTGCCACTTCAGTTGGCTTATTCTGCAACCTATGTCGATTACTCCGGTTCTTTTCCGGATAACTTCATTCCTGATTTTATCCTTCAAAGAAACTCCGAGCATAGCCCACTCTATAGCGCGCTGAGCGACCTTGAATTTGTGGACCAGCCCGACTGTCAGTGTCTACGTTTCGGCACCGTATGTCATAACGGGCAGGACGCACTGGTTGAAAACCTTGGTTTTCAAACATTGCGGGATGGGTGACTACAAGACTTGACGAAGTTTTCCAAACGCTGCCCAACCCAATTGGATCCTTCTGTCGGCTTCTTTCTCAAAGTTGTGTCTACCGAGCTGGATGACTTGCCCTAGGTAGACATACTCCTTCACTACTTCAAGAAGCGATCTTTCGATGCGGATTGGACTCGGCAAGACGAGTGAATTGTACATAACTTTCGTCTTGTCTAAATTCATACCGAGGCCAACCCGCCGAGAGGCTCCATTTAGGCTGTGCAGCATCCGGTCTAACAGTTCCAGCGTCTCTGCTAATATGACGATGTCATCGGCAAAGCGAAGGTGTGAGATGTACTCGCCGTTCACGTTGATGGCTGTCCAGACCAGTCCAGCGTCTTGAAGACGTCCTCCAACCCATTGGTGAACAGTTTCGGGGATATCACATACCCCTGTCTGACCCCTCTGAGCAGTTAGATGGGACTGGTTTTCTGATCTTGGATCTGGATAGTCATCGTGGCGGCGTCATACAGACACCTCAACACTTCAATGTAGCGCCAGTCACTTCGTCATCGTTGCAGAGAGGCCAAACTGCCCATATTTCGATGGAGTCGAAGGCGTACTCGTAGTCCACAAATGCCATACACAGCGGCTGATGGTACTCTTTGGTCTTCTGTACAATTTGCCGAACAGTATGGATGTGGTCTACCGCACTGAAGCCTTTTCGAAAACCGGCTTGTTCTGGTGGCTGGAACTCGTCAAATCTTCTGGCGAGACGGTTCGTGACGACCCTCGAGAACAGCTTGTAGACGTGGCTTAGAAGTGAGATGGGTCTATAGTTTTTCAGCAAGGTTTTGTCACCTTTTTTGAAGAACAGAACCACTGCACCTCTGCTCCACGCCTTGCGCGTTGTACCCTCTTGGATGACGGAGTTGAAGATACTCGCTAGCTCTCTCAGGATTGGAGCCCCGGCTGCTTTAAGGAGCTCTGTCGTTATTCCGTCATCACCAGGTGCTTTGTTGTACTTCAGCTGCTCGAGAGCCGCCCTAATCTCGCACAGGTCAACATCCGGGATTTCCTCTGTGTAGTGGTGCGTTAATTCGGCTCGGTGGTCATCTGCAACCCTCGATTCTGCTCAATCGCGACTTTAATGTCGCGGGTGTTGGAGCACCGAAGGTCGTGTCGCTTCAGTTTTCTAATTTTTATGTTTAAGGCCCTCTTATCTGACGAAGACAGCTGGGTGGATGGCAACTCTCGTCTTAAAGTTGCTATTACGCATGGCTTAATATACTTAAATTCCTCCTAATATTTGACTTGGAGGGAGATCAATATGGTATCCACAAAATATACATTACGTTTAAAGATGTACTGGCTAATATGCTGGATCCTTCAGCTCAGGGTGTTGAACTTACTCAAGATGAAGAACTTCAGGCTATGGAGTTCATCCACGATTTAGGCCAGCAACTAAGTTTGCATAATGTAATGGCCGAACTGGCTTGTTACAAAGCTAAAGAAAACTTTTGGGCCAGACAATTTATATGGAATTCAGTGCGTAGCATTGAGCCCATTGTGTGGTGGAAAGGAATCTGTAGTTCGACTGAGCTAAGCAAAGTAGCGGTACGCATCCTGTCAGCTCCGTGTACATCAGCAGCAACCTAGCGTTCCTTCAGTATTCAAGGATATAGGTATACATAATAACAAAAGAAATCGACTTTCAACGGAAAGAGCCGCAGAAATTTCATATATTTGTTACAACTGGAATCTTAAACATAAACTTAATAAGGAGAACATTCAGTCAGAGTTTTATAGACCAACTTAATGAGAGCTATGATGAAAATGAAACCGGAATAGAGAGTTCTACAGACCCGATAATACTGGACGACTACAACGAACCTACACCTTCAACGTCAGGGGAGGCCAGACAGCCTTTACATTTTGTCGTCTGTAACAATGATAATGGAGAATCTGATAGTGATTTGTTTTTGATTAGTACCAGAAAAAAGATTTTTCTTGCATTATTTTATATCACCTAATTATGTATAATTCAATAAAAGAATAATAATTAAAAACTAAATGTCATATATGCATAAAAATCAATTACACCCAAAATTTGGGTGGAAATCGGGTGTTTATTCCAAAACACCCAAAACACCCGGTTTAAACCCACCTGGGTTTAAACCCGGGTGGGTGGATTGCCCATCTATAGTACCTACACGTTCCGTTACGTTATGTTCAAGTCCCATACATTAGGAGGCGAGCCTAGCCAGTATTGCCACCCAACGGGCACAAATCCAGACTCCGGGCTGCTACTGAGAAATTCCAGATGGAAAAACTCCTGGCTTGAGGTCCAGTAGCGCTTGCGACCACTACATTCCATTCATGAAACAAAACTTTTTTACAGACCGTTCAACCGATTTTGATGTCTATTCCGTAGGCTTAAGGTTGGCATTAAAGGCAAAAAAGTAGTTACAATACCAACTGTTTACTGCAGCTGCCATTTGTCATGCCACCAACGCAATAGAAGTCAAAATCGGTTGAACGGACTTTTATGGTTTGTTTACTTACGCTTTTATCTCGCGGCTCCCTATACGGTAATACGAGGCAGTTTAGTAAATTAGTATTACAATATTGCCCACAGACAAGATCTCGTCGGTGTATTGGGCGAAGACAATCCTTTCATACAAAGTTTCGAGCCGAGCTACAATCGTGCGGGAGGAGTTGACATAGGTACTAATTTTCATATAATTTGCATAGTATAAAGTTGATTTTTTTAACCGACTTCCAAAAGGAGGAGGTTCTCAATTCGTCGGAACCTTTTTTTTTTTTTTTTTTTTATTTTTTTTTTTTTTTTATTTTTTTTTTTTATGTATGTTCCCCGATTACTCGAAAATGGCTGGACCGATTTGGATTTTTCTTTTTTTGTTCGAAAGGGTATACTTCCCAAGTGGTCCCATGATCATCAAGTCAGGATCTGATGATGGGATCCCATGGAAATCGAGGGAAACCCTCAAATTTTATTGGCACACCTATATCGATTTCGGTATTTTTTATAGTAACTCGTGCATTTGCTCTCGGAAAATACCATTCGGTGAGCTGGAACTGATGATGAAGACCACAGAGGGCCATCGGAAATACTCAATTATATCTAAGTATATCACAGGTTGCGATTCGATTACTTTAATATGGTTTATGCTCGTCAAAATGCATAATGGTAATGGTGACTTCACCATGAGCTCCAGTTCTCCTGGTTCTTACTAGGAGAACTCCTCAACAATTAACGTCCCTGCATCGGGAAAAGCAATATTTTGTAAAACGTGATGAGCAGTTGACATTGGGTTATTGTAACTTAGATAAATTACAAACTGAACCACTAAAAAGTGAAAAATAAAAACTTTTTTACAAAAAAAAAACCGACTTCCAAAAAAAACACTACAAACTGAAAAATAACTTTAATTTCGGAAGTCGGTGGCAAAAAACTAAAATACAGATCCAAAGACACCGACTTCCGAAATTAAAGTTATTTTTCAGTTTGTAGTGTTTTTTTTGGAAGTCGGTTTTTTTTTTGTAAAAAAGTTTTTAGATAAATCACTTGACTGGAATAAAACACCTTTCTGAAAGCCTTGTCGAGTTTAAGATCTGTTAAACTTTCAATATAGTATTTCTGTCTCACGAAAGGACACGCACTTTACTTGTGGTACAGTTGTTTTATCTCACGAAAGCGGGTGAGCCATACTTGTAGATGTAATGCGTGTAGACACGCGCTCTTGTGTGCGTACCTGCAGGTAGCGCGCTCCCGAGCTTACGCACACAAAGACAATGTGCATATAACATTTACAGATACAAGTATGGCTCAGCCGAGTGTGATAATAGTATCACATGATTGTTTTAATACCTAATTATGTACAGTTGCATACAAGACTTTATCTACATCCATGTTATGAATCCTTTAGAAAAGGTTCTGAAACAGTTTTTTGCAATACTAATACTCGTATCGAACATGGCGGCCGGCGTCATAGTATACGACGTGAATTCGAATAAGTTCTTTTTTTAAATTACGGCGCTGTTGTAGTGAAACGCGCGTGCATTACAATGTTCTTTTTTTGAAAACGAGTTGTATTATGAAATTCAGTACAACATTAAAACACCCATTTGGATGCTATTATGGTTACCATGGTTACTATGACACTGTCTGTTTTAATGGTTTCAGAAACTTTTATAGAGGATTTAAAGCATGGGTGTAGATAAATGAGTTAATTGAATAGACTTTCAGGAAACGGGGTTATTGTTAATTAGACTTGGCCTAAAACGAAAGTAAAGTTTTTTTTTTATCTCACGAAGCGACGCGCGCTTTACTTGTGTTTACCAAGTGTACAAACACGCTGTGAATATGTGTGTAATCGCAGCAGCTCTCGGTACCGTCCGAGACAATTGTGAAGTCAGAAGAGTGTGCGTGAGTGTGTTATAAACACATTCGCAGCGCGTATGTAAACTTGGTAAACACAAGTAAAGCGCGTCGCTTCGTGAGATAAAAATACTATAAGCCGACATTCGCACGGACGTAAAAATATCGCGGCGGGATTTTATCGAAAACTGGATTTTCAACTTTCGCTGTTGAGCCGAGCATTGAGTATCCAACCTAACAACAACAAAGTGCATTCTATATAGTGCGTCGAAAAAACACACTGTTGGATTTTCAACCCTCGGCGCTAAGCAGAGCGCGAGCGTTGAAAATCCAGTGCGCGAAATTAAATCGCCGCGATATTTTTACGTCCGTCCGAACATCGACTAACAAGTACTGCTTAAATGCTTACACGAAGAACCCTTGTTTTTTCATATTTTTCTTTAAAGTTTTTTAGCAATTTATTTATTTATGCTATAAAGGTGTACCCAGACTGGCCGGTCAGGCTCGCATGGTTCGCGCACGACTGTGGCGGTCTGTCCATCACAACTCGCCGCGCGGTTGGTCACCGGCCGCATGATACTGTATCTCTGATTTAAGCGCAAGCCACACCGCCAGCTAGCGGGCGGGCGGGCTAGGCGGGCGAACATCGTTTCACCTCTTATTACATACTTCGGGTCACACCGCGAGCTGACCGAAGTATGTAATAAGAGGTGAAACGATGTTCGCCCGCCTAGCCCGCCCGCCCGCTAGCTGGCGGTGTGGCTTGCGCTTTAGAATAACGTCTGGCGAGATACCTGCCGAAATTACGCGACAAATTTTCGGCCATGCTTACGCCTGCATTTTTTTTAATTACTAACAACACATCAGCATCACTTCTTTGACGCATAATTTTCCTCATCTTTTATCATACGTAGCAACCGAATACGTCGAAGAGGTACGTAATTTTCGCAAGTGTTTCACTCTACTTAGATATTTTTTTTTTCATAGTTCCGGTTTTATCAGAACTAGGGTTATATAGGAATCTGTGAAAGTAATCACTGTCCTATTTAGGACGGACAGCGTCATCACGGTACTGTAATGAATAAATAACACAGCGGCAGCCATGTCGCTTATGACGCTTCTCTTGAAGGTGATTGTGCAGCAGTAGCCCGCGAAATTAAAATTTTCTTCCGTTTTTTTGCAATTTTCAGGTCAGTAGCAGGATGTATTTTGATAAAAGTATGATACGCGGCTATAACAAATATGTATTCACATAATTTTAACCATAAGAATCATCAACACATCTTTCTAAGTTAGATTTGTTCCAATATGTCATGATTTCCGAAATCAAATATACAGAGAACAAAACTAACTTAGAGAGATGTATTGATGATTGTTATGGTTAAAATTTTATAAATACATGTTTGATATAGCCGCAAATCATATTTTGATCAAGATGCAACCTGACATTGACCTGCAAATTGCAAAAAAGTAAGAAAATTTGAATTTCGCGGCTACTACTGCGGATCCCCCTTAACTCCCTACCAACGGAGCAAATACAAAGAGGAGATGTTGTAATCAAATTTTCCTATGAACCAACGCGTGACAATTTGCGGGTGAGGGGGTGTTAGATCCCGCCCACTTTTTTATTTTGATTTAAAATTTCCCCATTCGATTAAACTTTAAATATGATATCTTACCCATACAATATTATTCCCCAAATTATAGGGAAACAATTTAACAAATGGCAACACTCCTACCTACACTTAGATAAAAAGGAGGCTTCACTTTTGATTTTCGCAGCGCTCCATCTTCCTTGTTTTGTTGATCTGAGCTATTTAAGCGGTTAGACTTTACAGCAGTGTTCATCTTTGAGCCGAAATGTTAACATCCTTTAATACTCTTCCAAGCCACAGTCAGTGACTACACTTGGAACTTGCCAGGTGTGAGCGACATGGCAGCCGGCTCGCCGGGGCTGGCGACCTTGCCGCAGGTCATATCTTCGATGGCCAGGTTCATGCATCCACCCCTGCCGCCGGTGCCTAACAGGTAATCTTTGTTATTTCTTTTATTTTACTTTATTGTGACATAATATGGTACTTACGAGGAAGCGACCAGCTACAAAATTTCCCAAGTAATATACAGGGTGGCTGGGACATCGACTTGCAAGCTGTAACCATGAATTCAACACATAATTCTAAACCCCTAACCACCCTCAACGCAGACGGTTCAAAAACATGTACTGAATACAAAAAAAAAATATAAGCTGCGCGTCGATGTGGTACCCTGTATATTAATAGAGAATCGCTGACTGTTCGTTTGTACGAGTACTTTTTATACTAGTCGAAATTGGAGCTTAGTAGTATTGTGATCTTGTCGAGTGAAGACGAATACTATGCAGGTATGTACCACAGGTATGTACTATCTACCATGTGGACCCTGTGGTGCACGACTGATGATTTCTTTCTAAACTATTATCAAACCAAATCGATGCTATCATTCAGGCTTCGGAATTTAGAATTTTTGTGTGAATTGATTTTCAACGTTTGATTTGAATCGATTCCAAGACCGAATTTTTCGCATGACTGAATTAAATATGGTCTGACTAAAGTTGACATTATATGACTAGATTTATTTATCATGGAAGGCGCCAAAAGTAGTCCCAATTTGGATATTTTTTTGACGTCATTTGGAGGTCAAATGAAAGTCAAGTAGTTCCATGTTAAAATAAACTCCATCTTATAATAAAAATTATAAGCCCAAAAAATAGAAAATAACGTTATGAAAGAACGTAGAACATTTTTATATATCGAATTGCTACGCCGTAGCCACAGCTACGGCGTAGCCACAGCTACGCCTGCTACGACGTAGCACCATTAATCAAAACGATCTTTACTTCAAGTTTTGCTGTGGTTATATAGTCTCATTCTACGTATTCACCACATCCAGGACTACAGGAGAAACGGCGCTGGCTCTCAAAGGCACCAGGTCCATGATGCCGGGCTCGGGCAACGTTGACATCAGGTCTGCGTATCTTCGACTTGTGGACGGACTCCTAGCGTTGTATCACGGAGCTGCCATTAAACACGCAGAGAAGGTATGACAGCACCACGAAATTTCATACAAAAAGTGCGATGCGGCCTTTCATCCATGCGTTCGTTCTTAGAAAATGTATGAAAGTGATGAACGAGGTTTTTTGCAATTCGTTGCGTTGCAGCTCGGCCCTCCCGAATCTTTTTCGTGATCGCAAGCTATACGAGAATAGATCGTGCTTTGTTTAAAGTTGAGACAGTCATTATAATGTCGATATTATATTTTACCAGTCACTGCCCGCGGCTTCACCCGCGTAGATGTCAGAAATTATCCCACGGGAACCTACTACCGGGATACAAAGTATCCTAGTGTAAATCCAGGTTATAAACTATCTGCATACCTTTCATACATATCCGTTCAGCCCTTTTTGCGTGATTGAGTAACAAACATCCAAACATCTTCACAAACGCTCACATTTTATAATATTAGTAGGATTTAGTCGTGTTTAGATATCGATAAGTATCGATATCTATCACGTCTGCGGAGTATCGCTAGATAATTTAATTTGACCCTTTATTATCCACATAGACATTCTGGAATGCTCTAATGAGTGATGAAAACCACATCAAAATCCATTGGGAATTTGGGATGTTTAAAAGAACTAAGCTGACAAAAAGACAAACACGAAAAGCGATTTAAATTTTTAATTATGTATATTGTGTAGATAGATAACCAAACATAGTCAGGCACAGTTATTTAACAAAAGAGTCCCTAGTCTGCTACTATTCCTTTTAGTCCATTAAATGGGGAAGAAAACTGCCAACTCAGTTCCACGTAGATGGCGCTAAGTGCTTGTTACTTTCATTTAGCTGCCAATGGAGTTCCTTGCTGAAAATTTTGCCGCGAGATGGCGCTAATTAGTTTCTCTTGTCGAGGAGCTCGTGGCTAAGTAATAATCATCAGGTTAAGCTACGCTTGCCAGGGTTGGTCAGTGGATGGGTGACCATCTTTACATAACCAGACTCCTCCGTGCCTCGGAAAGCAAGTTAAGCCGTTGGTCCCAGCTGTCATTCGTGGATCTTTCGACAGTCGTTATGGATCGTCAGAAGCCCAAAAGTCTGACAACCAGTCTTACCAGTTACTGGGTTGTGGAGGGCTGATAGGCAGTCGCTCCATGTAAAATCCTGGTATTCAGCTGCATCCGGCTAAACTGGAAGCCGACCCCAACATAGTTGAGATAAGGCTAGGCAGATTGATTGGTTTCTCTTGTCGCCGATTGTCTTCAAGATGACTTTTACAAGTGACAGACACACAGCGATCTCTGCAGCGAAGCTTCCGATAAACAACCCCATTGACGAATGTATATTTTTGCAATGTAGCGTGACTATTGATACTTAACTTCGTTTTCATGTCTCGACTGCAGAAAATGCAATATAAATCATACAGAGTCATAACTTATGCATCGATACATCTTGCTCAACACGAATGACTGGTTTTATTACAAAGAATATCTTTCTATAGTCGCAGATGTATCGTAAAGGTTAGCGCATATTGGAGCGGGCTGCGCCGCAACACAACGCCTTGCAAAAATCCTCCTTCATCACTTTCGTACATTTTCGTACATAAAATTTTTATCAAAATTTGGTTCCTATGAACTTTTCACCATGTTATAAATGTCTTTCCGGGATAAGAATTTAAAACCAGACGGCCCTGAAAGAAAATAAAGAAATAAAAATATTATTTAAATTTTTTCTCTACTTACCCTTCTACTAAAGAAAAATACATGAAAAATACATCCGCGGTATTCCACGGCAAATTTTGCATTGAGCGTATTACTGAATCGGTCTTCTTCAATTGTATGTATGTTTAATTGCATAGAAAAGCTTAGAAGTTAAGTAAAACTCTTAAAGATTATATTCAAAACGTCTAAATTCACATATTTTCTATGACCTTTTGTTCTTTACAATAAATACTAAAACCCAAAGTAGATTTATCTAGAAATAGTTTAAAATGTAACTGCATACCTGGTTTTGACGGATCCATCACAATTTTTTTATATGCAGTTTCAAAAGACAAAATAATAACAATTATTGTGAGATGACACAGGGAGAATATCGAACAATCACGCGCACACTTCAAGCGAACAGTAACTTCCGACTGATACCAGCGGGCAGCGGCGCGGGAGACGAGTCAAATACAATATGCTATGTGATGCGTAATACCTTTAACTATTTAAGCGCCCATTGTATTTTTTTAATAAGGTTCAAATACCCGTATGTGCAACGTTACGGCTTTAAGGCGACGATAACCGACTTTTAATAATTTTAAACTAATAAAACAATATAATTAAAAAAATTAAAAAACCCGACGGCGGTAAAAGACTTAAGTTTAAAAAAAACTGAAAAGCTAAAAACAAGCCCAGGGTCAATATCAACAAAGTGCATACATACATACTCTCGAAAAACATAACCCTCCTTCTGGCACAGTCGGGTAAAGATACGTCTAAACGAGTAGTGCTAATGAGGGGGGAATTAATAAATAAATGGGGGGAAAGTAAATTTAAGGGAAAAATATTGCGGCTGTGAGAAAATACCAAATTATCATGGGGGTTTTATATTGCGTTTACTTGATGCGCGTACGATTAGGACCGTTTCACAGATTTCGGAAATGAGGGATCTAGGACTGACCTTGATTCGATCTTCAAATCTCGTGGCTGCTGATGCGTTTTTCTGGATTTCTTGAGCACAAAATCCTCTTTTTCTTCACGAAACACTGCACTCACTCACAGTATGTTCGCGGTGATATACTCATAGGAAGAGTGCTATAGAAGATTTATAAAGAACTAGCTGACCCGACAGACGTTGTCCTGTCCCAATTTGAGCGATTGACTGCTGCGCAGCATGTCGCGGGTTCGATTCCCGCACGGAACAAATATTTGTACGACCTACAAGTATTTGTTCCGAGTCTGGGTGTTTTTCTATCTATAATATGTATATATTTACAAAAAAAAATGTATATAAGTAGTTTATCAGCCATCTCGTTACCATAACACAAGCATTAGGTTGCTTAGCTTGGGACTAGATGGCGTTGGGTGAAATGTCCAAGGATATTTATTTATTTATTTAATTTCAATATTCCCATATCAATATTTCAATATTCCCATTCCCATCCACTTTTAGTTTTCCAGAATTTTCCAATTTTCCCGGCGACTTTTCCAATTATTTTCATCGTTTAAACTTTCCCTGGACTACGTCAAACATTTCAAAACCAAAATCAGCTAAATCGGCCCAGCCGTTCATGAGTTATAAAATTACAACGAGAAGCTGCATTGATTTGTAGAGGTATAGATTACAGCGCTCACGCAAATATTCAATGTTAATTTATCGCTTTCTCACACGATATACAATACACGGAGGTATACAAGAAACGTGTTTTTTTATTCTGAAGTTTTTTTTTTTTAATATGTAGTGTTAAATATTGTACGGCGGCCCTTCGTGTGCGAGTCTGACTCGCACTTGGCCGGTTTTTTTATCATCTCTTCTCTCTTCATTCTCTCTCTCTTCTCTCTTTTCAAATTCTCTCTTGGTGGCTCGCGAAAAGACGTGACATGATTTGTAAAGATGGTAACTTCAAGTTTTGAATTCTGTTCCGTTGGAATGTTATTTTATTTTCAGTTATGTGAGCTGAGGGACAATCAGCTGGACATGGCCGACTGTCTCCACGACATTGAGTATCGAATATTCACCGTCACCACGGAGTTGCAGGCCGTAGATGGTTAGTTAAGGCGAAAGCGCCAGGGTAGAGCGCGAAATTCAATAAATAAGAAACAAGATAGTTTTAAGGAGGATGCGCTAGGTAGCCCGCGAAATTCAAAATTTCTTACGTTTTTTGCAATTAGTAGGTCAGTGTAAGGTTGTATGTTGATTAAAATGTGATTCGCGGGCGTAGCTAACATGGCTTTATAGAATTATAGGTAGTCATTAGAATCAGCAATACAACTCCATAAGTTAGAATTGACCTCAAACCTCATGATTTCATGAAATCGCTAGATTTAAGGTCAATTCTAACTTATGGAGTTGTATTGCTGATTCCAATGATTATAATTCTGTAAAGCCATATTAGCTACGCCTGCGAATCATATTTTAATCAACATACAAGCTCACACTAGACATGTGCGCCGATCGGCGCGGCGCACGCCGCCGGTCAATTTAGCCACGCCGACGCCGCCGAATTTTTCATCGGCGTCATCGGCGTCAAAATTAAATAACACACGCACGCACTTAATTTAATAAATTATTTTTTTATTTACTTAAATAGTAGTTTTTTATATTGCTATCTGGCAACACTGGTTAACGCCATTTTCATCGCTATATATACTTCGTTATTGGAAGGAAAAGAAGAATAGCACACCAAGCGAGCGAGTTTTCTCAGTCGCGGGACTAACCATTACGGCAAAAAGGTCACGTTTAAGTCCTACATCGGTAGATAAAATTATTTTTATACACGATAATTATGACATGTGTAAGAAGCAAGTACAAAAGTTGAAATAATTAGCATTTTCGTTAAATAATTTTATTTCTTTCTGTGTTTTGATTGTTGCCATAGAGGTTATTTTTGTTATTGAAAATTTTTATTTTTTTTAAATTTGTTTCAAGTAGGTAATTAGGTATAGAAGACAAATAATTTTGTCATAATTTAAAAATGTGATTTATATGATCTCAAACTAAAATAATAAATAATAATCTTAATATTATGTTCATGTAAGTGAATAAATAAAAGTTTATTTTGAATTAAGGCATATTTTACTTATTTTCACCATCCACGCCGATTACGCCGATGACGCCGCCGCCGACATATTAGAAGCCAGACGCCGCCGCCGGTCAAATAAGAATCGGCGCACATGTCTAGCTCACACTGACCTACAAATTGCAAAAAACGTAAGAAATTTTGAATTTCGCGGGCTACCTTAGCGCATCCTCCTTAAAACTATCTTGTTTCTTATTTATTGAATTACTTACTTTTTAGGTTTCCGTACCTCAAAAGGAAAAAACGGAACCCTTAAAGGATCACTTCGTTGTCCGTCTGTCTGTCTGTCTGTCGGGACCCTTTTCCTCAGGAACGCGTGGAGGTATAAAATTGAAATTAATATCAAATACGTAAGTCTATGGTCCCTTGGAGCTTTAAAAAAATCAAGCTTCTAAGTCAACGCAATACTCGCAAGTAAATCAAAACCTACAGTGTACTTCTCGTTGTCCTAGAATCATGAAAGAATCATGGCCACGCGGCTAACATGTTTGGACTAGTAAAAACTAACATAACGACCCTTGATGAAACATACGTTGTTTCATTTACCTTTATAAATGTAACTAAGTACGGCCTTCAATATATTTTTAAAAGACAGGAGAGTCAAGTAATTAAGAAATATGTTTTTTGAGGTTATTAATCTGTGGCTTTTTGGAATTGAGAGGTTTTTCACCAGTTTTTTTTTTACATTGTGTTACAAAATTATGTCGAATGCTAGCCAGATAAGTCTGTGCGTGTCCAAGATCGCCACTAATCGTGGTTTCTACTGACGGTGCATATTAGTTCATATATGCATATTATAGTACCAAGCATCACCCTCGGTCGTGTGCAGCTGCAGACTCATCTGGATTCCACTCCACATAATTATCTGTTACGGTTGAGTTATCTTCATTCATGAGTAGGTATACCATATCAGACATGGACACAAAAAAACTTTTTCAACGTTTCTCGAAAGCTGCTCTACATAGGTAATTTGTCGCCGCGTTAAATACATACCTAAAATGATTACCTACTTTTAAACAGTTGATGCTGCCGGGGATTTCATTTCGATTCAAAAATAAAATCGATTTAGATCTAAGTTAAAGTATGGACTTCTCTAGTAACGTTAATAACTATAAATGCGTTCAAAATCAATATTTTTTACTGCGTTCTGATAAAGCAAAGTTATAATTATAAATATGATTATTTAAATACTTCCCTATCTTTTAAAAATAAACTGATGATACCTAATAATTACATTAACAATGTACTACATTTTGGTGACAGTCTCATCTTAGGTCGGAATTCTGTTTTTTCTTAGTCCAAAATGACCATGATCCTTTGCAAGAAGCGTGGTCTCACAGCACAAGTAAAGGAAAAAGTCCGAAAATGGTTAATTTTTAGTTTTATCACAATTTAAAAAAATTGCTGGGATTACATTGTTAAGTTTGTTTTTGGGATAAATTCTTTTCAACTACGGAACCCTTCAAATTGAAGTTTACGTTAACGTGATCGAGTAAGTATAAAAACGCGCACTAAGACCTCAGACATCGGGCTGGGCAATAAAACTTTTTGTAAAACGTCTCGGAGTAAGTAAACTAAGTACATGGAATTCTAATTATGTTAAAAAGTTCAAAAACTTTGATCAGGTGCTGATGAAAAACAACCAGAGCAAGATAAAATTAAGAAACAACTTATGGAAAACATGATCAAAGAATTGGAAAGGTCCAAATGTGTTTATGAGGTTAGTATCATCACTTATTAGGTGCCGTAATGTAGACATTAAAAGAAGGTAACCTACATACTTAATCCCAATCATTCGCCTTCTAGAGATTATTAATTTATGGTGTTGAAGAAAAAAGGGGAACATATAAAAGAATTTTCACCCTAAGGAAGTTAGTCCACTGCCGCCGTCACTGGGACGTCCACCGAGAGCAAAATGACGGCACCGAAGTAGCGATACTTGCTATATAGGATCACCATCAGCCTCGTGTGCACCGCACGTCCGTCACCCGAGCGCCGAAATCCCGGCCTTCGAAGTTTCGAGTAATTCATCGCGACCTCGCGACCGGTAGAACCCGTCCCGATGTGCTGGAAATACAAAGTAGGTTGGCGCTTGTCTACACACTACCATCGCAACGCGCCGTTCGCCCGGTTTTTGTTTTTTTCTATCATGCCGAGTCCGGTCGCGGTGGACACACGATCGCCGTCAACGGGAATTCACGTTCAGTTCGAACAATCTCGTTTCTCAGTGACGGTGGTGGTGGACAAACGCCCTAAACGTCTTCAAGCAGTTTATGCTATAAATAAAGATGAAATGAACAGCATTTACCTTAGAAATGGAGTGCTACGCATTTGAACGGTTTCTTTTTCTAACATCTACCAAATAGTAAGTTTTTAAAAATTGGAACACTGGACTTGGTTTTTTAAATTTTAATACAACTGGGGTACCCAATTGATGCAGCCCACTGTACATATATAGGTAATTATGGGATTTTAAATTTTCAACACAGAAAATGATACATATTGTGTGTTTACTAGGAGAAGTTAGAAGCCGGTGCATTGCAAATGGCGTGGGTGATAGGTGCTATCTGGACCAAACAGAGGCAGACTGAGCTTTCGAAGCACTTCTCAGGAACCCTGCATTCTCTGAGGCTGGCCTCTGACCCTGAATATGCGACACATGTTCAAGTAAGTTAGTGATTTTTTTTTCGCATTTCAAAAATGAATGAGTTTATTTTATACACAGTTAAATTTTTGTGATGGCATGAGTTTATTTAAGTGAAAACTTCTTTGCGCGTTGAGTGATTTTTAGCATGTTTGATTTTCACCCAGTAGGTAATAAGAAAGTGCTGTATTTACCTATAATTGTTTGTTACATTTGGTTCTATATTTTCTGTTGCATCCTGTAATTTATTTAGTGTATACGAACGTTGGTAAATCTAAATAAATAAATAAATAAAGTATGGTCTTACATGTTTCGCCATGGACTGGCATACAAAATATACAAACATGTTAAATGTAAAAAATTAAAACGCCGCACGCAACTTGTTAAAATTATTATTAGGTACATATGTTACAGATTATTTGGGCATTACCTATCTATTAGAAATCCTGTATAATATATTCCTTAAGTCAACTGGCGACGAAGAAATGTGAATATTTTATGTAAATGTGAACGGATATTAATAAACTGATGTTCAGTACGCGCAGGTGGCAAGTAAAGAGATCCTTCTCGGCAAGAGCTCCATACTGGGAGGTACCAGCTACGCCTCGCTGCAGTTAGAGTATACTTCCAGTTCGGATCAAAGGTATGTACTCCTTTTAATGACGTTTTTCTGAAATAACGTTTACTAGATGGCAGCACTGCGACGTCAGTGGCACCTATCAAAAGTGTCAAAGCGCCTATATTTTCTTTAGTCGTGACTGAATGATGAACGAATGAGTGAAACGAATGATGAACGTCATCATATATTCTATACTAGCTTTCGCCAGAGGCTTCGCACGCGTGCATTTCGGAATTTATCCCACGGGAACATACTACTGGGATAAAAAGTATCCTAAGTCCTATTCCAGGTCCTGGTCTACCTGTGTACCAAATTTCATCCAAGCGTAACTAACTAACAAACAAACTCACTTTCGCATTCATAATGTTATTTAGAATTCATTGTCGAAATTGAAGACCTCTTGTCAAAGTGGCGCCACTTGGTGGCGTGAATTTTTAGCAAAAACCCTCATTAAGCTCTAGTCAAAACTGAAGCGAATCCAGCGCAGGATTTGGGCCGAAATTCGCTCGCGCTAATTGTGTCAGCTAACTTGTATGGAGGTGTACGAACTGGCACGAATAGTCACGTGGTGACTAATGATATTTTTCGTACCACTTGCTCAAAAAAGTGACATTCTATGCCACAAAAAGCGAACATAACCATAGTCATTTTTAATCTGTTAAAAACAGGGAAAGAAAATTGTACTGAATTTCATTCATCCTCTGGGGGAGAATGTGATTTAAATTTTTAATACTTATCGAAATTTATACTGAACTACATCTGTGTTTACACCATTGAGTTTGTATATAAAGCATTATACATCTTTTTGAAAAACGAATACGCATTTATTATGCAGTTATGATTATTAAATAAAATTACGAAAACCGACGAGGCCGTATGAGCTTGATGCCTTTGCTTTTCCAACAAAAAAATATTAGTCTAGGAATTTGCCGCGTTTTTGTTTTCTTCAAATACATAAACGTTAAGTTTATTTTAATTTATTTTTATAAATAAGTTAATGTTCTAAAATGCTTATCTCATATTATTATTGTGTTATTTTTTTCGCAAATGGTACGAAAAGTAGAGTATTTTCCTCGGTGATAAAGCTGTCTTAGTCTTGGGTGAACTTAAATCCCTCGCTACACTCAGGAGTAAACCTCGAGTCCTTCGTTACGCTCGCGATTTAAATCGTCACCCGCGACAGAAGACACTGCTTTATCCCCTTGGTTAATAATCTACTAATAATAATTCAAACAACCGACGTGCGCAGACGCATCCCGCTTCCGCGCGGGATTCGCCTCACTGCCAGAGTTTCAGTAGGTACTCATGGTGTAGTTACTTTATACAAAGTGTAACTTAAATAACGCACAACCTCTTAAGGGGTCATTGTACTCATCATTATGAACAACTTTTAATATGGGATCAAACCTGAAGTTACGAAAAAGAATCCGCTGTTCCCTACATTTTGACGAGTTATGCGAACATAAAAGTAGGGAACAGCTGATTTTTTTCGCGATTTCAGGTTTGGTCCCATAGTAAAAATGTTTGTCAACATGAGTACAATGACCCCTTAAGAAATTGTGCGTTATTTAAGTTACGCCTTGTACTTGAAAGAAAAAAATAAGTTTTACAGACGGCAGCAAAATGCTCAGTTTTTCATTTATAACCTATTGCATGACCACTTGGTTTTATATTGACCAGTCGTATAAATACGACTGAGGCGGCACGGGCACGAAAACAAATAAAATTGTCGTAATAATCCGACTGGGGTGGCCAATAGGATAATAATACTTAGGTAACTAAATCACTGAGACGTAGTTCTCGCATATTTGCGCATAGTTTCATTCCAAACTGGACTACAAAGAATTGAGGCATACTCGAGCATTCAGTATAAGTACATTTTGCTCCTGTGTCTGCGCTGATCCTTAAGGATTCAACTCTTTTCGAATTAGATTTCTTATAGGCTTTTGGTTTTCATGCAGTGTTGCTGAACTCTCACCTTTTTCAGTCCTCAGAGTCAGCCTTCAAGAACGACGACACCTCCGACTGGATCCAATTCACAAATAGGAATAGCTCATAATAGTAAGTGACATACTAACAGACACGTCTTTATAATCAATTTTGTCAATAGCAATGACGTAATAGAAAATTATTTGATTTTAAACATCAATTACTTAATAACAAGAACTCAATCTTTCCAAGCTTTTAGATTCCTATGTACCCTATATAACGTGCCGCTGCAATGACGACATTAATTTGACACGCGTATATGGTTCCGCGTTTTCGTTTTAAAAAGATATTTTAATTTCATTATTTATTGATTTATTTACATTTTTTTTTAATGCGAGCTTTTTTCTGGGGGTTTTGCAAAAAAATCATTCATGAAGCAACCAGCTGGGTCAGAACAATTAAGACGAACGATGTTGCTTAAAAAACCTGCTGGTAAAAGGCCGTTGACTGACTTATTCATCAATGTATCATGAATGAGTCCTTTGCATACAGTGATCCTAATTTTGGTTATTATTTTATTATTTAGTTTGATTGTTTGTTTTGTTACGAATTATTTTATCTTATTTAATTTTTTGTGATTACGGGCCACTAACCCTACCTGTATTTTTAATTAATGTCGTCGTTGCGGCGGCACGTTGTATACTGTCCTATTTACTTGCAATAAGACGTGGAAACATTAGGTAACTTAAAATTGTATTTCTGGTTTATCGTGTAGCCATTACTGGTTTAAAATTATTTTCCAAATACTTGATTATGTCTCGCAACAGTACATCTGATAGCACAACTGACCAATATAAACAAGTTGAAATCAGATTTAGCAACAAACATTAAATTAGAATAGACTTTCTGAAACTGAAATCCATCCATTTTTTTAATAGACAAAGAATGAATATATTATAGAAAACCTTACTAGACTATCCTCGAATGTCGAGAACAACATGGCTACTTAAATACACCGCCATTACGGCGTAGATCGTACAGGTGGCACAGAATTTCCAGAGTCTCTATTCGCGTTCGTTCCGGAGTACCACGTGGACGCCATGCTGGAGCTGTGCAACACCCTGAGGCTGTACATGCATCCCACCATACCCGTGCACCAGATACCAGGTGGGAGCTTCAAATATTCATATTCGATATTAGTATTTATTTATTTTTAGCCTGATTTGTACCGCTCAGAGCGAAGGCCTCAGGCAATCTTCGATTTATATGAATAAATGACAGGTACTTATTTTATTTTACCTCAGAATGGGACGAACTAGTGGTGTCCTGTGCTGCGTTCCTGTGCGCGGAGTTTGCAGACCAGCGAATAGTGCTGGCCAGCACGAGAGAGTCTCTGGTCCAGACTCTAGCGTCATTCGCCACGCAGCCAACCACCATGAGGGCTATTGAAAGAGTGCCGATCAAACAGTGAGTATACAGTCAGTGTGTAGTCATTATTTTCCTGCCCACGTACCATGGTACTTCAAGACAGCGCAACACGTTTCTTTCTTCCATTCTCCCCTGTCAGCCGTCACTCTAGCAGTCACTCCCTCTCGCTTCTTATCATTCCTCACACAATCCATCCATTTTTTCTTTGGACTTCCTCTCCCTCTCCACCCATCAACTAGTATTCATCGCTCTTTTAGTTACAATACAATGCAAAGTAATTAGTAAAACCCAAGTTAACTTTTTTTCGAGGTGACACAAGATCCCTGGCCAAACTGGAACCGAAGCCCAGGATTCACTTCAGTCTGGCAAAAACTTTATTACAACAGGAAATACAAATTATATTTGCCATTGACACGCTGAGAAGAAGAAGTCTACCTTTCCATAATGTCATTTTTATCTCATCACAATGGTGCTTATTTTCACTACAATAACATCCAGAGCCATTATTTTGCTCCAGACAGATGTCTATGGTAGAAGAGCTGGTGCGTCCTTATCAGAACCGTGCGTGGGCGCAGTCCAACTGGGTGCTCGTTCGGTTCTGGCACGGTTCGGGCTTCGGCTTCCGGCACCGGCAGTGGCCGCACTTGGCTGCCAGGTGAGAACACACACATACATAGGACGTACAGCTCATTTTGTGCTTCTTTTTGATAGGGTTGGGTTCCAAAGTAACCCAGTGTGGCTGAATATAAGATATAGGGCTATACCATCAGATTTTTGTCAGGCAGGATCATACCACTACTCAGCGATGGCTTCCCTCCATGACTTCCGTTTATCTTGATTCAGGGCTAATAAGGCTCGTCCAGCTATCTGTAAAAAAACTAAGTAATTTCTTAAAGCATATAAACTAAACGAGGTCATTAAATTACCTATAACAATTGGGTCCGACTTGTCGATGAATATTTTTTTTATCAAAAGTATGTTATGGCAAAAGCGCCAGGGTATCCCGCGAAATTCAAATTGTCTTACGTTTTTTTTTTCAATTTGCAAGTCAGTATTAGGGTAACAAGTATGTACTCGTATTTAGAGAATTATAATCATTAAAGTCATCAATACAACTCTTTAAGACCAAGTAATCCTATTGAATGACTATTTCATGAAATATTGACATTTGAGGATTATACTAACTTAAGAAGCTGTATTGCTGATTCTAATGATTATAATTCTGTAAATACATATTTTTTGCGGCCGCGATTCATACTTTATTCAACTTACAACCTAATACCGACTTGCAAATTGCAAAAAACGTAAAAAAATGAATTTCGCGGGCTACCCTGGCGCTTCAAGGTTACAGAATAACCCACCACTCCACTTCACAGTGCAACGAAAATACACCTCGTTATTGCAAGAAAAGTTTTAAACCAGGAAAGTGCTTTCAACACAATGGCACTTTAACTAAAACTCTTGATAAAACACTTTGAACTAGCTTCCTGAAACACTACAACGTGTTTCTCTTTAGAAGCACAATGAACGGATCAGGATTAATGTTGGAAAAAGATTGAGAGAAGAAAAAGTTTTATTTTAATTCGACGAGAAGGGTCAGAACAATTTATATAGAGCTGGCTACATTCGCTCACGATCTGATATTGGTCTAGTTTATACTAAGCGCAGCGCGTCGTTGTTAGAGTATTTCAACATACATTGCTGATTATTTTATCCCAATTTTTTTTTTATGTCAAAAAATTACAAATTCACAATTTTTGGACTTTTCCCTTTACTTGTGCTGGGAGACCTTGCTTCTTGCCAAATTTCATTATTCTAGGTCTACGGGAAGTACCCTGTAGGTTTTGATTTACTTGCGACAGTTGCGAGTATCAAAATGTGTCGCAAAGTGGCCGTATTTTTTTATTGCGTTGACTTAGACTCTTGATTTTTTTAGGACTCTAAGGGACAATAGACTTACGTATGTGATATTAATTTCAACTTGATATCTCCCCGCGTCCTTGAGAAAAAGGGTCTTGACAGACTGACAGACTTGAACATTTTTTTATGTGATAGAATTACAAATTAACAATTTTCGGACTTTTTCCTTTATTTGTGTTGTATGACCTTGCTTCTTACCAAATTTCATGATTCTAAAACAACGGCAAGTACCATATAGGTTTTGATTTACTTGCTGTTGTGAACTGCTACTGATGGCGACATCTCGGGGCAAGACAGTAGATCAAAATCTACGTCATACTATCTCTCGACTGTGATTGGTTTTAATTTTAGATATTGTTCCCACTCCCCTCTCCTTGAATCATGTAAGATGGAGATTACACACATATTTTTGCTCGTTAACTAACGCATCGTATTTTATTTGAAAATTCCACTACACGACCTATAAATACACCAAAGTTTTCACCAAACCTCACCGCTGCTGCTACACTTGCAAGTATCAAAATATGACGCATAAATGTCCGTATGTTTTTATTGCATTGACTTAGAAGCTTGAGTTTTTTAGGACTTCAAGAGACCACAGGCTTACGTATTTGATATTAATTTCAACTTGATACCTCCACCCGTTGCTGCGAAAAACGGTCTTGACAGACTGACAGACAGACAGACGGACAAATAAGTGATCCTATAAGGGTTCCGTTTTTTTCTTTTGAGGTACGGAACCCTAAAAACGATAACAAAAATTAAAATTTTCCTGAGAAATTTTCCGGTGGAATATGATTCAAAAACAAAATAAGGAGCTGAATGCACCCTGTTAGTTTGCGGAGGGCTATCCCTTACATCCTGAATTTTGACTCGTCTTTTCTCGGGACTCTCTAGGTATTTTCAGCCTGTGCAACATAAGGCTGCCTTTTGCATGAAACCTTTACAGTACTTCCTGGTGTAGATATATTTCCAGAAATCACATAATCGGATCCTCATGCACACAAAAATCACTACATGTACAATTTTGCCCGTACCTATAACTCATCAGCGATGCATAGTATTCCGCACTCAAATATATAGCCGCTATATTATCACTGAGATTTATCGGCGCAATATCCAAATGGAACCTATTGAATTGTGCTGCGCGACATAGATATGTACATTACTGAAAGCTAGATTGAATCTATTGTTCCCAAGAATAGCTTATATCCAGATGTCCATAAGGTTGATCGGTTGACCAGTAACTATTGTGGTTCAAAAGGTTATATTCCAAAATATGTAACGGTACTCCGCAAAAAATATTTTATTTTGTGAAAGATTCTATCTGTTCACTGGTGAATGAAATGGACAGGATATTTTTTTAAAGATTCGTTTTGCCGACATAAGGACCACCAACGAATACAAAAATGTTGTGCTTAGTGAAATAATAAACCATAATAATATATTATTTAAGATTCATTAAACACAAAAAATTTCTATGTAAGATCTTAAAACACAATAATAATGAAGTCATGCAAACTTTTGAAGTACTTACTCGAAAATAACAACTGTCCTGTATTAATCGAACCTACTGCCTGACGTGGTGGATTACAGCCCAATCCCTCTCATAGAGAGGAGGCTTCTGTCCCAGCAGTGGGAACGTTATAGGCTAATTACACACACACACACACACTCCCTGAATTTCCCATTAGTGTCTGCCCACCGAACAAATCTGATAGCTGATATTGATAGTGACGTGTATCATTACGCAGGTACGGCGACAGGGAGCCGACAGTCAACAACCTCGGGGCCAAAGTCGACGCAGGACTTATGAGCCAGTGTTTTGGTAAGTTACTCAAATTAATATCCTGTTATAGACTTAACGAAAAGAGTTGTTATTGTTAATTAATAAAAATTAGAGTTAACACTATGAGGCAACATGACAATAAGTGGATTTATACCTACACTAGCTTTTTCCCGCGGCTTCACTCGCGATAATTTAGAATTTGACAATCAGTTCTGGTTGCACTGTGCTCGTAATACTTAATAAATTCAATCATGATTTGAAAAACACGTGGCGCCATCTATTATCGTATAGAACGTTATTGTTGTTTTCCTCGGGAACAGTACTTTTTATCGGAATGAAACGTACCCTATGTCCGTTTCTGTACACCTGACAACGTATGTACTCGTACATACGCACGTAATAATATGCAAAATTTCAGGATGATTGGTTCAGTCGTGAAACACAAACAAACAGACATACTTTCGCATTTATAATATTAGTTAGTTAGGATATTTGTATACCTGGAGACTAGTTTCTGAAACTGAAGCTGAGTGTTACTTATTTGGGTTTCATGTAAAGTCATAGCGTCTTTTTTGAGAGCGCAGTTTTTATTAGTTTTATTTGTTAAGTCATGTGAAAACTATTTTTTGCGGTGGTATGAAATGGTTTGGTAACATTCATATCAATATTTTTAATTGAATCAATGATGGTGTCTCATAATCAGATTACTTTAACATTTTAGCATTTTTTGAGGTTTATCTACACACACTCGGTCTTATTACAAAACGAGGTTTTTCTTCTGTCATGGTTTTGATTAAACCATCGAGCCAGTTTTTGTAATAAGAACCTAGCTGTGATAGAAATACAGTTCTTTATACAAAACTGACAACTTAGTCCGGTACTATGTTGTCAGTTTTGTAAAACTGACATCTTAATGTGTCGGAATAAAGTTCGAAATTCAAAAAAGGGTCAATGGTTTAAACCTGGGTTTGAAGATGAACCTTGTTTTGTAATAAGACGGATTAAGTTGTAATTTACGGACAATTTAGTACCGGACTAAGTTGCCAGTTTTGTATAAAGAACTATATTTCTATCACAGCTAGGTTCTTACTACAAAAACTGGCTCGATGGTTTAAACCATGGCAGAAGAAAAACCTCGTTTTGTAATAAGACCGTTTATGTTAAGATTAAGGTTTAAGAAAGCGGTCCTTACTTCCTCAAGGTCCCTGCCCCTCGGAGGTGATCCAGAGCCGCATAAAGGACTACCTCGCGGCTCACCCGACCAACGCAGCCGCCTACCTGAACTCCCTGCTCAGTCAGCTCAACTGGGCCTTCTCAGAGTTCATCACTATGATGCAGGAGGTAATAGTCCCAAAATTTTTGCTCACAGAGTACCTATAGAATCAACAATACTCTTAGGCCCTGTTTAACCACTTAGTATTAAGTTCCTAATAACTTACATTGCAGATAATTTCATACAAATTATGTTTCGTTTTTGAATTTATTCGGTGAGTACATATAGTGGCTATTCGGACATCGTCAAATAGGCCGTATTTGTTGATTTCTCCAGGCTGGATGAGAAGGAAACTGTGGTGGTTTATAATAATAAAAAACATATATAAACTATAAAAATCACTAATACATCAATAGCAGTAACATATAATAACAATATAAGTCATTAAAATTAATTAAAAGAATTCGTTTAGAGCTACTGAACATGTGTGTGTAAATTGTGATCCTGATTTTCTAAGTTATCAACCATAGAGACGATATAAACGGCTATAGAAAATAATGACGTATACCAATTTTTCGAGACCCATGATGCAAAAAACTTTTGAGATTTTTTAACTGCAGCAACAATACTTTCTTTACTTAGATATACTTACCTACCTCATTTAATAGTAAGTCTTTAATGCTTCACTGCAGAGCAAAATACCTCGGTACTCAGGCCTTTGAACTATTCTATAAGAAAATAATCAAAACCTATAAAATTTAAGGAAACAGTGCAAGTAAAATATTCGTTCTGTCTAGATGGACCGTGTCAACATAGATTCTCAACTAGAATCGCGTCAAATCAAGCTGTGTGCGACGTGTTTCGACCTGTACCACGGCCTGGCCAGGGCTCTAGAGATGACGCTCCACCTGGCACCCTTGTTGCTGACCAAACCAGAGGCCTGTGACAACCAGAACGAATTACTGCTTGGCAGAACTTGTCAAGTAAGTATCGCGAGATTGAAATTATGGTATAATCTCTAAAAATAAAAAGAGAAGTCCTGACTGACTGACTGACTCATCAACGCCCAGCCCAAACCCTTGGACCTAGAAAGCTGAAAAGATAGTGGGCAAACATGTATGGGAGTTGGTCCAAGCGTCGTCGCCAGCGATGAATCATATACCAAATGAAAGGCTACAATGTACTGTAGAAGCATGCAGAAGGGCATCAAAATCTGTCCAAGGGATTTCGAGAAATGATAGCTTATTTTTGCCTCAGAAGATACTAGGGATTTTTTATTTTGCTTCATTGTCGAGTACTACGATAGTTTTTTCTTGTTAATTATAGTTAAAAATCATTACTTCATTCTTATAATCATCATTATTCATCATCATCATCATCATCATCATCATCGAGTAATGATAGATTTTATATTTTGCTACATTGTCGGTATATTATTTGTTATAGGTAGGTATTACGTAGTTACATATTTTTATAATCATCGTTGTTGATCATCATCAGCATTGAGTAGTGATAATTTATTTTTACCTGAGAAGTTACTAAAGATTACTTATTTTATTTAGCGACATTGTCGGATATGTTTATTATTATTATTTTTAGTATTTATAGTTAAAAATAATCATATCATCTTTTATTATCATTTCGTTTATTCATTTTTATCCTTATAAAATACCTTTCGCCGGCGGTTCCAATGGCAGGGAGAGTGTTAAATAATTCATAAAAAATATATAAAAAACATTTAAAAATATAAAAAATAGTAACCCACCGGTATCGGGCACAGGGTCCAAGCTTCCGGCAGTCAGGACTCCAGAGAGAGGAACCTCCTAACAATGCGCGCCGTGTCTAGAAGTACCGCTTTCTGAATCAGGGCCTTAATCCAGCTGCCCAACAAAAGCCTCCTTAGGTGTTGGTCGAGGCTCTTAGCAATTAAGCCTTTGGCTGATACGACTATCGGCACAATGATTGCAGAGTCCACATCCCACATGTCGACAACCTCGCGAGCCAAGTCAAGATACTTGATTTGTTTATCTTTCTCGGCTTTTACGAGGTTCCCGTCATATGGGACCGTTATGTCAATATAATCATTGGGTCGATCCCAGTACAATGTGATATTTCCATTTTTGAGAACTGGGTCGGGCACATACCTACAGTTCGGTACTTCCGATTCCGCAAGGCTGTATTGCGCAAGTTGCTGATGGATAATCCTGGCTACAAGGTTGTGTATATGCAAGTATTCTTCGTTAGCTACACGAGAACACCCGGAGATAATGTGTCGGATTGATTGATTAATTATTATTTGATTGATGAGGTTTTAAGTACTATTAACCAGCTTAGGGTTAATGCTGCTGCTGGATGGGATGGCATATCTCAAGCCTTCTTGAGGAGATATGCACGGACTCTTGCACCTATTCTATGCCACATTTTCAATCTTTGCTTTCAATCAGCTATTTTCCCCTCTTCTTTACAAAAGCAATTATTCATCCTATCTTCAAGGGTGGTGACGGAACCTTGCCAAACAATTATCGCCCAATAGCTGTTCTTAGTGCATTGTCTAAGGTACTTGAACGCCTCTTAAACAAGCGATTAGTCCATTACCTTGAACACTTCAAACTGTTATCACCCCAGCAGTTTGGCTTTCGCAGGAACAAATCCACTTGTGAGGCTGTCCATATGTTAATTAACAATATAGTACAGAACTTAAATTCTAACAAGAAGGTTCTCACAATATTTTTGGATCTTGCGAAAGCATTTGACACCGTTCCCGTCACCACTCTTCTACTCAAGCTTGAAAGTTTAGGTGTCAGGGGGTCTTCACTTAATCTCTTCAAGAGTTATCTCACTGATCGCACACAGTTAGTGAATATCGGTAATTGTAAGAGTGATGAACTTCCTATTCAGTATGGCGTACCTCAGGGCAGCATTTTGGGTCCCACACTCTTTCTTGTGTTCATTAACGACCTTTGCAATCTCCAAATTCCAAATGCCACAATAGTTTCATTTGCAGACGACACTGCCATCACTTTCACCGCAAACTCATGGTCGGAACTCCAAGTTACTGCACAAGACGGCTTTAACTCTGCCTTAAAGTGGCTTTCCTCTCATACTCTTACTCTCAATTCCAACAAAACTAACTTCATCACTTTTTCAATGACCAATACTTCCCAGCCAAAAACCTCAATCCTTATAAAAGCTCATTCTTGTCCCTCACAAACTCAACTTAATTGTCATTGTCCTACCTTAATCTCAGTTGAGCAGGTTAAATATCTGGGTATAGTTCTGGACAAATACCTAAATTTCAAATCCCATATTAACACTCTTTCTGGTCGCATACGAAAGTTAATCTACATTTTTAAAACCCTGCGACATGTAGCCAACCCCTTAATGATCCGAAAAGTTTATTATGCCCTCTGTCAGTCCATCCTAATCTATTGTATCTCATGCTGGGGTGGTGCTGCAAAGACCATACTTAAGCCTCTGGAGGTCGCACACAGAGCTATTCTGAAAGTGGCTACGTTCAGGCCGATACTCTCACCAACTATTGAACTCTACCAATCATGTAGCGTACTTAATGTAAGGCAACAATATATTCTACATATTGTCCTACTACAACACCGACGAACACCTTTCAAAATTATCTCCAAACGCCGCAAAGACCTAATCTGCACAATACCACCTACACGTTCAGCTTTTATAAAAAAGTTTGGCTTCTATCTGGGCCCTTCACTCTACAATAAAATAAACGCAAAAATTCCAATTTACGGCTTAACAAACTTTAACTGCAAAAAGACTGTTCGCTCCTTCTTTCTAAACTTAAACTACGACGAAACCGAGGAATTTCTAAAGAAGTGATCACTCTAACACTTACATGCATCACACACAACATAAATTAACGATACACTCACCACACTAACAAAATACTCACCACACTAACAAAATACTCACCACACCAACATACTGAACATTTATTTATTATTTTGCTCTTTAAATTTTAATTTTTAAGTTGGTACTTATAAATTTGTCTCTTCCGAATTTGCTATTTTTTTTTTATTATTATTATTTTTTTTTTATTTAAAGTTTTTGTTTTTTTGTTGTTTAATAGCCTAAATAATTGTCTATTATTAGTAGCTTATTGTAATGATTACTTTTTAGATATTTTAACTTTCATAACACGTGCTTATTTATGTCAACCATTTATGACGGGGATCGGAACTGTTTCTCCTAAACACAGGTTATACTGTAACCTATCTAGGAGAACAGTACGGCACCCACTAACTAGATTAAGAACGTATGCTTGTGCTTTATAAATTACCTACCTTGCCATGTAATCTAGTCCTTGTTGAACAATAAAATATATTCTATATATTCTATATTCTATTATCATTTTTAAAATGTCGTTGACATAATCTCGGGACCCTGGGGTCCCGGACCTTTGGAAGGCGTCGCAGAGGCCTCTTAGACAATTTTTAATTATGAAGAGGCACCAACCGACGATTATACCTGTATGCCCGGTTGGTGCAAAACTATTGCAGAACATGGCAACAAAACATATTGGTCTATGGGTTTGGGTGGCTGTGGACTAGTAACCTAGAACTATGGAAAGACTATGGCCCCTGCCTGACTAATGTTTTGTATACAATACACAGATAAAATGGCAGGGGATGACTTGCACACTCAATAATGGGCCTCCGAAAACAGTCGCTAGCACATAGTGTCGTAGCGGCAAGGGGGCAACATGTCCTGAGGTGCTTGTGAGGAGTGGAGACGTATCCCACGGCTATCAGGACAATCCCGGAAGATCCCTACCCGCATCTTACTGGAATACTTCCTTCCTCCGAGCTCATCAATAAAGGCAAGAAAGAGGTGGGAGCTCTGTTCCTCGTCAGTGTTCACTCCAGCCGGCCAATAAAGGCAAGCGAGAGGTGAGGAACAAGACTTTTCCCGGGAGATAGGGTCTGTGGGGTCGCTACTGCCCAACAGATCGCCACTTGCTGCCCTGCGTGAAACTGCGGTGGAGTTATTATCACCATTATTAATCGATCAACTTAACTGGACTACCCTGTGGATGCTTTAAGCAAACTTAAAGCCTCCGGCCATGTGCCGAACGCACAGTACAGTTGGCTTCGGCCCCTCGTACGCCTTCCAAAGGTCCGAGATATGTCAAAGAAATTGACAGTGAAACAAAATAATAAAAATCAGTACTTAATAACTTCTAAGACAAAAATAAGCTTATCATTTCTCGAAATCTCTCGAACAGATTTTGATACCTTTCTGCATGTTTGAACAGTACATTGTACCCTTTCATTTGGTATATGATTCATCCTTGGCGACGCTTGGACCACATTTGCCCACTATCTTTTTGCACAGGGGTTCCCTTTATAATGTAGACAAGAAATAAGGAAGGATTTCCCAATAGGACGTTCCCGTGGGATATATGATATATTCCAACATTCACGCGGGCCAAGCCGCGCGGCAAGTGCTAGTAATAGCTAAAGTGTTTCTTAGATGCTTCAGGGAAAATTTGTATACCAAAAACAGGAATATATTCAGTAAAATTAATTGTTAAGCAAATTAATTACCAGCTTACATCTTATCTTATATTACAACTATTATAAATGCGATTATGGATGGACGGATGTTTGTTACTCTATCACGCCAGAACAGCTAAACGGATCTGGATGAAATTTGGCACAGAGATAGGTTATAGTCTGGAATAGCACATAGGCTACTTTTTATCCCGGAAAAATGTACAGTTCCCGTGGGATAATTTCCGACATCCACGAGGGTGAAGCCGCTGGCAAAAACTAGTTGTCCATATATTCAAATCGTAACTGTCATTCTTTCACAGTTGTATGAAATGGCAAACCAGGCAAATTGACGTAGCACATCAATTTGCTTTTAATTCATTTCCCTGACTAAACATGTGGCACCAAGCACAAACTATGTGTGTGTACATCCACCGATTTCATAAGAGCCATCGCTTTACTGATAATTTCAAAATATTGCTGTCTTCCATTCTAGATCCTAATGGCAGTAGTATCCCGGGTCTGCATCCGCGGCGGTGGGGGCGCTAGTTTCGCTCGCCTTGTCGCCCGAGGTCTACCGGACACAGACCGGGTGCACTACTACGTGGCTCTGGCACCCGTGGCAGGTTGCCTCATCAGAATGTTGGAGCCCAAGCTACCTGCTCATGTAAGTATAATAGGGCCACGCATGACCAGCGTCTAGACAATTTCCGTAAACAGACTACTAAAGGAGAATTTAGCGATTTAAATACCACTGTCTGAAAATTTCTCATAAATTGTCCTACCTCAAAGAAAAGCTTCTTTGTCTGCAGTGAAAGAATAAGCATTCAACACCATGCTTGCGCAGTTATTTAACACCATCTAATGAATTTCTAATCCATGTTTTCTGACTTACTTTCCTTTGCGTGTGTAAAATAATTTTTAATGTGTTGTTCCAACTTTTTGTTTTAGCATCTCGATCGAGTGACTAAAGCGTTGGTGACGGAACCACTGTTCAGAATGGACGGACTCGAGCTTATGCTCGGCAAGTCGAAAAACCACAAAACATTTTCATTTTACAAATGTAAGTTCTTACTATAAACATAATGTTACATGACCTTATAGGAGTGTGGCTGGTCTTACTAAAGGGTATCGTGTTGACCATAGTAACTGGTTTGTAGAGGTCAGATAGGCTGTATGTAAAATACTGGTATTCAGTTGCAGTCTAACCGAGACTGGATGCCGACCCCAACATATCTGGGAAAAGTCAGGGAGATGGTGACGAAATGTAGCCGAATTATTGGAGAACCTATGTCCAGCTGAGGTCCACGAGTGCAGACAGGATAACTTGATGGCTCATTCGGCTTAGTATCATTAAACTAAAAATACAGGGCACTTTGGATGAACGAAAGATCTAATTAATTTCATTAACCGGGGTCGCGGTGTGAAGCTGAATGTCCAAATACTCGATTTAGCACACACAACATTTTCAACTATTTCAGATTCAGAGGACGTAACAATGGAAGAATTAAAAGCTCTAGAGATAGTAGCAGATCGACTGCGCGTAGCTCGGGATACCATCGTTAAGGCGAGGTCCCCGGGCTCCAGCGGGGCGCAGTCCGACCTGTTATGCACCATCTGCTACGCTAGACCTGCGGACACTGCTTTTATGCCTTGTGGACATCATTCTTGCAGGTTCGTTTAGTGAAAAAATTCGTAAGTGCTGATTGTCAGCCTGATGTGAAAATTGCGCAAGCAGCACCGTACACGTGACAGAAGTGAAACTTCTTAAAAAATAAAGAATAAGAGAGCATTAGGGTGAGAGACAGAGAGAGTTTATATCTCTCTTATATGTCATGTAACGAAATGTGCCTAAACGTGACGCGTCTTTGAAATGTCACTCTCAATTCTCGTCTAATAAAAAAATATATTCTTTGTTCTAGAGCTTGTATAATGCAACACCTTTTAAACAGCAAGCAATGTTTCTTCTGCAAGGCAGAGATCGACTCTGTCCGTGAAATAGAACCCGCTAACAACTGACGCCATCTTATTACGTCATCAACAGTAATGGCGGCTGTACTTCGAGTTACATTTAATTAAATCTATGGAAATCATAGCCATCCTACATTGTTTTTATAAAATAAGGTATGGAGATAATTTCTTGTATTTAGTGTCGATAATGTTTTGGTATATCTTCATTAAAGTATTTCTTATCTAATATTTTGTATTTTTTTTCTTCCCCTGAAAACTTATACCTATAAGTACTTGAAGAAAATTCAATGAAAAACATGAAGTAAGTTTCCAACGTTTTATTAAGTACACAAGTTTTTCTAGTAGTATATTGGTCAGGGCCCCTTGCTAAGTCCTTGTGGGGAATACGCGTAGTACGTCAATGGACAATCACAAGTCCCTCGCACTCCGGGGTGGCCGCGAGGGCCTATTGGTCCTGAAAACGAAAATTTTGAACAATTTATATGATGGGATTTTGAAACATTGACCTTGATGTCAATTATTATTATTATTATTTATTAACATAATATGTCTGACTGACTCGACAGACGTCCTTTAAAATTTCAATATGGTCTTGAGTTCATACAAAAATCCCATAGAAAAAGCACTTTCAGTTTTGCCCGAATTTTCCAATTTTCCTGGCACATTTTTTCCTAGTTTTTATCTCTACAAAAACCTAATTCGCACAATTTTATGAACATTTTAACGAACGAACATTAAAATGTTGAGAAAATCAAAATTCAATATGGCGTCAACTAAAATTTGCAATGTCTTCGTCATGGGTGTCATGAGTTGATGACATATTCATGGTTTTTGAGGGCGCTAAGGATGAAAATGGGGTCAAAATCAAAATTTAAGATGGTGGATCTTGAATTTTGGTTTGATCTTGAATTTGCAAATTTTCGTTACCACCATTTTGAATTTTGATTTTCTCACCATTTTCGTTGTCAGTGCTCTCGAAAACATCACCCCATGACGAAAAATTTGAACATTTTCGTGCAGTAAGAGCGTCGACAAGTATCAACCTGTCTGCCGCATCGTGGTTGCATCAAAAAGGCTCAAGAGCCAGTCGTAGCTGTTTTGAAAATGCCAGAACGCGTTCTGGCCGGGTTTTTTCGCTCAAGGAGCGTTTTCGGTCTTTGAGCCTAACAAATATACCTATAGAAAATTTTGTACGGTTTTGCACAACAAATTAAGTTAATCCTATCATTTTGTCTTCTCACATTTGTGTGATTTATTTATGTCCGTAAGGATTGAGTCGCCAAATTTCGTATCTTAATGAAATTTAATATTTATTTAGTAGTAAGTTTAAAAATTTTGTAGGTTCGATCCTCGATTTTGTAGGTATAATACTTCAAAAGATATATGAACTTATAGGTGGCAACTCAATCTAAATGTTTGGACTGAGTCGCCACGTCAGAACTAAGAACATCATGGATGAATGTTTATCATAATTTGGTATGATTTAGTAGTATTTGAGAGTATTTAGTAGACAAAATCTGAGCTCGGTAGTGTTAAAATTAAAAAAGTTACAATATATTATGTGTGGCTCCTCAGACCATACACATACGACTGGTCATTTTTCAAAGAAGCAGTAGTTCAATTTAATGCGCAATTTCAACATCATTTAGTAGTAAGTATATTAGATTTGTAGGATAAGAGTCGGCAATCACAAAAGAAAGAAATGGGAGATATAGCATATTTAATGTGGCTCCTCAATTCAGATGCTTCGGTAAATAGATTTGCCTCTAATCTACATAATCATGTGACGAAATTTGGAACAAAAAACGCCAATATTTTGTATAAATTTCTACAAAATGTAGGTTTAAAAAAATACAAAAAAAAGTACATATTTACGAAGTTATTAGCCATTCTTTAATTTCTTATGAATTTTTTTTGTAGGGTGACCATGAATACGTGATTTAAAAATAAAATGTACGTTTCGTGGCTTATAGAAACAAAATCTATTTTGTCGCATGTTTTCAAAGTCAGCCTGTATAGTCGGATTTGCACAATTATTTTTTTGTTTGAAAGGTTATGCTCTCGAGGTGGTCCCACTGTCACCAAATCAGAATCTGATGAGGAGATCCCATGGAAATCGAGGGAATCCCTTAAATTTTCGTTTATTGGCAACGACACTACCAGCCGCACTACCAGTAGTGTCGTTTCCAATTAACGACACTACCAAGCCTATTTTTTTTGGATTATATTGTACAGTCAACACAGCAAACTTCATTATCATCATAGTTTCATCATGGAACTTGTGAAATTTTTTAAGGGTGTAAAACACTAGAGGTAAAAAAAAAACACCTAAAACGATAATGAGGTCAAAATGGAAATCCAAGATGGCGGCTGCAAAAATTTTCGCAGCCGCCATTTCAAGCCGACGCCGCGCGGCGCAGCGGAACGTGTCTACATTCGCCACGTGCTCCCGCCCCGCCCTGCGTCTTTTTAATTTTATTTTTGTATTCTTCTTCCTCTTCCTCTTCTGCAAGAAGTCCGATTATAACAAGATCCCAGTCTATCATTATAATTTCACTCGAGCACTCGACCAAACTGCTTCAATTCTACACGAAGTCTGGACGGAAATAGTAGAGACTGTAGTAGAGTAGTCGCGCGGCTTCGTGAGGCGCAGCACCGCTCTTGCACAACGCGCGTACCGGCGAAGCACCGCTGTGTCGCGATGCATCGCTATACGCTGCGAGGCATCACGAGGCGCAGCGCTGCATGGTGCAACGTATTCTAAATTCTCACAATGAAATGTGTATATTTTCGTGTAGAAAATAAAGTTATATTTTGAGTCGCTCTTTTAAAATGTGCGCGCAGCGTCGCGTTGCGTCGCGTCTCGGTGTGAGCTGACCCTAACTCGCGCATTTGCTCTCGGAGACCACAGATGGGCATCGGGACTACTCAATTATTGTATTTCGCGGGTTGCGATTCGATTAGTGGACCTACCACTTATTATGTGCTGTTTTTTAAAACATATAGTATAGGTATAGTTCCTTTTTAGGGTTCCGTACCAAAATGGTAAAAAAGGAACCCTTATGGTGTGACTCAGTCTGTCTGTCTGTCTGTCTGTCTGTCACAGCTGGATATCTCAAGAACTACTAATGCTATCAACTTGAAATTAGGAACAGTTTTAGATGATGTTTACCCAACTATTTTGCAAATAAGAAAGAAATAGAAATATTTATACTTTTTTTGCAACATTGACTGAAAGGGGGTCTTAAAAATTCAAAGTGGGTTTACTATGGTATATTGGGTATCATATGAAAGAGCGCTATTTGCACATTCTCAAACATTTAAAAAAAAATGTAAAAAAAAATACCGTCCCCCCCCCCCTTAACTCCGAAGTTTGCGAAGCGAAAAATCTGCAAATATTCTAGATGATAGAAGTTTGTGTAAAGATTACAGGAAAAATAAAACGATTTCTCTAAATAGCACACTTTTTCAGAAATCGGAACGGAACCCTCGGTGTGCGAGTCCGACTCGCTCTTGACCGGTTTTGTAACATTGTTATTATACGTAATTTGCATAATTATCTTTGTTGGCACATCTTGATTTCAATTGTGATTTGTTTTAAAACACAAAAGCGCTTCGATACAAAATCGTAGTTATAAACGCTTACCATAACATCAGAGGTATCAATGGGCAGTATGAATAGTTTTTTACAATTAGTAATAATGTGTTTATTTATTAGGTAAGTTAGTATTTAAGTGGCAATTATTTAGAACGTTTAGGATGAACACTTTATTATTTTTCTCCTTTACGAAGTGAATAATACAATTCTGTTAGAAATAAGTAGGGATTTTATTAAAAAAATAAATTTCAAAAACTAGTCATCCTGGTTTCATTTAACATCATCATCATCATCATTTCAGCCGAAAGACGTCCACTGCTCCCCCCAAAAGGGACCTCATTCTTAACTCGATCTCGCAGAAAAACACCGAGCATAACCCTCTTCTTTGGCTTTTGGGTGACCTTGAGCTTTCTTATGAGGCCCATTGTAAAACGCTACGTCTTAGTGCCGTAAATCATAACTGGCAACACACACTGGTCAAAGACTTTTGTTTCGAGACACTGCGATATTTTGGACGAGAAGATCTTCCGTAGCTTCCCTAACTTAACGAAGTTGGACTTACCTAGTTTGACCGTTTGTCCCAGGTACACACACAACATGGTCACCCTCAATGGCGAATTCTTAATGAATATCGAAAAGTATTTTTTTTTCAGATACCGAATATATACACTGTTGATTTGTACATAAGTATTTAGTAGACATTTGTACTAAATGTTAGTGTCTCTGGTTATTGATTCCGTTGTGATCTCAGGTAGATACAATCAATTATTTATTTGCAGAACGTCAGGACTGAGGAGCCAAATAAAATGCGTTTATTTACTAAATTCACTCAGTTTTACTACTAAATGTTCTTTGGAGTGGAATATAAATTGACCAATTAATTTCATGGAAATTCACGTTCTTATGATTGATTGATTGATGGATTGAGGAGCCACATTAAAAGTATTGTATATTCTTCAATATCAACAGTACAGGACTCAGATTTTTAGTAGGTACTATACACAATTACTACTAAATCATACCAAATAATGATAAACATTCATCCATGACGTACCTAGTTCTGACGTGGCGACTCAATCCAAATATTTAGATTGAGGTGCCACCTTTATGTTCATATATCTTTTGAAGTATTATACCTACAAAATCGAGGATCGAACCTACAAAATTTTTAAACTTACTACTAAATAAGTATTAAATTTCATTAAGATACGAAATGTGGCGACTCAATCCTTACGGACATATTTATTTTACCTTCTCGCCCTGGGTCTCCTCTGTCCCCGGTTCTTCCTGGATGACCGGATGGTCCCATTGGACCTGAAAACAACAATTAATTAGATACATATACAGGGCGCAAAAAGACCCATCACGAAACCGTCATCTATTACGCATTCTGTACATCAAACTAAGTAACGTTGTGCAAAAATATTGCTGGGGAACGACTTTAATTTCTGGTGTGAAAATTCGCTGTTTACGGTAGTCCCACAGTCTATACATCGTCGTCCGACGAAGCCCGAGCTGCATACGAAGTTCGCCGAACTTCGTATGCAGCTCGGGCTCTCGTCGGTCGACTCTTTGGTATAATAATAATAACGGGTTTGGTTTTGTGGTTTGGGTTTGGTTTGGTCTTTGGTTTGGTTTTGGACTGTGGTAGTGCGCAACCGTAACACACGCACAACATTGTGCTTATGGGTGCATCCAACGGTATAGGGATCATGGATGACTAAAAAAAATTAAAAGGCTTTCAGAATTCAATCATCTTGTCAGCTAAATTACCTATTTGTCCTCTTGGTCCCTCAGGCCCCTGCACGCCGACACCCTCGGGCCCTCTGTCGCCCTTGTCCCCCTTCTGCCCCGCAGGGCCAGGACTGCCAGGCTTGCCTGTATCTCCTGTCTCCCCAGGGTAACCTCGCGGGCCTGTCTCGCCGGAGTCACCTTGAATTCCTGGAGATGAAGATGTTAGATTTGTTGGCCCAAAATTTCGCCACCTCGCCACGGTGGCAGCGCAGAGGTCACTTTGGCTGCATGTTTTGGGGCACAGAGGGCAGGATAGGAGGTGGAGGATAGTTTGTGATTTAGCTCCACTACCCTGCTGACGTTCTGTAGAGGTAGCCCCATTTTACCAGGTTGGAGTTACATCTTCCCACTTGTGTCCGGAGACGATTCAGGGACTTCCAAGTGGAGCACAATTTATACGTCAAAAAATATGGCGACCATGACCTGGGTTGTAGGACATAGGATAAAGGTTAGTCTTTATCCTATGTCCTACAACCCAGGTCATGGTCTGCCTGTGTGCCAAAAATCGAAAACTATTCAGCCGTTAAGGCAATGAAAGGGTAGCAGACAGACCAACAGAGTTACTTTCGTATATTCATACTATTATTGTATGGCATACATTTGGTACCTGATGAGGGCGGTCCGGGGGGTTTGGACTTAATATCCAAACCCCCCGGACCGCCCTCATGTGAGTTTCCGATGATATGAAAAGATGGACAACCAGTCTTATCAAGGAGTATCGTATACTACCCAGTAAATGGGTTGTAGAGGTCAGATAAGTAGTCGCTCCATGTAAAATACTGGTATTCAACTGCATCCGGTTTGACTGGAAGCTGACCCCAACATAGTTGGGAAAAGGCTAGGCAAATGATGATGTTTGTTACCTGGTGGTCCGGGGGGCCCTGGTCTTCCCGGATGTCCTCTCTTGCCTACTATAGTATTTGTCTGCACTATTTGATTTAGAGCCAGCTCTCCTAGTCGAACTGCGGACAAAAATATTGTTAACATGTTATTTGTTTTCTTTGTATAAAACGCACCATTATTAGTGATCATTGGTCTGTTTATCGATTTATAAAAAAATAGCTTGAATAAAATAATTACCCCTTACTGGATTTTGATTCAGAAGATAAGAGAAATGGAGTTTGGATGAAATTGAATTCATGGGCATCCTTTTAAGGGGTCATTGTACTCATCATTGTGAACAACTTTTAATATGGGACCAAACCTGAAATCAAGAAATAAAAATCAGCTCTTCCCTGCATTATTTTATGTTCGTAAAATGTAGGGAACAGCAGATTTTTTTACGCGATTATAAGTTCGGTCCCATAGTAAAAGTTGTGAGTACAATGACCCTTATAAAGATGCCCATGAGTTATAAAGATGCCCCTATAGGTAGATTCATCTCTTTATTCGTGGAAATCTGAGTTTTGATAAAATCCTAGGGATTTGATTGAAGCCCTGACAATTATTTAAAACTAACTGTTCGTGCCCGGCGTCGCCCGGGTTTCATGCCTCTATCTCCAGTCGTTAAGGTTGTGTGTAATTGTCTGTTTGCATACAAAAATACCATCCAATAGAATTAGCCAAAAGGTGCAACCGTTCTGAAGTGATGTGCGTACACATACATTCGGCAAATTGATAAATACATGAATAGTTACAAACCCTTAATGATATCTTCACAAATGTTTCTAATTTCAGCTTCAGAAATTGAAGGTGCCTGAAAAAATAAGTTATACAAATGTTTAGTTTACAGTAGCTGACAAAAAGTTATAAACGAACTAATTGGGAATGCATTTGTGATAGACACGTCAGCCAATCTGCAAGTTCGTAGAAGGACTGATTATCCGAGATGCGGCAGACGTCCGTTCACAGTAATTTTACCTCTGACAGCAATCAATCTGCCTAGCCTTTTCCCAACTATGTTGGGGTCAGCTTCCAGTCTAACCGGATTCAGCTGAATACCAGTATTTTACATGGAGCGACTGCCTATCTGACCTCCACAACCCAGTTACTGGGTAATACGATACCCCTTGGTAAGACTGGCTGTCAGACTTTTGGGCTTCTGACGACCCGTAACGACTGTCAAAGATTCACGAATAACAGCCGGGACCAACGGCTTAACGTACTTTCCGAGGCACGGAGGAATCTCGGTATCTAAAGATGGTCACCCATCCACTGACCAACCCCGGCAAGCGTAGCTTAACCTGACGGATCGACCCATGCGGCTGTTATTACTTAGCCACGAGCTCCTCACTTAGCCACGAGCTCCTCCTTTTACCTCTGACAGCAGCAACCCAATATTAACCTTAACCTAACGAAAATAAAGATCACTGTGACTTTGACAGACTTGTTAATTTCAGCAACCCTATTTGCAATGACAACAAAGATCACTGTGAGTTTGACAGTGATGCATAACCAGAGGTAAAATAAACTGTGAACGGTCTGTAATTAAAGTCTGACCACTCGCCAAAGCAATTTCACTGCTTACCTCTTGTACATAGCTGGGAGGTGCCGGTAATCCTGGCAATCCCGGTAATCCTCTTTCGCCAGGGGTACCGGGAAGTCCGTCCATGCCACGCATTCCAAGTAGTCCGGGAAAACCTGCCTCACCTTTCTGGAATCGTTTTTGTAAATTATGAATTTTGACTTGTGAAATCGTTAGTACGGTAATCCTCAAATTCGAAGATATTATGTCTTATGAGTACCTGTCCCATCGGTCCCTGAGGCCCTGGTGGTCCTGGGATGGAGATGTGCTGTGAAGATGCAGCTGCTGTGCCTGGCTGACCAGGTGGGCCTGGCAAACCCGGTGGGCCTTCAGGACCCTGGGGGAAATAGACATGACGTGTTTACTACATATTGTTTGACAATAAATTAAGAACGAATCCGAGAGTCACTTGTACATAATCATTGTGATAATGTTGTTGTACTCGACCATACCTGGTAACCTTCTGGTTACGGAGATATTTAATTATTTACGGAAAACAAACAATTGTACAGTATAAGTTACAGTAAATAATACAACGTATTATAAGCTAATGTACAATCCACGACGTTTCAACATATTACTAAGCTACTACAGTGTAGACACAATATTTAAAATTACAATAGCGCTAATAAGCAGACAAAAATAAGAGGAAGTAATAAAAGGCAAATATCTTATCTTATGACTAAAGGTACAGAAATGGTAAATAAAAATAAAAATGAAATATAATAATAACAAAAGAGACAACTAACTAATTACTACACAATTGCAGACTATTAACTAAAAGTTTCTTAATTTTTTGGCGGTCTAAAGCAAATATGTCTATATTAACAAAATGTTCGTTATAAGTTTTGACTATCCTATGGAGCGGCGCCCGTTCACCCCCGATATTGAAGATATTGATTGAAAACTTTTTTCACGAAAACAAGTTTCAATGTTTGTACCCCCCCAACTGCTGTACCGTTGCACGCAGTGTATAAGGACAATGTTTTGCGTGCGTTACAGGGCGCTCTGCCGTTAACAGCGATTTTTCCGGCCAAGTGCGTGTCGGACTTCGCACATTTAGGGCCGGTTTCTTGATCCGTAGTTAACTCAACTAATGGTTAAACTTAGTAACCAAATATGGTTGAATTTTGGCTAAAGATGTTTGCCAAAATACCATTAGTTACTATTTTTAACATGAATGAGTTAACATGCATACATTCATGTTAACTCATTCATGTTTAGTCTTCACATTTAGTTAAAATTCAACCATTAATTGCTATGTTTAACTTTTGGTTGAGTTAACTACGGATTAAGAAACCAGCCCCTATAAAATTCTTCGGAACAAAATTTTGAAAAAAAATTTGCTCCGTTTGGACCCTTCGGTTACGGAACCCTGAAAACGGGGTATTAAAGTATTTTGTCACCTGATTATACCTATGCAGCTAAAGCATATGACAGCTAATTATGTTAGATAAATACCGGCAGTCCGTCGAGACCTCTCTTTCCTTCAGGACCCGGTAGGCCCGGTGGACCCATGTTGCCGGGTAAACCTTGCGTTCCTACAAAGCCTGGCTGACCCTGCAAAATTATTTAGACAAATAAAAAAAATATTAATTTAGGTCGATAGTGAAAGATATGGGACAAACTAACGAAATATCGAACCAAAAAAAAAACGGTTTTATAGCGTTTTGACTTGGTGTGTAGCATTTTTATGTATGGTAAAACTATTTTTGTTTTTTATTTTTGGTTTTCAATATTTCAGACTAGAAGGTACAATATGTTCTATTTTCAAAAACTGCCTGTATTATACCTATATTAAAATTATGAAGTGAATTATAATTTAACATGTTACATTACCACAGCACCGTCGCGTCCTGGGGTTCCTCGGGGGCCTATGTCTCCAGGTCTACCGTCCCGCCCCGGAGCACCCTTCTCGCCTTTAGCACCTTCATAAACATAGGCTTTAAGGTAAGCGTCCACTGGTCCTCGCCGGCTGCAACGCACGCACGGCACGCAACGGATTTTGGTTTGATTGTATGAAGAAATGAAAATGCGGGCGGTAATTCATACAAAGCAAACCAAAATCCGTTGCGTGCCGTGCGTGCATTGCGGCCGTCTTGGACCAGTGGACGCTCACCTTTAGAATACATTAATAAATAATCAAACATCGCGATGCTGTCACTGGTCAATAACATAACATTTATTAGTAACCTCCTTTCCGATAAAATAGAAACATCGAAATCGATCCACGTGGTAAAAAAATATCGTTGAACTGAAAATTTTGAACTTCCTTCTTTTTTTGAAGTGCGTTAAAAATCACGTCGATTTTACCCCAATGGAAAATGGTCCAGTGGTAAAGGCCACACCGCTCATACACGAGGTTGAGGGTTCAAATCCAGGCAAGTACCTACCAATGTGACTTTTTAATCTGAGTTTATCTTACACATTACAAGACATCAGTGAATCGTGAGGAAACGGACATATACAGGGTGTTTCTTTTAAGGTATCAAGCCAGTGCGAGTTGATAGCAGAGTACCATACCTATCGATTTAACTCCCATGTAATTATGTGTTACGATTTTTTGTAGTTTTCGAGTTATTTGGGAACCCTCATTTCTTATCAATGGTAGGTTCAGGATAGTAGTAGGGAAAAAAATGTTTTATTATCAACTGAGCTCTGCTTAAACGTAGAGGAATAGTAAATATCAGGATTGACAAAAATATGCAAAGATAATAATAAATGATAAAACATGAAAATCACAAGATTTCAGATACACCACTTTCAACGACCGATTTCAGCAAAAAATGCTCTATTTAGTACATTCTTGTTTAAAGTTGCGCCAAAAAAAAGATATAATTTTTTAAAGTTTTTTTTTAATCAGGAAAAATATCCAAAAAAAAAATAACACGAAAAGTACAACCCCCCCCCCCCCCTCCCCATTATTACCCTGTATAAGTTTGAAATCGCCAGCCCATCTTAGCAAGTGTGGTGATCAATGTTCGTGCCTTCTCTGTATGAGAAGAGGCCTTTGTCCTGCAGTGGGACAGTAATAGGTTGGTATTATTAATATTAATAATTATATTATTAATATAAAAATAGGTAAACAATTAATATTAAAATTGAATAAGTACCATAGTGTGGTATAGTTACCATGTATTAGGGAGGCATTGATGTTGCTGGCGGGTCCGGGGGGTCCAGGAAAACCGCGATCGCCGGGGGGTCCCATGGGGCCTCGTGGTCCAGGAAAACCATGAGCACCCTAAAACATAATGAAGCAACGTATTAACGCATTTTTTCCGCTTTTGTAAAAGGAGTAAGGGGTCAATGGGGTTCTTTAGCGAAATTCCTTATCGCGTGTTATACTCTACACACTCGCAGACCGAAAAAAGTGTAACATTTTGACCGTCACGACACTCACGAGACTTTTGCTACAGCAACACAAGCGTGTAGGTGTATTATAGTAATTGTTATTTCATTTTGTTACTCTCAAACGTTGTTAATTTATTTAATTGTGGCTGTAATTTATTTAACATACAGCAAAACTAATTTCATTCCAACCTGCAGTGCAAGTACGGACTTTGCATCGATAAGACATCGAGATCGCTAAGGTTCGCATTTTTATCGATCTTGTTATCGAATTTGGAAGTACGTTACACGCCACGATAAGATTTATCGTGGGCCGCAGTGCAAGTACGGACTTTGCATCGATAAGACATCGAGATCGCTAAGGTTCGCATTTTTATCGATCTTGTTATCGAATTTGGAAGTACGTTACACGCCACGATAAGATTTATCGTGGGCCGATTCGAGTCGATAAGGATTGTTTGTCAAATGGCAATACTGAGGACGTCCACAGACAAACCATTTAAGGTGGGGCTTCAGTGGCATGACTAATGTCCGAAATATTTAGAAAATCCTTTTTGTTTATACATTTTTGACATTGTAAACAATATTTATGGGTATAATTTAGAGAAGCTACCAGTATTTACCTAAATTTCCGTTTGTTTTCGTAAAAATACAGAAAATATGCTATCTTCTTAAATTAAAGTCGTGTTTAGTTGTTTACCTTTGCCAAAAAAAAAAGTTTGTTGTTGACATTTCTTGAAGTTTGAGAAAAAAACTTATCTGTCTGTCACCGTCTGAGCTATCCGTAAACACGGTAAGCTCTAAACTCTAGATCTCGAATGAAGTAGGTAGGTAACTATAGTAAAAAAAAACAGTACTTATGTACTTATCACGATATGGACAGGGAGTCTAGTGGATCGTATCCTCCGCACATCTACCTCTATCCCTTCTGTTAAAATTACCGCCACTTCCCGAGTCACCCGAAAGAGACGAACAAAATCTCCTTCTGGAAGTTCCAGAGGATTGTTCGTGTCTCTGAGACGCCGCCTCCGAATACGCATCACATTATGATGCTGCTGCCGTTCTTCCTCATCACCCAGCAATAAAGCCATGAGTCCTAAATCCATTTTATGTAATGATCGATAAGCTTATCGGGCTTCTACAAGGTGTCGATAAATTACCGAACTTGACAGCTTAAATTGGCGATCTCAACTGTCAAAATGTCGTTTCGTACTTGCATTTTCGATAAATTCGTTAAAATTTTAGAGTTTATCTACCGATCGGTAAAGCAGAAGTTACGTACTTGCGGCATCGATTCGATTCGATAAAAACTCATTTTATCGAGTTTATCTGTCAAATTTATCGAATCGAGTCCTACGTACTTGCACTGCTGGTTCCGACACCTCTCGACTTCTTATCTGCGACTCGGATTCTATACTAGAAAGGTTTAGGTAGTGAAAAGGTAAAAAATCTTGATGTCTCTTTTATCTTTTTTATTTGAAAAACCAATGTAAATACAACAATAATGATTACTAAATCAATTGAACCATTAGTTTAAGCAGTAGTTTATGTGTTTATGTAAAAAGACACATCAAGATTGTTTACCTTTATTTTAGTACCTAAACCTTTCTAGTATAGATGCCTATCTGGGTGATTCAACAGGTCATAATACAATTTCCCCTATGCCTATAGGGGAAATTGTATTATGACCTGTTGAATCACCCCTTTAAGAGCGCTGTCACATTTTGTCACTTCTCTCGCTCACACGGTATCAAATTTTTGAAAATGTTAAATGAAAAGATGCTTTTTTGAAAAAATGTAATCAATTGGCGACCTAATAAATAATATTAATTTAATAGGTTAAAAACACATTTATATTGTGTTATCTAATAAACTCAGCTCAATAAGTAGGTAATAGGTATGATCTGTTTTTGAGATTAGTTCAATAAATGCCACAGTAAAAATGTGTTTTTTATAGTTACCTATTAAATTAATATTATTTATCAGTTCGCCAATTAATTACGTTTTACCAAAAAACATCTTTTCATTTAACATTCTTAAAAATTTGGTCCCGCGTGAGCGAGAGATGTGACAAAATGTGACAGCGCTCTTAACAATTGCAGGTGATTAAAACAATAGCCCATAAAAAGTAATCTACAGTTTTAGCTACACCTAGTCAATAGGCCATGTATCGAACATTCTCATTTTGCGCTCTCTTAAAAATATTATTTAACACTAATATAATGATTGCACCTCTTTTTGTAATTAAAACAAATGATTCCAAATAGCCAAGTATCTGCGACCAACTTGGATTTAGCGCTCGCCGCTCGCGCGCGGTTGTTCACAGTTCCAATCCAACCTTACCTAACCAGTTTGGTCGCGGTACCCTAGCTTAGTTACTGCGACCAACTGTGAGAAAATGCCAGAAAGTTAAAAAAGAGGCTCAATTATTTAAAAAAGGATGCATGATTAGAGGCGCAGAGTTTCTAGAGGATCAGTTAAATATTTCACATTTAATAGTAATCACTCACATCAGTTCCATTAATTCCTGGAGGTCCTGCGAAACCAGTCAAGCCAGCTTCTCCTAAATAACAAAATTACAAAAATTACTTTAAATAAGTTCAACTATTAATATTGCTTGATTTTTTTTTAAATTGATGCATTTACCTTTTTGCCCTACATCCCCTTTCTCACCCTTCGGTCCGCGTCGCCCCCTTTCACCTGGGGGTCCAACAAACCCTGGACCAGATACCTTTAAATATAACAAGAATTAATCAAACAATTTGAATAAAATAAAAATAAATCGTAGCGCTAGGTGCATAATTGCATAATCAAACACAAAGCATTTATTTCAAGCAAACCATTTGCACTTTTGAATAGTCAAAGAAGTCGGTCAGTCAGAAAGATGAAGCTAGTTACCCGTTCCAGAGCGTAGTAGGTACCTATGGAGAAGAACGGGCAAGAAACTCCACGGACACTCTTTTAAATCAAAATATTGTTACAAAATATTGGTTACCACATAATTCATGTTGAAATTATGCATGTGAGAACAATGTAGAAAGACATGCACGTTAAAAGCGTCCGTAATAAAAAAAATAAAAAAAAAACAGTTGTAAAAATTAAAATAAATCAAAGGAGTCGTTCATTCGGAAAGATGAACCTAGTTCTCCATTCTGAATTTATAAGTAATATTTAAGTGAATACATACATTGACGATGGCCCCCGGGGATCCCGGCTCTCCCTTGTCCCCTGTGAAACCAGGGAGACCTGGTGTACCCACGTCCCCCTTTATACCACGTACACCCTGAAAAGGAACGGTTTCTATGGTCAGCCACAAATAATTAAACAATGATGCCTGTTAATAAAGAAATGGTAGAAAATTAGTACGAGTGGTAATAAAATGTCTTCAACAAGGTAGAGCTTTAATACCAGTGTTATTAAAATTTATTAATTATTATTATTCCTTACCGGTATACCGGTAAATCCTCTCAGTCCTTGGTCTCCTTTAGGACCACGTGGTCCTTCGGGACCCTGAAACATAGACATAAAATATTATGTATGCAAATAAATAACTATTGGTGAATTGTTATGCTCCCTTTATTGTAAAAAAAATATATATTATTAAGACGCAGATATATGCGCTTGCTTTTGTTTTGTTCTGAGCTCACGAAACGTGTCGTACGTCCAGCCAGTAATAGGACTCGCCCATCAAGGAGCGCTGTCGCAAATTAGACGCATTATTAATTTATTATACATAAAACAAAAGGTATTATATTGAAACCCTTATACCAAAAGATAAATAATTAAATTATCTTTAAAATTGTGAAGGTTTTATAAAAATACGCTTCACAGTTTTTGCGTAACTCTCAGTTTGTTATCCGCGTTAGACATAACTTTACAAATTAATTACATATAATGTAATATAAATATAATCTAAAATATTCACTTATTAAGTTATATAAAAAAATACTCTAATTTAACATATTTTTTACAAGTCATTAACACTACTCTTTTACGTGATTTGCAGTTTAAAATCATTAAAAGTCGATCTTTATCGTCGCATATTATCTAACTATAATAAAGTAGGTAGGTACTCTATGATACTGTGCTATATACTCACTGCGGGACATGTGGTGTTGCAGACACCCACCAAGGGACTGGCTAATAAAGACGGGTCGACATCGTACTGCAAACAAAAAAACAAACACACACGTTTTGTATTTAACGTTATCGTTTTCATATTGTTCGTTCTTTCGTTGTATTTATTTTTTTACACATCGATTGATATATTACACAAAAACAAAATCGAAAAACTATATAAGTACGCACGGCTACAGATCAAGCTATACATTTCCAGTATAAGCTGATCTCGCATCCTTACAATGAGAGGCCAGTGTAAACTGGAAATGTATAGCTTGATGTGTAGCCGTGTACGTACAAGGACTTTCAAACTTTAAGTTTAGGAGTATGTAATAATAGACTATTAATTTTCGGACCGTAGCAGGTGGGATTCGATAGTTTCTGCCTACCCCCATTGGAAGAAGCCGTGAGTTTATGTATATATTTAATTATTTTTTTCAAATGAAATCATTTATTTGCATCATAAGTTCATACCACAGGTTAATAATTTATAATACGTAGGTATTTTCGGATGCACTTACCGTTGGCGCGGACGTTGACACTAAATATTGAGGTGGATTCTGAAAATAAAATCAATTTTAGATCCGTTTTGCCTTGATTAAAAAAAAAAACAGAATCCTATCTAATGTTAAAAGCTTACGATTTCTTCACAGCTATCTCGTCTCAAGTTGTACCGGTCGCAACTCAACGACAGCCATTGAAGATCTATCTGAAAATAACAAATTATGTGCCTTTATTCGTCTACATGTTAAACAATTATTCGTTTTAATGTTCTTCTCAAAAATTTTACAGAACAGACCATAGGAAGTTGTAACCAAAATCACCACGTTTACCTAAAAGCGGTTGTTCATTAATTACGTGAGGCATTTAGGGGGGGAGGGGTCAAGCCGAATCTCACACAATCGCGGGGGTCTCGGCAAATATCACGTACTTAATTATTTTTCACAAGAAACAGTGTAAAATTGCGAGAAAACTGGGTAAGAAGTTATTTTATAGAAACCGGTCAAGTGCATCTCGGACCACGCACAATGAAGAGTTCCGTAGTTAAAAAGAATTTATCCCAAAAACAAACGTCACATTCTAGTTGAAAAACATGTTCTCCCATATACGTCACACGTCACGGTCAAATCTCCCAACTGCAAATTTAAGTTTGTAATCCCAAAATTTGTATGTGTTAAAATTACAAATTAACTATTTTCGGACTTTTATTTATTTTTTTTTATTTATTTTACTTTTTTCCTTTACTTGTACTGCGAGACCTTGCTTCTGGCCAATTTTCATGATTCTAGGTCAACGGGAAGTACCTACCCTATAGGTTTTGATTTAATTGCGAGTATAAAAATCTGTCGCTTAGATGGACGTATTTTTTACTACGTTTACATAGAAGCTTGATTTTTTTACCCCCTTATTCATAAAAAACTGAAACCTCTACAAACCTATTTTAGTTAAAATAGTGTTTCATCTTCTTCTTTCAAACTCAAATCATAATTCGCAAGAAATTGACAAAACACTATTTTAACTAAAAATAGGTTTGTAGAGCGCTTTAGTTTTTTATGAAAAGGGTGTTAGATCTCCAAGGGACCATTGATGTTAATTTCAATACCATAATACCTCGCGTGTTCCTGAGATAAAGGGTCTTGACAGACTGACAGACAGACAGTCGGACAACTAAAGGGTGTGTTTTTCCTTTTGAGGTGCGGAACCTTAAAAATACCTACCATGAAAAATAAGTAAGCAAATTATGTTTAAGTACCTATTTACATAAATCCAACGTAATCAAGCACAAATTAACGTATTTACACTAAAAATGTGCATTTTGAAAAATCTCACGTGAAAAATCGCCAAAATCGCCTCACGTAATTAATGGACGCCCCCAAAGATCGGTGATACCGAAGCAACGTACCCAAGTCAACAAGACAAATCTACCTATGTATATAAAAAAATTGGTTTGGTCAGTGGATGGGTGACCATCTTTACATACCGAGACTCCTCCGTGCCTCGGAAAGCACTTTGATCCCGGCTGTCATTCGTGGATCTTTGACAGTCGTTACCGAAAGTCTGACAACCAGTCTTACCAAGGGGTATCGTATTACCCAGTTACTGGGTTGTGGAGTTCAGACAGGCAGTCGCTCCATGTAAAATACCTACTGGTATTCAGCTGCATCCGGTTAGACTGGAAGCCGACCCCAACATAGTTGGGAAAAGGCTAGGCAGATTGATTGTATATAAAAGAATAACAACGGATGCATAAGGCTAATAAAAATAATCGCCCAGGCGAATACCTATTCCCTCCCTAAAGCTGTCACCAATTAAACACCCACATAGGAATCCCAGAAAACAAAAATAAAATAAAACACAAAAGTATCGAATGAATATTTTGGTAACAAATCGTCACTCGTCAACCAAAGCAGCTAATACCCGGGTCGCCACATCCGGCCGATGCCCCGGAAGCCCAGATGTGACATAATAATACCCAGATTTACGCAAATCCGTGCGCAAATGAACCGGAGCAATACACAAGATTGTTATGTGCTGTGGTTACAAATTACATAACATGACATAACGGCTGTATTCCCCAAAGAGTTAGGCAGAGGTGTACCTATAGTACACACACATTTTGCCAGTTATGTTTATGTATGTCCCATGTAATAGGGGATGAGCCCTACGAGGGTGAGCCTATAATAATAAAGACCTAGCCACAGAATAATAAAGATACAGTAGTTTATATCTATGGTCGGACTTTTAATTAGCTGCAAATGAAACTTCTACTGTCATTTCGCTATCAAAGGGGGACATTTTTTCCTTATACATCTAGATGGAGCCACCGCGTGGCCGGTCATGACACAGCGGTAATACTTTTTCTAGGTTATGTGGCATGAGAAATGAAGTTTATCGTAAGAAATCTTCCATATTTTGGACTGAAACCCATGTCAATACATACGCACAATGCAAAAACTGTCCAAAAAAGTTAAATTAATCGACGCAAGATAAATAACAGTGAAAGCACTTTGTTAAACACAAAAGTTCGCCAAGCAAAAACACGTCACGCCGTAAGAGACAGAAGATACGATGCTTTGTCTCAATTTTCCTATTAATTTCGTATATATGTGTCTCACTTCCACACTTCACACTGTAATCATGGCAACGTCTAGATGTTTAATGTCATTGCAAATTACAGTTAAGAAGTGTCATTTTACTGCAACTAATTAAAAGTCCGAGCATAAGCAGTGACCTTTTTTTTTTAAGGTAGGTACCTATACAAATACAAATACTGTTTATTTCACGGTGTATGAACTAGTTATTTCAATATTCCTCCACACAAAAATCCACACCTACTACAATACACACACACACACACACACCCCACATACCCTCAAACACACACACTGCATCATTATTTAGAATTATTTTATATTGCTCAATTTACTTTATTTTTAACTTGTTATTTCTCTACCCTTAATTAATTATAATTCTTGTATTATGTCCATTTTCAATCATCCTGAAATTAAATTGTTAACACAAAATGTCTCGAATTAAAACTTAAGATAACGCAACTCAGGCCCCCAAGATACAGGCGCTGCCTAGTTTGGGGACCACTGTTCAAATAAATGTTACTTATTCTAGTTACAGCAAGCACTCAATATTATTATTTTTGTAAGTAATTTATTTTGTAACGATGGACCAATAAAATTATTCTTATTCTTATAATATCTGTATCTCAGACAAAATTAATTACCTACGGTCGCTCGGTTGATAAATACGCGTCCGGCCGTGCGTAACTTATTGCTACAAATATTGCTAGGCGGCAAAAACACGTGTGGTGGTAGAACTTCCCTTCTTATCATAGAACTCGGCTACTACATAAAGGTACAACTTACAGGTGCTGAGGACCCGTCGTCATTCGACACGATGGTAACAGATGTAGCGTTGGCGAAGTTGTGGGCGCTGATCTTCTCTGGCATCAACTGAAATACATTTTTTTTATTTGACAACTGCAAAGCAAACGGTCACAAAGTACAAGAAAGTCTAAGTCACCTGTCCTGCCGCCGGCGATTAACGAGAAGCGAGTGTGCGGCGGCGACAAGCTATTACTCGCTGGTATGCGTATGTACAGTCGAGTTTTTTAATATATTGGCACTGTCAAGGTTTCAAAATATTTTGAGCGTTGGAAAGCTCAATAAATTCTATAGAACCTATAGATCAAAAATATATCCTAATGTGAACGGTTCAATAATATGATGCTGTGCATTAGGCAATCATATGAGAAAAAGCAGTCCATATTAATGAATTTAAATCTTGACTACAATTTAATGATGCTTATAGTTGTCACAATATTATGAACTTTTTTGACGTTCATATATTTTTGAAGCCTCAAAGGCCCAATATATCAATGAACTCGACTGTACCAAGTGTGAGTCTCTCAGCGAGTGTTTTGCCAAGTTCTCTCTTGTCGCTGCCACAAGAGTACCCACAGACTATATGTATCACATTTACTTACAGTTACACGGGACCACATAATACACAATAGTACAAGTATAGAAGATTCGCTCCGCAAAATCATTTATATAAATAGCGACTCTTGCTACGACACAATAAAGTGCAATTCAGGTCGCATTACCTACAGTTATATTCATCTAGAAGTTGCCTCTCTTTCTGTCGCGTAGCTCTTCTATCTTCTGACTCGTTAGGATTGTCTTCTTTTACGACGCGACGCATGAGTGAGTATCGAACTAACGTGCGAGCCGGCCGCGGCCGGTGCGCAGCAGTCCATATTGAATAAGCCCGACAAGTCGGGCTTGCGCGTACTTGTAGCTTCATACCTAATGCGGAGTGCGTTTCGCCTGACGGGACCTACAATCTCTTATTATACGTTTCTTGAGCGAGGAAATCGTTGATATTTACACACAGGTGCCTCAAGAGTAATTTTGTTTTTGGGTCTTTTAATTTTCCACCGAACGGTGGCCAAGGTTAGGCCATAGAAACCAGGACCGTCCAAAAGCGCGTTAGGTTGCTGATATCGTCAAAGTCGCGGGAAACACCTGGAAACAGGGGAGGCCTATACCCAGGAGTGCGTGATTCCGGGCTCAAATTATGATGATGATGATCTTTTGATGATCTGAGATGATGATGAAAAGTCATAGTAGTAGTAAACAGTACATTTCTTTACCTCTATACAGTCAACAGCAATATGCACCGTGTTGTTGGAAATCGATGCGTGTATCTTGTGCCAACCAGGAGAGAATATCTGCGAACGAAATCATGGTGAGTTTGTCACTACAATATCTTTTGAAGTGTAAACTTCTTTAAGTAATAATCTTTCTAACCATTTGTTTTACTTTAGCGTCTATGAAGTATTGCATTTTTTCGTCTGTGGTTGAAGTTCCTTATTTATTGACAAGCAGTCAATAAATAAGGAACTTCATAGGCGTGCTTAAGAGTGTTGGCTCGGTACAGCATTTCATACAAACTTTCAAGTCCTTTTTTATCGAAATGAATGACCTGATTTTAATGAAACTGCATATGCATATGCAGGATACATAAGTCTAAAAAGTTAGTTATGTATGTTGGTTAAGTAAGAACATTTTCGAAATGTCTCATTTAAAAAAAAATAAACGGAAATCTCTGTTTCTATGGAATATTTAAATCGGTCCAATTTAGCTGCAACACTATTTCTCGAAAATGTTCTTAACTAACTTTTTAGACCTATGTATCCTGCTTATGCGTATGAAGTTTCATTAAAATCGGTTCATTCATTTCGATAAAAAAAGGACTTGGAAAGTTTGTATGAAATGCTGTACCGAACCAAAAGTAAAATAAATGGTTGGAAACTTTTGTACAAAATCACCAGTGGTGGTCCATTTTTGTTCTCACTTAAATTTAATTTTATTGCTTTATTTGCTAATAACTCAATACATATTAATAAAAAATCGGAGATTACTGTCAATTTATGTATTTCAGCTATTTATCTATTTAATTCTGAATTATCACCCAAAGAGCATTTATTGCAATCTACTCCATACAAATCGATCTATTTTAATTTTACTGGACTTTCACAACAAGAGTTTCTTTTATAATGCAGGTGAGAACTGAGCAAGGATTTTTGAAAATTCATCCCCTAAAGATTAAGATTAGAAAAAATAGACAGTTTCAGTTACCTCCCAACTAGTAAACATGACCTTGGACCCTCCGATGAAGACAGCGATCTTCTTGGAGACAGGCAGCATGGTGAGCGAGAACTGCAGGCTGGAGGGGGAGCGCGCGCGGATCAGGCTCCACGGCCGCCGCTGACCACGGGTGTTGAATGTACCCACCACCGTGAAGTGGGGGGGTAAGCCCGTGGGGAATACGTCGCTAAGGTAGAAAGTGCGGTTTAAATAAAGGCTTTAGTATTGATTATTATCATTCGGTTACAGGCTTAGTTTTTAGAAAAGTACCGAGTTTAAAAATACTGAAAAAAATGTCGGGGGTTGTTGGACACTCGGTTGGAACGAAGTTCCTTGTATATTATGCGTTGATACAGAGCTATCTAGTATAAGTTGTTCGAAGCTAAAAACCTATAAGTAGGTACTAGATGGCTCTGAATTAAAAACAAAAACGTTTGACACTCAAAGCTTGAGACCTTTTTTTTTGTGGATGATGGGAAATCATCAAATGACTTCTCCCGCTTTGGGTGGGCCGGAAGGGCGTGTCAGACTTTTACTGACTAAAACCCACCCGTGTTCCTTCAGTTGCCTATGCCAGGGCCACGGTATCTCTTTCGAACAACCCGTGACCCCCGCGGCGAAGCTTGAAACCTTGAAACTGACTTTTTCGGCCATAAAGTTTTTTCGTTGCGATTACGTGACGATTTCTGCCAGTCAACTCCTACCTCTACAGGGTGGCCGGAACATTGACGTCCAAAAATAAAATTTCGGTCCCTCGTATCGTGGGGTATTCGAATCACCCCCATGTATGTTCCGCGACTTTTCATAGTTTTCGAGTTATGATTTTTTTTCTGAATGTTTGAAAATTTTCGACCTGACCAACCTAAAAAAATTCTAAAAAAAAGTAGAGGGTTTTATCGAGTTTCTTTTTTTGCAACTGAATTTTCATAAGTAGTACTTTTATGCATAAAATAATCAGCTTCGTAACTGTGATGAAAGTTATGAAAATGTTGATCTAAAGTGAAAAATTTACGTTCGGTAAATTATGACTCAAATTTTCAACTTTAAATTAAAAATCTTAACAGGTGACTTCATAATTCCTAAGTAGGCTTCAAGAATGCGCCAGACTCTCAGCTTTCATAATCATAAAAAAAATGACGTACTTAATAGGGCTACTTTGTTTAAAATCGGCCTTCAAAGACAGCGAGGTGGAAAAATTCTTAAAATTACCCATCTGAGTAATTTTTTTGTTTTGGCTATTTTCTCGTTCCTAAGGTTAATTAATGATAAGAATACTGAAAACTAACCAACAAATAGTTTCAGAGTTGGGTAAGAAAAGTTTCACGTAAAAAGTGGTTTTGAATAAAACACAGATGATAATGTGAAAAAAGTACTTAATTTATTTTTAACATTTACAAAAGGTTTTCAAAGTGGCCACCACCAGCAGCAATACACATTCTACACCTACGTAAGAAATTGTCTGGCAATCGTCTAAAAGCGTCTCTGTTCTCTCTCACAACACGTTCAGCTTCTGCAATCAACTGCCTCAGCTCTTGTTCACTTGAACAGTCTCGGGCGTATGCTATTTCCTTGTAATAGCCCCAAATAAAGAAATCGATGGGGTTGAGATCAGGTGAGCGTGGAGGCCGCTGCGTCCGATCCATCTGTTGGGGTATGTTTCATCTAAGTAATTTCGGACCTGGGTTGCATAGTGACACGGGGCGCCGTCATTTTGCAACACCATGGTTCGTCTGAGTTCGAGATTCACATCTGCCAGCAACAATGGAAGTTCATTTTCCAAAAAGTTTTTGTATGTTTCTCCATCAAGTCTGGACGGCAGTTCAAACGGACCAATTAGTTCGCCATTGAGGATACCAGACCACAAGTTAACGCTGAAGCGATGTTGAAATGTCGAAGCTCTCACTTCGAGTGGATTTTCATTCGCCCACTTGTGGTAATTATGAATATTGAATATTCCGGATCGCTCAAATCGTGACTCATCTGACCATAAAACTTTATTGAAAAATCCAGGATCCTCTTGCTCTTTTCGTAACATGGTTTGGCAAAAATCAACGCGCAATTGGTGATCTGTAGGCAGTAAAGCTTGGACTCGTCGGATGTGGAACGCGTGGTATTCTTCATCGTGAAGAATGTCTTGGATAGAAGTCCTTGGGATGTTCAGAGCACGAGCCATACTTCTCGTACTCGTAGACGGATTTCGCTGAACTTCTTCCAGCACCATTTCTCTGCGATCCGGGTTAGCTCTAGGGATTCCTTCATGACTGCCGCGTCGACCAGGAATGCGGCCTGCCATCAAAGTGTTGTGCGTGTTAATAAAAACACGATGGTCGGGATATCGCTCAGGTTGCGGCCCACCACGACGTTGAAGTTCTTCGCGATACAGTCGCGCTGCTTCATGGCCGTTTCCTTGTGCAACTCCATAAAAATAATGCATTTCTGCATATTCACTTAACGTGTAACTCATTTTTTACACTTCCACGTAAAAAAAGTCCAAATCAGAATGCAAAACACAGTCCAATAAACGAGCAAAGTAGTCAAACAAGTAGGCAGCGGAGTCCGTGGGCAAAGCGAGTGTGGTAAAGACAAAATGGCGACACGCGTATAGCAGTAAACACAATGTGAGTACGACTGAGGTACTTGTTTTGCGTTGGCTTCGGTTGCGCGCCTTGCGTGAGAGAGATAGCAATAATCGGTCTCTTTTCCTCTCGGTCCATTGTTATTGCAGGTAAAAGAGTTGCACCCTCGTTTACAACCCATAGTCCACGAGAACGGATCGCGCAAAATTCATTAAACTAACATTTAAAAAAATCTCCGTGTTTAAATCTTAGCTTTCCTGCAGTCATTTTTGGTTAGCAAACTAAATAACCTTAGGAGCGAGAAAATGGAAAAAAAAAATTATTAATCAGATAGCTAATTTTAAGAATTTTCCACCTCGCAGTCTTTGAAGGCCGATTAAGGCCAAAGTTAGCCCCATTAAGTCCTACGTTTTTTAATGATTATGAAAGCTGAGAGTCTGGCGCATTCTTGAAGCCTACTTGAGAACCATGAAGTCACCTGTTTAGATTTTTAATTTGAAGTTGAAAATTTAAGTCATAATTTACCGAACGTAAATTTTTCACTTTAGATCAACATTTTCATAACTTTCATCACAGTTACGAAGCTGATTATTTTATGCTTAAAAGTACTACTTATGAAAATTCAGTTGCAAAAAAAGAAACTCGATAAAACCCTCTACTTTTTTTTTTAGAATTTTTTTAGGTTGGTCAGGTCGAAAATTTTCAAACATTCAGAAAAAAATTCATAACTCGAAAACTATGAAAAGTCGCGGAACATACATGGGGGTGATTCGAATACCCCACGATACGAGGGACCGAAATTTTATTTTTGGACGTCAATGTTCCGGCCACCCTGTATTCTCATGTTAAATGTAACTGACTGACCAAAATAACAACAGCCAATCAAATCACTATAATAGGTACCTATTAGTTAATTTTTGTCATGATCACCTTTTCACTAGCTGGATAAGTTAGTAAGTGAGTGAAAAGCTAATAATTCGTCACAGGATAGTTTTTAAGGTACCTAGCGTTAAATCCTACAGTGTTTTTCTTTCGATGCGTCATAAACTCATAATGTACCATCGCGAAACTTCCCGGTGAACCACTTTTCAACCTTACTGCGTAGTATTCTGCCCAGTGCACCTTAGCCTAAAGTGCAGTAATAGAAATTTTTATAAGTTTTCATAGTTAAATATTATTCTGAATCCCCATTTTATTTTATACTAGCTTCTGCCCGCGACTTCGTCCGCGTGAAATTTCGTGTCCCCCCCACCCACCAACCCCGACGCATCGCATCGCAACGCCTGCCTGCGCTATTACTTCGTTTGCGCTTAATAGCATCCTTTCTGACATTTTTTCTTTTTGCTCGGCTCCTAAGGACCCTAGCGTGATATTAAATAGCCTATATCCTTCCGCATCGCCTGCCCGCGCTATTACTTCGCGCTCGGCTCCGAAGGTCCCTAGCGTGATGTATTAAATAGCCTATATCCTTCCGCATCGCCTGCCCGCGCTATTACTTCGCGCTCGGCTCCGAAGGTCCCTAGCGTGATGTATTAAATAGCCTATATCCTTCCGCATCGCCTGCCCGCGCTATTACTTCGCGCTCGGTTCCTAAGGGCCCTAGCAAGATGTTAAATAGCCTATATCCTTCCACATCGCCTGCCCGCGCTATTACTTCGCGCTCGGCTCCGAAGGTCCCTAGCGTGATGTATTAAATAGCCTATATCCTTCCGCATCGCCTGCCCGCGCTATTACTTCGCGCTCGGCTCCGAAGGTCCCTAGCGTGATGTATTAAATAGCCTACATCCTTCCGCATCGCCTGCCCGCGCTATTACTTCGCGCTCGGCTCCTAAGGGACCTATCAAGATGGTAAATAGCCTCCTTCCGCATCGCCTGCCCGCGCTATTACTTCGCGCTCGGCTCCTAAGGGCCCTAGCGTGATGTTAAATAGCCTATAGCCCTCCTCAAGAACTAGGTTATAAAATGCAAAAAGATTTTTTCAAATCCGACTGGGGTAGTTCCAGAGATAGCGCGTTCAAACAAACTAACAATAAAACAAACTCTTTCGCTGTATTCCACCGACATTATTGAAATAATAAATCGAGAGGGTCGTCAATCCGCGGAATATCTCGCAATCCAGAAAAATTACTTATTTGTACAACGCCAGCTATGGGCAAATTGATAAAACGTCCGCACTAAACATGTTTGCTCAAGAGCGACCGGTATGATTTAAAGTTATTTTGCGTTTTAGTAATTTTATATTATCTCCGAAACTGTATGACCAATTGACATACTGTAAAGGCCAAATCTTATCTCCATGATGTCCTTGTGATCATTAAATAACTTATTTTGTTATGGATTAATGTTTTGTTGTATAAATAATCATCCAAACGTAAGTATGTCTAAAAAATACTTTTTTAAAGCAATAAAAGATGTATAAAAGATAAAATATAAAAGATAGAAATATGGTGTCGCGGACTTTTTTGTAGAACTATTTAAGACAGACCAGACTTCCATACATTGTTCTCAATTTTAAACAACCGTTTAGGCAGCGCATGCAAAAAAGTTTGTTTAAAGAGGTATTTCTTTCCGACTTGTTAGACAAAAATTGTGATAGCTCGGCTAATATGCATGATATAAATATAATTTATAGCCTATAGCACTCAGGAATAATGTAGCTTTCTACCAGTGAAAAATTTTTTAGAATTGGATCATTAGTTCCAGAGATTACCCCCTACATACAAACTTACAAACTTACAAACTTACAAACAAATTTTACCTCTTTATAATATTAGTATAGAAAAAAACTGAAGTAACAATGTTTAATATTTTACTTTCAGCACATCAAGCTACTACAATCTGTCTAGATTTTCATCTTTATCGCTAAAGCATTAGGTTCAAGGTTGATTGGAAAAATTTGACAGTTTCGCTGTACAGTTTATCCTTTCACATTGCATTCAAAGTTTAATCGAAAAGTCTTTTTCTCGAATTCGTGTTTTTCCTGTTACTGCATTTTAGGTTCGGGAGCGCAGTATTATGGTCGAAAAGTGGTTCACCGCAAAGTTTCGCGATCGTCCATACTTATCAGGAACATCCCCATAATATTGTGTCATCTTATTTCGATGTACAGGTACGAAGTATAGATAGGATTATGATTGGAAAATACATAGGTACAGTCTGTCAAAAAAGAGATGAAATGTATTCAAAGGGAACTACAATTTCTCCTTGCCCGGCAACACTGATAAAAAAAGTATATAGCTGTCAAATTAGTCAAAACCAATCAAAACAAATTGGTGATTTCTGCATTTTCCATAAAAAACTTGGTTTAATGTGACTTTCGTCGAAGAGAAATGGGTAAGACTTAAAAAAGTGGTACAAGGAAAGTGGTTTTTAAAGTTTTTCTGCGATGCTTAGCAGAATATAATGCCGGAAAATGTCTTTCTGAATTACATAATATTTACGATCGAACAGCTGAAATGACTGGTATGTGTATCTTATAAATGTGTTTATTTACTTTATCTGAACGTGTTTTAATGACTTTTCACGAAATTACTGTGAATCGGGACTATATTTTGTTGAATTGTTTACGTATTGCATAGGTTAGGTTATGAACAATGTTTTACTTATAGGTCAACCAATAATTTTGATACTTGCAAAAAATATGACATTTTATTTACACTTTAGTTTTCTTTTAGAGTTTAATTTGAATATGTGTTTACAATTTCAGGAATATCAGAAAGTACTGTTCGCCGTATTGTAGATCAAGGGATGTCAAATGACGGTAAATTCGAATCACCTGGAAAACATAGAGCTGGTCGACCAAGAAAGGAATTGGATGATTTTGACCTGTGTGCGATTCGGCAAAAAATTCAGTTAGTTAGACGATGACAGCAGCAGTGAAGAGTCTGACCAGGAGGACTACGCTGTGGAGGATGATGAAGGGGATATATCTGGGGTAAAATATTTGGAGTCTGATTTTGCGTTTTCTGAGTAGTTGTTTTTTTTTTTTTTGAAGTATTAAATATTTTGTTATAAAGCTGGAAGGGTTTTATTTCATCATCCAAGTGTACATTATTGACTAACTAGCTACTTCCATTTCGTTATCAATCTGCCTAGCCTTTTCCAAACTATCTTGGGGTCGGCTTCCTACACACGGTTAACTACACAAAAATAACAATTCCACTAAACAGTTTAGACTACCTACCTATTTTATATTATACATTTATAACAGTAAACTCTTTCCATAAATTAAAAGTATCAAACATATTTAGGTAAACTATTCAGGGATACCCTGTAAGCAATAGTAGCGCCCTCATTAATTTTCAACTATTTCTTGACAGAAAAAAAAGTCTGTTAAAAACTTTTCTTTTTTCAACTCTTTAATTATTTTGAATTTGGAACGCGTTTTAAATTATGTTATAAACTTATAAAACTTCTTTCGATTTCCCGCCATTTCATATTTGTTTCGTGTTTATTATCAAATTACATTATGGAATGCGGTGTTAAAGAAAATAGGATTCCAGTGATTGCCTTGCACAAAGTGGGTATAGAGCCGTCGGTCATACTCAAGACACTAAAGCTTGGTATCAGCCGTATGTTCGTTTAACGTACTATCGACAGATATACCAACACTTCCTCTGTTGAAGACATAAAAGATCGGGGTGGTCGCGTGTTATTAGAACTACACAGGCTGTTATAGGTTCCGTTCAGACCTATATTTTCATAAATAAAGACAACGGTTTTTTTTATGAATTCATCCACTTCGGCTTCATATTCTAGATGCAATGCGGTTAAATAGTTTATACTTACTGCAACGGCAGAGTTAAATTGACATCGATCCCAATCCTATACGCCCTCTGCAGGTCCTGCGACCCCTGCACCAGGGTGATGCCCTTAGTGCCAGGCTGGTCCATCTTGTACACGGCTATCAGGTCCACTGTCTGGAAGTCCACGTTCATGATCGGGGAACACGGACCTACCATGTCCGCCAGGGGAAGCTCTGTTGTGGTACTATCTGAAATTGTACATTGGAAAGTGTATTTTTTATCGCAAGTTGGAAATTTCTTGTGTTATCGGGTGGAAAGTATCGCAGGATCGCAGGTGCATTCTAGGCTCTAGAATGGCAAGGCACTTGCACTACCTCTATTCTCTAGAACGGAGTCACCAAACAGCGGACCGCAGTCCGGATCCGGATCCGGACCTATTTCGAACAGTATAATTTATAAATAAATCTAAAGATATTAAAATAAAAATTTTGAAGTACCTAAGTACCTAATTTAATTATACCTAAGATACTTTACAGATAAAATTATCGATTGCTATGAAAATATTGTTTTACTATAACACAAAAATACGAAAGTTCCTTGCCAAGAATTTTGTATAAAATTTGTGCGGATCCGGATCCGGACCGCCGACCTATTTATAAATAAATCTAAAGATATTAAAATGAAAATTTTGTGTAAGTACCTAATTTAATTTATACATTTATGATACTTTACAGATAAAATTATCGATTGCCAAGAAAATACTGTTTTAAAACACAAAAATACGAAAGTTCCTTAATTGCCAAGAATTTTTTATATTTGTGTGGTAATAAATACCCGAACTAACAAATTTAGCTTTGAAAGTTTATACAATATTTGAGTAATCGTCTAACAAACGGACCGCAACAGTCATTATATTATTTTTAAAAACGGACCCGCAATGAATCACAGGCAAAGCTAATTATAGATGATGCCATTATCGCTGGTAACAAATGTTTATAAAAATATAATATTATTTGTTTTGTATCAATATCCGGAATCCATCTTGAGTCAAGCACCTGTCTTTCAGCCTGTCTATACTTACCATTGGTACTAAGTATTATATGCGCGCATCGGGTGATGGTACGATTTACCGCCATTATAGCGTCGTTTTTCGCGCCGTTCAGTTGTTAGCATTATATAAACTTCGCGAAAATTCTACTTACTTACCTAATTCTTTTAAACGTTTGGTGAAGTTATTTCAATTTTAGATTCGTGAAATTTATTACCTCTCCGTTGTTATTATGGAAAATTCTAATAATCGTTCAGAGTCGGAAAGTGTTCATGGCGGCTCGTTATCGCGTAAAAGGGTTGGTTCTCCGACAAGTACAAAAGATAGTGACAGTGATTCTTCTACGAGTAGTGGACCCAGCCCTGTGAAACGCAGATCGAGAAGGGACTCTCAAACCGTGAGTTATGCACAATTTGAGTTCTTATCACAACAAGTGGCCTATTTAACAAACCTTTTATCGAAAAATTCCGACGTTGAAAATATGAATTCTAGTGCTAAAAACAATACATCCGTTACCATAAACGAGTTAAACCTACGACGACCTGAAAATAACAAACTTCAGATTTTGTCGGAAGTTAGTACAACGGTAAAAGATCCAATTTACCCTAAGGCGAATGAAGCATTTCTTAAAAAATTAACGGAACTACAGCGTTTTAAGTGTGATGATTGGTATGCCGTTCGGTTTTCTGATGCACAAAAGAAATATTCAGCTACCCCCGGTTTTGTCGAGTTAAATGTTAACGACGAATTAAAGCGTTTTGAATCGGAAATGTTAAAAGAAGATTCACGCTCATATTTATTAGAACGATCTTTCGCTGGATTAACGAATGCTTTACTTTCTCAAAAAGACGAATTGCATAAAACGTTGCAATCATTGGTGGATTGGTCAAATGAGTCTAGAGAAACGTTGACACCTAACACGTTATTCGAAAAAGTGGAGTCATTATTTTCGAAAGAATCCGCGTATAGTAAGGTTACTGATGACTTGTTACAAATAGTATGCGGTCGTAGAGCCGATTTAATAAATATACGTCGAGATGCTATGTTGCGCCAGATTTCTGAAGCTTTTCATCGCGATGTATTACATAAAATTCCTCCTAGTACGGAATCACTTTTTAATGAAGCGGCACTTCAAACCTACCTTCAAAAAATTGGGGGGTTGGATAAATTAACGGTATCATCAAAAGCAGTACCTCAAACTAATTCTAAAGATAATTTTTACAAAAATCAAAAACCGTCGACTAGTAAGCAAGCTGATGACACATTTTTTCGTCGAGACAACTACAATAAAAGGCAAAAACATGGCTCACACGCTTTTCAACAAAACAAAAACCGAGCAAGCAACCAGCGAGCCAAACCTAGAGGAAAGAAATCGCAATCGCAGGCTTTCACTAAAAACAAGCGTCGCGAATGACTGTCGGACATTTCAAGGCGGTTGTCTAAAGCAATTTCAGTATGCTTGGAGCAATCTAGGTGCGCCAGACAAAATATGCCGGCTGTTGAACGGTGCACGCATACCCTTCATACTAAAACCGCCGCTAATATTTCCAAGTCCCACGGTTCTGAAATGTTACAGAACCAAAACATCTCCCAATATGACCATACAGATTCAAACCTTGTTAGAGTCAGGTGTACTAGAACCTGCAGAACGGACGCCCAGCTACCTTTCTATGTTCTTTCTGGTACCGAAGTCAGATCAGACCTTCCGTCCTATCTTCAATCTGAAGCAACTGAACCAGTTCGTAATAGCCAAACCATTTCAACTATTCAGTCACTTTCGTGTTCCAAATTTTTTGCAACAACAAGATTGGTTGGCCAAACTACATCTGAGTCAAGCATATTTTCACGTGGCCATAGCACAGCAGCATCGCAGGTTCCTGAGATTAAATTATCATCTAGATCCACATCAGCATCAGCTACTTCAAATGACTTGTTTGCCGTTCGGCCTTTCATCGGCACCCAGAACGTTTGCCTCGATAACCAACTGGGTGGCGGAATTACTGAGGAGTCACAACATCAGATGCGTCGTATATTTGGACGATTTCCTTCTAGCAAACCAGTCAAAATCGCAGTTGGAAGACGACATCGCATTCACGACAAAGATGCTGCATTTACTGGGCTGGACAATCAACTTCGAAAAGTCTGTACTGGCTCCGACACAATGCCTCGAGTTTCTCGGCATAACATGGGACACAAAACGCAACGCAAAGTCCCTGTCGGAGCCGAAGTGCCTATCGCTACGCAATGCACTTCACCAACAGCTCCAGAGAAGCAAGTGGTCCCTCAAACAGTACCAGACGCTAATGGGGAGACTCAACTTTGCAACGTTTGTGACTCCGAGAGGTCGCCTTCACTGTCGCACTCTGCAATACTACAGTCGACAGCTCTCGGTGAAACACCCGTACCGGCTGATACCTGTCCCTCAACCAGTTCGGTCAGAGATGGAGTGGTGGTGTCAAGCTATAGGAAAATCGATGCCGATCCACTTGAGTTCGGTGACACACCTATTGACCACAGACGCATCAGACATCGGATGGGGGGCACAACTCAGCGATACAAATATTGTGGGAACCTGGACGAATTTACAACAGACATGGCATGCCAACAAAAAAGAGATGTTCGCTGTTTACGCAGCTATACGTCAGTACCAACAGCAACTCCAAAATGCACAGATACTGCTGCAAACCGACAATCGGACAGTAGTCTCATATATAAACAAGGAGGGCGGCACAAAATCGAAGAAACTGCTCCAACAAACCCGACAACTTCTTACTGTTCTAGACAAACAGAACATTCATCTGACGGCACATTATTTTCCGGGCAGATTCAATGCGGAGGTGGATGCTCTTTCTCGGCAGAAGGCTTGCCCAGAGTGGCACCTCACGAGCACGGCAACGAAACAAATCTTTCAAATATGGGGCACGCCGGAGATAGACCTCTTCGCATCGAGAACAGCTCACATAGTACCAAGGTACGCATCATTGGACGTGGACGATCAAGAAGCACAACACCACAACGCATTTTGTCATCAGTGGCACTACAACCTAGCTTGGTTGTTTCCGCCACCAAATTTGATTCCCAGGGTTCTCAGACACCTAAACCAAGCCAGCGGAGACTACATATTGATTGCCCCCAAGTGGAACAAGGTATTTTGGCAGGCAGATGTTCAACGGCGAGCACGACATCCTCCTTTTCTGATTCCAGATCTAGCCCGCACTCTGATAGACACCAGAACAGGGACGCATACACCACAAGTGCAAGACCTACACTTGGAGGCATGGCTGATTTCGGGTGGCCAGATATTTTGACAGACTGGACAGATCAGGAACAAAAACTCCTTATGTCAAGCTGGAGAGGCTCCACAATCAATACCTACAGACCAGCGTGGCGAAGATGGGAGCGGTGGTGTGAGTCGCATTCAATTAATTGCAAATACCCTAATGCGGATCAAGTAGCTCGATATTTAGCACATTTACATTGTGATATAGGTCTGGCTTATAGAACTATTTTGGTACATAAATCTGTTATTTCAACTTTCACACACATAAAATCAAATATTGATTTGTCGTCAAATTTCTTTATAAAACATATATTGAAAGCTATTTCTGTCGCACGAGAAAAATCTGCTAAACCACCTATTTGGAACCCTAAAGTTTTATTGCAATACATGAGTAATTACAATTTTAACGAAAATAATATATTTCATGTATCGAGACATGTGGCTACTCTTTTACTGCTAGCATCAGGCCGCAGGGTTCACGATCTTACATTGTTGCGAATTGATAGCACTAGTTTAGTTGTTGAAGATACTTCTATTGTATTGTGGCCAGCTTTTGGTTCTAAAACAGACAACCATAACCATAGGCAGTCTGGATGGAGGCTTAGGGAACATCCTGATAAAAAATTAAATTTAATTTTTTGGTTAAGACATTTATTACATATTACTCTAAACCGTCGAGGAAATATACAACATTTATTTACTACAGTAAAGGGGGATATAAAACCTGCCTCTAGAACTGTTATTGGCGGATGGGTGAGGTCTCTCTTAAAAGCTAGTGGTATTGATGCAACTCCAGGATCAGTAAGGTCTGCAGTAGCTTCTCTCAATTTTGTAGAAAATTTTCCGATTGATCAAATTCTTGCAACTGGTAACTGGAAAATGATTCATACCTTCCAAAATTATTATCAAAGGGAATTGCAAAATGATTCGAATATTCCCAATCAGTCTGTATCTTCTTTATCTAATTATTTTGATGCTGTTCATTGAAAGATTACCAATATTTTTCGTTATTTATTTATTTTGTTATTTAATGTGACTGCAAGCAGTATGTCATACTTGATTAATTATTGTAATACATTTACAAATATACATTATTAATTTTATTAACCCAATTTTTATTTTACATCCATATTACACATTATAGCGTCGTTGGGTTAAGCGCACCAGGTGATAACAAACACATCACTCAAGATGGATTCCGGATATTGATACAAAACAAATAATAGAGAGTTTTACATAAAATAAAACTTACCTATTATTTTTTCATCAATATCCGGAATCCAGGTAAGGTCTACCTGGTGCATCATGAGTTCCATAATGGCGGTAAATCGTACCATCACCCGATGCGCGCATATAATACTTAGTACCAATGGTAAGTATAGAGGGCGCCACCAGCGGGGAGGCAAAGGTAATGCTGACAACAGGCTGAAAGACAGGTGCTTGACTCAAGATGGATTCCGGATATTGATGAAAAAATAATAGGTAAGTTTTATTTTATGTAAAACTCTCTATTTAAAATGGCAACTTTCCATTCCGTCGTCTAAGAAATACTGCTCAGTGGCTGAAATTGATACGCTTTCTCATTAATGTTTGTAACATTAAATACGTACGAATCTAGTCATAAATTATCATAAATCAGTGCATCAGAATGTGAATTGGAAACCATTTGGTATTGACAGAATTAGTTCAGACCAATTTGGTCAATTCTGTCAATGTAAAGTGTTTTTTAATGTAGCCTTAGATATGAGATGTAAACTATAAATGATTTATAATGATACGGGAGACGAAAATTTATTGCTAAATTGTTTTTTTTTTTCCTTTAAAAAAAGGAAGGAAAGTAAGTAAAAAAGAATTCCCCATAGGAAGGAGCTATGGGGAATTCTTTTTTACTTACTTTCCAACTATCTGTTGCCCGCGGCTTCACCCGCGTGGATGTCATTACTTCCCTAAGTATTTGAATCGGATTTTGTTCCCAATTTCATGGGTTTTAGTTTTTTATTTGGTACCCTCATTATTTTTCTAAATTAAAAGTAACCTGAGTTACTCCATAATTGAAATAAAACATCAGCTATCTGCCAGCGAAAGTCCCGTCAAAATCCGGAACAAACAGACAGACAGTCAAAAATTTTAAAAAATGTTTTTTTGTTATAAGACTGTAGGTAGAGTTCGATTCAAACTTAATGGCGGCTCGGAAGTTAGCTGCGACTGTAGAACTTGCAGGTGCAGTCAAGTCGACAATAATAATGCTCGATTAAGTTTTTTTTATTTAAGATTTTTTAAAGATTTAGCTCCATTATGTTAGAATCCAAGATACCTGAACTCGCAACTAACTTCCGAGCCGCCATTAAGTTTGAATCGAACTATACCTAATATACTTTCCTAAGGGGCTGCCTCCACGAGCGAGAGAATCGCGGCGATAGTCACGCTGTGCCTACAAATTATCGCCGCGATGATATCGCCGTGTGGAGATTGATTCATAGAGTTTCTATTGAATTTGGTGGCACGACGAGATTATCGCCGCGATTTTCACGCCCGTGGAGGTGGCCCCTAAGCATTTAGTAAAAAGCTGTTATTTTCACCTTACAAGCAGGCACTTTAATTTTATTTATGTTTATGTAGATATTTTTTGTGAGTTTTACATTTACATGATTGTCTCACCTGTTTGTCCATTGCTGGTCGGGTATGATGATATCACGATGATGAAAACAGTTAACCTGAAACGAAATAAAAGAACATTAAATGGCTACCAAAAATTGCGATATAAGAGTTTTTTGTTCAAACATTGTGTCTTTGGACGAGATTTTCCCCCTCCAAAAAATTACCTTTTATGGCTATTTAACCCTCGATTTGAGAATATGACTCGTGCTGACATGAGAAATGATAAAGTCCGTTCATTATCAAGCCGTGCAAAAGAGAGAGAGAGAAAACGGACTTGTTTAGGCCGGCCACATAGGTACAGTCGGAATTCCGTTTCAGATTTCCGTTTCGAAATATCGATTCGGAATTTGGAAGGCAGCAAATCCATACAAAATAAATATACGAAGGCAGAAAATTTTGAACGGATAACTCCTTGTGGTATATCCTTGATTTTGTGTGGATTTGCTGCCTTCAAAAATTCCGAATCGATATTTCGAAACGGAATTCCGACTGTATGTACCTATGTGGCCGGCGTTAATCGTGTACACGAGGTTTTTCCACATCCAGACAATAATATTTACACGGTGCGATTTAATTGCCTGAGGCATACCTAAACAGTGTCTAGTTTAGACGATTCAAGTCATTTGTTTCTTCAATTTTATTGTATGCCACAGGCAAGAAACTTGGACCGTGTAAATGGGGCTTTTTTAGACTTTATTGATATTTCGACAAACGACATTAAAACACACCTGATTTCCATAATATTTCCATATTTCCAAAATAAATCGTTCATTCCCCACGACACCACTGAAAACGACACCACTGGTGGTGTCATCGGGAATTAATTGGGGTATTTTTCGTAACCATTTATTTCACTATTGCAGCATTTACGGATTTTGAATATTATGTATTTATTGACCATTTGATTAATTGGTACTCTGACTGGAGGAAAATACAATTGGGTTAAATTTCCTCAAAAGAATTTAATTCCGCAAAGACCTCTACTTTTTTATGTTTTTTTCGGTAATTCTAAAATCCTAAGTAATTTCATTGCAAAATTGCGTTCAAAATGTGCATATTAGGTACCTAATTGAAAACTGCCTGAAGATATTTTTGATAGATAAGTACTTAGCTTAATTTATTTTTAAACAATTTTTATTTGATTTGGCGCTTTTATTTTGGTTCCAGCGCATTGTTGCGTTCTCTTTTTTCGCATGTGGAAGTAATTGACTCTGTCACTTTCCTATTCCCGCCCAGTTCGCTTTTTACATATCACCTTAAGGTCAGGAGTGATCTGGATAGATACTTCTACAATTTTGCCGACCTAACATTGACCTACCACCCTGCCGCCAAACTGTCGATGCATCAAATAAATTAGACCATCAGTCGTGTCCTACTTTGGGCATCGAATCTCGATACAGTCAGGTCAACAAATAATTGAACTGCGTCCACAGTCACTTGATTTGACCTTCAACAGTCAATGAGTGGTCAGCGAGCCAATTTGATGGGTTCTTTAACGGTTATGTGACGTCAAGACTGTGGGTAGGTCAATGTACGACATTATTGACTAAAACGTGCAAACTTTTTGGCATCTTCGCCAGTATGGAGTAGTTTCATGACTGCCTGGAGCCTAAGTCATTGTGGCAGGATGATCGATCATCATTTAATTAGTAGGTATGTCCGATCATTGACTCCGAAATTGTTGAATTTGAAAGTTTTGTAATTTCCTAATGGGGAACAAAACTGCCAAGTTAGTTCCGTGTAGATGGCGCTGTTTGTTACGTTCATTCAGCTGCCAATGGAGTTCCTTGCTGAAAACCTGAAAACTTTGCCGCGAGATGGTGCGAAGTGTTTTTTCTTGTCACCGATTGGTCGCTTTGTCTATGTCTTCAAGATAACTTTGACAACAACGCCATTGAAAAAAATGTTCGTTATTGTTAATGACAAGTCTTGAGTCGTTTATTTAGACATTTCTTTTCACTACTGACACGCCAATAAGAATAAAGGCAATGGGGAAGGCAACTGTCAAAATGGCGCTGTCGTAGCTAGTTCCCAACACAAGCTAATTAATAAATACAAGGCGTGAGGTGGTTTTATTTTATTTTTGCAAAAATGATGCGTTGTTGTGTTCCTAAATACTCCGTAATTGGAGTCCACCATTTCCCGAGAGACCCTAAAATTAGAAGATTCACACTATAAAAAAAAAATTAAAAAACTAAAGCTATTCGTGAAGATTTTTTAAAAATTAAACAGAGTTCGAAACATTTTGAAAAAAGTTATTACGAGGATATACTTTTAAATGCTGACACTTTCCATGCCTAATACTTGATTAAAAATATTGAAATAACCGAAAATAACTAAATAGTGAAATAAAAACAAACTTATGTATGAATGAACGAAATGTCAAAATTATAGGCCTTAGGGACCTAGCTATGATCACGCCATCTACAAATAGCTTTGCCCGACCTTCCCCATTACGAACTTTTAGCACAATGGTAATCGTATTATCTCAGGTTATTAAATAAAGAAAGAAAAAAAGAAAAGAAAGAACGAAAATAGGTAAGTTTATTTTTGTGACCAATTATTACCTAATAATAACAGTCTTGGCCCAGACAACGCACAGCATAGCCGTCTATCCGAAACACCAAATAAAGTCTGTAGTTTGTACCTATGTGAACTGAGTCACGGGTTGGACATTGTTTAGGTGTCTAACTTCCAAAGAAATTGGTAAAGCACAAGTTCTGGGAACGTTAATACAAGGAAAATAAATTGCAATGCCTACAAAGTGGCATTAACACATTACACAGTCAGCAGATAATAACTGGCGATGCAACAGTTGTACCTCCTAGATGGGCAAATATTGTAGGTAGTCTGCGGGACCGAATCTTGCAAGTCAAGCATAATAAATAATATTATTATGATGGTTGCGACTTGCGACTGTAATGCCTATTTACTAGGGATAGGGATGACTTACTAAACTCTGATTTTTAATTTGCTGGACCAAAATGACAGCCGTGATCGACCTTTTCGTTTTGTTATTTTAGTCTAAAGTCTGTTTTTTAATCTCGGAGACTAATTTGACAGGTGCAAATGTCAAACTATGAAAATAAAAAAAATTATACATGTAACATTTGAAATGTCAAAAGACCATCTCAAAAGACCATTTTTGACATGATAATCATGTAAGTACAAAATCATGTAAAATGACTGAGTGATTTTTAGTCACGGCACGGAATCGCCACGCGCGTGCCGCGGCGGCCGCCAGCCGCCGAGCCGCCTCCGTGTGTAAGATTTTGGTCTTTTCTACTGTCTTATGCATATTTACAGAAAACGACTGAAGTAAAGGTTGAATTCCCTAAACATGCATGTGTCTGATGCACTTAAAGTCTAAAGTACCTAGTACTTAAAGACTAGCGCGCACTGCGGCACTGTGGTGTGGTGCGGTGCTTTGTTTCTGCCGAACGGTATAACGAACCCAGGGGGCCTACTCCCTAAATCCGTCCGTTCATCCACCCGTCCGTCTATCCGTCCGTCTGACTAAACGATCCATCAAAACAAGTGTAAAAGTTATATTTTTCGGATGGGCACAAACACATCGGGAGTATAGGGACAACTGTCGTAACGTGTTGCCATTCATACTTCGTTCGGGAGCCGAACCAATCATCCATCCGTAGGTGATACGCAGTAGGAAACGCCCGTAACGAAGGCCGAAACTACGGACTTCGTGCATAGGGAGTAGACCCCCAGTTACGGGTTCGCGCACTGACGGTGAAAAAATTCACGTTTTTCTTACCCAAATATTAGCTACTTGTTTCTATGTTTTCCTTTTTGATGATACATTATTTTTATAAGAACTAGAACCCTCGAAAAATGCTCAATTGCCTATTCAGACCGCTGTCAACAGAGGCCTAGTGTACAAATTTGACAACTATTAACGAAAAAAGAAAAACATAGGGGCATAGTATGTATATATAATAATAATAATATCCTTGGACATTTCACACAACGCCATCTAGTCCCAAGCTAAGCAACCTAATGCTTGTAGGTATTATGGTAACGAGATGGCTGATAAACTACTTATATACATTTTTTTTTTGTAAATACATACATATTATAGATAGAAAACACCCAGACTCGGAACAAATACTTGTAGGTCGTACAAATATTTGTTCCGTGCGGGAATCGAACCCGCGACATGCTGCGCAGCAGTCAAACGCTCAACCACTGCGCCAACCGTGTCGTATCCTTCTTATTCAGTTTATGAAATATCTTTTAAATTGGTCCAATATTGGAGGAGGAAATAGGCGAGAGCAAAACCTCGAAATGTGACTTTTTACATAAATGCTATTTAGTCGGATCTGCAGTTGTCCTTATCCACGAATTTGAGGGCGGAGCGCTCGCAGAGCGACAGCAATAGTTTCTTCAAATACCTAATTTTCAAAAGTCTGGCCGCCCTCATTTCCTCCGTTCTAATAGGCGGAGACCCAACGGTTTTTTTTACCGGCCCAACGATCAACGAGACACACCCATTCTCCCAGAATTAGTGTGAGAACAGCATGTTCCTATTAACATTAGCGATCTTTAAACCGAAAACCACGAATCATGATGACAATCACAAGGCATCTTGATTAATCTTGAACTCATACGTCTGTCAACGATGAATTACTCACAAACATGACGAAATACAAACGTTACTATAATTTATTGTATGTGTATTTTTACGAGCGCATGATTCGGCGATGTGATACGATCATTTAATTAATTTGTTTCGTTTAGCGGAGTGTGCCGCTAACGACATTCATCATCGTATTAGAGTCCTTGTATGTTTGTCTAATGTCTAAAGGAGTTACACAGATGAGTTTGACATTATGAAGTGCAGTTTTATTTCAGAAGGATTCTTGCAGGAAAGGAAGTTTTGTAATGATAATTATTCTGTCCCATATAAAAGAGGAATAATAAAACATTTAAAAGATTAATAAAAAGGTTCTGAATCACAACTTAAGCTACGGTTTCCTAGGAAAGCGACCGTAACGGCCGTCATGAAAATCTGTCATTTTCAAACCCCCAAAGATTTAAATCGCTAGATTACCCCTCACCGTACTTAGTTACACAAAACAGTGTCCATACTGAGAAGAGTGAGCTCACAATAGCGTTTCCATGACAAGTAAGTCAAGTCACTGCCTCATTGTGACAGAGGTGTCAAACCAAAACAGAAACGCGGCTATCTGTTGATGCGTTAGGGCGAATCGAACGATTTCAATCCTTGAAACTGCCATCATTTTCATGACAGCCACCGTTAAGTGCGGTAACCACTCTTTTAGGAAACCGTAGCTTAATCCGTGAATGTGCTTGATTTTGAAAAAATATTACCTATAAAGTACCCAGGGAGGAAGGGGGGGGGAGGTCAGATAGGCAGTCACCCCATGTAAAATACCTACTGGTATTCAGCTGCATCCGGTTAGATTGGAAGCCGACCCCAACATAGTTGGGAAAAGGCTAGGCAGATTGATTGCCTATAAAGTACCTACCTACAGTTTAAGAGGAAATGGGGGCGAAAAGTTAGGTATTTTAAGAAGGTATTGCTGTCGCTCTGCGAGCGCTCCACCCTCGAATTCGTGCGATAAGGACAACTGCAGATTCGACTAAATAGCCTGTGTAAAAAGTCACATTTCGAGGTTTGGCTCTCGCCTATTTCCTCCTCCAATATTGGACCAATTTAAAATATATTTCATAAACTGAATAAGAAGGAAATATACTATGCCCCTATGTTTTTCTTTTTTCGTTAATAGTTGATAAATTGGTACACTAGGCGTCTGTTGACAGCGGTCTGAATAGGCAATTTTGAGCATTTTTTGAGGGTTCTAGTTCTTATAAAAATAATATATCATCAAAAAGGAAAACATAGGGGCATACAAGTAGCTGTTATTTATATTTCTGTAAAAAATCATTGCTTTATGGTCATTACCCAGAAAGAAAACAGGCGAGAGCGTTTGTATCTTTTTGTATGGAATAAAGAGCACCCACGTTTCCTCTTAAGATGCATTCAATGCACAGTGCTTCACTATTTTCAGGCTGCAATCCAAAATTAAGCTTTTTAGTCCTAATTAATCACACTAATATTTTAAAGGCGAAAGTTTGTGAGTGTGTGCGTGTTTGTATTTTTGTTACTTCTTCACGCTTAAACGGCTAGACCGATTTGGATGAAATTTGTTATGTAGACAGCTTATACCCTGGATTAACACATAGGCTACTTTTTATCCGGGTCTACGCGGGTGAAACTGTAGGGCGCAGCTAGTATGCCATAAAACATGCTAGGCTTAAAATTAAGTGTTTTATATTTGGCAGAAAAGAAAAACAACATCTAATCACAAAAATGTAAACACAATCAAATAAAACCCTTTAGAAAATAGAAGGCAACGCGAACTTTAAAACAAAATATCTACAAATATCTATCTACTTATCATAATGTTTGTCATTTTTGCTGTACAATCTATATACAATAAAAAAAAAAAAAATTTATTTAATTAATAAAAAAGAAAAGCTTACCTAAAAACCGCCATATTACTTAAAACAACGAACTCTCGCGCATTCCGAGCGCGCGCGCCGATCCGCGCGATCCAACCGCTACGTCTTATCGAGCTCGTACTGACTGAACCGCTGAGCACGGCTGAGATTTGACAGCGCACTCTGATGTATCAATTAATTCACTCCTGACAGCAAGGAACCACAATTGCCTATAAACTTCACGATTCTAATATGTATGGCCGAAATTGGTTCAATCAAAGTCCTCATAGCTATGACATATCAATGGCTATGACAGACGGAAATGCAATGGACGAGTTATGATGAACACTCAAAGTTGTTTACCTTATCTTACTTCATCATCCTATCCTAAGCCCAAACCCAGAAAGAAATAAAAGAAAGAAAGAAATAACGAAAGAAAGAAAAATAAAGAAAGAAAAAAAACCGGCCAAGTGCGTGTCGGACTACGCACAATGAAGGGTTCTAGTTGGGGTGAAATTATCCCAAGAACAAACGTAACATTATACTTAGTTGAAAAACATATTTTCTGTTTTTACTCACACTATTGATAGATTTACCCTGTTATTTTAAGACCAAAAACTTCTTATAGGTTTTCCTGTAATCTACCAGGTTTAGAAATATTTTCTGTATTTTTTTCAAAATTAGTATGACCACCAAATCCAAAACATGTCAAGATAATTTACTTTTGGAAACATTCCCGCCAATTTTTTTTTCAGCTGTCAAAATCAAGAATCTCGATTAAGGCTGTATAAAAAAAAAGTTACCGGCCAAAAAGAACATTGTGGTATTTATTTATGGCGATTATAAAATAGATTCACAGTTTGTACATAGTGCATGCAGACTTTCTATATTCTTCTGTTCTTTCCATTCTGGCCTTTGTTCTTTTTTTTTTTATTTTCTTTTAATAGAATTGTTTTGTTTTATTTTATTTTTATGATTGTGTCTATAGTTAATTTGGTGATCTTCCTGTGCGAGTCACAATAAATAGATAGATACTTTTTCTTTCTTTCTTGTCTAAGTCTACCGCTGATTTGGATAGACATAACTGACCTACATAAAAAAATTTGGAATCCATCATCGTATTTTTATTTGGATGGATTTTGGAATAACAAGCTAAGATGTCTCCCTAATCAATCTGCATGAATTAATATTCAGTTCCTAAATAAAAATTCACCAGTTGGTCAAACAGGACGTCCCTGCGACCTCAACGTTTTTAATGAAGACTTGTGGTCATGGCGCCTGATACTCGATCCTTTCTTTGTTTCCGTGCGATTTTAAGTGCTCGTAACTTTATTAAACTAATGAGATGCTGTTTGTTTGAATCAGTAGGTACCTACAGTCAGGACAACGAATTCTAAATAGGAATTTATATTTCATACCTACCCGTTTGTATGCGACTATTAGAATCTAGACTCTAGATAACAGATTATTGGTTCTCGGCTCTTTGAGAGTCGAAAATAATAAAATCATTGTTGCGCCCAGTGAGATATTTCCCGTTCTTACAAAAATAAAAAACCGTAGATTCTATCCTAATCATAGTAGGTAGGTAGCCTAGGTATATCCCAAAACTGCTGGGCTTCACTAAATTTTGAGCTTGTAAGGAGCTTCAAGGCAAGACCACTAAGGGAGAATTTTGAACCAAAAGAAAGTTAAACCAGCTGGTCGATTCTGTAAAAATCTCACCGTGAAAGCTTGCGTGGAGTGAGCTGTCAGTGTCAACTCACAGATGCTATGGATTGACCAAATTATATAAAATTTACAATCATAATCGAGATTTTATCTAGGTATATTTTTATGCTAATTTTTTAAAATAATCATTTTATATTATTTGTAAGCTAGAGGGTGTCTAAACATTACTATTTAGGGGGTTTTAAAATAAAATAGTCAAATAGAAATTCAGACGAAACTCAATTTCGATTTTGCAATTTTATTTAAAAACCCCCTACTAAATATAGTCCGATCAATTTAGACCAAAAAATGAGAGTGAAGTTACATAAAGTCCCAACAAGCTGAATTTCAGTGAAATTGTTCAAAATATAATTATAAACAATGTCTAGAAGTTCCCCATCATTCCCCTGTAAGGAAAAAAAAATATTCAAGGTCAAAGGTCAAAAAAATGAGTTTTTCGCGATTTTCAGCAAAACGGTAAGTTTTATCATAAAAGTACCTCAGACAAAAATTGTAGATCATAAAATTATCATCATCATCATATAATATTTTTTTTCTTACGAGCCACTGTTTCTGAGATATAACGATTCATAAAGTTATAAAAGTTGTTATCGTCATAATATACATGAGTACGCCACGTATATACATCTAGAGTTGTTATATTAAAAAAAAAAAAAAAAAAAAAAAAAAAAAAAAGAAGCTGAAGTTTTTAAAAAGAGTAATTCAACTCAACAAGAAGTTATTACCAACGGCATCCGCTTTCTTCTTTCTATGTACGGAGCTCCTAAAAAAACTACCTGTTTAGATAAGCATCGATATGCATGTTTCGTTAAAAATACTAAAAATAAAAAACAAGTTCAATTAGCTTGTCTTCCTCCAACCTCAGTTGCTGCTCACCAACATCTTTTTCGAGTATATTACCAAGTTCAAGTGTGGCTTGGTTATCAGCTAGACACTACAGACTGGGGTTGGAAGTTGGTCAACAATATATTAGAGCCAGTTCAAACTTTACTTCCACCTGCGCCGGAAAACTGCTGAACACTATTTTTTGCAACTGCAAAAAGGGATGCAGTGCTAAATGTGGTTGCAAAAAAGTCGGACTGTCTTGTTCTTGTCATGCACAAATTGTAAAGGCCGGTCGTGCTCTAATATTGAATCACAAACAATGGAGGATTCGTTTGACTCCGACGAAGTATCATGCGATACATCGCTATTGACGTAATTTACTTGCATCCAAAATGAAGATGAAGAAGAAGCAGGAGAAGAAGAACAAGAAGAAGATCAAGAAGAAGAACAAGAATTTGAAACTTACGAATAAGACGAATAAATTTCAACACTTTTTTTTAATTTACATCGCTTTTATCTTTCCCAATCTTTGAAAATTTCGGTTATTATGCAATAGTTTTACATTAAACAGGATCACAACTGACCCGTGGAGTAGGCCACTGGGGAAACCACGTTAAAAAAACGCGCTAAGTACACTACCTCATAGGTGGCGTGGAAACGTGTGCATATTATGACGATAACAACTTTTATAACTTTTTGAATCGTTATATCTCAGAAACGGTGGCTCGTAAGAAAAAAAGTATTATATGGTGATGATGATAATTTTATGATCTACAATTTTTGTCTGAGGTACTTTTATGATAAAACTTACCGTTTTGCTGAACATCGCGAAAAACTCATTTTTTTGACCTTTGACCTTGAATTTTTTTTTTCCTTACAGGGGAATGATGGGGAACTTCTAGACATTGTTTATAATTATGTTTTGAACAATTTCACAGAAATTCAGCTTGTTGGGACTTTATGTAACCTCGAATGTCTAAATTGACCGGACTAATAGTATTATTTAGACACTTAAATACTAGCTTTGAAATAATATAAAATGATCACTAGAATAGCATAAAAATGTTATTAAAATCTCGATTATGACTGTAAAAATGTGCTTGGTCCATCCCTAGCTATAGGTGGAATGACACTGACAGCTCACTCCACGCTCACTTCTCTTAAGTTTTCACTGTGAGATGATTACAGAATAGCATTGCTGTTCTTTGAAGGATAAAATCAGAAAATAAGTTATCTGGAAAAGGACCGGAGTTATCGATTTAGTTTGCAGAGTAAGCAAGCTGATGTAGATGTACCATGGTTGTTGAAGGACCAATGCCGGTGGAGCAGACCAGCCTGGAGGCATCGTATCGGCAAGCGTAGTCTGGGTCGCCCCAGCTAGATGGACCAACCAACCTTAAAAAGGTGGCTGGGAGTGCTGGGGCAGATTGGATGCGGAAGGAGGAGGATAGAGAGTTGTGGCGCAGCCTCGGAGAGGTCTATGTCTAGCAATGGTCTGCGATAGGCTAATAGAATATTGCTAGTCTAGTTATCCAACACCAAGCAGAACCCATTCATGAAAAACCCATCTACGACAAAGCGATGACACAATAATGCTTTAATTATGTCAATTAAATCACACTGTCAAGGCTCTGAGAATCTTTAAATAGGCCATCTTGCCCATCTTCCTGGAACCAGTGCATGCCAACCAGGAATGCGATAGATTTCATTCGTTAATAGGTTTTAATGGGCAGAAAGATAAACGCACGCCACACCACCAGTCTTTAATTAACCGTTAAATAAGTTGCTAACAAAACATTAGAACTAGTTCCTAGTTCTAATGTTTTGTTAGCAACTAATTTGCATGGAAAAATGCTATAATTTATTGCAGATATTAATTCATATCTTATTGATTTGTTGCCTTAGAACTTTGATTAAACCAAACGTGCGTACGGTTTCTTATTTATTCTGAGGTATCTACCTTAAAAACTTCGAAAATCGTAAGTCAACGTTAGCACGGACGTAAAAATATCGCGGCGATTTTGCTTCGCGCACTGAATTTTCAACGCTCTGCTGCGCCGAGAGTTGAAAATCTAAAAGTGTTTTTTCGACGCGCTAGAATGCACTCTGTTGTTGTTAAGTTGGATTCTCAAAGCTCGGCTCAACAACGAGAGTTGAAAATCCAGTGTGCGATATAATCCCGCCGCGATATTTTTATGTCCGTGCGAACGTCGGCTAAATGATTGTTGCAATATAAATTCAGATAAAAGGTAAATTAAGCAAATTAAAATACTGCCGGCTGATGTCTTCGAAAAATTATGAATAATGCCTTTTAATTTACAAAAAAATAAACATAAAAAATAAACGCTAATGGCCTTCCAAGAGTTTTTCAGCGCATCTAGCCAATATCTTCGAGCTTACTACGTTGAGAAAGGTTTGATGCCGTAAAAAACCTGCTTCATTTGAAGTTTTTATGTTGTTTTCAAAATAAACTCGATTATTGTACCTAGTGTCTGATTGCAGGTGGTACAAATAACTAAAAGTTTACAATAGTATCTGTTATTTAGCCAAAACCAATTTTACAGGCCAGGGTTAGCATTATATTCACTGTAATGTCCGCCCTCCTTATGGTTGATTACTGGATCGACCTAGTTTAATTATTATAATGTCAACAGTAACCAAACCCTCTAATGTACGGTGTTACTCATAGGTCAAATATATTGGTACCTACCTACCTTTTTGTTGGGAGATATACGTGTAATAATAGATACCTCTAAGTTTCTTGAGCCTAATAGCGCGACACATAGGTATCTTGCTTAGAGCATAGAATGCTCTAAGGTATCTTGTAATTTTTTTGTGAGCTTCTAATTATTAGAAGTCTTCGCAAAGCGGTTGGATTTTTAACTTTCCTCCTAGCTAGCAGTCTAAGGGCGCGTTCAGACGACACGCGCCCGCTAAGCTACGCCACGCGCGTCAGCACCCGCGTCTAACTCGCTTTGAAATTTCAAAGCGAGTTAGACGCGGGTGCTGACGCGCGTGGTGTGCGCTAAGCGGGTGCGTGTCTCCTGAACGTGCCCTAACACTCGGCAGTCGGCACTGGACTTCAGCTACATAACGCTACATATACTGCCATCTGTCGACTGTTACTGCTAATCCAGACACATTTAGCTCCTATTCTTCTACCTATGCCGGTGGTGGCGCTACTGCAGGTATAAGTTTTTCTCAACTGAAATGATGTTCCGCGTTAAAAAGATCCCTATTCATGCAATATAATATCGAACTTATTTCACGTCAGTCCTCCTACAACCTTAGAGCATTTAAACCTACAACCAATGATTCCTACAACCCTAAGTAGTCTGTGCCTACAACACAGACACAGATTAAGTAGTAACACAGATTTTGAAATCGCCAGCGAGTCGCTATCACAGAACATACTACCACAGATAATACTATAGAGAGTCGCTGACGACTAAAGTAACTGCGTGTGTGTGTATCTGGCATAAGTCTTTTATTTATAATTTTCGACCTATTTTAGAGATAGGCAACATTCACTACATTCCATTACGCATAAAGATATTTTATTTCTTTTCTGAAGGAATTGAAATACATTTTCTATTTTTATCATAATTTTATTACTGTGCACCTAGAGTAATTCTATGTAAAATGACCATGATATATCGATTTACAAGATTCCTAAAAGTTTCTAACTTTGTCATCAATTCATCATAAAGCCCTGAGTATTTTGCTTGTCAAAACGAAACGTAAAAGTTGTCTTCAGTCGTCAACGTGAACAAGTGCTGTATTTCATCATTCTTTTAGTTATTTCCCAAAATTATTAGCAAAATAACTAATAAAACACAAACAAGGTATTAAAATAAGCCGACTGAGGCTTTCATGTTATGAGAACCCTTCAAAAATGGAATGTATAGGTTATGAATTAAAAAATCTTTTCAGATGCCTCTTTCGTGTCGATTTTACCAAGAAAAGTATCCGGAGGTGGAAGATGTGGTGATGGTGAACGTGAGGTCCATTGCGGAGATGGGCGCGTACGTCCACCTGCTGGAGTACAACAACATTGAAGGCATGATCTTGTTGTCCGAGTTGTCCAGACGTCGTATCAGATCCATCAACAAATTGATCAGAGTCGGCAAGACTGAGCCCGTCGTCGTCATCAGAGTGGACAAAGAAAAAGGTACCGTTTTGTTTATACTTTAATTAATTAATAGTTTTCATCTTAAATAATTTAATACCAAAAAAACTTTCAAAGTTAGGTTACCACTTACACAACAAATTATCCTGTAAGTAAATGTCAAGAGCATTGTCTCATATGGTAGACCTTATGTGAATAAATACCCACTTGTTTTGGTTTTTAGGCTGTTAAAAAACAGTTTTTCTTTTTTTTCTAATGGAAGTTGAGTTGAGTTAAAATACATTACAGATTCATTGCAAAGTTACTTTTACAAGTATACTACCAGTACAAAGTTTACTGTTTAAACTATAAATAATTATTTATAGTTTAAACAGTTTTAAACGTTTTCAATTTTCAACTTGATTTCAATATAATAATGTCAACATACAATTCTTGCTGTTATAATTATATATTAAACATTGTTATCAAACTGAATTATTAGGACTTTTAAATGAAAGTAAAGCAGGTTCTTTGCATCATATATTTGGAAAACAGATACAGAGGAGAAAAGCACCAACTAGCCGAAGCCATGTTTTTACAGAGAGTACCAAATGTTCTAAACACGTGACTTTCTTCTAGAACAATACAATGTTACCACTATAAAATATTATTATTGTTACTCTAACACCACCCCTCAATAAAATATTTTACTTATACAAACCAAAAAAAAAAACTTGTTTCATTACCTACTTAACAAAAAAAAATAATATGTCTAGGACTTAAATTACAAAGTCTACTAGTTACAAAACAATCTCCCTCTTAATCTTTTAAATATAATCCCACCCAAAGCTTTAGTTAAAATATCTGCAAGTTGATCTGTGGTACTTATATACTGCAACTTGACAATATTATTATCAATCTTTTCTTTAACAAAACATCTCTTTATATCTAAATGTTTGACTCTAGAATTACCACTGGTCATCAGCGCTATTTTGATAGTAGACTGGTTATCTTCAAACATATTAATTACTATCCCTTCAAAACCCAAAGATAACAAAATATCCTTTACCCAACAAGCCTCACTTGTTGCTGTACATAAGGCAACAAATTCTGCCTCAGTTGATGACAATGAAACAGTACTCTGTTTCTTTGAAAACCATATAACTGAACATCCAAATACTTTGAAAACACAACCAGTTGTAGACTTACGGTCATTACTCCCTCCCCAGTCACTATCAACATAGCAATTAACCAAATCTTCACAATCTTTATAGTATTTTAAACACAAATCAATTGTTCCCTTCAAATATCTTAAAATATTTAACAAAAGCTTGAACAATAAATTAGATGCACAACTTTGGTATCTACTTAAAATATTAACAACAGCACAAATATCAGGTCTTGTCCCCATTGCTGCATAAATCAAACTTCCCACCAATTTTCTACATTTGTTTTCTATTTCAGCAGATTCTGAACATTCTCTATTTAACACATGAAAATTGTAATTTTTATCAATAGGCAACAATAATGACTTACAGTCTAACATATTATATGTTTTTAACAATCCCGTTATGTATTTACTTTGAGATATCGTAGTACACCCATTTTCCAAATCCTGTTTCACTTCTATCCCCAAATATTTACTAATGGGCCCCATTTCTTTCATTTTGAAACTTTTACACAGAACATCCCTTAACTCTAAACTCTGTTCTTTACAATTTCCAAAATATAAAATATCGTCTACATACAGTAACAAAAAAGTTTTTATCTCTCCCTCACACTTAGAATATAAGCAGTAATCTTTATCAGATTGTTTATAACCCAATGACAACATAACTTTATTAAAAGTCTCGTTCCAATATTTAGGTGCTCTTTTTAAACCATATATAGATTTATTTAACTTTACAATCTTTCTATTAGTTCCTTCTGGTAATGCTAAATACAATTCTTCGTCTAAGTGAGCATTCAGAAATGCTCCACAAACATCCATTTGTTGTACTTGCAAATTATATTTGGTTGCCACACTCATAAATATCCTAAAAGTATTAAGACTAGCAACAGGGGCATATAGATCATAATCACTACTACAACATTGCTCAAACCCCTTAGCTACTAACCTAGCTTTAAAAATTCCATTGTCTTTCTTCTTTAAAACCCACCTAGAGCGTATCACTTCCTTTCCTTCTGGTACACTCTGTACTTCGGTCCAAGTATTATTATCTTTTAAGGTATTTATCTCTTGATTGATAGCCTCTATCCAATCATCTCTTTCTTCACACTCCATGGCTTCCTTATAAGTACTAGGTTCATTGTGCATACTTATAAAACCAATTTCATAATCACTTAACCATTTAGGAATTTTCTTAGAACATGTTAGCCTTGAACTTCCTGTATTTTCTCGCACATTCTCATCTACATTCACTTGTTCTTCTTCCTCTTCTTGGATCTGGTTTTCTATTTCTTGACATTCCTGGAATTCTGCACTACTTTCAGTTTCAGCTTCAGATTGATTTTCCTCATTAAACATGCCATCATCCATATCTAAAGATATAAACTCTTCATCTTCTTCAGTTTCTTCAGACTTTTCATGTTTCTTCACAAAAGTTACATCCCGCAGTATTTCAACCACATTTTTGTCTGGTAAATAAATCCTGTAGCCTTTTGTGCATTCACCATAGCCAACAAAAATACCTTTTTCTCCTTTGGCATCAAGTTTCTTCCTCTTTTCTTTTGGTATATGTACATACACATTACTACCAAATTCATGTAAACAATTTATATCAAACTTCTTTCTTGACCATGACTCATAGGGTGTTTCTCTACTGACTGACTGACTGCGACAAGTTCTGTTGAGAGTAAATACAACGGTGTTTACAGCTTCAGCCCAAAATACTTTATCCATCCTTTTAGCATGCAATAAAGTTCTAGCTCCTTCAACCAATGTTCTCATGTCCCTTTCTGCTTTGCCATTCTGCTCTGGACAGTAGGGCACAGTTGTCTCATGTGTCACCCCATGTTCAAGTAATAAAGTTTTCATTTCTGAGTTCACGAACTCGGTACCATTATCAGTGTGCACACTGAATTGTTCAACACATTTGCCTTCTTCAGAAATTCTCTAATCCTAACTTTAGTTTCAGACTTATTTGTCAAGAAATAAACTGTTCTATATTTCGAAAAATCATCCTTTAACAGAAGGAAATACCTTGAGTCTCCAAGCGATGAAACTTCCATTGGCCCACACAGATCTGCATGCACTAGTTCACCTGGCCTATTTGTTGAGCTTCTGCTGTTCTCAAATGGTAACCGATGCTGTTTTCCTTCCACACATGCTGTGCATGTATCAATATGTGGCTCACTGTAATCAATGTTGTTTACTTTCAGAATACGTTTGACTTCCCGATAATTTTGATGTACTAACCTATTATGCCAATCAGTTAAGTCAAGTTTAGCTACACTAGCCTGATAACAATCTGACTTATAAATAAAGTCCATTACATAAAACATGACATCCTTTTTAGCAACTGCACATACCTTGTTATTTTTCATAAATATACATTCAGTATTTGTCATTTTTATTTCAAAACCTTTATTAACTGCACTACCCACAGAAAAACAAATTCATCTTTAGTTCCGGAACATGTAAAACATCATTTATTGTACTAAATACATACTCATGACCATTGAAAGCTAGAACACAAATCTTACCTGTACCTACAGCACTAAGTTTCCGGCCATCACCTATAACTACAGTCTTAGGAATCGATAACTGTTCATATTCACTGAACAACTCTTCTTGGTATGTCATATGCTGACTAGCACCACTGTCCACTAGCCACTTTTCACAAAGTCTATCTTCAACACCAGCTAAGGCCGTAGTGATGAACGCATTCCCCTGTTTACTGTCCTTTGGACCATTCTTGTCAAACTTCTGCCCTTGCGTCTTCACTTTGCACTGGTCCTTGAAGTGACCTGGTTTGTTGCAATTGAAACATACATTTTTCATCCTACAGTCCTTCTTCAAATGTCCTGGTTTTTGACAAAGAAAGCATTTCATGTAACTTTTGTTTTTATAACCTGCCTTCGAAAACAAGGCTATATTCTCCGACTTGCTGTCTTTACTCTTCAACCTCTCTTCTTCAATCAAGAGGCGTGCCGTCAAGTTGTCTATTGTTTGCTTGTCTTCAGCACAGGATTCCCAGGCACTAACAAAATGACTGAACTTTTCAGGGAGCGACATGATTATTTTTGAGATTACCATTCTATTGCTAACACTTTCTCCAAGTCGTTGCAAGGTTTGCTGCTGTTCCTGCACCTTGGTAATAAAATCTACGACACACATGTCGTCCTCAAACGTCAGTTGGAAGAACTTTTGTTGACACATCATGATAGATGTTTCGCCACTTCGCTCGTAAACGCTGTGCAGCCGTTCCCACACTCCTCGAGCGGTCTCACATGTTATCACATGCTGCAATACTGCTTCAGACAATCTTGTCACAATAACGCTCATCGCCTTTAAATCTTTTTCTGCCACGACCGCCGCCGCTTTTGTGTCTGCTTCGCCATCACTGGACTTAACCTCCGTCCCAGTAACAATATTATACAGACCCAGATCTCGAAGAACTATCGACATCTGAAATCTCCAGACGCTCCAATTCTTGGCTCCCTCGAGTTTTATAACTCCGTGCTTCTCCATTTTGTACTAAAATATTGCTTCACGGCTTCACGAACAACAAACCACGCGACGCCAAAATAATGCCGGCCGCCGCCGATGCCTTCGCCGACTTGTCGATATCTGACCAAGCCGTTCACCTTCACAAGCCAATATTCTTCACCTAATATTATGATGCACACCTGGGCCCATAACCTATTAGGACTTTTAAATGAAAGTAAAGCAGGTTCTTTGCATCATATATTTGGAAAACAGATACAGAGGAGAAAAGCACCAACTAGCCGAAGCCATGTTTTTACAGAGAGTACCAAATGTTCTAAACACGTGACTTTCTTCTAGAACAATACAATGTTACCACTATAAAATATTATTATTGTTACTCTAACATGAATGATTCTTCCCTTGTATCAAGTTTTTAAAAGCATCACTTTACTTTCATTATGAAATTGTTACACAAAATCCTTTTACCTCATTTTCCAGGTTACATAGACTTGTCAAAACGTCGTGTATCTGCGGAGGACATAGACAAATGTACCGAGAGGTACGCTAAAGCAAAGGCAGTGAACTCAATCCTGCGTCACGTGGCTGAACTCCTGCACTACGAGAGCTCTGAACAGCTGGAGGAGCTTTACAAGAGGACAGCGTGGCTGTTTGAAGAGAAATACAAGAAGAAGGCTTCAGCTTATGACTTCTTTAAACAGGCTGCAGTGTGAGTAGATAAAATAATAACTACATCATTACTCGATTTCATTAACATTTTTCCTTATTAGATTAATGACATATGGGTTAAGTCCTGGGTTAACTTATTTGACACACAATTTCGTGCAAATTCTGATTGAATAAATATTAAGTACTGCATTACAAAAGTAAATTTGTTTTAGGTGTCAAGGAAATTCTAATAAAATAATTTTACTCATTTATTATTAGCTAAATTTGAATATCTGCCAAGTAGGGAATTTGGGGGGATTTTTTTAATTTGATTTGTTGAAACAGAATAAAAACATAGTCAGTTATGGGGACTGCCGACAGAACTTACAACTTGACGGAAACTCATAAAATTTTCCCCTAATAAAAATCACTCAATGCGCCTAAAGAAGTTTTCACTTCAAAAATCAGCAACATGTATTCTCGGGTTAGGCAGAAGTGGACCCATATTTCACCAGTTATGTTTAGGGGGCGACGCCTATGCTAAATAGAGACAGCACTGCTGTGATCTGATGTCACAACACAGGAATTCCACAGTAATGATAAATGATTCTATTTCTGTAAGTAGGTTTGCACAAACACTTTTACATGTTAATTGTATTTTAAAAACTAGATGATGTTGGCGTTTCCTATCTGACTACTCTGAAAAGAAAGGCCAAAATAAACTCAGAGGTCACAGTCACTTAAAGTCCAGACATAATCTTGGTCAGATCATGTGAAGACCATGTAGATTTCTGAAATGGTCTTTGAGGAAAGATCCACACAGATTGAGTGGATGTGGCAGCTCAATTCGCAACCTAAAGAGCTCAACGATTCAACAAACAATACCAAAGAACTTGAACAAAGAAGAATCATTTCATTAAGGATGATGCGCAGTGGTAGCCCGCAAAATTAAATGTTTTTTTGAGTTTTTTGCAATTTGCAGGTCCGTGTCAGGCTGTATCTTGATCAAAGTATGATTCGCTGCAGTAAAACATATGTATTTATATAAAATTTTAACCATAAAAATCATCAATACATCTCTCCAAGTTAGATTTGGTGCAGATTCGGTAATTTCGTTCGTTTGACGAAAAAAACCCAAAAAAAAATAATTTCGCGGGCTACACAGCACAATCACCTTAATGTAACTTCCCATATTTTTCCATTGATTTCATTAAGTATATTTTTCACAAATTTAATGATCTTATTTAGTAACATCTTTAAAATAGTATTAATTCATGTATTATATCTGGTAGTCCCCTACCTTTCTGATGGTACCCTATTGCTGGCATTTTACTAATTCACTAGACATAACATCCGCTGGGAAAAGTTATCTCCCATAGCTATAGCTGCAACATAATACTGTTTATCTTCAATATATTTTCTGCCGCAATTAAAATACGCCGATTTCCATAACAACTATTCCAATATTCCATTTCCATTGTAATCGGAGTACTTTCATTAAGATGCAGATATATGCCAATGGTCTTGAGTGTGGTTAGCTTGCGTGTTTTGTTCTGAGCTCACACAACGTGTCGTACGTCCAGCCAGTAATAGGACTCGCCCCTCAAGGAGCGCTGTCCCAAATTAGACGCATTATTAATTTATTAGACAAAACAAAAAGTATTACATTAAAACACGTATTCTAAAAGATAAATAATTAAATTATCTTTAAAATAGTGAAGGTTTCATAAAAATACGCTTGATAGTTTTTGCGTGATTCTTTTTTATCTCATTTTTTATCTTTTTAGGGTTCCGTACCTCAAAAGGAAAAAACGGAACCCTTATAGGATCACTTGTGTGTCTGTCTGTCTGTCCGTCTGTCACAGCCAATTTGCTCCAACCAAATCTAATGGACCGATTAAGTTGAAATTTGGTACACATATGGATTTCTGTGACCCAAACACGTACGGCTAAATAAATGAATTTTGAATATGGGGTCACTTTTAGGGGGCAAATAAGAAAACTAAAAAAAAAAATTGCAAACTGTACCGTGTGACATATCAAATGAAAGGGCTTACTACGAAAGTCTCAAATATATTATTTATTGAGTTATTTCAGCAAATTGACCATTCCCCCCCCCCCTATTCTCCGAAACTACTGAGCCTAAAATTTTGAAAAAAATACAGAAAATAGGTCTATACCTTTAGATTACACGAAGACCTATACGAAGTTTGTGGTCTTAAAATAACATGGTAAATCTCTCAATATTTTGAGTACAAACTTACACTTGCTGTTGGAACGTATGGGAGAGCATGTTTTTCAACTATAATGTTAAGTTTGTTCTTGGGATAATTTCATACCAACTACGGAACCCTTCATTGTGCGTAGTCCGACACGCACTTGGCCGTTTTTTTAATAGTTTAAAATCAATAAAAGTCGGTTATCGTCGCTTTAACAACTGCTTGTTTAAAATCGAGCAGTAGTTTTTCCTAGACATTGAAATAAATGAACATATCCCAATAAATCTTCCAGCGACCCCTCAGTTCTAAATGAGTGTGGCCTCGACGAGAACACTAAGGAGGTCCTCCTCGCGAACATCAAGCGGAAGCTGACGTCACAAGCGGTGAAGATCCGCGCGGACATAGAGTGCGCGTGCTATGGCTATGAAGGCATAGACGCTGTACGTGCTGCCTTGAAAGCAGGACTTGCGCTGTCGACTGTGGACCTGCCCATCAAGATTAATCTTATTGCGCCACCTTTGTATGGTGAGTTGAAATTATTATTTATTAAGAGTGGACAGGGCCTGCGAGGAATTAGAAAAATAGGTATTTGAAGAAACTATTACAGTGATAAGAGAGTGTGATAGGGACAGCTGTAGCTCAGACCAATATCACAACAATTTTGACGCGATCGACGCTTCGTATTCCCCTTTTTTCTCCTCGAAAACTGAGCCAATTCAATTATTTTTTTCATGAAAATTTTAAGAAAGAGTATGTCTAGGTTCCTATCATTTCTATGTGTTTTTCTATCTATAATATGTATGTATTTACAAAAAAAATGTATATAAGTAATTTATCAGCCATCTCGTTACCATAACACAAGCATTAGGTTGCTTAGCTTGGGACTAGATGGCGTTGTGTGAAATGTCCAAAGATATTTATTTATTTATTTTTATCATTTTCTTTGATGTTAAAAACTTTTAGAATTTGTCTGGTAGTCCTCTAATCACGACAATAAAAATGAGTCATTTTTTTTTATTTTTGGAGGCTCATATTTTCTTTACTAATTTGTTCCTGAAAAAAAGGAAATGACAGGGACGTGTCTACAGCAGACTTTAATTTTATTGAAAAAATAATGATTGCTCTAGAGGCATTATTCACAAGGAAAAAACAAGGAATACATTTGTATGGAGAATCGCAGGCCCTCTTCCCTCTTAACATCTGAATAATGTGAAACTGTAGTTTAACAGTTCATTAGTTTTTAGCAACAATCAAGCTATGGCTGTTAGAGCATTGGAGATGATAGTCAGTTTTCGTAAAATAGTAAGGTGGTTATCACACTGCATCGGACACAGCTCGGTATGCAGTGCTGCGGTTTTTAACTTTGACTGTAGAATCTTGATTTGTGTACAAAAACACACTGACAACAAAATTCTCCTGCGTTAAAAACCGCATCACTGCAGGAGGAGCGGTATCCGGTGTAGTGTGAATGCCTAAATGCTGTGTGCATCTTAGTTGTGTCACAAAATGTTGGATACTGCAACAATGCGCTATTCCGTTTGCCAAGTATTCAATTTATGGCAATATTCCCTGAATCCTAATGAATAATATAATTTAGCAATCTAGCACACGGGTGTTCAGTAGTAGACATTCATTGGCTGGAGCAGCTCGAAATAATAACATAATTTTCATCATGTTTTCAGTAATGACCACATCAACGCCCGAGAAAACAGACGGTCTCAAAGCATTGCAAGATGCCATCGACAAAATTAAGGAGACCATAGACACCGCGGGAGGAGTATTCAATGTGCAGATGGCGGTAAGTACGATTCATAATAATAAAAGTTATTATCCACATAGTGACACTATAAATATGTAACATTATACTATGTTGCATACACAATAAGTGTGGTAAAGCATGGTACGAGTTATGTTTCTTTGGTAAAAGTATGGATGTGAATAGGGGAGGGTGGACCAGCCATGAAACGGGCACAAATCCAGACTCCGCGCTAGTCACCGCCTGAGTTGTGAGCGGTGAGACGGAGGAGGGCGCGATTGACAGAGTTAGCTTGTCCTTTGTCTACTTCCCCCGTCTCAACGCTCACATACCTCAGACGGTGACTGGCACATGCGCACGAACTCATTTAGCCCACTCTCGGCCCCTCGACCCCTCCTTGCCTCGAATAATGTGTCCACTGGGCCCCTAAATATAGTTTATTATAGACCCTTGGGGGTCGAGAGTGGATTTTACTTTCCAGGCAAGTTTTAGTTTCCTCTCGACCCCCAAATGTAGGTACAGATACGATGATAAATCGTCAGTCTACCCTATAGTTGCATGCTATTTAACTAAAATACCTTCAATATAATTTTCTTTAATATTAATTCCTGAATTTTGCCTTCTGTAGCTTACTGTACCAAAATATTAATTTTAGGTACTTACCGAACTAGGGGTCGAAAGTGGACGAGGTATGCCTGTCCTTTGTATGAAAATTCAGTCTCACCCCCTGGGGGTCGAGTGTTAACTATGTTTAGGGGTTGAGAGGAAACAAATAAACAAATCTTTTTTAGGCGTCGGTCCGGGGGCCGAGAGAGTGGACTAAACGCGCGAACTATACAGTAAAAGTATTATTGGGTTTTTTCAAACTCCCTTTGGGAGAACCCAATATTACTTTGCTAGATCTCGATCCTTGATCCAACCCAGAATTTCTTAATTAAGTAATTATCTTCCTTGCAACAATTCACTATGTTTCTAAAATCCATTCTTATAATAATTATGATATTAAAGTCCTCGTTGTGTATTACAGCCTAAGGTGGTGACGGCGACGGACGAGGCCGAGCTCGCGCGGCAGATGGAGCGCGCGGAGGCCGAGAACGCAGAGGTGGCCGGCGACTCCGCCGAGGAGGACGAGGACCAGGGTATGTACCTGTTTTATTACCCTTGTAAATTATTATAATCGTGATGGCCCAGTCGTTAAGGCCTCGCCTCTCATGACGAGATTGTGGGTTCAATCCCGGCAAGTACCAATGTGACTTTTTCAATTCATGTGGAGTTTATCTAGGATATTAGATATTTTATTTTATTTTATTAAATAGGAACAACAAACAGCTACAAAATGCAATATTGCAATAGAAAAACATAAGTAACTTAAGTAATAATGTAGCCCACAACGCTGTTCACAGTTTACCATTAATAAATAAAACCTTAGTAACTAGGAGGTGAACTGTTAATGTATGACAGTTACACTATTATTATAAAAACAATATTAAAAAAAAAAAAAACAGCAACAAACAAATTAGTCATCGAGTTCAAGTGCCTCATACAAAAGGCTACGAAACCTTTTCAAAGAGCATGCAAATATATGTTCGAATACTTCATTGTAGATATTACTGACATTGGTGAAGGAAAACAGCGTGAGGACACTTGGACTTTATCTGTCTATATATAAATAAAAGAGCTCGTGGCTAAGTAATAACAGCCGCACGGGTCGATCCTTCAGGTTAAGCTACGCTTGCCGGGGTTGGTCCGTGGATGGGTGACCATCTTTACATACCGAGACTCCTCCGTGCCTCGGAAAGCACGTTAAGCCGTTGGTCCCGGCTGTCATTCGTGGATCTTTGACAGTCGTTACGGGTCGTCAGAAGCCCGAAAGTCTGACAACCAGTCTTACCAAGGGGTATCGTATTACCCAGTAACTGGGTTGTGGAGGTCAGACAGGCAGTCGCTCCACGTAAAATACTGGTATTCAGCTGCATCCGGTTAGACTGGAAGCCGACCCCAACATAGTTGGGAAAAGGCTAGGCAGATAGATAGATATAAATAAAAATAAAATGCTGTTCGTTGTTAAGCGCATCTGTTGAGAACGGCTGGACCGATTTGGTTAATTTTCTTTTTTAAATGTTTGTAGTAAAGTAAGGTAGTCCGGTTTAGGTTTTTATGAAAAGAAAATGTTAAAATTCGGGAATCACTGGACGACCTTTTTAGTGTGAATTATTTTTTAGACAAGCCGTCTGTCGGGTCAGCTAGTAGGTAATATAAGTCTGAAACCGCCAACCCCATGTCACAGATGTAACGATTTCAAACTAATCCTGACTCCATTTTCCAAAATTATAAGGGTAATTACAAATTGGACGCATTCCAGAAGCGTATAAGCTCGTTTTACACCTGTGCTTGCTAACATGCCTCACTAACGAGTTCGTATGAGCGAAGTCGCATGAACATCCTTGTATCCATGCGAACATGCTTGATTTTGTGTGTGCTCGTGCGTAGTAGTTAGTTATAGGAGTATAATTTTGCACTTTTTAAGTACCTAACTAATCCTTATAAAAAGGTGTATAATAAAAATAATGTGCCCCGAAGATTTCCTCCGGATTCATCTGATTTCCGAAATCAGACCAATTCGGAGGAAATCTAACTTGAGAGAGATGTATTGATGATTTTTATGGTTAAAACTACGTAAATATATTTGTTATTGTCGCGAATCGTATTTTGATCAAGATTCCACCTGACACTGATCTGCAAATTGCAAAAACCCAAGAAAATATGAATTTCGCGGGCTACATTAACGCATCCTCCTTAACGTGCTTTCCGAGGGTCTCGATATGTAATGGATGGTCACTCTGGCGGCATCTACATCGCCACATGCGAACTACGCATCACATGACGTCACGCAAAATCCTGCATCGCGCAATCACAGTTTACCGCGCGACTAGACTAGCATATACAACGTCCCGACATCAACCTTCGGGCAGTTGCCCACTAGACACACCGTCTTTCTGGTCGGAGGATCCACCCTTTTCTATATGCCTGACGTCCCCAACCACGAACCGACCGCGGTAAGCATAGCTTAACCTTCGATCGACTCTAGGTCGCTCAGCAAGAGCCCCTCATTTAGCCACAACTGATAGTAATTAATGTTTTTATTTTTGCAGGTATGGGCGACGTACGCGTTGACGACGAACCGCAACAGAACGGCGCGTCGGACGAAGATGAAGACTAAGCTCGAGATAAATGTCGCTCTATAATTTACTATGATAGTACCGTCATGTTACTACCTAATATACACACGTTTTATACATGCTAACGTTTTATTTTGTTTCAACCTTTTTTTTTTTGTGGATGGGAATCATCAAATAACTTCTCCCGCTCTGGGTGGAGCGGAAGGGCGTGTCAGACTTTTACTGACTAAAACCCACCCGTGTTCCTTCAGTTGCCTATGCCAGGGCCACGGTATCCAAACAACCCACGACCCCGGCGGCATCGGCCCTATCGGACCCCACCTTTTGCTGACATCTCTTTGAGGCGCGCGTGGAACACAACGCGCCATCGACCCGGGCCTGGTCCTTACCTTTTACTTAATAGTACATTATGGATGACCAACTATCGTAATACTTCTCATCATCATCTGCCTACCTAGGCCCTAGCCTTTTCCCAATTATGTTTGGTTTGGATTCCAGTCTAACCGGATTCAGCTGAATACTAGTATTTTACATGGAGCGACTGCCTATCTGACAACTCAGTTACTGGGTAATACGATACACGACTTTACTTGGTAAGTTCGTCAAAAATAAAATCACATCGAAATCGGTCCATCCGTTTGCGAGTTACGATGCCGCAGAGAGACAAGCCTGCAATGGCGAGATTCATAGAAAGGCATTGAGGACATCATCCAATCATCCTAAATCGATGGATTATTAATATTATACAGGAGTAGATACCCGGCCCTGCTTCGCACGGTTTTTACGACTTGGCAAAACATGAAGAGTTTGTTGACCACACAGCGGCACTATAGCACGTCCCGTCGCCGTATACCATAGAACCGGCGGTTTGCCGCGTCATATACAAGCTAACACGATTATTCTGCGGTGTGGCTAGCGCGCCGTACCGTAAGAGCGGTTTCGCACCACATCCAATCCGAATTCAAGATCCGAGTTCAATCCGAATTGGGAATGTTCTAAATTCGGACTAGTTCGGATCTAGTGCGCAACCCTTCATACAAATAGTACTGTGGCTACTTCGGACCGACATTTCTCCGATTCGGATCGGACGTAGTGCGAAACCGCTCTAAGGGGCTAAGGGCGGGAATACACATGCCTGTAGCTTGTACAAAACTGTGCAAGTAGCTTGCATGCCAATGTACCAAAATAGGTTTAGAGGCATGAGGAACAGGGTGTAAAGTTCACTCATCCTCTATTGAAAAGGGAGGATCCTCCGACCAGACGGGTGTTGTGTTTGGTGGGCTACTGCCCGACGGTTGATGTCGGGACGTTGTATATATGCTAATCGCGTGGTAAACTCTAATTGCGCGATGCAGGTTTACGTGACGTCATGTCATTGATGCGTAGTTCACATGTGGCGATGTAGATGCCGCCACATAGGGATGATGACTATTTGTCCGTCATGTAGATTATTAAAAAATATTGGATACTTACGTATTTTTTTTTTTTTTACGTAATGAAAAGATTACGGCGATACATTGAGTTAAAGAAATGTGCCTTGCTAGATTTTATACGAAGTTTCTTATAGTTGTAGCGTTATAAATAAGTAAGTAGGTATATAATTTTTTTATACTCATTTTTAGCGATTTTTTGAGATGCTTATCTTTGCAGTGAAGTGGGGCATTTTTGCTCCTCCTCTTCTTTTTTATTAATAATGTTTAGTCATATTTTTTTTATTATTATTATTAAGTCTATTAGTCGAGTTTAGTCTATTTTTTTTTATTATTTTAGTATTTATTTATTTATTAAGTCACATTGAATTTAAGACTATTTTTTTTTTTATTAATAATACTTAATAATGTAATTTAAGACATGTCTATTTTTTTTTTCTTCTGGCTGACGGACTAATAGAATTTCTTTTGTTTTACCCAGGCATCAGTCCTATTGTAGCTTCTGATTGGTGAATGTGACAATGGCATGCAAGCTACTTGCATAGTTTTGTACAAGCCACAGGCATGTGTATTCCTGTCCTAAAGTAACCGAGCCGTGTACAACGAGCCTAATAGTTCTTAAATTACAAGGTTCATTAGTTTACATTTATTACGTCACAAAAGAAAAAAACGAAATAACAAATAATTAACTATGTCATTTATTTACAATAACAACTATTTACAAATTCAATATAATTAACTTAATAGATCTGAAATCACATTGGAAACAAATTAATAAAATAATTTCTAAAATAAAATAACATTTTAAAATAAATATAATTACATTTTTTTACCATTTATTCTATTCAGTTTACTTCTATGTAACTTGTCGAAGAATAACAGACCTGCTGCCTTTTCTATTGACTCTGGTGGTACCTGTACAAAGAAAAATATATGTAACTCTAAATAGATAACAAATGTTTATGTGTTATGTTACGTAATCTGGATGCACCGTAACATACTCCTCGCACCTGACTTTTCTGAAGAACATCACCAAATTATTTTGATGTATCTCACAACCTCTGAAGGGTTCATTGTACTCATAATTTTAAAGAACTTTTACTATGGGACCAAACCTGAAATCGCGAAAAAAATATGCTGTTCCCTGACATGTCTTTCAAGCGTATGTTACGTTGATACGTTCCACTGAAAGATCTAGATAGAACACTACGCCACAGATTAATACAGATGGGACACTCCGCAAAATAATTTAAATTAAAAGCGACTCTATTGCTACGACACAATAAACTGCAATTCAGGTCGCACAACGCTTATTACCTACAGTTATATTCATCTACAAGTTGTAACTCTTATACCTTCTGACTCGTTAGGGTTGTCTACTTTTACGACGCGACGCATGAGTGAGTATCGAACTAACGTACGAGTCGGCCGCGGTGCGCGGCAGCTCATACTGAATTGACCCAGTGAGATGCGGAGTGTCCCATCTGTATTAATCTGTGACTGCGTACACCACCTTTGTTAAACCCTTCCGGAATACAAGCGAGGTATCTATATCTGTACTAATAATAAAGCTGAAGAGTGTGTTTTTGTATGTTTGAATGCGCTAATCTCTAAAACTACCAGTTGGATTTGTATAATTATTTTGCAATTGATAGCCCAATACTTGAGGAAGTCTATAGGCTGTTTAACATCACAGCCATCATCCTTTATGAGACGAGCAAAAAGAAAAAAAGTCAGAAAGAACGCTAAACGAAATCGAAGTAATAGCGCGGGCAGCCGATGCGATGCGACGGGGTGGGTCGGGGGAACAAGAAATTTCACGGAGACGAAGTCGCGGGCAGATTCTAGATACTTTATATAATTACATAAAAAAAACTGAAAATTACATAGGACCGGTATACATAAGCTTAGCCAATTTCATTAAACTGAGCCAAATTTAAAAAGTTTCAAGTTTTTCGAATTATATAGTAGGTTATCATGTTATTTAACATTTCATTACAAAACACGTAGGTATAACGGACATAAATAGTACGTTTTTAGGGTGCGGGACCCTATTACCACAGTCTAAAAATCATTTTTATACTGTGCTATTACTAAGGCTCCACTGTCCGTCCGTCTGCCACGGGGCTGCATTTTTTGAACCGTAATATTAACACTTGAAATTTTCAACAAATAATAAAAATAAAATAAATGTACGGAACCCTTCGTGTGCGAGACCGACGCGCACTTGGCCGCTTTTTCTGTATTCATTGTAGAAGCGAAGTGTATTTAGTTAGCATCAAGTCTACCCATCCAATGTTACGACATAATGTTTTTATCTCACGAAGTGACACGCGCTTTACTTGTGGTTACCACGTGTATAAACGCGCTGTGAATGTGTGCGTGAAGACGAGTAGCGTCAGCACATAACACACACATACACTTCCAACTTCGCCATTGTCTCGGACGGTACCGAGAGCTCCTGCGCTTACACACACATTCACAGCATGTTTGTACACTTGGTAAACACAAGTAAAGCGCGTGTCAGTTCGTGAGATAAAAATACTATGTAGTAACATTGGATGGGCATTGGATTGGTGGGACTTACCATAAAAGCCGCCACAGGCGTCTCATCAGGTATCTTCTGGTTGGGCATGACGTAGGCCTCCATGTCAAGGGACCCGTCCTTCGCCTCCCCCACTACCACCTTGTAGAAATGGGTGGGGACCGCCACTGTGTTGGCGCCGATCACTTGGTAGCGGACGTAAGACTTGCCGTCCGATTCTTTCCTAAAAACAGAATAGGGACATTGTTTAAAAATATGCATACTTGGGATATTCTTCACTTTTAGCATAAGCATAATCAGCCTAATATTCCCACTGCTGGGACTCAGACCTACTCTTTCTGTGAGAGGGAGTGGGCCGTAATCCACCACCCAGACCAAGTGCTGGTTGGTTGTCACATGTCTTCGAATTTATGGTTCTCAGACATTGAGAGCAGTGGTGATAAAATAATTTACACAAAGTAAAGTGCCTGCCTGGGTTCGAATCCACGACCTAAAACTTTTTAAGTCGCAGCCGTTACCACTGACTGGCACAGATTAATACAGATGGGACACTCCGCAAAATGATTTAAATAAAAAGCGACTCTTGCTACGACACAATAAAGTGTAATTCGGGTCGCACAACGCTTATACCTACAGTTATATTCAACTACAAGTTGCCTTTCTTTCTATCGCGTAACTCTTATACCTTCTGACCTACTGAATTGGCCCCGTGAGAGGGGGCCGCCGCGTACTTGTAGCTTCATACCTAAACTGTTTAACTGCGGAGTGTCCCATCTGTATTAATCTGTGCCACTGGGTCACCACTGCTCTCTTTTATGAAAAGTAAAGAACCCTATGAGTAATTATGACACCTACATTTGTGTATTGGGTTAGGGGGCGTCCATTAATTACGAGAGTAGTTTAGCCGCCGAGACGAATTTCACCCAATCTCACGTGGGGGAGAGAGGTGCTCTCGGCAAATATCACGTTTTTTTTGGCATGAAACAGTGTAATATTGCGAGAAAACTGGGTAAGTAGTTAATTATTGCAAAAAATAATAGTATCTATTACTTACAAAAAATTAACAAGCAAATTATGTAAATCCTATGCAATCAAGCACAGATTTTAGATTAGATTAGATTTATTATTATTAGATTTAGATTAGATTAATTTATTCTCATGTGAAATTATGGGGGAAGGAGGAGGTCAACCCAAATCTCACGACATCTTACCAAGTCGAAAAATGGGCTAAATCGCCTCACGTAATTAATTAACTCAGGAAGCGTTCATTAATTACGTATACAGATACAGAATTAGTACGATGCACTAGAAATTGTTGTTCAAAATTGGATGCTTGACTGGTAACACATTTTTAGCTGCACAAATAGAGATTCCTGAGTATTCCTGATATGGGGCAAGATTTATTTGTTTCAAATAGTCTTTAAAATTATTTCAAAAGTGTGCTAGACTTCACAATAACCTAATTACCTGGGTAAGTACAGTGGTCCAGTGCAGCAGTACACATTTTTATAAACTTTTGTAAGTTTGCGCACATGCCTCTCCAAATTATTCCACGCATTTCTGTTGAAGCCTTCTCCTACCTGTAAACAATAACAGGGTAAATTTGCTGCGCTCCTAAGGATCGTAACGTGATGTTAAATAGCCTATAACCTTCCTCAAGAATTGTGCTATCAGAGGCAAAAATATTTTTTCAAGTCTGACTGGTAGTTCCAGAGATTAGCATGTTCAAACAAACAAACTCTTCAGCTTTCTTATATCACTAGCTTTTGCCCGCGGCTTCGCCCGCGTTTATTATGATGAATCACTCTATCTATTAAAAAAATTGCGTCAAAATCCGTTGCATAGTTTTAAAGATCTAAGCATACATAGGGACAGACAGACAGTAGGAAGCGACTTTGTTTTATACTATGTAGTGATAGTATAGATTAATTTTAAAATTACCTATATTATATAATAATAATGAAATTTCGATTTTTTGTTTTAAAAGTGGTGCGAAGCAGGGTCGGGTTAATATTTACCTGAGGAGCCATGTTGGTGAGAAAGAATGTCTGATCAACATGTTTCTGAGAGAGGCGGTGGTTACCAGCAGCCGCCATGTGGCCGCGGTCGAACCCTGACCCTTTGTAATCTGTGTTCTGTGACCTGGAACAATACAAAAGCAATGTTGAAACACAGATTAACGTTTAAAGCTGAGCGTCCACTGGTCCGCGCCGGCCGCACCGCACGCACCGCACGCAACGGATTGAACGGATTTGCCGATGGCATGCGTCCACTGTCCACTGGTCCGCGCCGGCCGGCCGGAACGCACGCAACGTATTGAACGGATTTGCCGGTGTCATGCGTCATGACGTCATCCGTCATCCTACAAGGAAAAGGAACGGAAGCTTTGGCCATAGTTTTACATTTTAGCAGATAGATAGAGCTACTTTTACCTACCTTAATTCCTGCAGCAAAAGTATAGCTACTATACAAATTAAATAATAATAAATAAGCATTATTGATTATTTTACTATTGCATTACAAATAAATTTATTAAATATAGTAGCAAAATATATAACACCTTTTTCACGAGTGAAACTAAACGTAAATGATGATATAGAAACCATAGAAACAGTCAGTACTGTTGACTTTTGAAAATATTTCTTCTGTTTCGTTGCTATGGTTTCGTTCAAATTTGATATTCCCTATAACAATATTTTAGGAACTATTATTTATTCCATTTCATTTTGATTCCAAATCGTTACTATTATTTTTGTGAATACACTTCATAAATTAATGAAGTTAATGTGTGTTCCTACAGTTTCGTTCATTGTTTCTGTGTTGTGTGTTGTGTGTTCGTGTGTTCTGGTGATCTGTTTTGTGTTCTTTTACAACTTAAGACTGTGCTTGTTTTCTACATAAATATTATTTCATTTCTATCTACCATTTTATTCCGTTTCATTTATTGGTATGTCTCTTGATGATGGCATTTATAGTTTTGGATTTTGAAGAATGTTTATGTTATTTATTTTGTGAAATAAGTAAATTCTTATGTGTATGTTTCGAATTCTAAATTTCCTCTAGAATATGAATTTGTCATCATAGTCTTATTTTATACACATAAGAATTAATTTATTCCACAAATAATATAACATAATCATTCTTCAATACAATGTTTAGGGATTTAATACTAGAAACAAAAACTCCTAAAAGCGCCATCTAGTGAGCTAGCGAAGGAGTAGAAAAAATTGTTCAAAATGATGAGTACAATGACCCATTTCGGGTTTAGTATAAACAAAAACTAATGTTGTATAGACTAGTCTTTATGCATATAAGGACTAGTATAGATAAAAAAACATTGTAAATGTTATGCTTCGTTGATCCCTGAGGGGCAATTCTCGTACCTAAAAACGTTCACAATCTCATGCCAGCGTCAATCAAAATGTCAAAAATGAAGGTAAACGCTATACAATTTCTGTCAGATTGAGTCTTGAGATGATATTGCGAACGTTGTTAAAAATACGAGAATTGCCCCTCTGGAATCAGTAGAATGACACTGACAGATGAGATGAGTTCAAAAATGCGTTCCGTGCCGGTGACGTCACCGGCATTCCTTATGACGTCACCGGCACGCATCGCCTTTTTTGCTCATATATGCCGGCGGTCGGTGCGGCCGGTACCGCTAGTGGACGCAGTGCTATATGAATTCATACAGAGCAAACCAAAATCCGTTGCGTGCCGTGCGTGCGGTGCGGCCGGCGCGGACCAATGGACGCTCACCTTAAACGTCGATTGACACCCAGGTGTGCAGACAACAATAAAAATCTATTGTGTCTGCTAATTGGCGTGCGACGGGTTCATACATATGGAACACTCCGCAGTATAGGTATGAAGCCACAAGTACGCGGCGGGCCCCTCACGGGGCCAATTCAGTAGGTCAGAAGGTATAAGATTACGCGATAGAAAGAGAGGCAACTTGTAGTCGAATATAACTGAATTTCACTTTATTGTGTCGTAGCAAGAGTCGCTTTTTATTTAAATGATTTTGCGGAGTATACCATCTGTATTAATCTGTGATTGAAACAAAACAAATGGACAACATCAAGCTCATTCACACTATGCCACACTATATACACGTAAACCGCCACCATCATAAACGGGCCACCCACACTGGCACGTTATGTAGAAGCTGCGGAGCATCTTTTCAAATGTTGTAAACAAAAACCCAGCAGACATGCCCGCAGCATAATAAGCATAGCATAATCAGCCTAAAATGTTCCCACTGCTGGGACACAGACCTCCTCTCAGTGTGAGGGAGTGTGCTGTAGTCTACCACGCAAGCCCAGTGCTGGTTGAAAAATGTCACATGTTTTCGAATTTTTGGTTCTAGGACATACCGGTTTCCTTACGATGTTTTCCTTCACTGTATTTGAGAGCAGTGATGATGAAATAGTATGTAGGAAAACACTGCTGGAATATTGCTGAAGTAATAAATAATTTTACTAGCCTGTGTTTACAATCACTACAGAAATATTAGAGTAGCTAATATGGGAGTTTCTTACCTAAAGAATGGATGTATACTCTCATCAGGTTTGAAATCACATTTGCTTCGGTCCACCTGGTCGTTCTTAGCAATGTGTTCTTGAGTGATATGCTCAAACACCCAGTTTGGCACTCTATTGCGGCGGTCGTAAGATAGTATGTAGTCATCATATGAACGAACATTGTCCAAACTGGGGAAGCCATATTTCATTATTTGTGATACCTAGAAATTAAATCATAGTGTTAATGTTTATAAAACTTTTTTTTTAGTGTTGAATGTGTTAATGATAATAATATTATTAGAATTTTCTGAGGAATGGCTGGCTCAGTGTATATGTAACACAGCCAAGGGTATATTGTAGAGACACTTTACTTGATTTTGGCCAACTTTATTCTGTAGATCTTGACTAGACTTGTAGCTAAATCCTACTAATTAATGTTATAAATCTGATGTTTGGATGTTTGTTACTTAAAAACAGGAACAAACGAATTGTTATGAAATTTGACAGATAGGTAGCCTGGGTCATGGAGAAGCACATAGGCTGCTTTTCATCCTGGATCGTAGACGAAGTCGCGAGCAACAGCTAGTAAATAATATTAAGTACTTAAGTACTTACTTTTTTTAAACTGATATCTAGCAATGTCTAGTTAGACTGCAAGCTGATGCAACGTAATCTAGCTACGTACGTTTGAGTGCTAAAATAAATAACACAAAGCTTTTCCAACACGAATCTTACCCGATCTTTAGCGCCGCCGGTTTCCATGTATGGAGTGGCAGCCGATACTGTGCCGAAGACTGGCAGGCCCGGCATGCTCTTCAGGCATTTACCATCAACAATAATTGAGTCATCCCAAAGAAAATTACTAAATTTTTCTGTATTTTGTCCCACAAAAAATCCGGTCAGACCGATAGCACTGAACTGTGCGATATGCCAGAGCCTCTTACGAAACATTATGTATTAAGGTTGATACTAATAAAGAACTGAGATTCCGTCCTTTAAAATTACGTATTTATGTCAATATTCATAAAATTACTGTGTTTCAAAGCACGTAACAACAAGCCCAGAATTAGGTTATGTAAAATGACGCTGTCAGTTTGACATTATCAGCTGCAATTTATTTTTATTCCAGTTTTCAAACCAGTTTTCTGTGTTTCATACAAAGAGTAAAGTAAGTTTATAGACTTACAAGGCAGTTTGAATTTAATTTGTAAACAATAAACTCAAATAATGACTGAATTAAACATAATTAATTTAATAATGAATTACAGTAAAGATAAAAAAATCAAATTGGTGGCGCTGCTCTCCTCTTCTTCGTCCACAGCACAGATTAAGTAGTATGGTCCACAGAATGTGTAGTATTCTTCGACTTCTTCGTCTATCAATTTTTTAATGTCAGATGTCAAAAGTAGACACAATCGCGTTCCAAACCTGTGTAGTAAACTTGTTTCATATTTTTATTGCTATCTCCTTTTACATACTTGTAATAGAGCAAGTGCGCAATATAAATTTCTAATTATTAACATGGAATTACAATCGGAGATCGTGAATTTTGGTGGATTTCAACACTAATTTTAATTATAAACTTCGATAAAATACGTGAATTAATGAAAGAATAGTGACGAATGAAATCGTCATCACGATTTCTATAGTTCAAGTTATTTTCTAGCAAGATAACACAAGAATCATGACGAAATTATTTATAAAAACAAACCGCACTCTTTTAGCGCTTTTAACGAAATATAAGTACAGTACAGCTACAAAATCTGTTGCTTCAGTGCAAATAAAAGGCAAAGAATTCAGAACAGACGATTACACTAATGTTACACCTAAAATTATATCTTATTTGGGTAAGAATCTGCACTTGCAAAAAAATAACCCACTTTCAATCGTAAGGCAAAGAATCGTGAATTATTTTTACTCCTCGTTCACTCATAGAGGGCACCCAGCGTTCAGCATTTACGACAACTTCTCTCCTATTGTCACAACGAAGCAAAACTTTGATGATTTGCTGATTCCTTCTGATCACCCGAGTAGGGCTAAGTCTGACTGCTACTACATCAATAGGGGCAATCTTCTTAGGGCTCACATGACTGCCCACCAGAGTGAACTATTACGGTCTGGTCTGGACAATTTCCTGATGATTGGAGATGTTTATAGGAGAGATGAAATTGATTCTACGCATTTTCCTGTATTTCACCAAGTAAGTCATACAGTATACAATTATTTTCCATAGAAGATTTTTATTCATGACATAATGCTGGAATGCTTGAATGTTTCAGCCTTAGTTAGGAGGTTCTAGGCGGGCTATATGTATATACTTAAGGATAAGTGTATTTGTTATTCTTAGATGGAATTTCTGGACTAGTATTGCCTCTGTTGAGAATTTCTACCTTGAAATGCTGCCAATTAATTTTCTCTTATAGAAAGCTCATCCAAGATATTTAGTAGCATCAATTTTTTTTTTTGATATTTTCTCACATAGAGCAGGCTACGTAACTGTTTTACTAAAACCAGCTCTTTACATGATCATCTTTTCCATTTCAGGTAGATGCAGTACGATCACAGCGTAAAGAGCAACTCTTCCTTGGGCAACCAGATCTAGAAATATTTGAGCCAAAATATGATAAAAACAATCCGCATGCCTTCACTAACTCCATTGATGACCCGATGAAACAGAGCTGCCATACTTTAGAAGCTACGAAATTAATGGAGACGCAATTGAAAACACACCTAATTGGTCTAACAAAAGTGTTATTTGGTGACAGCATAAAATACCGATGGGTTGAAGAGTATTTTCCCTTCACTCATCCATCATGGGAGCTTGAAATTTTTTATGAAAACAAGTGGATGGAAATCTTAGGCTGCGGTATAGTTAGAAACGAGATTCTAGTCAATGCAGGACCTTCAAACACTATAGCATATGCATTCGGTCTTGGCTTAGAGAGACTGGCAATGGCATTATACAAAATCCCTGATATTCGGTTAATGTGGAGTACGGACTCAGGGTTTTTGACACAGTTTGAGAATGTTGACTTGAATGCAACAATTGCATATAAGCCTGTATCGTCATATCCCCAGTGTACAAATGACATGTCATTTTGGTTGCCTGAGAACTTGACAATAGATACATTCATGAGCAATGACTTCTATGATCTAGTTAGAGATATTGGAGGCGATATTATTGAGCAGGTATGTTATTATTTTTACCTTACCTACCCTTGTAATCAGTTCAAATAGACATCACAAGTATGTAGAGTTAAGACTGTTTCTAGGGTCAAAAACTGATAATTTATATTTAGCGGCGTCATTAATTTCCAAAAAAGAAAGAAAGAGAAATATTTTATTTGGGACAAGCACAGGAAATACAAACAATAAAAAATGGAACATTAAAAACTAACAAATAATTATGAAAAAAACCCGTGAGAGACCAAAATAGCTCCTCTCTCAGTATATTTAACCCTTTAACCGCTTACGTCGGATTAATCCGACAAATATTTTCGTGTCCATTTCGCCAAGGTCGTATATTTACGACCAAATACCACAGCTCCTATAATCTGTTTTTTTTTAATTTCGATAAGCTGTATTCTATCAAAAAGATTTTTTAATTTTCTGTGCTTGGCGCTGGGGGCACGACAACTGATATGAAGTCTGGCGGTTAAAAGGTTAAAAAAAAACCGGGCGAGTACTTGTCGGACCACGCACAATGAAGGGTGCCGTAGTTGAAAAGAATTTGGCTCCACTGTACTTTATAACCCGCTCGTGGGATGCTGTGTTTTTGCTGCATGTATCATAACAATTGTAGAATGACACATTGCGGAAATATAGGATGGATATGTATAGGAAACACATAAAAACACATAGTTTTTGAGAAAAAAAGAAATTAAATTTTCACAAAATTCAACTTCACACAATAAAATTGTCATTTTACCGTCACAGAACAATAGTACTCACCTGCGTGTATCATAGCATCCTATAGAACACTATTGTAGAATGACACATTACGGAAATATGCGAAAATAAAATGCGTCGACCTGCTGACGAAAACCCTAACCCTAGACGGTCGACGTCAGGGGCACCCGAGGTTTGGTTGGTTAGGTTCCTTTAAACCCTGCAGACAGAAATAGGAGCCCTGCGAAGCGGGGCTCCGTCGGTACCTGCTGTTAGTTGAGGTCAAGGTCGATGACCCTGAGGTTAAGGTCTTTTTTTCTCGATTTCCGTTTTTCAGGGATTCCTAAATTACACTAAAAAGCATATATTATAGCCAAAAAAATAAACTATTAAATAAATAAATCGGGTTATAAAGTACAGTGCTTCCCAATTTTCGAACTTTTTCTTATCTTCTCTTATTGGATCTTTAAAAAATTCTCTCAGAGAACCTCATTTTCCTTTTAAATTTCTTTTCCAGAGCTAGTAAGCTTCATACTTATAAGAAATGATAGACTGATGATTGATGACTCAGAAGGATTGCCCTGATGAATCCATAAAAAACTAAAATGAAAAATGGCAAATCCTTTAAAAAACTTTCTATTTATTTTTCAGGTGAGACTCAAAGACAAGTTTGTTCACCCCAAGTCAAAGAAGCACAGTCTGTGTTACAGCATAGTGTACAGGCATTTAGAGCGAACACTTACTCAAGCAGAGGTCAATCAAGTCCACAAGGAGATTGAGAAAGCTGTGGTCGACTCGTTTGGTGTAGCTATGAGATAAAATATTTTTTTTTTATTTATTCAATATAGTATGTTAAATTTTATGTGGCCTTTTTAATTTCCTACGAAGCGATAAAAATCTTGGAGAAGGTCGCTGAAATCCAATGGAAGCGAGAGGCATAGGATCAGCTGATGTGATAATGGGGAGGCAAATGTCCAGCAATGGTGGTCTTTTGTCAGAAATGATGATGAAGTGATAAAATAAAGATATGATTGAACTGTAGGTGACGGTAGGTACGGTCAGCAACATAATTCGATTAACACTGCTTCTTTTACACATCATGTAAATTAATGCAAAATGATTTGATTACCTCCTTTTTTCCTAAAATATACCTAAGAGTCAAGTAGATCTTTAAATTATTTTACTTCTGTACCGATTTTAATTAACAGGTTAACTGCCACGCCGGTCACCGGTGACCTCAAACAATTAATTTTCTATTATGTCTATTGTCTGGCAGCTAATGTGTTTAAATATCTTGCTCAATAATTAAGATTTAAAAACTGAACTGTTAATCGACTTTTGTTGCTGACTGTACTACTAGCTTAAATTGTCCATAGAAGTCTGCAGGCTAAAGAGAATACATCACCTGCCTAGCCTTTACCCAACCATGTTGGAACCATGTTGGAACCATGTTGGGGTCGGCCAGTTCGTACATGCAGCGACTGCTTATCTGACCGCCGCAACCCAGTTACTGGGTAATACGGACCCCCCCCCCCCTTTTGTCTTACCCCTTGGTAAGACTGGTTGCCAGACTTTCGGGCTTACAACGACCGGAACGACTGTCAAAGATCCACGAATGACAGCCGGGACCAAACGTGCTTTCTGAAGCACGGAGAGGAGGTATGTAAAGATGGTCACCCATTCACGGACCAACCGCGGCAAGCGTAGCCTGATCGTTCGAACCGTGCGGCTGTTATTGCTCAGCCACAAGCACCTCCCCAGTCTTCCAACCTCCCATGTATCCCATCTAGCCCTGGGATGGGACTTTATATGTCACATGTCTTCAACTGTCTGGCAGATTTGAGTATTTTTTTTATGTGGCCTACGTAAATGTATATTGTAGATTGGTCGAGCTCGCTAAATTATAGTTGGGTCTGTCTGTCGGGACAGGTCTACTCAAAGCTGCAATGGCTTTCTTCAAAAGGCCTTACATGGACCTGCATTGTTACTCATATAATATAAAAAATATAATGTTTGGACTTTAAAAGACTCTGACTTTGTTTCGGCATTTCTTCTCAGGGATCAGTCAGCCGGAAAGGACGGCGCCATATAGTTAAAAAAACTCGTGTAAAAGCCTTTTATGATCTACTTACTTACAGAAATAAGCTTAATTTCACCACCATACAAACTTCAGCCACCCAGCAGCGTTGCTATGTTGCGGTTTGAAGGGTGTCAGTATATAATAGATAGTGCAATCCACGAAGACGCGCCCTCAGAGTACATTATGACGCGCCCCACTACTCCTAACTGTTTATAGTAGGTATATGTGTGCATCGGTTAGGAGGAGTAGTGGGGCGCGTCTTCGTGGATCGCACTATCTATATCTATACTAAGGACACCTGCAACGCCTCTAGGACATTTTTTTCAGGAGTCTTTTTGACATTAAATTAGCTGGCGAAACTCCGCAGACGTGACGGTATCTAAACACGACAAAATAAAAAAATAAAACATATTGTTCAAATTTTAATCGAATACTCGAAAATGCATAATTGCATCGAACATAATATGCACATTCGCTCGTTCACCTAATTGTGATGTTTTTCTGGTGTCACTGACCGTTTTGGTAGTGTTCTCACTTTAAGTGTGAGTTGATAAAAATTTGTTTTGTCGTGTTGAAATATCGATACTCATCACGTCTGTGAAGCTTACTAAAAATATAAACTGATTTTTTAAGTGACTCACTACCAGCGGTTGACAATCCCAAAAAAAAAATCATTAAAATATTTTTTTTTGTTTTATCATGTTTACCTAGATATCGATACCTACCGATCACGTCCGCAGAGTTTCGCTAGCTAATTTAATTTGACCCTGTATGTAAGTAGGTACGGTTAGCAACATAAGTCGATTAACACTGCTACTTTTACACATCATGTAAATTAATACAAAATGATTTGATCATCTCCTTTTTTCCTAAAATACCTAAGAGTCTAGTAGATCCTTAAATTATATTACTTCTGTTCCGATTTTAATTAAATATCTCAATAATTAAGATTTAAAAAACTGAAGTGTTAATCGACTTTTGCTGCTGACTGTACCTATAATATACATTGAAATAAGTAACACAAAACCTCTTAAGGGGTCATTGTATTCATCATTATGAATAACTTTTACTGAGGGATGAAACCTGAAACGCGAAAAAAAACAGCTGTTCCTTACATTTTTACGAGCTATGCGAACTTATATGACGTGAGAACAGCTCTGATTTTTTTTCGCGATTTCAGGTTCTGTCCCATAGTAAAAGTTGTTCATAATGATGAGTTCAATAACACCTTGTAGAATTCAAGGAAATGTACTAAAACCCAGATGTTATTTTCATAATTATTTATTAACACATAAAATTAACACCATTTTCAAGACATTTAATAAATCGCTGGATTAAATTGTGATGCAATAAAGATCAGGCCTGCCTGTTTTAATTAGCGATGCTCAACCGTTTTTCTTTTCTGGCCCTTCATTTATTTACTATCTAAATAATATCTATCCTGCAAGTAAAAAAATACCCAGTATAAACTTGCTACTTTGCCGTTTGGTAACTAACCTAAGTGCACTTAGGTATTAAATTGAAAAATATCTTGGCGTAAGGCGTAAGTCCTTGATGGGTCGGCTTCGCGGACCCAAGGTTGAGTATCGCAGTGCAATAAGGATGATGACGAAAAATTTTGTTTGTCCGTCATGTAAATTATTAAAAAAATATTGGACACGTATTTTTTTCTTTTATTATTTACCTACCTAAGATTCGGCGATATATTGAGTAAAAATGTGTCCTGACGTCACTATTTCCTAGATTTTATATGTAGTTTGTTAGGTATAGTTGTGACGTATAGCGAGCCCCCCACTCCCAAACTAGCGCGTTTTATGTAAGTAATTTTTATTAATAAATTATAGCAAAAAATACGTGTCTAATATTTTTTTCACACCACCTGCTCGAAAATGTCAAATTATATGTCAAGCAACCTTAACCTAAAGTGAGTCATTAGTGGCCGGGGGCACAGCCGGTCAATAATGTTGTACTGGATTTCATTATGACCCGCTGGTCAATAATGTGATTTGAATTTGGAATCTCACATGCTCAGCTAAATTGGCAGTATAGTACTAACAAACACCTTTTGGTGCCAGAAAGAGGAAAGCTATTCTCGAAACCCTTACTACGCGTGGATGATATTCTCGATTTCCTACAAAATCATAACGACTGCTTCTTCATATCGTTGCCATGTTTTCGAAGACATAATATTGTAAGAATAATTAGATAACTACGAACCATTTTTCATTTTTTTTAATTTTTTTTTTTTTAATTTTGGAACGAAGTTCCTTATCGCGCGTTGTGAAAGGGGGCTAGACGGAAAAAAGTCTCACGAAAAGTTGTCACGACACTTTTTGCTATAGGTAGCTATTGTAAGCCGTGCGGCGGCGGCGTGCGCATGTTTCTCTGTCTGTCTCTCTCTCTTATAGAAAGCAAGCCAGATATTTTCATTTCTATTTCGCATTGAACAGTGTGGTGTCGCGATGATGATGATGATGATGATGATGATGGTGATGATGATGATGATGGTGATGATGATGATGATGGTGATGATGATGATGATGGTGATGATGATGATGATGATGGTGATGATGATGATGGTGATGATGATGATGATGATGATGATGATGGTGATGATGATGATGATGATGATGATGATGATGATGATGGTGATGATGATGGTGATGATGATGATGATGATGATGATGATGATGATGATGATGATGATGATGATGATGATGATGATGATGATGATAAGTATAAAAATAAAATTTTGTTACAATTCCTTCACTAATTAATCGAAAGGAACATGGTGATGATGATGATGATGATGATGATGATGATGATGATGATGATGATGATGATGATGATGATGATGATGATGATGATGATGATGATGATGATGATGATGATGATGATGATGATGATGATGATGATGATGATGATGATGATGATGATGATGATGATGATGATGATGATGATGATGATGATGATGATGATGATGATGATGATGATGATGATGATGATGATGATGATGATGATGATGATGATGATGATAAGTATAAAATAGTATATTATGCAATTAGTGAATAAAGGACGGATTTAAAGCGAGGGCCACAGATGAATCACGAGCTAGTGAAGGATTCTAACGATTGAATCACGACCGTAGGGAGTGATTCATGATGATTGAATCACGAGCGTAGCGAGTGATTCAAGTGTTAGAATCCTGAGCGACGCGAGTGATTCATGGCCCTCGATATAAATCCGTTTTATTCAAGAGTTGCATACTATACTTTATACCATGACTACGAGAAAAAGAAAGATTTAAGTGAAAATAGACATATATTGAAGAAAAAGGAAAGTTAAATTGGCTTTAATGTAAACCAGCCGGGATTTTTTGGGTAGCAAGTTTTCCACTGTATCGGCCGCCCTCTCTTTCATAAACTCAGGTGTTAACACATCTTCATCACTAGAATGCATTTTAATCGATTAGAACAACACTAAACAAACACAAAATTAAGAGATTAATGTACCTAACACTAAACTTTGTGTTCGTACAATTTACAGTACCTATTCAAAATAGCGCCAATTTACTAAGGACAACAAAGAACACAAAACAGTTTTTATTCTAATGCTAAACTCCTTGTCGAAAATGTCGACCAATCAAATTGAATTTAGAACACATCAATATAGGTCGAATACACAGATTACACTTACACTAGATACGGCAAGCCACGACCAAGCGTGCCCTGCATGTTCGACTGTTCGTACTAAAAAAAGTCTGTTAGCTCAGTGACGCTTAGCGATTGAAACAATTCTGTTTACTTTGAGCACATCACTAAATGGCTGGGGTGAAATTATCGTAGGTATAAAAAAGATGACACGTTCGGTTTTCATACTATCTAATAACATGCCGTATCTAGCCTAGGTACTCTAAATCTGTGGTCGAATACATTGGTGTGTTCCATTTTCAAACATCAAAACAGTGAGTAAAAGTGCTTTTTATTCACTGTTTTCAGTGAATAAAATAAGCTTTTTAGAGGGGGAATGGTATAAATAAAATTTTGTTACAATTCCTTCACTAATTAATCGAAAGGAACTTCGTTCCATCCGGGTGTCCCTTGACACCTCTCAAGTTTTTTTTTTTTTAAATTACACATCAACATCTATAAACGTACCAAATAAAAATTTAACTTTATCTTTGCACAACTGGACTAATGTCTCAAATGTTACCATTAACTTCAATTAATATGTAAGTGCATATAACTAACCAGTTCTAAATATGTTATTCTTACTGTTTGTTTATTTAATAAATACTTTGTTTTTCGTACTATGGCTATTATTTTCTCACAGTAGGTGTAAAAAGTATAGTATCCTCCTCTGGGCTAAAGGTGTCTTTGCCTTGGGCTAGCTTGAATCCCTCGCTGCATTCAGGATTCTTGTATTAACTCCCTCGCTTCGCTCGTGAGTTAAACTCTCAACTCCCTCGCTGCGCTCGGGAGTTAAATCCCGAATCCTTCATTGCGCTCGAGATTCAATATGATGCCCGTGACATAAGACACAACTTTAGCCCCTCGGTGCATAATCTACTATTTATTATCTGACTGGCGGTGCCTGGACAGGCCATGTCCAGCAGTGGACGTCTTTCGTCTGAAATGATGATTATGAATGACGATCTGACTGACGGACTGACTGACGGACTAAATAGTTTTTTTTTCAGACATCATCCCTATTCTTACATTTAGAAAGCGCCGACTATTTAATAATTATACACCGAAACACCAGGAATCAAATTAACACAGATTTGCCAGAAAATATCAGGTTTCAACAATATCGCATTACCCCTCATCATAATTAGCCTAGTCTATCCACTTTAAGGGCGAGCGCGCACTGCGGTGCGTTTTTCTAACGCATAATCTGTGAAGTATGAAATGTCTTTGAAGTGTGCGCACTGCGGTCATGCATTTTGTTAGCTGTAGGCCCCGCCCAGTGCGGCAGAACTAACGGAAACGCACCGCAGTGCGCGCTCGCCCTAAGAAACAGTAATTGGTTTCACATCCATTCATACAAATGTTTTGTGTACAAGCTGTGTTAAGTGCTAGGCACCCCGTCTCGCGCGCCGACAAAAAAACTCTAACAATCGTGATGACGTAACGCGGGAGGCCGGTCGCGTTAGTGGATATGACTATCACTTCTTGATAGGAAAACCGGAACTCGTAGCCGCGCCGACAGAGGGCGCCTTCCGGCTTTTGATCATAGAACGCGCGCAAGTGCTAGTCACCGCCTGAGGTATGTGAGTGGTGAAACGGAAGAGGTAGACAAAGGCCACGCTAACTCAGTCTGCCAGTCTTGGCAATCGCGCCCTCCCCCGTCTCACCGCTCATACCTGAGACGGTAACTAGCGCTTGCGCGTGCACTATTGGACACGTATCCTAAAGTTAATTCCCACATATTATTCCTACACTGAGCAATCAACAAGAATATTTATTTCAAACTCGAGGTTCAAAACACCTTATATTTATTATAACTTTAGTAGGTACTAGATAGGCATAGTACCTATGCTATGTCTATCCTAAAATAATATCACAGAATATCCATGGATTACATCGCACAGATTGAACATCAAGCATACCTACATCTGGATAAAATTGATATTCAGAAATGTCTAAATATAGGTACATTACTGTTTCATTATTAATAACTATATACTTGCGTCAATAGAATCTAAAAAAAAATAGACCTCATTCTATAGAACTAAATATGAAAAGTTTATTTTACTTACAAGAAACAGCTTTCTAACTTAACTATTAATTTCCAGTACATTTACATCAAATTGTGATTTTTAAATACACAGACAACAGTCTATCGGGTGAGAACGGTTCAACCAATTTAGAAGTTTTGCATTTCACAGCCGTTTTAAGTTAGCTTAGGTATTCCTTAACATCTGATAAACGGGCAACTAAATTGCGTAGTTCTTGCCAATGACATACAATGTGACTATGACATCGCGGCAACACCGAGCAATTCCAAGATTGTATATTAAATTGCGAAGAATTGTCCAATTTGTTTTGCTTGTAGAACCGCACCATTTCTCTGGTCTGAAATTCTGCCAGGTGGATCTCAATAGGTAGATAGGTACTCTATTAAATTAATCGAACTAGCATTTTCATTGCGTAACTAGGTGTACAATGGCGGAAGCCTCGAAACAAAAAACTAACTTAAAAACTCGCTCTTATTAGGTGCTACTTACGTAGGTGTAGGTCTTTTATCACATTATTTAATTAACTTTTTTAAGTTATGATGAATACCAAGTAGGCTAGTAGGTATGTATTATGTCTTAAATAAATATGAAATATCGTACACACATAATAATAACACAAACTGTAATGATTCAATGAACAAGAAGACTGTTCAATATTTTCATAGAAAATATGCACAGGAAAGAATTGTACCTACTTAATTGTTAATATTGTAAGTAACTTAGATAGTAATTTAACATATTTATTCTACTTTTACTTACTTCTATTTTCTAAAAAGCCAATCACACACCTGTGTAAATCCTTTCAGAACCTTGTGATCTTACATTAATTTCCATATCAAAGTAAAAATATTTTTAGCTTTATTTAAAAGTGGTGAAGTCAATATAGGCTATGAAGGCTTAGTTTAACATTTTAATACTTAAATAAATAAAACGTGAAAGCATTGAATAGATTGTACACATAGACTTATAAAAAAAGATGGACTCCGCGCTGCGCATATCGAAAGTGAAGCACAGTAAGTATGCCGGGTCCGTTTGTACAAACACGCCTCGCGCACACATTTAGCGACGGCGTCTTTGCAGGTACTCAAATCACGCACACATAGATCGGTAGGGTGCTTCACTTTTGATATGAGTGGCGCGGAGTCCATCTTTTTTTATAAGTCTATGATTGTACATTATTATTAGGTACTACTCTCAAAACGGTGAAGGAAAACATAGTGAGGAAACCAACCAAAGGAAATGTCCTAGAACTAAAAATTCGAAGACATGTGACATCTACCAACCCCATGGCCCACTCCCTCTCACCGAGAGGAGGCCTATGTCCAGCAGTGGGAACATTATAGGTACGCTAGCTATTAGCTATGCTTTAATGAAAATACGGTAACAAAAAAGTCTTGCATCGTAAAAATACACGTCCAATTTTAAAATAAAGTACTCGTTGAGCTACATTATTGTTTACTTTACATAGAACTGAAATAGTTTGATTATTGAAAATACAACGTAAGATGAAGACAAACACTATATCCTACGTTGAAATAAAAACAAAAACTAACCAAATAAATGTGCCAGGTTTACATCACTAAAAATAGACCAAGAATAATTTTTGTCTAGGCAAATCCCTGTCATCTTGTTATGTGTGTCATCTTGTTTATTGTGTCTCTAGCTGTCGGGAGGTCAGAAATTATCCCACGGGACGTACTACTACCGAGTAAAAAAGTACCCACCCTATGTGTTAACCCTAAACTGTATGTGTGCAAAATTTCATGCAAATTCGTTCAGTCGTTTTTGCGTGATTGAGCAACAAACATACAAACTTTCACCGTTATAATATCAGTAGGAATAGGATACCACCATAGGCAAGCTGTAGGTTAAGAAATACTTCGCCCAATTTAGGGTGCAAGACTAACAATCAAACACCTAATATACAATCACCCTCATCGTCTTCGTTACTTTCGAACCCAAATGGCGCTTCTAGGTTCATTGAATCATTGTCATCATCACTCATATAAAAAGTTTCAGCGTCAGCCGCTGGCAATTCAGATTCAGTTTGCTTTTCAACAGGCACTTCCGGTTGTACGTCGGCCGCTGGTAATTCTAGATCAATGCTCTTTGTAACCGATTCGGTCGACTGCTCGTTTTGTTCGGGCGCATTTTTGTGTTGTTCGGGCGCATTCAGATTTTCATGTTTCCTTTTCGCTATCTTAGCTAGCGGTTCATCGTCAGAAGAATCATCATCGGACAAAATAGTAGTAGCAAATTCTTTGTAAGGTTCTTTGCGTGATGTCGTTGGAGTCGGCTCGTCCGCTTCATCCGTAACTTTATACAAATTGTTAGAATTTCGCATCACCTTAATTCTCTTAACGTATCGCCTCACAGTCACGGAGCCACCTGGCTGTACGTAGGAAGAAACAACGTTTGGGTCAGCGTTCAAATTAATTTTCCTCAAAAATTGCTTCCGCTTTATTCTGTGGTCGGCACTCTTATGCAACAAAGGGTTATTCTTTTCTAGATGCATTTTATTTTGGTTTAATCGTTGTAAAATACTAGGTTTCAGAGCTTTGAACATTTTCACCGGTTTAACTGGGCCATTACAACCGTCTGCTGGCAAATGATTGACGAGTAAAAGCGACCTTTTGCTGGGTGAGGTATCTGATTCTGTATTTGTCTGTTCTGGTTTATCATCATCCTCAGTTAGATCGATTACTGATTTCGGGGCAATGTTTAGTGGTGTCGTTCCCGTTGGTGGCTGCACTGGTTTTTGTACTGTTGGTTTCATGCAAACATTTATGGGTACAAGGAATCCACTTTCGAAATCTAATTTAAAGAATACTCCTTTATTAGCGCACGCGTATTTCAGTTCGTACAACGAAGTGATTGGTGACAACTCGCCAAGAGGTGATTGTAATTTCGGAGCTAGAGGATTGGCACTGTTGTAGTTTGCTGGTATCAAAATTGGTCGCACTACGTTTGTCCCCGCGGAGGCGGACGCCTGTGCAGATGGTTCCTCAACCTCGGATGCCACCAAAGTGGCTTGCGGTTGTGCAACATGTGTTTCTGTCGGTTGTGTTTCTTCTATTTCAGATGACATGTCATCATCAAATATGCCGGACATTTCCATCAAGTCCGATAGTATATTTTTAGTTTTAGGCCTACTAGGTGCACTTTCTTCGGGTGTTTTAAAATTAACGTTTTGTGTTACTGTTTCAAGGTGGTCTTGTACTTCGACACTAACGTTCTGACCTGATGGCTCAGACTGATCTTGTGCTTGTTTTGCTGCTACTTCGTGTACGTCAGTCTGGCTGGACGGTTTAGATTGACCATCTTTTTCAGCGGTTACTATCTGACTTGTTGGGTCAGACTGATTTTGTACTTGTTCTGATGATACTTCGTGTACATCTGTGCTTCCAGTCTGGTTTGAGGGTTTAGGCTGATCAGCTTTTTCAGCACTTACTGTCTGACTTGTTGGGTCAGACTGATTTTGTGCTTGTTCTGATGATACCTCAGGTACATCAGTACTTTCAGTTTGGCTTGAGGGTTTAGACTGATCATCTTTTTCAGCACTTACTGTCTGACTTGTTGGGTCAGACTGATTTTGTGCTTGTTTTGATGATACTTCTTGTACATCAGTACTTTCAGTCTGGCTTGAGGGTTTAGGCTGATCATCTTTTTCAGCACTTACTGTCTGACTTGCTGGGTCAGACTGATTTTGTGCTTGTTGTGATGATACTTCGTGTACATCAGTACTTTCAGTCTGGCTTGAGGGTTTAGTCTGATCATCTTTTTCAGCACTTACTGTCTGACTTGCTGGGTCTGGCTGATCTTGTACTTGTTCTGTTGATGCTGAAAGCGTTTCATTTTGACGGACATTCTCTTGAATTTCAGTAACGGTATATTGGTCGGCACTCTCGTTTTGATTACTTTCTGTCTCTATGACATTACTGTTGATATTTGAATGAGTCCAATTTTCTTCATTATGACTAACATCAGGGGAGTCGTTACTATGTATTGTTACAGTGGCCTCAGTAGTTTGTTTAGTTTCGGTCTCTAGTGGGGTTTCATTATTTTCATTGTCGTTAATATTAGGTGCAGATTCATCGTCATCGTCTATAAGATCAACAACTTCGCTTTCCTTGACACCTGTTTGGTTCTTCAATGCTTCCTCCTGTGCGGCTATTGCGTCCATGCGTGCCTGTATGGCTGCAATGATCGCTGGCATCTCCGTCAGCTCTGTTGCGTCAACCGGCACGTTTGGGTCTATTTTGCACGCCATTGACCCATTAGACAACAATATTAAACGCACACCGTTCGGTAAATTAAGTGAGTGGCGTAAAGCTTTTTTCGCCTCCTCGAATAATTTCAAATTAGGCGGAAACTTTATCGTGGTCAGCAATATTTTGTTCTTCCCCAAAAATACTGGACTTTTTGACGGCTTTTCGGAAATATGTTTGCTGCTTAAGAATATCAACTTTTCTTTAAAATGTGCTGGTGGCACGAAAGGTTTACTCAAGATTGGCGGCTGAGGCATAATTGTTTTAAATCTACTCGGCGCCTTGGACTTTTTAGCCGCCAACATTTTTTGTAAACTAGGTGGTTGAGTGATTGTCTGTGTAATTGCTGTACTGGGAGTCTTCATCGCACTAAGTATAACACCTCCAGATTGATTGTCAGAACTAATACAATGTGTGTATTGATGCTCCGGTTTATTTACTTCTGGTGTCACACATGATATAAAGTTGGGATTTTTTAAAATTGAAACATCCCCAAGTCTATGCTTAGCAGTCACGTTGACGGGAGCCTCCAATCCCCGCCCCGTCAGTTTGTCCACTTCTTTAGTAGTTGTAACAGATACTTCACAAGCTGGTACAGGAATATCGTCTTCTGTATCCATAGCATCAATATCTATAGGTTCATTTTCAGTAATAGTAGTATTAGTAGTCGATTCACTATTAGTGGCATCTACATCTATAACTGGTATATCTTCAGGAACTGAGACCGTTCCCGCACCAGAATCTTGGACTATTTCTACATCAGGATCGTGGACTATTTCTACATCAGGATCGTGGACTGCTTCTACATCAGGAACTTGAGCTGGAATTTCCATTTGAGTTTGAACAGAATTTTCGACGCCAGCTTTAGAAGATTCAGAGCTAATAGTCCCTTCACTTACAATACTTACTTCATCTAGACATGGTGTTGCTTTGATTAATTCCAATTCTGTGTTTTTTATTTTCTGGTCCTGCAAAATAAAATCTCTTAACAAATTGCTGCAACAACACGCACATACTTTCCGACAACCGTGCTCCGGTATAGTTTTCCTAGAGAATAACATCTGTAGCATTCTTTGTCGAGCCCAACAACAATATTTAGTCTTCTTAGGCTGTTCAGTTTCTGCAACAACAGTTTTATCTTTATCAGGTGGGTAGTTCGTCGCTGATTTTATATTAATTTTGGGCTTCTGGCACTTTGATGAAGCTTCCGAACAGCTATTTAGCTCTTCATCTGCTTTCCTAAGTTGTACCATGTAATGGGATTCGTCAGGATTTAACCTCGGCCGTCCTCGTTGTTTCGTCTGCTGATCGCTGTTTTTACGCTTCACTTTAGGCTTTGGCTTTTTTGCAACAACTGCTTCCGGTTCTAGTTTATCAGTTAATAGAAATAACATTTTGTTTAGAGTATCTAAAGTTAAGAGTGTCTCCTTTTTGAAATTAATGTTTGCCTCGTATTCTTTAGGGCGCCAGGGTATTTCAGGTCTGAATTGCCTCGGCTTCCATGGCGCCGGCTTTGGCAGAATAAATCTTTTCCCATTAATCATTCTCGGTGGTCGGCCAGGTAGTACTGGCCGAATTCTGAAGCCATCACCATATTTTCCAGCATAATATTCAGTGGTCTTTTTAGCAGGCGAGTCGCCTGTAATGTCAAGTAATTTAGGAGGACCTCTAGCATCGGTCGCTTCTGATACTAACGATCGTAAATCTGTGTCAGTTCCCGCGATCGTTCTGGTTTTTTGAGCAGGGTAAGTCGGAGTGTTAGAAGATGTGACGATAGTAACTGGTACTTGCAGCTGATTATTTTGAACTTGGATAGGTGTTACTTCCGCAGTAAGAAGTCGTTGGTTGATGCGACGAATCTCTGTGATATCGGGTAGGTTTATTACTTTGTTTCTCTCACTCGTTGGACCTACATCTTCAGGTTGTTTTGAGGCTTCTAAACATTGTCGTAACATAGGAAGAATATCTGCGACTTTCGAGTTATCTATAAGGCTTTGAGCGGGCATGGCCGAGGGGACTACTGAAACGTTCTGGCTTTCTATATCATCTATAACTTCCGTTACAACGTTGTGATCAACGGGTTTAAGATATAGCGTTCCGGAGACAAGTTTAGATTCGAAAGCTTTACTTAGGTCAATAGTCAAGGGCTTGCAAGATTTGATCAGTACACGGTTACGCGGTGAGCCAAAGAATCGTACGCTTAACCTCTTTAGTCTAGTGTTAAAGTCAGGGTTTTTACACAACTGTATAGAATGGTATTTGCGACTTCGCGGTTTTTGTAATAAATAGCTAGTTGGTTTGACTTTTTGGCTTTCATCTATTACATTTTCCTCATAGTCGTCGTCATCAGATGTTACATCATTATCATTTTCTGGTGTATATTCAACGGGTACAATATTCTGTTTTATTACATCTTCAATTGGCACAATATTATCTTTTGGGACATCTTCAATTGTTTCACTTTTAATATTTTCCGGTTCTTTTGTAATTATACTACTGGTATCTTTGACTAAAACATTTTCATCGACATTTTTTTGGGCATATTCAATTGTTTCACTTATAACATTTTCCGGTTCATTTTTAATTATAATACTGCTATCTTTGACCAAAACATTTTCATCAACATTTTTTTGGACATATTCAATTGTTTTTATACTATCATTTACTGTTACACTTTCAATGTTTTCACCACAATAGTTTACCGTTACATTTTCAATTGTTTCCTTGCTATCATTTTCTGGTTCCTTTTTAATTGGTTTGCTTTTCTTAGTGATTTTGTCTAATAATTGTTTATCATTAATGTATATGTGGTCTATCTGTGTGTGGAACATGCTCATGTCATCTAACCTGGTTGTGTATATGATGGGGCACATCAGCAGCTTTGCATCTATTTTTGGAGTGTCCTCATCTTCGTATTCTTCTTCACATTTCATTTTAGTTTCTGTAATAATGATAAAAGTTTGTTAACATCAAAAATTATTTAACTCCAGTTACCATTGCATAGTGACGAATTAATGTTATATTGGTATATTATGAGAAAAAAAAATACATTAAAATGATCGCGGAAGATATAGTTTATTGTGGCTGTTTCTTCTTGTAGACACGAAGCTTTCGGCCGCATCCTAACCAAAACCATCGCTGTGTGAAGACGCGACCGTCCCGATCATTTTGTTTGGCAAACCTGAACGCGTGGTCGCATCGACAGAGGGCGCCTTTCGGTTTTCCGAATAACAAGTGACATATGAACGCGATGATCGCGTAACCACAGATTAATACAGATGGGACACTCCGCAGTTTAGGTATGAAGCTACATGTACGCGGCGGGTCCCGTCCGCGGGGCTAATTCAGTAGGTCAGTTACGCAATAGAAAGAGAGGCAACTTGTAGTTGAATATAAAAGCGTTGTGCGACCTGAATTGCACTTTATTGTGTCGTAGCAAGAGTCGCTTTTTATTTAAATCATTTTGCGGAGTGTCCTATCTGTATTAATCTGTGCCGTAATTAACAACAAGCAATTACCGAGACTATTTTTCTCTCAATAGGGATAAATATCTAAATACGAGTATAAATAAATAAAAATACTTTTTGTTGATAAACGCATCACTTGAGAACGGCTTGACCGATTAGGCAATTTTTTATTTTGAAATTTTTGTAAGAGTCCGAATAAGGTCTTTAGGGAAAGACAAATTGTAAAGTTTCCCGGAAAATTGGGAAAAATGGGTAAAACTGAAACTGAATTTTGGTTTGGACAGGACAACCTGGACAACGTCTGTCGGGTCAGCTAGTTTTAAATAATAAAAAGCCACTCACCAGTATGACTATCTTCATCAACATAAACAATTCCATCGTCAACGAACTCAATCCCTTCATCCGCAAAACTAATATTATTGGGCAGTTCCCCGAACTTGAAACTTTTTACATCCGGTTTATTATCTACCTCCACTTTTTTCTTAACACTATATGCAGCGTTTACAGCATCTTCAATTACGTTTTTTACTGTTAAAGGCTCAGTCAGTGAAATTTTCAGAACTTCAGGTGTTGAATCTACATCCATTGGTTGATCTTTTGTATCTTTAGGTAAGATTTTATCTTCTTCAGTACTTTTAGGTACCGTTTTATTAATAACGAGGTCATCTACAATATTATCATCATCTTCGTCTGAATCAGTGATTACGACTGGATCTGGAGTAGTATCTATTATTTCTATGTCTTTACTTACTTCTGCAGTATTGGTAACTGTGGGATTAGGTACTTTAGCAATTATAGCAGCATCGGTTGAAGTATAAGTGGTTCGAGGATTTAAAACAGCTACATTTTCACTGGCTACGAGTTCACTTGTATCTCCGACGTTAGTGTTTACACTGGTTTCGTAAACGTTACCGGTGACTTCGACGTTACCGCTTACACTAGTCTCAGCTGCAGTACTGACAACTTCTGCTTCACTGTTTACATTGGTTTTATCTGCGTCACCAATAACTTCGACGGTACCGGTTACGGTCTCAACTACGTTGCAGATAACATTACTAAAAACATTGGTTTCTTCAACATTACCGGTTCTGCTGGTTTCTTCAACGGTACGAGTTATGCTGGTTTCTTCAACGTTATCGATTACACTGGTTTCATCAACGTTGCTAATATCATTGGTAGTATCAACATTACCAGAAATATCGTCATCATCACTGATTTCATTTATCTCATCAGCTACACCACCATCTGGACTTGTATCACCAACATTCTCGCTGACATTTTCAGCATTATCACAAATATCGGCTTCTTTATCGTCGCTACTGACTTCGATAACTGCATCGTTATTACGGGCACTATTTTCGTCAATATTATCGCAAGCACCGCTTTCTTTTGCGTTCCTGCGCGCACTGTCATCGTCAACAATATCACAATCATCTGTGTCTTTATCGTTACCGCGGGCACAATCTTCACCATCAGCAAGTACAATTGTCTCACTAACACCGGTGTTTTTATCGTTACAGACATTAGTATCGTCAACGTTAACTACATTAGTGTCGTCAACATTACCACGGACTTTTGTTTTTTCAATGTTACCATAGACTCTATCCCCGTCTATATTAGCGAGTATGCTGGTATCACTGACATTACCGAACACGCTACCTATTTGTGGCAACACTGATTCTTCCTCGTCTCTGACTGCTTCTTCAGTTTCTTCAATTTCTCCATTATCTATGTCATCATTTTCAAGGACAAAATCTCCAGCGTCCATGCTGTCCAATCGTTCATTTTCTAAAGACGTTGATTCTAAAACCACTTCGTATATGGATTTCTTTGGAGGTTGTATCTGTGTTTCGTCAACTTCCATGTAATCTTGAGGTTCCTGCTTTATCCTTACTAAGGGTGGTACCACTACTTCTTCTTCTTCTTGTTGCTTATTATCTTCTGTCGCGTTATCGTCTGGTTCTAGTCTGAGATCTATTGTTTCTATTCTTGGTTCTATCATCACTAAATCTGGTACATCTGAGGATTAAAAATAGGGAGTTAGTTGGAGTCAAAATTCAGAGACAATAGGAATGAATGAACAATACAAAAAGAAAAGGCATATTACAATAATAAGCTTTGGCTAAACTTAATCATGCTCGCGCCGATTTTGTCAACTAACTTGCATAGTTGTTCAAACTGGCGCGAACATCGCGTGACTTCCTCATCACTCAGTGTGGCCAGCATCCTAATTTCGTAACACACTATCAAGTCACAATCTGAATAATTTTGAAGCATAATTAATTGCTAATCCATTGCTTCGTATGTTCGACTTTGTCTGCTCAACGTAAAAAACGCAATGAATGTTGTTTAACTGTCAAAATGATATCGACTCCTACTGTGTGTTACGCAATTAGGATGCAGAGCTTTATACACATAATATTTTGTTTTTTTTGTGTAATAGGTCCCAGTTTCAGTCTGTTTAAATTGCGTCATATTGACTTGATTTGACTCACCTTCAGTTGGTTCCGGTACAGGTTTCTTTAAAGCAGCCCTTTCTTTCATTTTCCTTTCCTGAAATATGTTAACAATGGCTTAAGCTACGGTTCCCTAGAAGAGCGGTAGCCACATTTAACGGCCGCAGTGACGGCTGTCATAAAAATTATGACAGCGGTAAAGATTTAAGTCGTTAGATTCGCCGTGTCTTAAGATAGTCGCAAATCTTTTTCAGTTTGACACCTCTGACACACAATGACGCAGTGACTTGACTTGATTGTCATGGAAACGCTATTTACTCAGAACAATAACAAAGCATAGAAGGAAGGCTAAAAACAGAATTCTGTAACTACCTTTATTCCCGTTCTATTATTAGGTACGATAAAGGTACGATAAAGGATGTGGGAAAGAGATAAATGTTTTACTCTTTGTTTTACTTTCTTGGCATGGTCACAAGATCAATTGTCATTTGGTTAAAAAAGTTATAGTATGACGCGGCCAAATTTGATAGTACTTTGTTTCAATGTCTGACAGTTCGTTCATTGAACTAGCTGACTTATTCGCGTGTTCATTGTTTACGTGTCTGTCGTAATATTCCATGGTTTTGCGATGTTTTAATAATATTTCTACTGTTAGATTGCATGAATTCTTTGTTTAACTACAAATAGTGAGTGTGTGGACGCTGTGGAGCAATTTCTTGTGTGGTTGGGGGCTGCAAGACCCATTCATAGCGAAAATAAAATGAACAACAAATATTGACCTTCCATCGGTAAGTTTTTGCTCAATTTCTTGTTGCCTAAGATCTGATAAACGAATATAAATACATAACAAATATTGCTGTGTCACTATATAGCTGAAACCAGTCGTAATATTTATTCCAATAGAAGTTATTAGCGAATATTCGGAAATTGTTTTGGGGTTATCTTGATCAGCCATAGTGACGTAAATAATGTTGTCGATACTTTTCTTTTACAGATTTCCTAGACGATGTGAAAAAAAAATGGATAAATTGTATTGGTAGACGAAATTGGACTCCAAACAGCACAGCCACATAATATGCTCCAAACATTTTACTTTGTATTCATTTGGTAATGAACCTATGAAATGGATGTAGCATGTTCTTTAAGTCGTCACTTAGAGTACATGCTGTTCCTACATTATTTGTTATGGATAGAACAGATGAAATGGTCTTGATATATTATGATATAATTAAGGTATTTTATTGGCAATAAATAGTATCCCGTTCAAATTAAAACTTGATTTATTACATTACAGGAAATACTTATGGAAGTCTGCGAAGAAGGACATAGCGCAATACTGCAAATTAAAAAAACCGCTCACCATCAACAGTAATCTAACATGAAGACAGGTATAACATTCAGAAATATGTTCATTTGATATATGCGATACAATGATATTATATTAAAAATATCATTGATGCGATATCATTCTTCTAATTATCCCAGTCAGAAATATAATCGAGTGCAAATTTATTTATTTATTTTTAATACAAAATACGTAATTGTAGGATCCCGTAGCAATGGAAGTTGAAACAGGACCTAGTACATCGGTACAAATTAATGAATCGCCACTGATCTTGACATCTCGTGAAATCATCTCACATCAGTCAGGTAAGACATACAAATAAAACTATTTACCTAAATAAAAATGTTGATAAAAAATATTACATAAATTTTATTGAGAACTGTTTGTTTTAGGAATCCTTGACACAGATGACAATAACAAATTCAGAAATAATTGGATTCCATCCCGATTCAAGAAGACTGCGCTTTTGGCGAGTTCCTGGTCGCCAGAGCCGACTCCAGAATCCTCAGGAAGTTCATCCGTACCAGGGCGGAATGATTATGGTGTGGGCTGGAATTCGACTAACAGATTATTAAAGTGGCTAGGCATTTTATTTTTTTATTTAAAATATTATCTGGTCGTTATTTATTTTTTTATGTACGAAAAGTTTTTGTCGCTTTGGTACCATTTTAAATTTTCATAGTAAATTTTATTTTTTCACTAACAACCATTTTATTTAATCAAATAATTCAAATCTCTATTAAATTACGCTCCTACTGATTTACAATAATATATGTTACATAAAAAGTATTAAAATAAAAATTATTAGGTACTTTGAATACCCTTTTTCCCTAGACTTTGTTGAGTAGTCTATGATGTAATCTAAAATTCAAATAAATATGAGAAAGTAAGTTGCTAAAAACATTTGCAAAACCGAATGTCTCCCACTTCTTTTCAATAACCTCATCAGTTATTATGGCAACTAAATACATTCGGGTTTAGCCGGGTCAGATTTAATACATGAAGAGCTGTCGGGAACCAAGGAAGACTTTGGTGATGATGATGACGAACTATTTAGTTCATACTTAAAGTATTGTTTCATTTTGAACGAATATATTAAGTATTGGTATCATAAGTATGCTTAGTTACTTCAAAATTTTTGGTACGCACGGCTACAGATCAAGCTATACATTTCCAGTATAAGCTGATCTCGCATTGTATAGGATTTCCTTACAATGAGCGGTCAGTGTAAACTGGAAATGTATAGCTTGATGTGTAGCCGTGTGTACCTACGGTTATTATTCTTGGCAGTGTAAGAAAGAATGTCATTGTAAATTCTATCGACGTTGAAATTTAGTGGGTACATCACTAGTCAGAATAAAATGAATGACAACCTACAAAATTTCGAAACGTCTTCTGTATACGTGTCCTTCTTTAACATCATAGCGGCTCCATAAGTCAAAATGAAACAAATATATTGAGTTCAGTTGCTATTTTAACACTACTTCTATGCTTTGTTATTGTTCTGAGGCTATTTAATAAATGTGTGAGCTCACTCTTCTCAATATGGACACTTTTTTTCGCGTGACTAAGTACGGTGAGGGCAAATCTAGCGATTTAAATCTTTGGGGGGCGGGGTTTGAAAATGACAGATTTTCATGACGGCCGTTATAATATGACGGAACCGCTTTCCTAGGAAACCAAAGCTGCAGAACAATCTTCATAATGAGCAAACCTCATTTTTGTATCTATTTTTTTATACAAGGTGGAAAAAAACGAAGGCGAATACGGAATATAACGAAAAAAGGATCTAGTTCACAGAATAAGTCTGTGATCTAGTTGGTGGTACTGCTTTTATTTCAAAGACCGATATTTTCTCAAAATCAAACCAAAATTTAAATAATTTGTAAGTACTGTATAATTTTGATTGTTAGCTTCAAAAAATAATCTGTCTAGCATTTTCCCAACTCCGTTGGGGTCGGCTTCCAGTCTAACCGGAAAAGAGAATACCAGTACTTACAGTTGTTATTAAATAAATAAATAAGTATTTTACATGAAGCGCCTATCGACAACCCAACCCAGTAGTTAATTGGGAAATGCAATACCCGTTGGTAAGACTGCTTGTCAGACTTTCGGGCTACTGTCAAAAATCCATCCACGAATGACAGAATTGCTGATGGTACCTACATTATTATAAATAATTCATTTTTATTTTTACTTACAAATTCATCGGGCAATGTGACCAGTCTTTGTTTTATTAATTCTTCCCACTCGAGGAACGGCTGAGTTACAAGTAGTTTAAAACTGAAAAGTAATTATTTAAATTACAACATTGATTTAGTTTTGCATCTAGATTTATGTTAGAACACTATTGCAGATTAGGTCTTAGAAATTGACTTAAACCCGAATTCTGACAAGATTCGAACACGACTGTAAAACACCTGTCAGGTGATTTCATCGTCCTCTGCATAGCCTTTTGTCCCAACTATGTTGGGGTCGGCTTCCAGTCTAACCGTATGCAGCTGAATTTATATGGAGCGGCTGCCTATCTGTCCTCCACAACCCAGTTACTGGGTAACACGATACACAGCGGTAAGATTGCTTGTCCAACTTTCGGTCTTTAGACGACCCGTAACGACAGTCAACGATCCACGAATGGCAGCCGGGACCAACGGCTTAACGTGCTTTCCGAGGCACGGAGGGGTCCCGATATGTAATGAACGGTCACCCATCCACGAGCCGACCGCGGCAAGCGTAGCTGAACTTTCGATTAACTCGTGCGGCTGATTACTTAGCCACGAGCTCCTCGTTCAAATCAAAGATAAGGTTGAGAAAAATACATACGTTTTAGCAATCTCAGTTTGCAAGGGTGACGGCCTATACGGCTCGGCAAAGCTGACCCTCGAGAGGTTCCCGCGATACGCGTACCAGAAGTCATAGAACTGTAACCTGGTGATCTCCTTCAGCTGGTACCAACGACGCTGCAACAGCATCGGAGAGCAGTGGTGACCTCTGCAAAGAATTTAAAAACTCACTGGTAGAGAATACTTAACGTATAAAATCCGCCTTTGTACATTCAGCGTCAAAAATATCGGGACGAACAGACTGTTCAAAATGATCTGAACGACTAAGAAAAAAAAACTTTATCTCAATTGGATAAAGTTCTTGTCAGAATGATAGTTGTCGTGCACTGTCTTCATTGTGAAACATTCTTTGTGTCATTGAGTTAATATTTCATTTTCATAGTTGTTTAGATAATTTTGAAGAGTCTGTCGACGACTGACGCTGACTGTATCTCTGTGCCATAAAAAGCAGCTTGACATGTCCTACACTATATACCATTTTAGGTAGGAGACTCGTTTTGAATACCACACACTCACACCAATACACCCTACTTTGATGTCTAATTAATTATTTGTTTTTCCTTGTCTTAAATTGTTTTTTTTACTTCCATCCCAACATTATCATCTATTTGTATTAGGTACTGTGACTTATCCGTGTAGTTTGGAGGCCTGGAGACCTCTAACACAGGTAGTCCTAGTACAGGCTCTAGTCTCCACAACATCAATGTATTTTAGTATACTTACACAAATTATGCTAATTTTCCATTAGGTGGCGGAGAATATCAACTTTTTTTTATATCTTTTTTTTATATGAGTAGTGCACAAAGTTTAAAAAACCGGTCAAGAGCGAGTGTGACTCGCGCACCGAGGGTTCCTTACCATCATTTATATGTAATATTTGTTGATGATTTCTGAAAAACTGGGCTATTTAGAGACATCGTTTTATTGTCTTGTAATCTATACATAAACTTCAATCACATAGAATAATTTCAGATTTTTCTGTATGCAAACTTCGGAGAAAAAAAAAGGGGGGGGGGGTGACACGCTATTTTTTTTTAAACATTTTTCATCAAAAGTCGAAAACTATACAGTCTAAAAAAAAGATAAAAAAAGGTTTCAGAATGTGAAATTTCTAATTCTTGTCGGTGCATTTACCTACAAATATGTATCTAAAAATTGGTCTGTAAAATCACGTAAATCAGTGAAATCAGCAAACGTAAGTAAGGCATTTTAATTTTTTTTTTAAATCGACTTCAAAAAGAAATTTAAACGAAATCATGAAATAACTTTAATTTCGAAAGTCAATGGCAGAAAACTAAATAAAATACAGATCCCAAGACTTATTTCATAATTTTGAGTTAATTTCTTATTGAAATAGATTTCATTTTTTTAAATTACTTAGTTACTTATAAAAATAAGACTTACTTCTTATTATAATATAATGTAGCCATTGACCAGGCGTCAGCTAGCGTATCACCGCTCAGACCCTCGAGTTTGAACTTTTTCACCAGCTCGACAAGCTCAACCAACACTGGTCGATCTTCCTTATCTTTTGTATTGTTCTGAAATTGCCCAAGACAATATAAGGTTTAAAAAAATGTACTGTACCTACAAACTTTAAGAGGAACTTTGAAATCGCGAAAAAGAACAGTAGGTATTAAACTTTACTAGGGAACAGCTACATTTCTTTTTTCGCGATTTCAAAGTTGGTCACATAGTAAAAGTTATTCAGTTCGATTGTCTAACTCTAAAGCGCTCCTTAAAGTTTGTAAAGTTAATTTTTAGCACCTTTTACTTATGTTTAATTAATCAAAATTACAAAATAAAATATATGTAAATAAAAAATATTAACCATAATTCGAATGAAATTGACAAAACTCAACTAAAATAGGTTTAGTTTTATTATGTATAAGAGGGTTAGTAATTTGTAGCCCACCAGATTGGGAACAACGTCCAAGGAAGTGGTAAGGACTATCTAGAGACGAAACTCGTTTCTCCTTCTTTTCATACAGTCATGAAAATAATTACCAGGCCAATAAGGTCTATTTTCTGGTGGACGAGCACCAGGTCGAATAGCAACCAGTCTGTGAGCGACATCCGGGCAGCTTTGGGTACGGCATCCATGCAGTCGTTGGCTGCTAAGAGACGGTCCAGCTTCTTTAATGTTAGGGCTCGCATTCGCGTCCTGAGTACAAAATATATGGTAAGTAGGTACAGCTATTGTTTGTGAGACTTTATAATAATTGAGTTTCTTTAATCAATTTTCCCTAGAAGAGGGTCCAGTGACGACGGAGCCGTGGCAGGTTCGCGGGTGTGTGCCAAAGCGTGCCCGTGGTCCCACCATACGCAGCAGCGAAGGACACCGTCGAGTTTTAGTGGGTTGGAGTCCCACATAACTGCACTACGTTGCGTCGTGAAAAGATTTTCCCATCGGCAACTAGTCGGCAAAGTTGGAAAACTTTATGGCGGCTCTGAAGTGCGCTACTCGGTGCGCAGTAACCCTCCCGTCACCCCCGCTGATACGTGAATTTGTTACTGCGCTGCGACTCGCCTAATGTTCCGAGTCGCCATAAAGTTTGCATCGGTAGTTTGTAGTCTCAGACTAAATAAAAAACCAAGACATAGCACTGTCAACAGTGACGTGAGGCCACACGTTTCGGGTTTCGTAAACATGTGTGCACGTAATCAGGTGTAGTCTAATTTAGATCTAATTGTAGTTTGGTGTAAATGTGTGCGTGTGCACAGAGCTTGGTGTAGTTTTGCACATGTTACACTATGTTGTTCGCAGCGCTATGCCCGGGTTTTTATTTAGTCTGAGGCTGTAGTTGGGCAGACACGACAATCTAATATGCGAGCCAATTATGAACAGACGTCAAGACGCCATTTTGTTCCGCAATACTCGCGAACTTCATTACCAAAGCGTACTAATTTGACAGTTATCGTGTATTTGACAGCTATCGGCAGTACTAATTTGACAGCTATCGTGTGAAGTGGAACCACTGTACAAACGCACCCGGCGATTTTATATACTAGCAATTTTTTTTTGGGTACAATAGACTCTTTTTAGTGTATTATTGAAAACAACAAATTGCGTAAAATAATAGACGCCAAAAAAAAAATTACAGTACGAGTACCATTGACCTTGACATCAAGTTCAATGACCCTGAGGCTTTCATCATCTAATATACGAGACATTCACCGCCTCATCTAACCCAAATGATTCACCAAATATAGTGGGGATATGGCGCTCGGCGGCCGCTGCCGCGGCACGCGGGTTAAGGGTCACTGTTCTAACCTAACCTAACCTAACCCAAATGATTCACCAGCAATAGAGGTAATGGTCACTATTCTAACCTAACCCAAATGATTCACCAATGTTATGTTTCGGACGCGCGGGTGTGATAGTACAGTGGAGCCTGTGAAGTTGGCAGCAAGAAAATCCAATTCTTAGTTGGCTCGCATAGACCGCATAGTATTAGCGTGTGCTAGCTCGGCTAAACTTACCATAGTAATTCGCAGTCGCAACCAGTCTCCTTCCTCAATTCTTTCCATATTTCTTCCTCTGGTTTCTTTTCGTGAACAAGCAAACGTGCGACCGCTCGGATCAGACGTCTCTTAAACTTATCTAATTCTACCCCAGCCTTACTTCGTGAAGGTTTATCTGTAAAGAAGGAGCATGCATTCTTATAATTGGTGTGGCTAAGAACTTAGGAGCTCTAATGCCTACGAATAAAAATTTATCTTTGGCTATTTCGAGACCTTGGCTTTTGACCGAAAAAAGGGGGCTTACTATGAGCTCTTATAGCAGAGCAGAAGTTGAACGTTTCCAGTGAGAGAGAGTGACAGTGCTATAGGTCGTATATAGCTCCGTCTCTCTCTCTCTCTCACTGGAAACGTTCAACTTCTGCCCTGCTATAAGAGCTCATAGTAAGCCCCCTGAACAATACAGGTACAGTCAGCAACAAAAGTCGATTAACACTTGAGTTTTCTAAATCATAATTATTGAGAAAAATACTAAATGAGGAGCTCGTGGCTAAGTAATAACAGCCGCACGGGTCGATCCGTCAGGTTAAGCTACGCTTGCCGGGGTTGGTCAGTGGATGGGTGACCATCTTTACATACCGAGATTCCTCCGTGCCTCGGAAAGCACGTTAAGCCGTTGGTCCCGGCTGTTATTCGTGGATCTTTGACAGTCGTTACGGGTCGTCAGAAGCCCGAAAGTCTGACAACCAGTCTTACCAAGGGGTATCGTATTACCCAGTAACTGGGTTGTGGAGGTCAGATAGGCAGTCGCTCCATGTAAAATACTGGTATTCAGCTGCATCCGGTTAGGCTGGAAGCCGACCCCAAAATAGTTGGGAAAAGGCTAGGCAGATTGATTGACTTAATTAAAATCGGAACAAATGTAAATTTTAAAGAAAATTATCTCATATCTAACAAACGACATGCTAAAACGCAGGTTATCGTATAATTTTCTGTGGCCTTAGTGCGAGTTTTTATACTTACTCGATCACGTTAACGTAAACTTCAATTTGTACTGAAACTGAATAAGCGCCGTCTGGTGACTATAATGGGAAACACAATTATTCAATACAAATTGACATATTAGGGTAACGTTAACGTAAACGCGATCGAGTCAGTATAAAAACGCGCACTAAGCCCACTGTTAATTTAGATGATGTCAAAAAGTAGCAGTGTTAACCGACTTCTGTTGCTGACCGTACCTACTCGATGTCAGTTAGGTCACTTCGTAAAAAAGCGACGCTTTTTGTGTTTTATGTGAATTACCAAACCATTATTTTTTTCAACGTAAAAATTATTGATATATTTTTTTTTCATGTAATTTTGACAATGTAATCTAATAATTAAAATTAAAATTATCTAAAACATACAGTGTCATATGTTTTAGATAATTTACTAGTTGATAAAACAACAAAAAATGTTGGAAACATTATTAGATTACATTAGCTAGACACTTACTTAAGGGGACTACAAGACCTAAACGCAACTAAAAGCAAGTTTTATAATGCCTAAAAGTATACGATCTACTGCAGTAATACATAATATATCAGAAAAATATATGATATTCTTTAGGATATAAGCTAGTTAGATAGTGTGTTGAAAACATAATACAACTAATTTGATAAGATAGAAAAAAATATATGATATTCCTCAGGATATATGCTAGTTAGATAGTGTGTTGAAAACATAATACAACTAATTTGATACGATAGAAAAAAATATATGATATTCTTTAGGATATATGCTAGTTAGATAGTGTGTTGAAAACATAATACAACTAATTTGATACGATAGAAAAAAATCACAAAGATACCTCTAAAAATTTCTTTTATCGATTAAAAACCATACTAATTTACATGTACTTAATCATTCTGATATTTTGTCAAATTATTTTACAAGCAACATATTAACGTAATAGTGTTTTAATTTTTTAGTCCAATCAATACATTTTCTGTAAATAAATAATTAAAATAAATAAATAAATAAATATCCTTGGACATTTCACACAACGCCATCTAGTCCCAAGCTAAGCAACCTAATGCTTGTGTTATGGTAACGAGATGGCTGATAAACTACTTATATACATTTTTTTTTTTTTGTAAATACATACATATTATAGATAGAAAAACACAATTGCTTCATATTTTGTAATAAATTACAAGCGTTGAGTCATCGCGCTTCTCTTTCTTTTGTAGGCAGTCCGACAGTGACCGCGCTTTAGGTCCTGTAGTCCCCTTAATACTCGTAAGATCAAAAACTACACTCGGGGACAAAGAATACGGGTCAGTACGAAAAACTGAAATTATTCTTAAAATAATAGTATTTTAAGAGTGAATGAAACTGAATGTCGTAGATAATTTCCCAGTTAATAAAACAACACCAAATGTTGGAAACATTTTTAGATTCATTTTCAAAATTACATTTTAAAAAATCAATCAAATAAAATTATTGATTTACATACAACACAAAACCGTCGCTTTTCTTACGAAGTGACCTAACTGACATCGAGTAGATAAGTACAGTCAGCGTCAATAATATCGGAACGAACAGACTGTTCAAAATGATCTAAACAACTATGAAAATTTTGAACAGTTTGTTCGTACCGATATTTTTGACGCTGACTGTACCTACTTATATTGTTCAGGACAAGCTGTTTTCGGTTGCGCGCTCAACACTAAAGCGAATAAAGTTCTGCAGCTTGCTCAAATAAAGCATTATTCAAATAAAATAAATATGTTATAATCTGTGATTCAAGGCCGTTTTGCAAATGTAGATTGCATAATTTAAAATTTAAAAGTCCGTATCTAATGAAATAAAAATATGTAAAGCAGATACGACACTTCGTAAGAATATTGTATTCCCTGAACAGTGGTTTGCATAACAGGTACGACAGTATTAATACAGTACCTACAGACAACTAAATAAAAGACATTCTGAATTTGAAAATCCACTTGGTTTTTATATTCCTGAATGCCTCATTATGCTTTATTAATAACTTGTCTTACAATTATCAGTCTCTGACACAAATTCTGCTTCATTCCCTAATTTTAAGTAGGTACCTAACGCAAAAATAGTCAACCATGAGATCATCAAACATCATCACATCTGAAAAGTTTTAAACTAAGTACCTACCTACTTAAGTATTATTTTTTGGTAAAATAGTGATAAAGTATTTGCAGAGCCACTTTACATTTTTGAAGAAGATACATATGTATTTTGGGTAACTTTGGAGAGAAAATATGTTTGGCTCACATCTGAGGCGTGAGGCCAAATATTGCATACAAGCAAAGCCGCGAGCAATAGCTAACAATATATTTTAAATGTGCTAATTATGCCCTTTCATTTGATACCCAACACGGCATCATTAAACATTTTTTTCAGTTCATTCATGACTTTATGTCCTCCTCCGCCCTAATAAATTTAGTGAGACGTCACATACAAGGTAACCCGCGAAATTCAAATTTTCTTACGTTTTTTACAATTTGCAAGCCAGTGTCAGGTTGTATGTTGATTAAAATATGATTCGCGGTTCGCGGCCGTAACTAATACGGCTTTACAGAATTCTAATCATTAGAATCAGCAATACAACCAACTCCATAAGTTCATATTACCCTTGTAGAGGCACGATGATCAGGGTGTAAAGTTCACTCATACTCCATAGAAAAGGGAGGATCCTCCGACCAGACGGGTGTCGTGTCTGGTGGGCAACTACCCTTTTCTATGGAGGATGAGTGAACTTTACACCCTGTTCCTCATGCCTCTACACTGGTGACCCCGAGCGACGTGATTTCAGGATACTCGCGAAGAATTTCGTGATTCGTGACGTGATTTCTACACCCTATTGAATAACTATTTCTAGAAATCATGAGATTTGAAGTCAATTCTAACATAGGGAGTTGTATTGTTGATTCTAATGATTATAATTATGTAAAGCCATATTAGTTACGGGCCTGAATCATATTTTAATCAACGCACAACCTGACAATGACCCGCAAATTGCAAAAACTTAAGAAAATTTGAATTTCGTGGGCTACCTTAGCGCACCCCCCTTAATAAAAAAGTCACGGAACATCATAATCTCGATAACGATAATACCACGCCTTTTTTATCATTCCTTGTTCAAATGTATGGGGAGAGCCACCCTATTGTTTTTTTTTATGGCTCTATGGCTCTTTTTATGGCTAATATTGTTTTTAGTTTGTAATATTTACCATTACCATTTTACCATTTTTGTTTTATTGTTTTTATTATTTTTTTTATTTATTTACTTATTTACTTAGTTTATAATATTTACCTTTTGCCAACTTTCATCGATAAAGTGCAAAATGAAGTAGTTTCCTAGTCCAAGTAAAATGGCTGTGTAACACCCGACAGAGAAAGGACCATGACGAAATTATAAGGGTTCTGCTTTTGCCATTTGGCTACGAAACCCTAAAAATTGAGATGGAACTTGAATAAATTCACCGATTAAATTAGGCCGCGAAAACAATTTGTCATCACTGTAGTAGGTACCTATTATGTGTGCGTGCCCTTTTGTAATGACGTTTGACCTCACCGAGAGATTTAATCATAGATTTTGAGATAAGACTTAGCTAACGAATTTTGGTAAACGATTCTGGAAGTATAATTTACTAGCCGTTGCCCGCGGCTTCCCCAGCGTGGATCTCGGAAATTATCCCACGGAACCTACTACCAGGATAAAAAATATCCTATGTGTTCCAGTGGCTTAGTGGGTCAGTGATAGCATTTTCAGTAATTGAAACTGAAGTCTTATAGACCACTAGAAAAATCCACCAGCCGCTAAAAGCAATATTTCGCCACTAAAAGGGGGGTTGGAACCACCAGTTTTAGTGGAAAGTCCACTAAGTTGGCAACACTGGGCATATGCACTCGACGCGGTGACCGGCGCGGCGTCACACACGCCGTCACCGTCACACGCGGGCATTTAGGATAGCGCCATCTCGTACGAGTACTTACATTAATATAAACTACAAAATTTGACGTAAGTATTTTAATTTTATTCATCCTAACTGAATTCAATCCTATTGGATTTCAGTTTAATTCTTATTTATTAACATTTTTTTTATTAAATATTTTTACTAAGTAGGTGGTACTAACTTACTGCTTTTAGTTAAAAGGTACTTTTAATAAGTACCGCTTTTCCTTATATTCCACGGGTGAAAGTGAATATTTGAAACACGATGTTTTACGCAAAAAAAAAAAATCCCGCACAGCCCGGTACGTTAGAAGCGAGCATCGTTTGATTTGATAACAAAACGCTCCCTAAATAATTCCAAAAATTAAAAACAAAATCATCCGAAATTCATTTTTTCAACTGGCAGCACGACCGCAGCCGTGCTACTCTTAGCTGAACCGGAAATACTCAAATATATAAGTTAAATTAAATTTCTCAGTTTCTTGACTTGATAATCGCAATAATTAGGTGGGTGGTCAAAATATTTTTTTATTTGATTCCAGCTCCAAATACTTAAAAAAATATTATTTGTAATTTTTTTAAGTACCTACTTGGTACCTACAGTAATTTTATTTGGTAATTTTTATTGACCTCTTTATTTTTGTAAAATATATTTTTACTTGTCTATGATCAACTATCGGGATCGGCTTATATTTTTAAGTTATGGCTATTTTTAATGGTGTGTTACTTACTTAACATTTTTGATTTATTGATTTATTAAATAAAAATAAAAATCACTACTGCAATAAAATGCAATTGAATATCTTAGAGAATGCCAGCATAAGTCCAGTAAAACGACTTTATGATATCAGCGGATGACACGTCTGCATAGTTCTATTGCAACCTCGCAAATGAACATTCCGGAGCAAGAGCAACCTTGACTAGACATATGAAACATCAAAATATAAATTACCCATTGAGTACAGGAAACCCGGAACACAAGTTATTAATCACATTAAAATCAACTAAACATATTCACTAGTATAATAACAAGTTAAAGTTTCCTTTCACAGTACACATTTTTTTACACTTGCGAACACGTCAACGTTTCAAAACAAAATGGCGAAAACGCGCATCGTTCAATAAAGACCGACCGCGCCGAATCCACGAGAAGCTTGTTCAACATGTGCGACACAAATAGACTGTCTTTCTATCCTTGTCGCGCATCATAGCGGGATTTTGAGACAAGGGAGTTGCGTGAGCGAGATAACAACATTTCGAAATCACGAGCCACTTTGAATGTGGACTTCAAACGAGTCGGACGTATGGCGGCGGAGTGACGGAAAATTCTATAATGAACCGCGTTAATTTAAAACAAGCATTATTAATTTATTGTTGCACTAATGCACAGTGGCTTTTAAATGTAACTGAGATCTTGGAGTTAGTCTGCTTACTCCGTTAGCAAAATTATATAGGCGTGAAGAATTTAACTACGAATGTAGGTTACCGACCGAGGTTATGTCATCAATAGAATAAAAAACGGTTTGCAGAGAAAAATGTATCTTTAGAGAGTGTTTAGTTCATTTATTGTTACCAAGTGAGTTTATTGACCCTAACTAGATCACAGAAATTAACAGGTAAACCTGAACTTGCCCGGGCAGACGTGTATCTATCTGTATTATGTTTCTCAAGCATTTCAAAAGGCTCCGAATGCTAAAGTGAAACTCGTAATCATAGCAGATAAGAACCCCTACTAAGTACCTTTATTTTTAGTGAGAACAACAAGAATAATAAGTACGTAAATAGAACCAATAGTTAATGACGAGAAAGGGCAGGTAAGTAAATCAAACTACTTATTAAAAGATTCAGTGATATCGACGAAAATTGTGGGAAATAAAATAAACCAAAATAATAATTCAATACTAAATTCAATTCAAAATAATAATTCAATAATAAGGTCTTTAGACAACTTCGTTACTAGAACACGACTGGTTTTCGATCAAAACTCGATTAGTGTATTTTGCGCGCCTAGTAGGGGTTGACATGAAAAAATTGAGCGCGTAGCAGCCAAGTTAGCTTGTTTCCATTGTTATAATCATTGACTTATATCTTTTTATATTATGTCAAGCCTACCTGTTAATTTACTTATTTATTTATGTAAGTACATTTGAAAGTCACAGAATTATTGCCTATAAGTTTTTACCTTGTAAATTACTTAACATCACGCCCGTTTTCCCCTAAGGGTTAGGCAGAGTTGTACCTACTTATAGTACCCACCCACATTTCGCCGGTTACAGTAGCCCGCGAAATTAAAATTTTCTTACGTTTTTTTTGCAATTTGCAGTGTCAGATTGTACGTTGATTAAAAATATGATTCGCGACCGTAACTAATACTACTCCATCATAAATTAGAATTGGCCTCAAATCTCATGATTTCATGAAATAGTCATTCAATAGGGTAACAAAAACTTAGAAAGTTGTATTGATGATTTTTATGATTATGATTTCAATAAATAAATATTTGATACGGCCGCGAATCATATTTAAATCAACATACAACCTAATACCGATTGTAAATTGCAAAAACATTGAATTTTGCGGGCTACCCTGGCGCCTTAAGTAAGTATGTACTTATGTACTTAACATTTCATATTTTTTAAATTTTCAGTGCCTAAAATATTTTAATACGATTATCGTATCGCACGAGTCTTGTTTATGGAACCGTGCCCGCCAGCTGTAACTTGTTTGTTCTTTTAGGGGCGATAGTGTGTTTCTGTGCACACGATTATAAGCTTTGCAGCTTTAAGATAAAGTTTACTTTTACCTGTATGAACGCTTCTGTACTTACATTCTTTGACCTTCGTGCAGTCAATTATCCAACGGTTATTTATAAAATACCTTAGTTTGTGACGTAATTTTTTAGTGTAGGTAAGTATGTATCATCATTATTCAAACCTCAAGACATAGCGCTGCGAACAATACAGTGAAGCATGCGCAAAACTACACCTCGCTCTGTGCATACACCATACACGCTCACACGCACGCATTTACACCGAACCGAACTACAATAATTAAACTACACCTCATTACGAAACCAGAAACTTACTGTTGACAGCGCTGTCTTGATTTTTAGGGTTCCGTACCAAAATGGTAAAAAGGATATGGTGCGACTCTGTCTGTCTGTCACAGCTGGATATCTCAAGAACTTATACTAATGCTATCAACTTGTTTGGAACAATTTTATATGACGTTTACCCAACTATTTTGCAAATAAGAAAGAAATAAAAAAATCACTAATAGCATGTGCGGTATCAGATGAAAGAGCGCTGTTTGCACAACATTCATTCCACCAATTTTTCATTTTTTTTAAGCTGCATAGTTTTCGTCTTTTGATGAAAAATGTAAAAAAAATACCGTTCCAGCCCCTTATCTCCGAAGTTTACAAAAATCATAAATTATTCAATTGATAGAAGTTTATGTAAAGATTACGGGAAAAATAAAACGATGTATCTAAATAGCACACTTTTTCAGAAATCTGAACGGAACCCTCGGTGCGCGAGTCCAACTCGCTCTTGACCGGTTTTTTATATTTGTATGGGTAGGAGTCTAGGACGTAATTAGTATTATTTTCATAAAATAAGAAGCAATGCAGGGCAATACTGAATTTTCGCTATTTATTTCAAGAGCACGTCCTCCCCACTCTCACTCTCACCTCACTTTTACGTGAATGTCACGGTATCATTAACATCGCCTAAAAGTTGTTTTACGAAAACAAATGCCGCATAATCAATTTTTAAATTATGTACCTAGGTAATTCTAAATTCGCTTGAGTGATCGAATGCAACCAGAGCAATGATATTCTATTAAACTAATTTATTATAAAGCATTACCATACCTTACATCTTTTTGAAAAAGGAATACGCATTTATTATGCAGTTATGATTATTAAATAAAATTACGAAAACCCTACGAGGCCGTATGAGCTTGATGCCTTTGCTTTTCCGACAAAAAAATATTAGTCTAGGAATTTGCCGCGTTTTTGTTTTCTTCAAATACATTAACGTTAAGTTTATTTTAAATAAATGCTTATCTCATATTATTATTGTGTTAATTTTTTCGCAAATGGTACGAAAAGCCTACTTTTCGTACCATTTGCGAAAAAATTAACCCATATTACTCTACCTATAGAGTATTTTCCTCGGTGATAAAGCTGTCTTAGTCTTGGGTGAACTTAAATCCCTCGCTACACTCAGGACTCGTCTTAAATCCCTCGCTTCGCTCGTGATTTAAGTTTTTAACACCCTCGCTACACTCGGGAGTAAACCTCGAGTCCTTCGTTACGCTCGCGATTTAAATCGTCACCCGCGACAGAAGACACTCTTTATCCCCTTGGTTAATAATCTACTATTGTAGGACTGTCGCTCGAGCCGCTGGGGTCATCGCGGGTTGTTTGAAAAAGATACCGTGGCCCTGGGCCCTGGCATAGGCAACTGAAGGAACACGGGTGCGTTTTAGTCAGTAAAAGTCTGACACGCCCTTCCGCTCCACCCAGAGCGGGACAAGTCATTTGATGATTGCTCATCCACACAAAAAAAAAAACAAAAAAAAAAAAAAACAGTCGTCGTGCAGTGCTTTATGGAAACCTTTGAAATCGTTCAAAGGTTCCCTAAATTATTTTCGGAAAAACTGAACTTTGTCGAATTAAATGTGACTGGTCCAATTTGGGGGGATGGGCTGTGGTAGCCCGCGAAATTAAAATTTTTTCTTTAGGTTTTTTGTAAATTGCAGGTCCGTGTCGGGTTGTATCTTGGTCGAAATATGATACGCGACAATAAAGCATAAGTATGTATTTACTTACATAATTTTAACCATAAAAATCATCAACTACCTACCTACACGTCTCCAAGTTAGATTTTGTGCAGATTCGTCGGATTTCTAACTTAGAGAGATGTACTTATTGATAATTTTTATGGTTAAAATTATTTTTATTGTCGGTCAACAACAGAAGTCGGTTAACACAACTACTTTTTGACATCATTTAAATTATCACAAAATGATACGATAACCTGCTTTTTAGCATTTCATAAAGTAGATAAGAGTTAATTTTCTTTAGAATTTACATATGTACCGATTTTAAAGAAGTATTTTTCTCAATAATTAGAAAATACAAGTGTTAATCGACTTTTGTTGCTGACTGTACTAATAAATAATAATAAACATTATAGAGGACACAGTTGCTCATTTGCCTGAACTAGGTAGAACCTGTGTTTCAGGCTACAAAGGTGCTTAGAATTTTAAAAATATAAAATTAACAACGTACAAGACTACTTAAAACTTATATTAACTTAAAAGACTAACATGTTTTATTTACAAACAACGAGTAAATCCTCTGTCTCACTGTATGCTATGCTAAGTAAAAATTGCAGAATAATCTTTTTACAGTCGTAGGTAATTATTTAATTTATAGACCTACTTATACAGCGTGTTTTTTTTTGATATCCCATAACTCTAGGGTATTAATCGCGAACCCAAAAAAAAAATCAGCTGCCCCCTACATTTATGTTTGCATAACTCGTCAAAATGTAGGGAGCAGCTGATTTTTTTTCGCGATTTTGGGTTCGGTCCCATAATAAAAGTTGTTCATACATTAATACCCTAAAGTTATGGGATATCAAAAAAAACACCATGTATATTACGGCTTATAGACTGCTAGGTGCACACGGCATTGTAGGTAGGTACCTACTGCACGTTATTTTGCGGCATTAAATGTTACCGAATAAAAAGTGGCGCATACATTGAGTATAGACCACGGAGGTATAGACCCCTTCGCACGTCGTCGAATATTGTAAAAAACGTGCATAGTATTGTGGTATTGCCGTGTGAAACCGCGGTATAATAATTTATGTAATAGGTCGCGGTCGCGGACCTCGAAGGTCGCGGTGGTAGCGTTCTGTTGCTATCTCGCTCTAAAGTATATGTACCTACCTAATCAATAAAATGAAACTGCGCCGCAGACACGACCGCGCAGGCGCGCAGCCAGCAGCAGTCTTTATTTAGTCTGCTTATTCTGCTTACGCCCCCTCTACGTTTACACATAGGTACAGAAATCCAATAAGTACTTACATAAAAGTGGTAAAAGGCCTAGGTTCAGGGTTTAAATAAGCTAACGAAATATCATGTGATCATATCAATGTCACTTTGAACCTATACGCGATTGTAGAAATAAGATAAGTAGATTGGTAGAAATAGAATTGCTCCGAAACGAATGCCATTTGTCTAGCTAGGCCCTGTTATAGTTTTTTAATTTTGTAAAAACAAACAGTTCAAAATGTTTTAAACAAGAGATTTTTTCTTTTCTGGCGTTTCGTTAATTTTTAGACTAGGTACTATTTTAAAATTAACCTGGTGTGGCTGACACTGGCTTGGCCACCATCAGGGATTTTACTTTTGATAACACAAAGATTTAGTCGTTAATTAGTCGAAATTTATCGCCAAATTTCAGAATTTGTCGGTCACTGGTTCAAAAGTTATAAGGGGTCATTGGTGGCCGATCTGGAGAGAGTCTCCCCAGCTTGGCCACCTTTATATCTCAAAAACTAGGGCACCTAGCGAAGATCTGTTTTCTCCCAGATTTAGTCGCTAATTAGTCGAAATTAGTCGCCAAGTCACAGATTTAGTCGGGTCGGGCTTAGTTTAGAAGATATAATGAGTTCAATTTTTAAGTATAGTTCAAGAGCTAGATTGAAGAGTTTACGATAAAATTTTTGATCTAGCTCTTGGTCTATACTTAAAAATTGAACTCATTATATCTTCTAAACTAAGACCCAACTAAATCTGTGACTTGGCGACTAATTTCGACTAATTAGCGACTAAATCTGGGAGAAAACAGATCTTCGCTAGGTGCCCTAGTTTTTGAGATATAAAGGTGGCCAAGCTGGGAGACTCTCTCCAGATCGGCCACCAACGACCCCTTATAACTTTTGAACCAGTGACCGACAAATTCTGATATTTGGCGACAAATTTCGACTAATTAACGACTAAATCTTTGTTTTATCAGAAGTAAAATCCCTGATGGTGGCCAAGCCAGTGTCAGCCACACACTAACCTGAGGAAACATTTTCAAAAATCGATCAGAATAACATAGTAGGTACTAGATCATAATTATACCCATGATATACCTACATAATTAGTACATAATTATTGTAGGTATAGCCCGTGCGCGTCAACATGGCACCTCACCTGGCTCGAATGAATTGCGTTTAAAGAACTGAGTGCAAAACATTTTTGAGTTGTAATTTAGTTTTTAGGGTTCCGTACCAAAATGGTAAAAAATTAACCCTTATGGTGTGACTCAGTCTGTCTGTCACAGCTGGATATCTCAAGAACTACTAATGCTATCAACTTATTTGGAACAGGTTTAGATGACGTTTACCCAACTATTTTGCAAATAAGAAAGAAATAAAAATATTTATATTTTTTTTGCAACAGGGACTGAAAGGGGGTCTTAAAATTCAAAGTGGGGCTACTAGGGCATGTGGGGTATCATATGAAAGAGCGCTGTTGCACATTCTCATTTTTTTTTTCCTTTTTTTTAGCCGCATAGTTTTCGACTTTTGATGAAAAATGTAAAAAAAAATACCGTTCGGGGTCCCATATCTCCGAAGTTTGCAAAGCGAAAAATCTGAAATTATTCTATGTGATAGAAGTTTATGTAAAGATTACAGGAAAAATAAAACGATGTCTCTAAATAGCACAGTTCCTTCTTCAGAAACCATCAACAAAAATTACATATAAGTGAGTGTACGGAACCCTCGGTGCGCGAGTCCGACTCGCTCTTGACCGGTTATACCGGGCTATTTTTCACAGCTGTCGGACGTGGGGTAATTTTCTATGGACGCTGCAACTTCTCCTTTATTATTTGCTTTAAGAAAATATATATATTTTTGTACTTTTTTCGGTAAATATGTTTTGAAATGATTAATATTCCTTAATTATAAGTATTTTAATGTAACACAATTATTTTGCGCGTTTATACACTGCGCGTGGCCCGACACGCACTTGGCCGGTTTTTTTATAAGTCTGGGTACTTACCTACTTTTTTTTGTAATCAATCTATGTCGGTATCGGTATGTAATGTAACACATACTGAACCACTACAATAGGTACACCCTGTTCGTCCAATCTATCTGCCTAGCCTTTTTACCCGACCGCGCCAGAAGCAGGGTTATGTTTTTCGAGAGTATGGATGTATGTATACATAGAATTAATTACTCTAAGTATGTATAATTGTTTGGCACGCTCTGCGGTGTGGCTGACACTGGCTTGGCCACCATCAGGGATTTTACTTTTGATAACACAAAGATTTAGTCGTTAATTAGTCGAAATTTGTCGCCAAATATCAGAATTTGTCGGTCACTGGTTCAAAAGTTATAAGGGGTCATTGGTGGCCAAGCTGGGGAGACTCTCCCCAGCTTGGCCACCTTTATATCTCAAAAAACTAGGGCACCTAGCGAAGATCTGTTTTCTCCCAGATTTAGTCGCTAATTAGTCGAAATTAGTCGCCAAGTCACAGATTTAGTCGGGTCTTAGTTTAGAAGATATAATGAGTTAAATTTTTAAGTATAGACCAAGAGCTAGATCAAAGATTTTATCGTAAACTCTTCAATCTAGCTCTTGAAGTATACTTAAAAATTGAACTCATTATATCTTCTAAACTAAGACCCGACTAAATCTGTGACTTGGCGACTAATTTCGACTAATTAGCGACTAAATCTGGGAGAAAACAGATCTTCGCTAGGTGCCCTAGTTTTTGACATATAAAGGTGGCCAAGCTGGGGAGACTCTCCAGATCAGCCACCAATGACCCCTTACAATTTTTGAACCAGTGACCGACAAATTCTGATATTTAGCGACAAATTTCGACTAATTAACGACTAAATTTTTGTGTTATCAAAAGTAAAATCCCTGATGGTGGCCAAGCCAGTGTCAGCCACACCGCTCTGCGGCCTGAACGGCTCGATGGATTTTAACTTGAGAGGTGTCGTTAGATTCGTATGTACTGTGAGAGGACACTGGGTATCACACTATCACACTAATACTATAAAGGCGAAAGTTTGTGAGTGTGTTTGTATGTGTGTTGTGTGTGTTTGTTACTTCTTCACGCTCAAACGGCTGGACCAATTTATCTAATATTTGGTATGGAGGTAGCCGACACCCTGGATTTACACATAGGCTACTTTTTATACCGGTCTACGCGGGTGAAACCGCGAGGCGCAGCTAGTAAGTAAATAAAACACAAATTCAGCAGACAATTGTATTCCAAAGATACATCATTTCTATTCTACTGCAGCAACATAAACTTAAACATACGCTTTTTAATACTGACTAGAAACAATACAAGAATACAACACATATTCTTATGATAAACTTAGGAAACTAAATGTTTTGGGAATGTTTTAATTTAATATAAGATACATAGCACTCAAGCCCCCAGTCTATTCATTTTCCCTGTATTCTTGTTGTTATCACTTAGACATTTCTTTTAGAGATCCAGCCTGCAGTGGCAAAGAGACTCGCATCTTCTGCAATACTGAGGTAAGAAATGGAAAGAACCTGCAATTCCGTTGATCATAGGACTAACAAACACCTTCAACAGCTTAGCTGCCATTCCCTTGTCTAACCATAATACCCTACCCCTTTAACTTTCAAATGTTATATAGTAAATTATTTTACTCATAGCCAACATAAAAAAAATTAGACCTCAAGATTACAAAGTGGCACTACAAAAGGTTTCTGTTAGAACAGTTGTAAAACTAACATTTAGTGGTTAAATATTGACATTACATCATTATTTTGGTTATAATTATAATACTGATGATGATAATGTCTTGAAATTGATTTTTTTAAGCATCAATTTGCATGTGGTACAAGTCTTTGGTATCATATTCTGAAACAAAAAATAATTATATGTTGGTACAATCAAAATCAAATGGTTACTGAAAGGGCAAATATTGTTAATAGGTAGCCAAAAGTCATCTACTGCTGGACATAGGCCTTCCCCAAGCACTACCACTTTGACCTGCATCCTAATCACGTAACACACTACCTATCAATCGAAATCTGAATCATTTTGAAGCAAATTGCTAATCCATTGTGTCAAATGTTCGAAAAATGTGTCTGCTTTACAGCATAAATAATAATAATGTTCTTGAACTGTCAAAATGAAACTGTTTCCATTTGATAGTGTGTTATGCAATTAGGGTGCTGTTCTGTGCTTTTCGCACCAAGAGGTTTCCTGCAGCCCATTTTTTCGGTACTATCCTGACATCTTGGCAAATATAACTTCACCTGGCTTCAGGGTGTAATTTACGATTTTCCAAGTAGCTAAACCACCTTTTACTCTGTCTTGCACACATACCATTAGTCTAACAGTAATTACAAAAATAAATTACCTTTCTCCTCGATACCATTCTTCTTGTCCAATGCCTTCTTCAGCGTAGCAATGGTGGCAGACAAGTTATGAACACCCAACATCAGGTCCCACGCCTGCACAAAGTTGTTGTTGCTCTCTGGAAAAGTAACAAATAAGTACTTTGAAAATACCTTCATGCTTCTGATCGCGGCCGCACACTGTAAAATTTTTGTAGGTCCTACAATTTGATACATTATTGATGACTACTGTTTCATTTAGCTCCTACAAAAAATTTACCACCAATAATTATTGTATGCCATCTGCGAATACCTATACCTCACAACAAGCAAGGTAAAATAAAAGTTTTAGGTTTATATTTCACAATAACAAAAGAAACGAAGCTAACTGCAAAAGTATTACACCATCATCATCTGCCTAGCCTTTTCCTATAACCTATGGATTTGCCGAGTGGAAAAAGAAAAGGGAGGCGTTTGCCCTACAGTTCGACAACACAGGCTAAATTAAATAATATAATTCCATTATGAAGGAAATTACAATAAATTGCATTCAAAATTTTAAACAGAAGGTTTTTATCCATGGATTAGTTTTCGATGCGAGTCAAACCGCGAGCAACAGCTAGTAATAAATAACATAACGCACAGCTAGATAATAAATTAATTATACGTGGGTATTATAAGTGGGTATTAATATGGGGTAAACTTACTGTCGTGAATAAGATGCTCGTAATAATTGGTCGCTAAGACTGGGCTCAGCTTAGACATTTTGAACGGTCCGATGTATGTAGGTTCTCCTTCTTTAACAGTCATTTTCCTTGAAGTACGATAATCGATAACTATAATAATAATCGTCAATCGGCACAGGCAGATGAACTTGCTTGCACAGCACAGACACAAACACAACACAGACCAAAAGTAGTATAGTATTAGTATTGACAGCACCAGTGACAGTAACCACAACAGTAACCAGTAACCATGCCAGTAACACTCAGTGGGGTCGAACCACTGACGTATAAATCATATACGTCAGTGGGTCGAACGAACGTCATGGAGAGAGATCGGTAGAGTTGCCAGCTAAAATCGGTATTTTTGTACCCAAAATCGGTACTTATTTGAGAAAAAAATGCAATATTCAATCAAATTCGTTTATTTATTGAAAAAAAAACTTACAGACCAATTTATAACAATCACACTTATGTAATAATTATTTTTTATATCAATATTCTTTGGCCATAGCCGCGGTCATCTTCGAATTAATTTGAAAATCATATCAATTAGCGGTAATAAAGAGTCGTTTTGCATGTAATAGACCAGTGATTGATTCAGTAGACAGCCTATTTCACTGTTTTGTTTTCAAAAGATTAATACCTATGTGAAAATATGCGTTAGCAGATGAATGGGGAAGTGATAAAATACATATAAGATGAAATTAGACAACAAAGGAAACATTTGAGTTTCATCGCCACGCTTTAGTAAACTTACTTCATCCCAAAATAGTTCTACATCATCAGGAAATGTTTTGATTTGTTCACAATTTCTTAAAATGCGCCTCTCTGTATCAATATCCTGAAAATTATTGCTCTGAACAATATTGGGAAAGAGCCTACTCATTAGAAACTATCGAAGCAGTTCACACGCAAAGCTGTTTGTAGATGGCGCTCTGAACGACTGGTAAATCCAAACAATTTGACAATCGTTTGTTATGTCAAATCAATGAAAGACGGAAAGTCGATCATGTGCCACCTAGCGTGATAAAAGTTAGTTTTCCTCCCCATTTTAACATTTTTTGGATCAATTATGTCTAAACCTTTTATTGGATTATTTTTCAATGGAAACGCATGGTTATTTGCTTACAAGCTTCGATATAAAAATCTAGGCATCTGCTAAAGGTACCTACTTCCCGTTGACCTATCTATAATAATGAAATTTGGCAAGAAGCAAGGTCTCACAGCATTAAGTAGAAGAAAAAGTCCGAAAATATTACAAAAAAACCTTTTTTTTGGGATTACATTAAGTACAATGTTAAGTTTGTTTTTCGGAAAAAAATATTTTAACTACGGAACCCTTCATTGTGCGTGATCCGGCACGCACTTGGCCGGTTTTTTTTTTTGCGGAATAGCTCTAACATTATCATAGCCAAAAGTAAGGAATTTTAGTGATACTTTAGCTAATTTAGTTCGGTGTACAAGAGAATGCTGTAAATTGGAAAAAACGTAGAAAATTTGAATTTCACAGGCCACCTTAGCGCATCCCCCTTAATCAAATTGTGAGTTCAAATGAAAGATTTTCATGACGGGGCGTTACGGGGTAGAACCTAAACTGTGGAAGGTTTTAAATTAGGAAATAATAAAATACATGGATATTATAATACAGCTTTATTAAAAAAAACATCCATCAATAAATTGTTAACTGTGTATTAACTTATAAGAGTTATAATTAATTATAAGTGATGTGACTACCTACTACTTATAATTTAAAATAACAAAAACATGCTCTCCTTATTTATTCGTTTGGGCCAAAGGCTATGAGCCTTTAATTTTCGTAACATTAGGAACATTCTTTTATCAAAAAATCTAGACGTGATTACGGTTAGCACGGCGTGCGTGGGCAGGTAGGCCACACGCTGGTTAAGGTAATTGAATGCGAGAAGTGCAAGACCAGTCGCTGTAGGCAATGCAATTCATGGGAAAAGCCACCGTCAGACGAGACGTCTTAAAACTGACATAATAATGATGATCACAAGTATTTGAAGCAGTAAGCTTATTAAATGACTACCTATACAGTTTGAAACAACAAAAAATAATCTTAGATCTTATTTAATTATCACAGTGAGCGTCGTCTTTGATCTAAAGTACCTAACTAATATACAAGATTAGCATTGAATTGTTCACATTTCTAATGTGGTGTAAGTCTAGCGTAGTTATTAAGAAGAGGTGCAAGTTGGACAAAGTCTGATCGGAAAAACGAAATGCGCGCGTAACATCATAGTAAATAGTTTAAATGTTCCGAATTCCGAAAGCACCTACTATCTGGGATTTCGGCAGCCAGTTCTCCCATAATGTGCACCACAGATTCACGCTTTAGTCTTCTTTTTCGTGTCGTTGGCACGATAGTTATTCAAATTTTGTTGGCCCAAAACTTCGCCATTTCCACGGCGTTATAGTCCTAAACACCCAAACAGCCGATGAAATCATCCTAATGACATCATCGTCATAATTGCGGAGGCGCAGGAACAGACTGACGGAATGCTGTACAGTCTAAATTTTTAATACATAAAGCTTTTCAAGTTTGGTCACATATGTCAACTACGTGTGCCTACGTTAACTGCTCCTGTCGTGTAGGCTTTAATGAATGAATCCATGAAACCCTAAGTCCAAGTGAAGCAGTTAAGAAACAGCACTATTTACTTACCTCATTTTTTTAAATTTGTGTTGGCATATAATAGATAGTTGGAGATCTACTGCAAATTAAGGTAACCTATTATAAGTTTTATTGTAATTAGAATACTAAATTCTGAAGTAAGTCTATACCCTCTCTTAAATTTGTGCATACTGTTCTTTTTTTTTTCTTTTTATTTACGTTAGCCTTAGATTCTGCTGATAATGTTCTGGTGGTCGCTAGACTCGACTCAGAGTCTAACCACACACTTATATTTCTCATTATGGGCAAAGTACACTTCTCAAGGTGGGCTCTTAAAGAAGGCAAGAAACGATTGCTCCTTAAATCTGTTGTAACACTTAATTGTGCATTTAATAATAATGGATATATTGTGTGATAAGTACAGCTTGAATAATTTCTACTCACTCGATAATTTCTAGGTTTTTTTTCTTCCTTTGGTTGTTTTATGGTTTTACTCACAGCACAAAAAATTATATCTAACATTATCAGTTCCTTTGTGGAAATTTCTTTTAAATGGGTACATTCAATAACAGTTCTGTGTTTAGGTATTTTTCCTACATGTACCCGAACAGAACTATTTTTTTTGTCAAGTGTCGTGCTTTCTGGCATTAGTAAATCAAAAGCGTCTTTATCTAAGGGTTCAGTTTTTTTATCCTTTGATATCATTTCTAATGCCGATAGGGACAAATTAAATGAAACGAATTTATTTGTATTTCTGGGCTTAACAGGTTCCTCTACGTCTCCTGAAAATCTTACTGTGATATTAACTTTTTTGCTGACCAAATCATTTGTGTGCCTTGCAGATTTATTTAAAACTGTAAGTTTGGGTTTCTTCGTATTTGAAGGCTTGCAACAGCAACTGCAATTTGTCGCAGAACATGGGTGGGCACTCCTTATATAGTTTACAGTGTTAGGTAAAGCGCCAAGTGCTAGCAAACGACCAGCAAATTCTTCGCGTTTATACCAACAACAAATACTACCCACGATATTATTTCCTGTTTTCAATCTTAGATTTGAAAATTTTCGGTCGTCTCCACTGTTTTTTAAGTATAATTTAATCTCGCCATCTGCTCCGATTGCATAATATTCTCCTCCAAAATCAATATTTGTTGAATGTAATAATGGCAATGTATTCTCTATCACAGGACTATTATTTTCTTCGAGTTTAGGAACGGCACTCATCGATTTCGAAAGTAGTGTTTTTCTTGATTTATCTGAAAGTGGTAGTGATGCATGCACTTCTGTCATTCTCTTTAACCAAATGCTGGGTGATTCTAAAGGCTTCAATAAGCTTGGCCTTACTGATGATGTGAGTTGTGTGTTAGTTTTGTTTCTACAGCAGCAACGGCAAAGATTAACTGCACATTTGTGTGGTTTTCTCATGAACCTCAGTGTTTCACGAGGAAACATCGCTAAACTCTTTTCTCTGTCATACCAGCAACAGCAGGAAACATGTGAAACATTTTTATCCATTCTGAGTGAATGGAAAATATTAGAATTACTTTTATCAATACGAAACTTGGTATATTCCTTAATGAAATAGGATTTGTCTAGAGAATACATGTCGGCTTCTTTAAGTTGCAGATCATATATTATTCTACTTTGCTCTTGCTGCTTACGTGATTGGCTGTATGTTCGTAATGGTACATCACTGACTATGGGACATATTTTTTCAACAATTTCTGAATTCCTGCTTTCGGTACTTTGTGTACGTAGTAAAGTATATTTAATGTCTTCAAGCACAACTTCCACGGGTTTGCACATGGATAACAGATTGTTGTTATCTTCAGCTATTCGGGCAACTTTTCTATTGAAAGTATTTATATCACAAGTTAAATCTTCGTATGAATAATGAGAATGTATTGTGTGAGTATATTTTCTTTTCCAATTTATCTTAGGTTTACTCTCTTTGATTATTGAATTGATGATGGTGTCAACGCCCATGTCGGTTGTATCGTCCTTGAATATGTTCATTTCATCTAGTTTCGTCGTATAAACAATTGGATTGCGTATTTCATGCTGAAATTTTAGTTCAGGTTCCTCTTCGTCGAAGCTTCCCGAAGCCCCATCGCTGAAGTCCATCATTACCTAAAACAGAAAACATGTAAGTAGGTACCTAGTATAAATATTAAGTTGCTTTAGCGACGAGCCGGCGCGGCGAGCGCGGCGGCCATTCATTTTCAAATTGTTACTACTGTTGGTTGACGTTCTGCGATTCGTTTCCACCGCAGGTATCTACTTTTTACTTATAGTCGCAAAGACATACCTAGCAGAAATCCTAACTAAAATAAAATTATAAATGCGAAAGTGATTTGGCATAATACCTACATAAATTATGTTAACTACGCATAACCTCAAATATGGTTGTCGAAACAAAAATCTCGGAGACGTAAGTAGGTATACTTTTTTTAAATTGGGAATATTACGTAAAACTGGGACAGCAGATGGCGCCACTTTGACACGATGTAAACAAAGCAATAATTTTTCAATATTATTTAAACTAAGGAGGTTGCGCTAAGGTAGCCCGCGATATTCAAATTTTCTTACGTTTTTTGCAATTTGCAGGTCAGTGTCAGGTTGTATGTTGATTAAAATATGATTAGCGGGCGTAACTAACATGGTTATAATCATTAGAATCAGCAATACAACTCCATAAGTTAGAATTGACCTCAAACCTCATGATATCATGAAATCGCTAGATTGCAATGGTGCCCTCTACCGGGAACAATTGCCAGTAAGGTTCCTTAAGTACCCAATACCCACCCATCATCCAAGGAGGTTGCAAGGAGGACATATTTAAGGACGAGAGAAGGATGAAGAGGGGAGGGAAGGAGGAGGCGTTTTTTATTATTTTTAAGGGGGTATGTTTGTTCAAATTCTATAAAATTCAAAGTCCTGACTGACTAACTGATATATCAACGCACAGCCCAAACCGCTGGACCTATACTAGAAAGGTTTAGGTAGCAAAATAAAGGTAAGCAATCTTGATGTGACTTTTAATCAAACACATATTAAACAAATAAACAACTGCTTAAACTAATGGTTCAATTGATTTAGTAATCATTGTATGTATTTACATTGGTTTTTAGTTGCACTTTATTTTTAAACTGAGGTTTTAAAATAAAAAAAACGGTCAAGAGCGAGTCGGACTCGCGCACCGAGGCGAGGGTTCCGTTCCGATTTCTGAAAAGTGTGTGTGTAGAGACATCGTTTTATTTTTCCTGTAATCTTTACATAAACTTCTATCACATAGAATAATTTCAGATTTTTATCTTTGCAAACTTCGGAGATAAGGGGGGAAGGGCATTTTTTTTTACATTTTCCGTCAAAAGTCAAAAACTATGCGGCCTAAAAAAAATGAAAAATGTTTGAGAATGTGCCAATAGCGCTCTTTCATATAATACCCCACATGCCCTAGTAGCCCCACTTTGAATTTTTAAGACCCCCTTTCAGTGCCTATTACAAAAAAAATATAAATATTTTTATTTCTTTCTTATTTGCAAAATAGTTGGGTAAACGTCATCTAAAACTATTCCAAATTTCAAGTTGATAGCATTAGTAGTTCTTGAGATATGCAGCTGTGACAGACAGACAGACAGACAGACGGACAGACTGAGTCACACCATAAGAGTTCCTTTTTTACCATTTTGGTACGAAAAAGATAAAAGACACATCAAGATTGTTTACCTTTATTTCACTACCTAAACCTTTCTAGTATAGACTTGCAATTTTGCACATACCATAAAATACACTGTATTTTTATTTAAAAAAAATGTATATATAACTTAACACTTTTCTTGATAAAGTTAAATTTTAAAAGTATATTCAGCTTTTGCTAGTGACCACAAACTATTTTTGATGTGTGTATGTATGTAACGTTATTGGAACTGCAATAAATTAACACATTATAATCCATTATTCCAAACAAATATACTTACAACATTTTTATAGATGTATAGGTGTTAATGATAACATGTTTTGTAATGTTGTGTTATGTATGTGATATGATGGTGTTGCTGACTCCTGTAACACATGTACCACCTAGCTCAGAAGTCAGGGCTTCAAATTGAAACTGTTACTCCATTGTTAATTTGTTATGTCAATAAAATATATTTTAAGTACCTACTTATATATTTTTTTTTTTGGTTAATGATTGTCCACGCATTTCTCCGAAACTATTAATCGGATTGTGATATTTTTTTTAATGGCTTACATTTATTTTCATCAAAATTGGTTCAGTAGTTTTCAAGGTATGGACTAATACGTGTCAGTGTGACGGCCTGTCTTATTTTTACGAGCTGCGGGTGTGGTGTCAAAGGGAAAACATATCAAAACCTTAGTCAAATTCTAGTGCAAATGCAATATTTACTTACAACATGATAACTACTTATTACAAACAAATATTCCAGTTCTAAATTACGAAATAAAAAGTAAGTAACACTTAATTATTTTTTTTTAAATAACTCGATTTCAAAAGAAATTAACTCAAAATTATGAAATAAGTTTAATTATTTCGGTGCCAAACAATGATATTATAATATAATTGGTGCCAAAAAACAAAAATACGAAATTAAAGTTACTTAAGTATTTCATAATTTTGAGTAAATTTTTTGAAGTCGACATAATTTTTTATGTAAATGTCCTGTCTTAGCTATGAATATTCTAGTGTAAACGCGTGAAGTTAAAATTGTCCAAAAGGAGTGGTTAAGTTTTCTGAAATTTTCCAAATTTCTGCGAAATTTTCTTAATTTTTTCTTTCCTTCTCCTGACAATAATAAACAACAAAAAAAGAATTAGCGAAATTGTTCCATCCGTTTACGCGTGATGCGATGACCAAGGGAAATAGGGATTCATTTTTATATACTTATATGTATAGATTTTGTAATTCTCTGTTAAGTAGGTACATAATTTAGCAGTTGGCAACATTTCAACCCACGAGTAGGTACGACTATAGGTGTGATACTCCCTGGCCGCGCCACAGTGGAAAATCAAAAAAACATGTTTGTAGATAAATTGTACCGTTTATGTACTATACGGAATGAGTAATGAAAAAAATTGTACCTAAAAGAATAATGAAATATAATGAAGTTTTGGTGGCGCGGCCAGGGAGTATTCTCCCTGGCCGCGCCACCACGGTTCTTGTAAACCGTCCGGCGCAGCCGAACATAGTAAACGCTAAAGAATTGTACGGAAATTGTTCTCTTCCGTACGCTATAAAGAGATTCGAAAATTTCATTACTTTAGAAATTATAGGCTTGCGAAGGTGGCGCGGCCAGGGAGTATTCTCCCTGGCCGCGCCACCAAGATTTTTAGGGCGTACCCGGACATAGTATACACTAAAGAATTGTACGGAAATTGTTCTTTTCCGTACGCTATAAAGAGATTCGAAAATTTAATTACTTTAGAAATTATAGGCTTGTGAAGTTGGCGCGGCCAGAGAGTTAGCTTCCTGGCCACGCTACCTACCTACCTGGCTCGCGAGTTATTGAGCGTACCCGGACATAGCTTACACTAAAGAATTGTACGCATTATGCACTATCCAGAAACGAAATAATAATTCGGAAAAATGTAATATCTTAAGAGAAAACATCAAATCAAAATTAAGCGCACCAGCAGAATTGCTGATCTTTGTACCTACTTACTAGATGTGGCCTTCAATTTAGAAGTATAGGGAATAATCTCAGTGAAATGTTGCATAGAAGTGCTAGAAATAAGCAACACAATACGAATCTACATTATTATGCATAACAGGAATAGTTGACCTTCAAAAAGAATATAAGAAATTGGTAGGTAATTTTTATTATTATAGAGTTCCATTAGGTACGGTCAGCAACGAAAGTCGTTAACACTGTTACTTTTACATATCATCTAAATTGATACAAAAAACTTTTTGACAAAAAAAAAAAACCGACTTCCAAAAATCACTACAAAGTGAAAAATAACTTTAATTTCGAAAGTCGGTGTCTTTCGTTTTTTATTTACTTTCTTTTTTTTTGCCACCGACTTCCGAAATCAGTTATTTTTCACTTTGTAGTGATTTTTGGAAGTCGGTTTTTTTTTTTGTTAAAAAGTTTTTATTTCTCGCTTTTTAGTGGGTCTGTTTATAATTTGTATAAATTACAATAGTCTAATGTCAATTGCTCATCACATGTTACAAAATATTGCTTTTCCCGATGCTGGGACGTTAATTGTTGAGGAGTTCTGCTGGTAAGAACCAGGAGAATTCCTCAACAACCACTCACCACACGCATTGTGTGACGAGCGGAAATTGCTTAGCAACCATATTAAAGTAATCGAATCGCAACCCGAGAGATATTTATCATTGAGTAGTTCCGGTAGCCATCTGTGGTCTTCATCATTAGTTCCACTTCACCAAGTGGTGCTTTCCGAGAGCAAATGCATGAGCTACTATAAAAAATACCCAAATCGCTATAGGTGTGCCTATAATATTTGAAGAGTTCCTTCGATTTCTCCAGGATCCCATCATCAGAACTGGATTTTGACAAAAATGGGACCATTTGGAAAGTATACCCTTTCCAACAAAAAAATAATTTTTCAAATCGGATGGCAAGCGACGGAGTTATGCGCGAACATAAAAAAAAAAAAAAAAAATACAAACATCCGAATTGAGAACCTCCTCCTTTTTTAGAAGTCGGTTGAAAATGATCTATTACACTGCTTTTTACCCGACTGCGGCGAAGCCCAAAAGGAGGGTTATGTGTTTGACCTGTATGTATGTATGTCCGTTTCTTTGTTCCCTCGTAACTCTTAGACGAATGAGCGGATTTGGATAAATTATACGTCTTTAGATTTGTCTTGCTGGCGCGAGTGTTACTGGCTACACTAACATCAAAAATAAAGTAAAATGGCGGATTTGGGGTGACATATTGCGGAGTAAGAAATTTTTTTGTCTTCTAATGCCATCGAGTAGGGTATCAAAATAAAGGGTTTTAAAAGGTAATTACAACAATATATACAATTTATATGTTTAAAAGTAATTCGAAGTGACAAATCATTTACTTTTTTTTAATTTGCTTTTAGCAGAGTTAGGACCTCGAAGGCTTGGCTATTTGTGCACTTATCCAAAAAGCGTTTAAATAACCCTGACGGCCAAACTCCTTGCAAGAACTAAATTGTCTGCGAAATCTTTCACATCTGTAAACGAAAAAGCTGGAAATAAAAAAAGTAATTAAAAAAAACTAGAAAACCTGACTGCAGTAAAAAAAGACCCATTCCATTTTTTTTATATTTTCAAACTCAAACGGGTCCCGCCTGCTTCCAACTTTTATTAAATTTAAAATGGGCTTGTTTTTAGCTTTTCAGTTTTAGTTTTTTTACTGCAGTCTGGTTTTTAGTTTTTTTTAATTAGGTACTTTTTTTATTTCCAGCTTTTTAGTTTACAAATGTGAAAGATTTCGCAGACGATTTAGTTCTTGCAAGGAGTTTTGGCCGAGGGGGTTATTTAAAAGCTTTTTGGATAAGTGCACAAATAGCCAAGCCTTCGAGGTCCTAACTCTGCTAAAAGCAAATAAAAAATAAAAAAACGATTTGTCAGTTTGAATTACTTTTAAACATATAAGTTGTATATATTTTTGTAATCACCTTTTAAAACCCTTTATTTTGATACCCTACTCGATGGTATTAGAAGACAAAAACATTTCTTACTCCGCAATATGTAACCCCAAATCCACCGTTTTACTTTATTTTTGATGTTAATGTAGCCAGTGACACTTGCGCCAGCAAGACAAATCTAAAGACGTATAATTTATCCCAATCCACTCATTCGTCTAAGAGTTACGAGGGAACAAAGAAACGGACATACATACATACAGGTCAAACACATAACCCTCCTTTTGGGCTTTGCCGCAGTCGGGTAAAAAGCAGTGTAATAGATCATTTTGTATCAATTTAGATGACATGTAAAAGTAACAGTGTTAACGACTTTCGTTGCTGACCGTAACTAATGGAACTCTATAATAATAAAAATTACCTACCAATTTCTTATATTTTTCTTGAAGGTCAACTATTCCTATTATGCATAATAATGTAGATGATTCGTATTGTGTTGCTTATTTCTAGCACTTCTATGCAACATCTCACTGAGATAATTCCCAATACTTCTAAATTGAAGGCCACATCTAGTAAGTAGGTACAAAGATCGGCAATTCTGCTGATGCGCTTAATTTTGATTTGATGTTTTCTCTTAAGATATTACATTTTTCCGAAATATTATTTCGTTTCTGGGTAGTGCATAATGCGTACAATTCTTTAGTGTAAGCTATGTCCGGGTACGCTCAATAACTCGCGAGCCAGGTAGGTAGGTAGCGTGGCCAGGAAGCTAACTCTCTGGCCGCGCCAACTTCACAAGCCTATAATTTCTTAAGTAATTAAATTTTCGAATCTCTTTATAGCGTACGGAAAAGAACAATTTCCGTACAATTCTTTAGTGTATACTATGTCCGGGTACGCCCTAAAAATCTTGGTGGCGCGGCCAGGGAGAATACTCCCTGGCCGCGCCACCTTCGCAAGCCTATAATTTCTAAAGTAATGAAATTTTCGAATCTCTTTATAGCGTACGGAAGAGAACAATTTCCGTACAATTCTTTAGCGTTTACTATGTTCGGCTGCGCCGGACGGTTTACAAGAACCGTGGTGGCGCGGCCAGGGAGAATACTCCCTGGCCGCGCCACCAAAACTTCATTATATTTCATTATTCTTTGAGGTACAATTTTTTTCATTACTCATTCCGTATAGTACATAAACGGTACAATTTATCTACAAACATGTTTTTTTGATTTTCCACTGTGGCGCGGCCAGGGAGTATCACACCGACTATAGCGCCACCGCCACCCGAGGCCGCGTGTACTAATAGACGGAGGAATACATGTCTATCGTGGAAAGTACGATAAATATTCGGGGCGGGCGTACTGGACTGTGTATTTTTAGGTTAGGTCACAGATTAATAGTTAGGTGAACCTTCACAATATTATATTTATATATAAAGATAATTATTAAAAAAAAGAAGAAAATGTAACTAGCAATACAATACCTACCGTATCCGTATCCATTACAAAAAGTTGGCTTTTCTGACACTTTTAGAGGCTTTCAGGTTCATAAAACGAGATACTGCCTATTAAATCATAATAGGTATTACGAAGATTACGAAAGTCTACAATGATTTGCTAAATTCCGCACTAAAACAGCGTTCGTGACAACAACGCGAGGCCCGCGCGGGGATTAAATGGGGGCGGGGCAGCGGGGCTGTGTGTCTCGAGTCCTCCGCCGCGCGCCGCGCGCCGCGCCGTCACTCGCGTTCGTTCCGAACCTTCGCGAACTTCCGAATGGTTCCGATCCGATACTCGTCGCTTAGCAGAGGGGTAAGAAGAGGAAGGGGGGCTCTCGCCATGCCATGCGAGCGGGCGAGCCGGCACGACGCGGCGCGGCGTCACTCGGCAGGGCCGGCAGGGCGGCGAACAGAACTGGAACTGAGGTGCCCAGGGCGGAGGGGGAAGTAAACCGTACTACACCAGAGTATGTAGGTAGGTAGACTAGGTAGGTAATAATATTACAAACCGAGCGTGGCGCGCGCGACCCGCCCGAAATCTATACTAGTCAAGTAATTTTGTTTACCGACTTTATAAAAAGAGGAGTTTACGTCTTATCTAAATAAATCTCACAAAAAATACCATAATTTTATCTGTAAGAAGATGTAAGTAGGTACTTACTTACATTTACTCGATTCAAAGATCCGTTTGCGAAATTTTAAAAGTAGCTGCTAGCTTCGTAGTCAATTTTGTTAGTCACGCTGTGGTCACGCGGCACGCCACAATATAAATATCTAGATATCTTTACTGTGGTCACGCTCACGCCACCCCTCCCCCCACCAGCTAAACCGTGGTTTTGGGATAGGTACTAACGTGAAAAGTAAGACCGTAAGTTGCGTCATAGCAAATGAGTTAAAAGTTAAAAAAAAACTACTTATAGGGTCAAATTAAATTAGCTAGCGAAACTCCGCAGACGAGATGGGGTACCTATCGTTTTTAGGGTTCCGTACCAAATTGTAAAAAGGAACCCTTATGGTGGTACTTTTGTATTTTTTTTGCAACAGGGACTGAAAGCGGTCTTAAAAATTGAAAGTGGAGCTACTAGGGCATGTGGGGTATCATATATATGAAAGAGCGCTGTTTGCACAATTTCGAACAATTTTTTATTTTTTTAGGCCACATAGTATTCGACTTTTGATGAAAAATGTAAAAAAAATACCGTCCCGCGCCCACTCCCTTTTCTCCGAAGTTTGCATAGAGAAAAATCTGAAATTATTCTATGTGAAGTATAAGTAAGTAAATATTACAGGAAAAATAAAACGGTGTCTTCAAATAGCACACTTTTTCAGAAATCGGAACGGAACCCTCGGCGCTCGAGTCCGACTCGCTCTTGACCGGTTTTTTAAACATGATAAAACAAAAAAGAAATTAATTTAAGTAAGTAATCATGTTTTTTTCTTTGGATCGATTTATGTGACTACACATAGTACACTTTTTTTTGAGTTTTAAAATCAGTTTATTTTTTTGTGTAAACTTCAAAGACGATACAACGTATTATCGATATGGTATACTGTCGATACGGCGTACTATCGATTTGATGTACTGTCGATGTAGCGTACCGTCGATTTAGTATACTGTCGATATAGCGTACTATCGATTTGGTGTACTGTTGATGTAGTGTACCGTCGATTTAGTGTACTGTCGATATAGCGTACTATCGATTTGGTGTACTGTCGATGTAGCGTACCGTCGATTTAGTGTACTGTCGATATAGCGTACTATCGATTTGGTGTACCATCGATTTGGGGTACTGTCGATTCATTAACCCGTCGATGGAACGTTTTCGATACAGCGACCGTCGATGTAGTGACTGTCGATATTATGAACTAGACCCCCAGCGACCATAATGACCCAAAAAAAATCATCAAATACAAGAGACTTTTTTTTAAGTTTTAAAATCAGTTTATTTTTTTGTGTAAACTTCAAAGACGATACAACGTATTATCGATATGGTATACTGTCGATACGGCGTACTATCGATTTGATGTACTGTCGATGTAGCGTACCGTCGATTTAGTATACTGTCGATATAGCGTACTATCGATTTGGTGTACTGTTGATGTAGTGTACCGTCGATTTAGTGTACTGTCGATATAGCGTACTATCGATTTGGTGTACTGTCGATGTAGCGTACCGTCGATTTAGTGTACTGTCGATATAGCGTACTATCGATTTGGTGTACCATCGATTTGGGGTACTGTCGATTCATTAACCCGTCGATGGAACGTTTTCGATACAGCGACCGTCGATGTAGTGACTGTCGATATTATGAACTAGACCCCCAGCGACCATAATGACCCAAAAAAAATCATCAAATACAAGAGACTTTTTTTTGAGTTTTAAAATCAGTTTATTTTTTTGTGTAAACTTCAAAGACGATACAACGTATTATCGATATGGTATACTGTCGATACGGCGTACTATCGATTTGATGTACTGTCGATGTAGCGTACCGTCGATTTAGTATACTGTCGATATAGCGTACTATCGATTTGGTGTACTGTTGATGTAGTGTACCGTCGATTTAGTGTACTGTCGATATAGCGTACTATCGATTTGGTGTACTGTCGATGTAGCGTACCGTCGATTTAGTGTACTGTCGATATAGCGTACTATCGATTTGGTGTACCATCGATTTGGGGTACTGTCGATTCATTAACCCGTCGATGGAACGTTTTCGATACAGCGACCGTCGATGTAGTGACTGTCGATATTATGAACTAGACCCCCAGCGACCATAATGACCCAAAAAAAATCATCAAATACAAGAGACTTTTTTTGAGTTTTAAAATCAGTTTATTTTTTTGTGTAAACTTCAAAGACGATACAACGTATTATCGATATGGTATACTGTCGATACGGCGTACTATCGATTTGATGTACTGTCGATGTAGCGTACCGTCGATTTAGTATACTGTCGATATAGCGTACTATCGATTTGGTGTACTGTTGATGTAGTGTACCGTCGATTTAGTGTACTGTCGATATAGCGTACTATCGATTTGGTGTACTGTCGATGTAGCGTACCGTCGATTTAGTGTACTGTCGATATAGCGTACTATCGATTTGGTGTACCATCGATTTGGGGTACTGTCGATTCATTAACCCGTCGATGGAACGTTTTCGATACAGCGACCGTCGATGTAGTGACTGTCGATATTATGAACTAGACCCCCAGCGACCATAATGACCCAAAAAAAATCATCAAATACAAGAGACTTTTTTTTGAGTTTTAAAATCAGTTTATTTTTTTGTGTAAACTTCAAAGACGATACAACGTATTATCGATATGGTATACTGTCGATACGGCGTACTATCGATTTGATGTACTGTCGATGTAGCGTACCGTCGATTTAGTATACTGTCGATATAGCGTACTATCGATTTGGTGTACTGTTGATGTAGTGTACCGTCGATTTAGTGTACTGTCGATATAGCGTACTATCGATTTGGTGTACTGTCGATGTAGCGTACCGTCGATTTAGTGTACTGTCGATATAGCGTACTATCGATTTGGTGTACCATCGATTTGGGGTACTGTCGATTCATTAACCCGTCGATGGAACGTTTTCGATACAGCGACCGTCGATGTAGTGACTGTCGATATTATGAACTAGACCCCCAGCGACCATAATGACCCAAAAAAAATCATCAAATACAAAAGACCTTTATAAAATCTTTTTATGCATAGGTACTTACCTACTCAGACCAAATAAAACCTTTTTATTTGGTCTGAGATCAAATGTTTTTTATTTTTATTTTGTCGTGTATATGTATGTCGCAGGTTAATTTAATTTTAATCTTTTAATAAAAAACCTGATTTTGTCATAAACCTGTAATTTTTTTTACATTTTTCATTCATTCATTTAAATTTTGTCATAAACCTGTAATTTTCAACGCTCTGTTTAGCACCAAGAGTTGAAAATCCAACAGAGTGTTTTTACGACGCGCTGGAATGCACTCTGTTGTTGTTAGGTTGGATTCTCGAAGCTCGGCTCAGAGTTGAAAATCCAGTGTTCGATAAAATCCCGCCGCGATATTTTTATGTCCGTGCGAATCTCTTAAAAAGAGGTAAACAAACATTTTAATGTTATTTTGAATTTCAAAATCAACCCCTATTGTACCCCCCTTATGGAATGATTTTTCAAAAACGCTGTACCGCATATTTCTTTATTTCCTACCAAAAGCATAAATAAAAATTTTCATACCCCTACCTTAAGAAATGCTGGTTTTCCCATACAAACTTTCATCACCTATATCACCCCCTGTATGCTTATTTTTTAAGACAAAAGTAGCCTGTGTTCTTCCCCATGATGCTATCTATAGGCTTGCCAAATTTTATCAAAATCCGTGCAGTTTTGTGAATTTTGAAATCAACCCCTATTTTACCCCACCCCCCCCCAAAGGGGATGATTTTTCAAAAACGCTTAATTGCATATTTCTTTATTTCCTACCAAAAGCATAGATTTGAATTTTTATATTCCTAACTTAAGAAATGCTGGGTTTCCCATACAAACTTTCATCCCCTATATCACCCCCTGTAGGATTATTTTCGAGAAAAAAAGTAGCCTATGTCCGTCCCCAGGATGCCATCTATAGCCTTGCCAAATTTTATCGAAATCCGTTCAGTGGTTTAGGCGTGAAAAGGTAACAGACAGACAGAGTTACTTTCGAATTTATAATATTAGTATGGATATGGATTATAACTTTAGAAAACTGACAGCAGGGCTATTTGTGTCTGCACGGTTTAAAGGAACCTAACCAACCAAACCTCGGTGTGCCCCTGACGTCGACCGTCGAGGGTTAGGGTTTTCGTCAGCAGGTCGACGCAGATTTGGTGAGTATTTATCCATTTTAGTGAGCATTTAATTTTTTTGGTAGTCATTATATTTAATACCTTACAAAAAACATATGACGAACTTTATCAACTCCGAACAAAACGTGTTCGTTTCGACCGCGCGGCCATGGCGTTAAAAAAAAAAAAAAACTATACCAACATTTTGTAACAATTTGTAAAAGTTGACTCCCAAAACCTCAAATTTGTCAAAGCTATGGTTAAAAAGTTAGAAGGGTTTGAACGTGGCCGCGCCATCGAAACGCGGAGAACCGCGCGGCCACGGAGATCTCAGAAACTAAGCGTTGCACAGACCTGAAATTTTGGTAAATAACAGATTCAATTTGTAAACAATTTGTAAAAATATAGAAAAAAATCCTAGGTTAATATTTTAGGAGCTGTGAGACTAAAACCCCGTGGCCGCGCCATCGAAACGGTGACAAAAACGTGATAGCCGATATCTCGCTGAAAAAGCATCGCAGACGTCTAGAGTTTTTTGTAAAACCCAGATTTGAATTTGTCAAAACTTATAAAAATGCAACAAAAAATACTAGGTTAATATTTTAGGAGCTGTGAGACTAAAACCCCGTGGCCGCGCCATCGAAACGGTAACAAAAACGTTATCACCGATATCTCGCTGAAAAAGCATTGCAGAGGTCTGAAGTTTTTTGTAAAACCTACATTTGAATTTGTCAAAACTTGTAAAAATACAACAAAAAACCCTAGGTTTATATTTCAGGACCCGCGCCATAGAAACGGTGAAAAACACGTTATCGCCGATATCTCACTGAAAAAGCATCGCAGAGGTCTGAAATTATTTGTAAAACCTAGATTTGAATTTGTCAAAATTTGTAAAAATATAACAAAAAATCCTAGGTTTATATTTCAGGAGCCGCGCCATTGAAACGGTAAAAAACACGTTATCGCCGATATCTCACTGAAAAAACATCGCAGAGGTCTGAAGTTTCTTGTAAAACCTAGATTTGAATTTGTCAAAATTTGTAAAAATACAACCAAAAATCCTAGGTTTATATTTCAGGAGCTGTAAGACTAGAACCCCATGGCCGCGCCATTCAAACGGTGAAAAATATGTTATCGCCGATATCTCGCTGAAAAAGCGTCGCAGAGGTCTGAAGTTTTTTGTAAAACCTAGATTTGAATTTGTCAAAACTTGTAAAAATACAACAAAAAATCCTAGGTTTATATTTCAGGAGCTGTAAGACTAAAACCCCGTGGCCGCGCCATCGAAACGGTGACAAAAACGTGAAAGCTGATATCTCGCTGAAAAAGCATCGCAGACGTCTAGAGTTTTTTGTAAAACCCAGATTTCAATTTGTCAAAACTTACAAAAATGCAACAAAAAATTCTAGGTTTATATTTCAAGAGCTGTAAGACTAGAACCTCATGGCCGCGCCATCGAAACGGTGAGAAATACGTTATCATCGATATCTCGCTGAAAAAGCATCGCAGAGGTCTGAAGTTTTTTGTAAAACCTAGATTTGAATTTGTCAAAACTTGTAAAAATACAACAAAAAATGCTAGGTTTATATTTCAGGAGCGGCGCCATTGAAACGGTAAAAAACACGTTATCGCCGATATCTCACTGAAAAAGCATCGCAGAGGTCTGAAGTTTCTTGTAAAACCTAGATTTGAATTTGTCAAAATTTGTGAAAATATGAACTTGTAAAAATACAACAAAAATCCTAGGTTTATATTTCAGGAGCTGTAAGACTAGAACCTCATGGCCGCGCCATCGAAACGGTGAAAAATACGTTATCACCGATATCTCGCTGAAAAACCATCGCAGAGGTCTGAAGTTTCTTGTAAAACCTAGGTTTGAATTTGTCAAAACTTGTAAAAATACAACAAAAATCCTAGGTTTATATTTCAGGAGCCGCGCCATTGAAACGGTGAAAACACGTTATCGCCGATATCTCGCTTTTTCAGTGAGATATCGGCGATAACGTGTTTTTCACCGTTTCAATGGCGCCGCTCCTGAAATATAAACCTAGGATTTTTGTTGTATTTTTACAAGTTCATATTTTCACAAATTTTGACAAATTCAAATCTAGGTTTTACAAGAAACTTCAGACCTCTGCGATGCTTTTTCAGTGAGATATCGGCGATAACGTGTTTTTTACCGTTTCAATGGCGCCGCTCCTGAAATATAAACCTAGCATTTTTTGTTGTATTTTTACAAGTTTTGACAAATTCAAATCTAGGTTTTACAAAAAACTTCAGACCTCTGCGATGCTTTTTCAGCGAGATATCGATGATAACGTATTTCTCACCGTTTCGATGGCGCGGCCATGAGGTTCTAGTCTTACAGCTCTTGAAATATAAACCTAGAATTTTTTGTTGCATTTTTGTAAGTTTTGACAAATTGAAATCTGGGTTTTACAAAAAACTCTAGACGTCTGCGATGCTTTTTCAGCGAGATATCAGCTATCACGTTTTTGTCACCGTTTCGATGGCGCGGCCACGGGGTTTTAGTCTTACAGCTCCTGAAATATAAACCTAGGATTTTTTGTTGTATTTTTACAAGTTTTGACAAATTCAAATCTAGGTTTTACAAAAAACTTCAGACCTCTGCGATGCTTTTTCAGCGAGATATCGGCGATAACATATTTTTCACCGTTTGAATGGCGCGGCCATGGGGTTCTAGTCTTACAGCTCCTGAAATATAAACCTAGGATTTTTGGTTGTATTTTTACAAATTTTGACAAATTCAAATCTAGGTTTTACAAGAAACTTCAGACCTCTGCGATGCTTTTTCAGTGAGATATCGGCGATAACGTGTTTTTTACCGTTTCAATGGCGCGGCTCCTGAAATATAAACCTAGGATTTTTTGTTATATTTTTACAAATTTTGACAAATTCAAATCTAGGTTTTACAAATAATTTTAGACCTTTGCGATGCTTTTTCAGTGAGATATCGGCGATAACGTGTTTTTCACCGTTTCTATGGCGCGGGTCCTGAAATATAAACCTAGGGTTTTTTGTTGTATTTTTACAAGTTTTGACAAATTCAAATGTAGGTTTTACAAAAAACTTCAGACCTCTGCAATGCTTTTTCAGCGAGATATCGGTGATAACGTTTTTGTCACCGTTTCGATGGCGCGGCCACGGGGTTTTAGTCTCACAGCTCCTAAAATATTAACCTAGTATTTTTTGTTGCATTTTTATAAGTTTTGACAAATTCAAATCTGGGTTTTACAAAAAACTCTAGACGTCTGCGATGCTTTTTCAGCGAGATATCGGCTATCACGTTTTTGTCACCGTTTCGATGGCGCGGCCACGGGGTTTTAGTCTCACAGCTCCTAAAATATTAACCTAGTATTTTTTGTTGCATTTTTATAAGTTTTGACAAATTCAAATCTGGGTTTTACAAAAAACTCTAGACGTCTGCGATGCTTTTTCAGCGAGATATCGGCTATCACGTTTTTGTCACCGTTTCGATGGCGCGGCCACGGGGTTTTAGTCTCACAGCTCCTAAAATATTAACCTAGGATTTTTTTCTATATTTTTACAAATTGTTTACAAATTGAATCTGTTATTTACCAAAATTTCAGGTCTGTGCAACGCTTAGTTTCTGAGATCTCCGTGGCCGCGCGGTTCTCCGCGTTTCGATGGCGCGGCCACGTTCAAACCCTTCTAACTTTTTAACCATAGCTTTGACAAATTTGAGGTTTTGGGAGTCAACTTTTACAAATTGTTACAAAATGTTGGTATAGTTTTTTTTTTTTTTTAACGCCATGGCCGCGCGGTCGAAACGAACACGAACAAAACAAGCTGTTGTAAAGACATTGTATTATTGCAGGTGCCTAGCCTGCCGCTAGCACCTATGCTCGCCTTATTGCCGCGGACGGAGGCTGCTCTCCCTACGCACCTCCGGCTCTAAAAAACACTCTTGGATGAGATAGGGCAAACAAGTACCACGTTGAGTTGGGGATGGCTAACTCGGTTCTGTGACAGTTTTTGCACCTATTCTATCCTAACCAAAACGGCTGGTCGTAGACAAAAAGCGCCTAACATTGTTAAATACAGACCAAAATCTATTTACACATTGCCGGTGGACCAGCAGGTACTCTATACAATGCCTGGGAATTGTATACATTACCTAGGCAAAGTATGTAACGGACATGAATATTCATAATATTTCATACATTGCCTGGACGCTCCAGATATTCTGTACATTGCCTAGGTATTGTATAGAATACCTGTATTATACAGATTGCCGGTAACAGATACCGCGCAAGCGTAAATATTCATCCCAACTACGGAACCCTTTACAGTGCGTGGTCCGACTCGCACTTGGCTGGTTTTTTGAGCAGGCAGCCATATTGGCGTTGCCATGACGACGGCGATTGTTTATTTCCTTGAAATTACTGTACCCGTCCGAAGATCTAGTTCGAACTAAATTGTTTTTGAGCTGTGTTTATTAATCTAAATAACTAAGACAACAATTATAAGAACCGTACAACTTAATATAGAATCAAATAATATTTTGAAGACATCCAAAAAGTTTTTCAATTGATTTCAATACTGTGTTGTGTTGTTTATTCTCTTTTGTTATTATTTTGGACAAAAGACATAAATTCATTTGTTTAAAAAAAAGTCGTATTCGAACACTATTGAAAATTACAAAAAACTTATTATTAATTATAATGTATTGTAAGTTGTAACTTGACCTAATTGTATTAACCCCGCGCTGCCAGTCGCGCGCGACCCGTAACAATGGGGTCAAAATCGAAATGAACTAAGGAGGTAGGTAGTAGGTACTTACCTATTTTATGTGTCGATATGAAATTATGATGGTGAACTGGGACATAATTATCTTACTTATTTACTTATCTCAACTATGGTTAATTTACGGACAGAAAGTGCTATGTACGACATTCAAGTTATGAAGAAATTGAGTAGAATTATTATCATCGTTGTATATTTTATCAAGTACCTAAGTAAGTACTTACTATTTACTACTTAAGTTAAACTATTAATCTGTGGTTATACTTATGTACCTACTTATCGCACTCTTGTAAGGGCGCAACTCGAAATATTGAGTTTTTGTCTATGATACTTAAGTAAAAACATCGGATTTCCTTATTATATTCAAAAACTCAATAAACTCAATATTTCGAGTTGTGTCCTAGTTGCGTTGCGTTTGTTTGTTAGGTGAAACGAGGGACATAATTTAACGGAGTGTAGTACTCATCATTATGAACCACTTTTACTATGGGACCAAACCTGAAATCGCGAAAAAAAAATCAGCTATTCAGTACATTTTGACGAAGTAAGCAAACATAGGTAAATGTACTGAACAGCTGATTTTTTTTCGCGATTTCAGGTTTGGTGCCATAGTAAAAGTTGTTCATAATGATGAGTACTACACTCCGTTATAGTATGTCCCTCGTTTAACCTAACACCCTGTATACATTGCGGTATGTTGATAACACCATTAAAAGCCTTTTTTGTTAGACTTGATATTACTTAATGTAAGTAGGTACTACATATTCATTTAAGTTTGTAAAACGAGATACCTACCTATATTTTCAAGGAATTAGATAATGGGGGAAGCGCTCAGTAAACTGATATCGGCGGGAGGCGTGCAGGGCGGGGGTTCAGTCCTCGACAGAGTCATATCGCAGCCAAGCAGCGAAGACCATACAGTGCTTTATAAACTTGCAGATTATAAAAAAGGTGAGTAAACTGTGAGTATTTTATCCATAGATTACTTTAACAATGGTGTACCTACTCTATATTAAGTATAGAAATATATAAAAAACAGGCTTATATCTATGGGTGTCCTTACGTGCAATACTAATAATAATTTGGTTATGTAGTAAGATGGTTCTTCTTTCTTAATTAAATTACATTTAGGTACTCAAAACTCACTAATGTGACTGTGGTGATAGGTACAGTCCCGGCGATAAATATTGCACATCGACCTTTGGAAAGAGACAATCGGCTAATTTCGGCTTCGTAGAGCGTTATCTCTGTCGCACGAAATACAAACAGTCCGGTATCTATTAATTATGATTTGCTTCTTTTGATAATTCTTTTTATTCTTTGTATAAAATACACCAATTTTTCTATATGTGATGGTTTTAGGTTGGGGTAAAATAAAATAAAAAAAACATGTTCACATTATGTTTACGTATTTAATTATTTTGGAAAGTTACAGCTGTAGTGCATAATAAACACCATTATACCTATTGTTAAAATGAGACATTGTAATAATTTTTCTAAATTTTTTCTAACATTGTAATAAATTTTTCCTAAAGATGCCATAGTACAACTTTAAATCATTTAAATTTGGGGGTGTTAACAACTCTAAATATATATTTTGAACTGGACGCGACCGCACTCTATCGCACTTGAACAACGACTGACAAAACGTCACTTAAGTAGTGTGCGGCAGAGATAACGCTCTACGAAGCCGAAATTAGCCAATTGTCTCTTTCCAAAGGTCGACGTGCAATATTTATCGCCGGGTACTGTAAGTACTATTTAGTATAAATGTACCCATTAAAAATAATATGGTATGGGTCATGGATGGACATTACATGTCTCTTTCTTCCATACTTCTCTAATAGTCGACATCTCGGTAGACTCTTTCTAGCCATATCATCTTTCACACAGTCCATCCGTCGTTTCTTTGGTCTTGCCTACTCTTATCATATTCACATTCATACTCAAAACTTTCCTAGTGACATACACAACTATAACCATAGAAATATATATTAAAAAAAAAATATCTATGACTATAACCCTACAAAAGGTCAATGACCGACCTCCGAGTATCAACACAGACTACTTAGGGATACTAGAGTATCAATCTCAATTTATTTCATTGAAATGTTTGGTAAACTTTTTTAGCTCGCCTATTTAAAAAAAACAGCTCCTCCGTAAACTTAAGTTCGTATAAATTGTACTAAATGTAGGGAACAGCAGCGCTGTTTTATTTTTTTTGTATAGCAGATTGCGTTTGTGCCTCCGTAAAAGTTATTAATAATGATGAGTACAACGACCATAGACTTATAAAAAAAAATGGACTCCGCGCCACGCATATCGAAAGTGAAGCACCGTACCGATCTATGTGTGCATGATTTGAGTACCTGCAAAGACGCCGTCGCTCGTGTCACGTAATGGCGGCCGGTCGGCATACTATGATGTAAATGTGTGCGCGAGGCGTGTTTGTACAATCGGTCCGGCATACTTAATGTGCTTCACTTTCGATATGCGTGGCGCGGAGTCCATCTTTTTTTATAAGTCTATGACAACGACCCTATAATAAGTTATCACACCTTGTATTTTAATATTTGGTTGCTATTTTCCTCGCCATTTAATTGAACCCTTTTCTATTGAAGGCGGTCTACTGCTCGAGGCGTACACTAAAGGCGGAATTCTGGCGGCCGAGAAGTTGATCAGGAACGAGTTTGCGGCCTACATGTATGCGGGTGGGAGGGGCAGGGTCATCAACCGCGCGGAGTACCTACGGTGGAAGTTCAGGGACCAGGAGCAGGTTGGTGATGTCACACTGTATGATTTAACTAACTGTAGGAACGGTACTGTCTATAAACTCATAATATCACACCTGTATTCCCCGATGGCTTAGGCAGAAGTGCACCCCACATTTTGCGAGTTTCTTAACTCCACCATAATGGAATCATTGATTTATAAAAAAAACACAACCCTACTGGTTTTTTAGGGTTCCGTAGTCAACAAAGAACTCTTATAGTTTCGCTATGTCCGTCCGTGTGTCCGTCTGTCCGTCCGCGGCTTAGCTCAGAGACTCTTAAAAAAAAAAAAAAAAAAAAAAAAAAAAACTAGGTAAGTATACTTAAAAAGAAAAAAATGAAAAATAAAAAAAAAAACTATAAAGAAAGCTATAATTTTGCATGGATATACAATCATGTTCATCACGCCGACAAAGTGGTAAAAAAAAACATGAAAAAAAAGTTTTTTCTTCCCTCGTCTACCCCATGGTGTGGGGTGTTGTTGGATGGGTCTTTCAAAAAGAACGAAGTTAAAAGGAAAACTATCACAGTTAGGTAGGCTTTTCAGGTTTACGAGTCAAGGAACTTATAAAATGTACTTTTACTTTTCCAAGTAGGTAAACGTTTAGTAGATGTTGTAACTTGTGAGCCAACGAAACCGTTTAAATATTCATGAAACAACAAAAAACCCTCATCTGTCCGCATTTATTGTGCAACTACGGAATCCTATTACTGCGCGTGGCCCGACAAGCACTTGGCCGGTTTTAAAAAAAAAATTAAATATGGCGGCAGTAGGTATAGCTCCAGTATCAAATCACAAATAAAATGTACAGTCAGCAACAAAAGTCGATTAACACTTAAGTTTTCTAAATCTTAATTATTGAGAAAAATACTCCATTAAAATCGGAAAAGATGTAAATTATAAAGAAAATTAACTCATACCTAATGAATGAAATGCTAAAAAGCAGGTTATCGTATCATTTTGTGTTAATTTAGATGATGTCAAAAAGTAGCAGTGTTAACCGACTTCTGTTGCTGACCGTACATCCATACTAATATTATAAATTCGAAAGTAACTCTGTCTGTCTGTCTGTTATCTTTTCACGCCTAAACCACTGAACGGATTTCGATAAAATTTGGCAAGGCTATAGATGGTATCCTGGGGACGGACATAGGCTACTTTTTTTTTCAAAAATAATCCTCGGGGGGGTAATATAGGGGATGAAAGTTTGTATGGGAAACTCAGTATTTCTTAAGTTGGGGATGTGAAAATTAAAATGTATGCTTTTGATAGGAAATAAAGAAATATTCGGTTCAGCGTTTTTGAAAAATCATCCCCTAAGGGCGTAAAATATAGTAAAATAGGCGTTGATTTTAAAATTTACAAAACTACACGGATTTCGATAAAATTTGGCAAGGCTTTATATAGCATCCTGGGGAAGGACACAGGCTACTTTTTGTCTTAAAAAATAATCCTACGGGGGGTGATATAGGGAATGAAAGTTTGTATGGGAAACTCAGTATTTCTTAAGTTAGGGATGTGAAAGTTAAAATGTATGCTTTTGATAGGAAATAAAGAAATATGCAGTTCAGCGTTTTTGAAAAATCATCCCCTACGGGGGTAAAATAGGGGTTGATTTTAAAATCAAAATATGGCAAGGCTTTATATAGCATCTTGGGAAAGGACATAGGATACTTTCAAAAATAATACTACAAGGGGTGATATAAGGGATGAAAGATGGGAAACCCAGCATTTCTTAAGTTAGGGATATAAAAATTCAAATTTATGCTTTTGGTAGGAAATAAAGAAATATGTGGTACTTACAGCGTTTTTGAGGGGGTACAATAGGAGTTGACAAATGTTTGAGTACCTACCTCTTTTTAAGAGATTAAGGGATTGGAAATGTATAGTAGTCATAGTTCGAATCTTGAGATAACATTTAGTCTTTATTTCATTCGACGTTTTTACGAGGAAATTATTTGAACGAGTGGACACTCGGACAAAAGTTATTTGTTATTTATTAGAGCGTGACTGGCATAATAAATTTTAAGTAATTAACAAAGTCCCCCCGCCGCGCCGCGTAAGTGTGTCTGTTTGAATGCGATAATGTCAAAAAGTACCGAACGGATTTTCTGTAAAGTTTCTGGAGTGATTCAGTGTAATTCATTATGATTTTGTGTAAATTGGCTGATATATGACGACGACTGTTGAAGATGTCGGAAAAAATCATGCCGACTGGTAGGTTTATGCCTACTATACACGGTAACGATATATCGTAGCGATTTGAGTTTGCACAGTTATATCGGACGGCCCTATGTTTTCCACATGTACGTGCCCGTGGGATATTTTCCGACATCCACGCGGGCGAAGCCGCGGGCAAAAGCTAGTATAAAATAAAAATGTATAGTTAAAACAAGTAAAAAACACGACTGCCCCACGAAAAATAAAAAATTTTAACAAAAATTTAAACCGGCGAAAAAAACTGAAAAGAGAAAAAATTAAATAACTTTTTGGTCTTACAAAGCTCCTAATTTAATTTAAGGAACAAAGAGTCGGCGCCAAACAAGTAAATTAATTACATAGAGCGTAAAATGGTAGCTTGATGGATAGTTCGTTGAATGTTTGTTTGCCGCCCGCCGCATATTTCAAAGAATATTAGTTGGACTAGAGCTGTTCTCGGTGAAAACACGCGTCTCTTAACGTAAGACTTCTAACTACACTTCGAGAAGCGTGAACCATATCTTCCCTATTTTATACATCAATGGTATAAATATATTTTTTGTAGAAAATGCCTTTGACATGATTGTGACATGGTGTGGCATTACGACGTTGCAAACCTAAAATGAACAAGTGACAATATCATATTCTTGTACTGCCGTTCTATCAGTACAAGAATATTATGATATCGTAAAACTTAGGTGATGTGAGCTGTCAATAGCGTCAATCCCTAGCATCAGGTGGAATGACAGCTCACTATCACCTAAGTTTTCACGGTGAGATTTTTACATAATCAACCGGCTGTCTTGTTCTGTGGCTTCTTAGAAAGTAATAAAGATTGCCGATATCTTACCATTCCAAACTGGCTTGCTGATAAGTTGTCACTTGAAGTTCTTTCCACAGTTGGTTGATATTGATAAGCTTCAGTGTCTGGATCGGGTTGTGGCCAATCGATATTATGAATATTCTCTTCTTGCTTTGTAATAGATTCAAATGTATTACAACTAGAGCTGCAGGCTGCGGCTTCGTAACGAATTTTTGATTTAGCCCGCGGATAGGTTTTTATTTTGGGCGTATCTTGAGCTGTGGAAAGGTTGGACAGCTGATGATGATCTTGAGTTGTGTGTGGACTGAAATAAAAGATAAATAAATGAAATACAGATAGAAACAATGTCGGGAGACAGAAAAATTATTGATACGTCTGTCTGTACATACCTATCCATAGTGTGTGGTTTGTTCCAGTTCCTTCTGTTTCTGTTTACGACATGCTTCCGGCCGGCTGCAATTTGTTAAAACATACTCAAACATATTACATAATACCTACTATCCGTAACTAAACATTTTTAACTAGCCATTTTTTCATAGTAAAGACGAAGAAATGGCGGCAAACGAAGACAACTAACGCGAGCCAACGAATATTAAATGTACACCATTGATTTTAAAATAAAAGTAATTATGTACATACTTACTTTTATTTTAAAATAAAAAGAAAAAAATATATATTCGCGACGAATTGATAACCTCCTCCTTCTTTTGAAGTCGGTAAAAAAGGGAAGACAGGGTACGCTCTAATATCCCGTAAACATTATTGGACTAGGAACAATTACATGTAAACACACGCACACAACTACTTTTCCCGATGTAGTGCGTCATGTGTATCAACTCAACAACCGAAATAGAGAGACATATACAGGGTGTTTCTTTTAAGGTGTCAAGCCAGTGCGAGCTGATAGCAGAGTATCAGTAGGTACCATATAACCTATCGATTTAACACCCATGCATGTTCTACGATTTTTTGAGTTTTGGAGTTATAATTTTTACCGTGTACCGGTTTTGGTTTTTGAACTATTTGTGCACATTTTGAAAACACATTGTTGCTGCTTATTTAGACGATTACGGTGCCATAGAAATGCCAGTTTAATTGTGACTACGGTCAATTAGGCCCGTGAGCCTAATATATGCGGTCCACGTCGAGGGAAGATTAGGTAGATACCTACACGCTGTAGGTACCAACCTAATCTTTCCTTTTTAGGTATAGTACCTGGTAGACCGAGCTCTGCTCGGGTGAAAACAGAGAAAACGAATTTTCCCAGATATGAGACCTAGCTAGATCGATTTTTCGCCCCCGTAAAAACCTACAGTGCAACTTTTATCGAAATATTTAGAGCCGTTTCCGAGAACGTGATTACAAATATAATATACATACAAATATTGCTCATTTATTTGTTTAAGATAGGATAGGATTATAAATCAATGGTCTACACTCATAATAATTATACTTACCTACGTAAATCTGATTCGAAATCTTATGGGAATCTAATTTACTCACTAGAATTTATCAGAAGAATTTCCCTAGAGCTTTTGCACTTTCTTCCGTGATTTCTGCGGCCCCGAATACGCGTGTAGCATGTAAGTACACTAATTTGTTATTCTTGTTTACCTGCTTATCAATTCAATCTGTAATTAAAAAGAATAATTAAACACAACATCAAATGTATTTACCTATCTTATTTAAAAGAAACTAGCTTTTTCCCGCAGCTTCATCACTCGCGTTAATTTAGAATTTGACAATCTATTCGGGTTGTAATCTACCTACTTGTAATATTATTATTCAATAAATTATGATCCGAAAGACACGTGGCGCCATCTATTATCATAAGAACGTAGTTGTTGTTTTCCTCGGGAACAGTACTTTTTTTCGGCATGAAAGGTATAATGGTGTAATAACCCTAATGTCCGTTTCTGTACACCTGACAGCGTACCTGTACCTATACGCAAAATTTCAGGATAATCGGTTCAGTGCGGTTCAGTGGTTTAAGCGTGAAAAGGTAACAAACAAACTTACTTTTTCGTCATTCACTACTTCGTCATTTTTTTTTTTCACAATAATTAATATTAGTGAAAAATAATCACTATGATTCATTTTCACGTTTTCACGAACACTAGGCGATACCTAAACAAATGCCCAAAATAAAAGCGCGCTGTTGCCTTAGTTGCACTATCAATGTTTGGCTCAGCGTTGTATTGTGGGTTGAATATTGATATTGGCTTTGCTTTATGAGCGTATCGAAACCCCCAGGTGGTGTTACCAATAGAAGCCTCGCTCTCCCCTCACGACCCGCTCGCTAAATGGGAGGACCACACCGCCTGTTGGCAGATGTGCTACAGAGGCGCTCTGGGGGAGTCACTTCTTCATGTGCTCATTATTTGTGATACTAAGGTAAGACTGCTGTAAATCCTATCTTTATTTTATTAAGGTTGATGCGCCACGGTAACCCGCGAAATTCAAAATTTCTTACGTTTTTTGCAATTTGTAGTTCAGTGGTGTGAGCTTGTATGTTGATTAAAATATGATTCGCGGCCGTAGCTAATATGGCTTTACAGAATTTTAATCATTAGAATCAGCAATACAACTCCATAAGTTAGCATTTACCTCAAATCTAGCGATTTCATGAAATCATGAGGTTTGAGGTAAATGCTAACTTATGGAGCTGTATTGCTGATTCTAATGATTGTAAAGCCATATTAGCTACGGCCGCTAATCATATTTTAATCAACATACAAGCTCACACTGACCTACAAATTGCAAAAAACGTAAGAAATTTTGAATTTCGCGGGCTACCCTGGCGCTTTCGCCTTAAGTTGATTGGTTGAAGGACGGGGGCTTCCTTGCAAGCAAGGGTGCAAGGAAGGACTGTTGGTTTATCGCAGTTGTTATGACAGAACTTGTCCAACACCACTGTTATGACTGAGTATCATCATCCTTATTCACATTTTCGTTAATAATTATAATTCTATTCTATTTTTGTTATTTATTTAGGGGCCTGTGTCACCTGAAATAAACGGTGTATTTATTTTATTTATAAGTAGGTACCTACCTTACAAGAATAATTAATACGAACGATTGTTTTTCAATTCCAGATTCACACAAGACTAGCAAGAACACTAGTGAAATGCTTTCCGAAACTATCACTAGATGTCGTCGAAGGGGAGGAGTATTTAGGCAAGTACTTACCTACCTACGTTGCGTCCGCGGTCCGTCGAATAATTCTAATAATAAAATTCTAAAGATTGTTCGCAAATGGCTGCTAGCCCAATCCTACAGTGAATCCGAATCTCTCTTAAAGGTAATTTCGTAACACACACACACACACCCCCACACACACACACACACACACACACACACACACACACACACAAATCTCACGCACATAGCGTCAACATTTATTCCTCTTTTCGTTTTGATTCTTTTAGTTTAACAGTCCTTAGTTTATAAGATGTTTTAATTGCTTTATAATAATAACACTATTTCATTTGTCTCGATTGTAGCAATAACAAATATTTAATGTAATGCGCATTTTTCGCAAGGTAATACCACCCAAGGACTCCACGAGACAGGTTTGACCTAGTGTGGAGTTCATAAGCAAAGTTTCCTTTGCGTCTTATTAAAAATCAATGTAAACCTATCTCTATGGAATTGTAAAGCACAGTTTTTGGCAAAAATAAACATATTATTATTATTATTAATTCTAACAGTCGCTCGGGGTGGCGGCGGCGACCGGTAAGAACAATATTATCCTAACATTAATATTATATATACGAAAGTAAGTTTGTTGATTTGTATGTTACCTTTTCACACGCCTAAACCACTGAACCGATCATCCTGAAATTTTGCATATAAGTTGTCATTTTTTTTTCGCGATTTCAGGTTTGGTCCCATATGTAAAAGTTGTCCATAATGATGAGTACAACGACCCTTTAAACAATCATTAAAATTTCACCCTGAACGTTTTCTTACCGCTCGCCGCCCCACGCTAAGCTACCGTCATTCCTACCGGAATGAAACCACATTTGGTAGAAATACCTACAATTATAATGATTCACAGATTGCTGACATTGATCACTCTGACTCAATCACATCTCGATCACCATCCATTTCTACACAGGCTTTCGTGTCTTTAACCAATAGCATAGGTAGATTAATACAGATGGAACACTCCGCAGTTTAGGTATGAAGCTACAAGTCCGCGCCACTCCGTGGGGCTAATTCAGTAGGTCAGAACCAGAAGGTATAAGAGTTACGCGATAGAGAGGCAACTTGTAGTTGAATGTACCTAACTGTAGGTAATAAGCGTTGTGCGACCTGGGGTCGTACTATGACGTGAAAAAACATCATGGATCCGTCATGGATCCGTTGAGAAAAAGGATGGTGCTATAGTTCGTATATAGCTCTGTCTCTCTCTCACACTGGAACCGTTCAACTTCTGCCCTGCTATAAGAGCTCATACCACAGATTAATACAGATGGGACACTCCGCAGTTTAGGTATGAAGCTACAAGTACGCGGCGGGCCCCTTCCACGGGTCCGATTCAGTAGGTCAGAGTTACGCGATAGAAAGAGAGGCAACTTGTAGGTGAATATAATTGTAGGTAATAAGCGTTGTGCGACCTGAATTGCACTTTATTGTGTCGTAGCAAGATTCGCTTTTTATTTAAATGATTTTGCGGAGTGTCCCATCGTTTTAATCTGTTCCAATAGTGGAATATTGGTCATCTTTATGTTGAAGGGGCCAGTTCTCTACACCTGGCTATAGCTTACAGCAACAACGAGCTGGTGCAAGACTTAGTGGAAGCGGGCGCCGACGTCAACCAGAGAGCTATCGGTAAGTGCCAATAAGATATCTGCCTCGCCTATTCCCAACTATGTTGGGATCGCCTTCCAGTATAACAGGATGTAGCTGAATACCAGTATTTTACATGGAGCGACTGCCTATCTGACCTTCACAACCCAGTTACTGGGTAATACGAATACGATACCCCTTGATAAGACTAGTTGCTGTCAGACTTTCAGCCTTCTGATGACCCGAAACGACTGTCAAAGATCCACGAATGACAGACGGGACCAACAGCTTAACATGCTTTCCGAGGCACGCGGATGGGTCTTAGTATTAAAGATGGTCTGGTGGGTCAAACGTAGCGGCTGTTATTACTTAGCAACACGCACCTCAAGCTACTAAGACTCTCTCGCTCTTAAAAATAAAATAAAAAACAATTAAGTACACTAAAATAGTGTACTTAATTGTTTTTTTATTTATAAGAGCATCAGAATATCCTACGTTACCTACTTTATCTTTTAAACCGAGCATTGTTGATATACTTATCAGATTCACAGTTGACTTTTTTATTAAAATCTTATAGAGTTATAGCGACATGAGGAACAGGGTGTAAAGTTCATTCATCCTCCATAGAAAAGAAAGGATCCTCCGACCAGACGGGTGTTGTGTCTGGTGGGCAGCTGCCCGTCTGGTCGGAGGATCCTGTGTTTAGTTTGATTGAACCTCCGACCCGTCAGAGCGAACAGTTGCGGGTATAGGCTGTGCCCACAACTCTGCCCGCCCTACAACTGTGCCACACAGTCTATTTTTATTACATCCTTTGCCAACAGGCAGTTTCTTCCTCCCCCGCGACCAACAACGCGTGCCTCCCTCGAGGCAGACAAACTATGAAGGTTTGGCGTACTTAGGCGAGTCCCCATTAGCGTGGGCGGCTTGCTGTGCCAATGAGGGAGTATACAACCTGCTTTGTGATTCTGGAGCTGACCCAGACGCACAGGACTCGTTTGGGAACATGATACTGCATATGGTGGTCGTTTGTGATAAACTGGTGAGTTTTGGTTGTTAAAAACTAGAAAAAGGACGCTCAGCTTTTTCCAGTTTTTTTTTTGCTATTCCCCTCTGACCAACCCTTTGCGAAAAAACAGGCGCGTAACGTCTATTATGTTTATGTTACTTACCCATATGTTTATTTTAATTTTCCTATTAAAAAAATAAACAAAAACTATAACGTTATACTCACTGTGTCCTCAAACAAGGACATGTTCGGCTACGCACTCCGACACCCGAAAGTCCCTGCCAGCAACGGTCGTATGAACCTGGCGGGTTTCACACCACTAACACTGGCCTGCCAGCTGGGCCGAGCGTCCGTCTTCCGGGAGATGTTGGAACTGTCTGCGAAGGAGTTCTGGCGGTACTCCAACATCACCTGCTCTGCCTACCCGCTGAATGCTCTGGATACCTTGCTGCCTGATGGGAGGACAAGTGAGTTTTTTAAAAAAAATATTATTATGCAACTAGACGCTTGACGCTTGGTAGGTAAACCTACAATGCACGATAGATTTGATATTATTAAAAGTAGGTAAGTAAGTACCTAATTTTTGCCATAATAATCAATATAGCAAACCGGAAAAAAATCTCATAAAAAACAACTGGTTAAGAACATCTTTACAAAACTGAAATCAAGTGCCGCGAAATTAATTTTTCTTACGTTTTTTGCAATTTGCAGGTCAGTGCCAAAATATACATAAGTATCTAATCTAATCTATCTATCTAGTTATATCTACATATATAAATAAAAAGAGAAGTCCTAGACTGACTGACTGACTGATTCACTGACTCATTAACTCCTAGCCCAAACCCTTGGACCTAGAAAGCTGAAATTTTTTTCTGCCCTTTATAATGTAGACGAGGAACAAGGAAGGATTTCCCGGTATTACGTTCCCGTGGGATATTTTCCGACACCCATGCGGGCGAAGCCGCGGGCAAAAGCTAGTAAATAATATTATAATCTAAAATGTCATGATTTCGGAAATCATTACATTTTAAAACAAACTTAAAGAAATGTACTGATGATTCTTATGGTTATATTATGCAAATACATATTTGTTATAGTCGCAAATAGGTCGCGAATCATATTTTGATCAACATACAATCTGACACTGACCTGAAAATTGCAAAAAACGTAAGAAAATTTGAATTTCCCGGGCTACCTTTGCGCAATTATAATCGGCAGCTTGGGGCTATGCACAGACGACAAAGTACTTTTACTTAGGACATTAAGCTCCGCCCACTTCCCCCCGCAACCTTGCCCCCGATTATTCTGCGAAAACCAAAACACTCGCGTTGATCGACTGTAAGTAGTTAGGTAAATAATATTATCGTAACTAGACTGGTGTAAATACTTAATTATAACGATGCTTTCTGCTGTAAAAATGTGTATGTAAACAAAGTAGAAAATCCAAATTCAATTCATTGCGATCGAAGTACATAATTATTCAAAACTTTTTTTAATAGACTCACCAAGTTCCTGAAGTTATGCAAAGCAATTAATTCCTTGCTCGAAACCACTTTGTTCTACAATAATACGTGTGTTCGGTTCGGAGAGACACCGCCGCGCGGCAGACTGTGTGTGAGCGCCCAGCGGTGAAGAGCGGGGGGAAACGTGATTACGTGAGGCATGCGCTCGCTGACTGCTAGCCGATGTCAGGCGACAGGGGGAACGCGGAGAGCGGGGGAATCGCGTCACAAGCGCCTAACAATAAGCTGGCAACAGCGCCAAAACCAACCCAACCGTTTCGTTTTCATCGCCCCCGCTCTCCGCGTAGCGTCGCCTCTCTCCCCGCGAGAGATATCGTAATTCATGACATGATAATGATTATGAATAGGTAGGTAGTTGTTAGTGAATGCACATTTGCTAACTAATTAGGTTCTTACCTACTCCTCTCAACATTATATGCTGTGACCATAGAGTAAGGACAATAAAGCCGTCGCGAAATTCAAATTTTCTCAAGTTTTTTTTTGCAATTTGCAGGTCAGTGTAAGGTTGTAAGTATCTTGATTAAAATAAGTATGATTCGACGTATGATAGACGTATAAAAAAGGAGGACTCCGCGCCACGCATATCGAAAGTGAAGCACAGTAAGTATGCCGGGACCGTTTGTACAAACACGCCTCACGCACACATTTACATCATAGTATGCCGACCGGCCGCCATTACGTGACACGAGCGACACCGACGGCGTCTTTGCAGATACAGATATTCTATTTCATGAAGTCCGTTCGGCTTTGATTGTAGTAGTGACGTAGTGACGTATCCCGACAAGCGCGCTTGTGTGTGTAACCGATCGACACTGAGCGCTCTCGAGGTTACGCACACAAAAACAATGTGCATGTGCACGCTTGACAACATTCATAGCCAAACGGACTTCGTGACATAGAACATCTGTACCTACTCAAATCACGCACACATAGATTGGTACAGTAGTACAGAGTACTCAACTAATAAGGCGCGTCGTGAATCTTCGTTCGCGCAGAAAAGAAAGTATGGCCCCGAAGATTAACGAGATTGCTTAAAACTTACAATCAACCTTAGATCACTACTATAAGGTTCATAATAGGTACACTGCAGCTGTTAGTTCCATCGCACTCGCAAGTATGGCGGCAAAATGGCGGCAGCTGCGACCAATAGCGGTACAGGAAAAAGTGTGGAGCGTGCCGATTGGTCAATAGCATTTCCCGCGCTTTGAAAATTCATCTTCTGCGCAGGTACATCGATAAGCCATATTAGTAGTACTACTGTACGGTGCTTCACTTTCGATATGCGTGGCGCGGAGTCCTCCTTTTTTTATACGTCTATGCGCGACAATAACAAATATGTAGGTACCTACTTAATTAGGTAGGTACTTTATAAGTACTTAACCATAAAATCATCGATACATCTCTCTAAGTTAGATTTCCCCCGGATGCGTCTGATTTCAGATGAATGCGCAAAGGTAACCCGCGCAATTATTTTTTTTTACTTTTTTTATGATTTGCATTTTTCAGCAAGGAACTCCATTGACAGCGGAATGAATGAATCCGACTGAAAGTGTTGCTGGTGATGTGATGTGTCAAAGTAAAAAGTTACAACATTGATTCGCGTACAATGCGTTTCAAATAAGAATAGGATCGACTTAGCGCCATGTTGTGACGTCATAGCTATCAAATTGAATACTACTACTAATTGGGTGGGTGAGCAAAACAAGATATTTTTAAAATAGTAACATCTAATTACGAATCATGAACGAAGAATTTGAAAAAATGAAAAAAAATTGTTGCCGACAATGAAAATTTGAAAGAAACTAAGAAAGTAGTACGGTCTATAGTTAAAAACTAACTATGACAAATTTTTTGTTTTTTTTTCACTTCGATTTAACTAAGACTCGGTTAAACAAAAAAAAACGTTATTGAGATGCAAATAAGTTTTCTTTGCAAACCATACTTTTCAATCAACATTTGACAGATACGCGTGACATACAATGCGAATCAAATAAGAATAGGAACGTCAATGACCTCTGACGTTCCTATTCTTATTTGATTCGCATTGTAAGTCACGCGTGCGTGCGCTCGCGGTCGTCGCTCTATCCACAGATGTAACTTCTAAGTTCTATCCATGGTATAATAACATGGTATAATAATATATAGATATGGTTCTATCCAAGTCAGACATTAACATGCGTGGGGCGGCGCGGGGCGGCCGGCGCGTGGCCGCGGCCCGCGCCTCGCTCGGCTCGCCCTCCCCGCGGCCCCCCTTGGATGTTGCTCCCGTGTTCCACCCCGCGTTTGGTTGGTGTTGTAAAAACGTAACAAACACTTAGCGCCATCTCGCGGAACTAATTTGATAGTTTTCTTCCCCATTCTAACATAGAGAGATGTATTAATGATTGTAATTTATGTAATACATATTTGATAGTCGCGATCGCGAATCATATTTCGATCAAGATACAACCCTGACACTGGCCTGCAAATAGCAAAAAACGTAAGAAAGTTTGAATTTCGTGGGCTATTTTTGCCAATGATTTCTATCGATGACCTTTGCGCATCCACTCTCCACCTTAGCATTACATTAATTTACTTTACATCTACATCTAGGGTTGCCTTGCCGACCATACTTTACAATAAAGTAGGTATCTACGCCGACCCACCCCGTCGCATCGCAACGCAAGAAAGAACACGAAGTAAAAGCTCGGGGCTATTATTTCGTTTTCTTCTGATTTTTTTTTATTTTTTCTCGGCTTCTAATGGTCGTAGCGTGATGTCAAATAGCCTATAGCCTTCCTCAAGAACTGGGCTATCAAATGCAAAAAGAGTTTTTAAATCCGACTGGTAGTTCCAGAGATTAGCGCGTTGAAACATACAAATAACAAACTCTTCAGCTTTATTATTAGTATAGATTTAATATTACCATTCAAAAAGTTATAGTAAGCCAACCTTCCTTATACACTCCTTCTGGGTCAGTTGAGTAAAAAGGATCGAATCTTACATGTTACGCAATCTCTAGAATATTAGACCGATATCCAGTTTCCCTTCTCCAAACTTATACACCGAAATGTACTCTTATAGATTGGAACTCCGCGTTGTTCATAATCCTGAATGGTACGAAACAAGAGCATCTCAATATGTTGGACGGCGGCATCATTCAGAGGCTACTCGAAGAAAAGTGGAAGACATTTGCTCGAGTACGTATTATGGTCTTACCACTCTAAAATGATGCCACGAAAGATGAGACTTGACGCACCACGTAGTTTGACTTGCGCAGTAGATTAATTATTCTCTGACTCTGATTATTCTGATTCATAGTTCTCTTTAGCGGTATGAGGTCTGAGACGGGAAGGGACCGGGCGCCATCGGGGCGGCGGGAAGAGCGCGGGAGGAGCGATACTGCGCTCGTCAAGTCTCATCTTTCGTGGCACGCATTGTACACTACGGTAAATGCGGTAGTGGGGCGTGTCATTTCAGCGTGGACAAGCTATACTTACAATCTAATCTAATTTAACTGTATTTTCCCAATGCAGGGCAAAGGCCTATGCATATTTCGTTTTTAAAATATGCATTGTAGGAAGAATTTATCATTAATAAATTAATTTTATCATCAATTTATCATCAATAGGTGTGTCATTCAGCTGCGTGCCTTTTATCCGCGTGCATTTTAGCCTTTGAGGAATGCGACAGTCAATGCGCTTTGTTTGCAACGCATGCAAACAGAGCGCATTGACTGTTTGGTCACCGGGTGCAATTTTGGGCGCACACGCGAGTAACTGCCGGTCGATTCTGTAAAAATCTCACCGTGAAAACTTAGGTGAAGTGAGTTTGTTTTTGCTAGGAATTGACACTATTGACAGCTCACTCCACGCTCACTTCACCTAAGTTTTCACGGTGAGATAGTACAGAATCACACTGCTGGACCTAACTAACGAACTTTAGTTAAGTATAGGTCTTGTCATTACAGAACAAATTCCTGAAACGTCTCCTAATCCTAATGCTACATCTCCTTCTCCTGTCCCTCTCCGTATACCTTCGTCATAGCAGTGCTGAGGCCGATGCTCATCCCGACTGGGGTCTCGAGATCGCTGATGCGAGGAGTGGCATCCGGCTGGCAAGTGAACTGGGAACTTTGGCCAGTACCCTGTGCTATATTATATTGCAGCAGGGAGATGAGTTGAAGAATCAGGGGCTGGTGGCTTATTTTAAACAGTTGGTGAGTTTTTTTTTTTTACTTTTTAACTCATAAGTAACCGTCTCCACAGCAGCCCTCGGCTATGCTACGCACGTGTACCTACTTCGCTTGGCTTTGTATGAACAAATATATTACCACTTAAAATGTTTTAAAAAAAATCAAGCTTTTATTAGTCTGGAAATCATCTAGGACCAGAGTCCTTGTCAAGACGAATCAAACGAGCCCAAACTTGGGCTCCATCATCAGATCAGCTCTACCAAAATATTGCATTGTCACCGATTTTACATAAGTATACTAACACCGGGAAGTGGATCATTTTTAACTTGCAAAATTCCAGGTCATACATACCTACATTACCTACATACAAGTGAACTTATGCGTTTTCTGGCAAACAAATTAACCGTGCATGCAGCTAACGTGACAAGCCCCACTGGACTGTCGACCTATTGTATTTGCACTAGATGTCGATTGCTGGATAAAAAATATTTTTCCCTTTTCCCCAGATCCACGAGCCAGCGAAATTCATCTTCCTGATTTCAAACCTGCTATTGTTAGCATGTATACCGGCGCGGCTGATGCGACAACCGATGCTAGAGGAAGCGCTACTGATCTTTCTACTGCCAGGCTTCTGGTTTCTGCTAATGTTCTTCGCTGGGTAAGCACTTACTTGTTTAACTTAACATGGTTATAAAACGACGTGTGTGTGAACTGAGGGTCCAGACTGGAATCCGCAAAATTTTAATCCTATGATTTAGTAGAAGTCTTAAAACAATTGTAGAAGGAATCTGGGAATTTGTAAACAAATATATTAAAAACTACAGCTCATAAAGTGTGGTCCCTCAATCCTCACACTGCTCACACAACATCAGCCAGATCTCGGAGAGTATCTTAAAAATGAAGGTTTTGTGATTACAGACATTTAGTAAAAAATTTGTAAAGATATTTACTAAATTACAGACCCCAGAGCATTAAAGATAAAAAAAATATAACGTCTAAACTGTGGTCCCTCAGTCCACACAACAAAGGTCATTATTTTAGTGAATATTACCGAATTTAATCAATGAAACCGTTCTTTTTCTACCTAACGATTTAGTAAAAGTCTTAAAACGTTCTGTAAGAAAGAAATGGAACAGAAATATCGACGCAATTTGGAAAATAGCGATTATTAAAACTGGTCCCTCAATCCTCACACCTCTACTGACATATGCGTGTGTAGCTGCTGAACGAAAGAAATATCACAAAGTCTAGTGTACTTAACTTTTAGTAAAAAAATTCTACTAAATACCAGAAAACTCTAATTGTGAATTGCTGTCCTCTTAGCTGAGATAATGTTATTTTAGTAATCCTATGAAAATAGATAGAGTAGTGTCACCACACAATTAAACAAAATGTAGACAGTACTATTAAACTTTTTTTAATACTAGCTGTTGCCCGCGACTTCGTCTGTGATCCAGGATAAAAGTAGCCTATGTCACAGAATAAATAATAGTACTATGCCTACCTATGTCCTTCTCCAGGTCATGGCCTACTCATGTGCCAAATTTCATCCAAATACGTTGAGCCGTTTTACCGTGAAAGCGAAACAAACAAACAAAGTCACTTTCGCATTTATACCGCTTATCACCGCGGCTTCGCCCGAATGGAAATATCCCACGGGAACGTTCTACCGTGATAAAAAGTTATCCTATGTCCTAACTCAGGTGTAGGTCTACCCATGAGCCAAATTTCACGCAAATAAGTTCAGTCGTTTTAGAGTGAAAGCGTAATAAACAAACTCACTTTTAGTTAGGATGACATAAGATGGAATGAAAAAAGGTTGTATGGTTAAATTATTATTATATTATAATACATGTGACGTAAGTATGTGTATTGTTATAGAATGAAAAAGTAGATTAAATAGAAGTAAAAAAAATAGCTACTGTCCTAACGTAAAATTCGAATTATAAACTTCAAAACGAGATATTGACATACTACACAACACCGAAAAAATTAAAAAATTAAATCTTTTAAAGACTTTATGTACTTAAGGCGAAAGCGCCAGGGTAGCCCGCGAAATTCAAAATTTCTTACGTTTTTTGCAATTGTGAGCTTGTATGTTGAATAAAATATGATTCGCGGCCGTAGCTAATATGGCTTTACAGAATTATAATCATTAGAATCAGCAATACAACTCCATAAGTTAGCATTTATCTCAAACCTCATGATTTCATGAAATCGCTAGATTTGAGGTAAATGCTAACTTATGGAGTTGTATTGCTGATTCTAATGATTATAATTCTGTAAAGCCATATTAGCTACGGCCGCGAATCATATTTTAATCAACATACAAGCTCACACTGACCTACAAATTGCAAAAAAACGTAAGAAATTTTGAATTTCGCGGGCTACCCTGGCGCATCAACCTTAACACTTTTCCTGAATAAGTTTCACTAGATGGCCCGCTTTTGTTTAATAAAAATGCTATAATAAAGAATTTTCATTAGTTATACCGTAAACTCTCTTACACTTTTTACATTATTCAGACCATTAAGATTATATACACTATTTACATTATTGACATTATTTATGTGACAAATCAAAAACCACAACTTGATGAGGTTGCGTTGTTTTATTACAGAGTTCATGTGACCTCTTTCCGCCTTCATCATCAGACCATAGACATCATCTACTAATAAAGTACTTACTTGTCAAAGTCAAAATCAAAATCATCATTTATTTATAATGATTTATTTGAAAAGCACGTCAAAATTAAAAAAAATAAATAGAATGAATTGTAGTCGCTTCGTTGCCACTAATTCCATTATTTGTTCCATGATGGAACTAGTGATAATTTTGTATTGCCACTAGTTCCATTTTGAATGAATCTGAAAATAACGGAACTTGTAGAGGGTGCTGAAAACGATACTGAGGGCGAAATGAAAATCCAAGATGGCGGCTGCGAAAATTTCCTAATTTTTCGTCATGGGTGTCGTTTCCATGGTTTGAGAAGGTACTGAAAACGATACTAATGTCAAAATGAAAATTCAAGATGGCGCCTGCTAAAATTTCCTCATTTTTCGTCATGGGTGTCGTTTCCATGCTTTTTGATGTCGCTGAAAACGGTACTGATGTCAAAATGAAAATCCAAGATGGCGGCTGCTAAAATTTCCTAATTTTTCGTCATGGGTATACATGGTTAGACCTACACCTGAGTTAGGACATAGGATACCTTTTTATCACGGTAGAACGTTCCCGTGGGATATTTCCATTCGGGCGAAGCCGCGGTGATAAGCGGTATAAATGCGAAAGTGACTTTGTTTGTTTGTTTCGCTTTCACGGTAAAACGGCTCAACGTATTTGGATGAAATTTGGCACATGAGTAGGCCATGACCTGGAGAAGGACATAGGTAGGCATAGTACTATTATTTATTCTGTGACATAGGCTACTTTTATCCTGGATCACAGACGAAGTCGCGGGCAACAGCTAGTATTAAAAAAAGTTTAATAGTACTGTCTACATTTTGTTTAATTGTGTGGTGACACTACTCTATCTATTTTCATAGGATTACTAAAATAACATTATCTCAGCTAAGAGGACAGCAATTCACAATTAGAGTTTTCTGGTATTTAGTAGAATTTTTTTACTAAAAGTTAAGTACACTAGACTTTGTGATATTTCTTTCGTTCAGCAGCTACACACGCATATGTCAGTAGAGGTGTGAGGATTGAGGGACCAGTTTTAATAATCGCTATTTTCCAAATTGCGTCGATATTTCTGTTCCATTTCTTTCTTACAGAACGTTTTAAGACTTTTACTAAATCGTTAGGTAGAAAAAGAACGGTTTCATTGATTAAATTCGGTAATATTCACTAAAATAATTACCTTTGTTGTGTGGACTGAGGGACCACAGTTTAGACGTTATATTTTTTTTATCTTTAATGCTCTGGGGTCTGTAATTTAGTAAATATCTTTACAATTTTTTTACTAAATGTCTGTAATCACAAAACCTTCATTTTTAAGATACTCTCCGAGATCTGGTTGATGTTGTGTGAGCAGTGTGAGGATTGAGGGACCACACTTTATGAGCTGTAGTTTTTAATATATTTGTTTACAAATTCCCAGATTCCTTCTACAATTGTTTTAAGACTTCTACTAAATCATAGGATTAAAATTTTGCGGATTCCAGTCTGGACCCTCAGTTCACACACACGTATAAAACGCAACCTTCTGTAAGTGCGCTTATAAATCAAGAACCGGTGATCGCATTTACATACCGAGCGATTTTTTATTCTTAGATCTCTTGTAAGGTTTTGCTACTTCAGTAGGTACATAAAAGTTGACACGAGCAGTCCCGAGGACACAGTTACTAATCAAAACAAAAGTAAGTACTTAACGAAAATCCATATCTTTACGCGACCTGTCCAAGTACTGTCTAAGTACTTTTTCTGTAGGTATCTCCTTGAAAACAAAGGCGGAGACTGATTTGTAACCTTTGTTTGTAATGATCCAGTTTTTGTAACGCGTTACAGTTGTCAGTGCAGCGAGCCGAGCCGCACATTGCGAGTGCATGTTTACCGCCATCCTGAATAAAAATTGAGCACCCTTGAGCCAAGTGCTCAAAGCGAGCGTTCGCCACTTAGTGTATCGCCGTTTTGTTACAAGAAGTGGAGCGCGCTTGAGTCGTGTTGATGTGCTCAAAGCGAGCGTTCGCCGCGTCTTGTGTATAATCGTTTTGTAACCAAGCTCGGCTCGAATATCAAGCAAACGTTACAAGTCAGCCTCCGCCCTTAGATGAAGTGAGCTTGGAGCTGTTAATAGTATCAATCCCTAGCACCGGGTGACATGACAACTCTCCTCGAGCTCACATCATCTAAGTTTTCACGGTGAGATTTTTACAGAAACGGCTGTTATGGTCGACAAAGCTCTGATGCCTCAACTGATAGTGGAAGATTATAAGCCTGTAAGATTGCTTGTGGACTACTTACGATTTGCAGCAACACCACCCTAATTGCGTAACACTATCAATCGGAATCTGAATCATATTGAAGCAAATTGCTAATCCATTGCTTCATAATTATTTTGCAAAAAATGTCTGCTGGACAACGTAAATAACGCAATGAATGTTGTTCAACTGTCAAAATGAAACCGATTCCGATTGATACTGTGTTACGCAATTGCCCCGCGGCACTGGAATCGGGTTTTTGACGTTCAAGCAGTTCATTTCTACGGGGAAGAACCTACAAATAAGTCTGATGCTACCTATGTGTTTATTTTGTCGGCAGTGCGGTAAAGCTGACGGGTCCATTCGTGACCATGATCTACAGCATGATCACGGGCGACATGTTCACCTTCGGCATCATCTACACCATCGTGCTGTTCGGATTCTCGCAGTCATTCTACTTTTTATACAAAGGTATCATCAGAATCATCACACCACAATTTGTCATCCTTTCATTGACTTATACTTTTTATATCAATGCATCCTTTATTATTATTTTTTTCTTTCTGCTTCGCAGCAATCTGTCGTTGCCAACAATAAGCTGCTTCTTTTTCCGAAATCTCTAGATTTTGTATTTTTTTAAAGTAGTGTTCTTCCTACGATACCAACTTACTTTCGTCCTTTATAAAGCACATTAGCTTCTGCCCGCGACTTCGTCCACGTCAAATTTCTAGAAGATTAAGTAGGTAATTTATCATTATTATACTGTGCTAAAACGGCGAGTGTATGTCATTAGTGCGACAAACATGTGTGCGACATGTCATTAGTTCGACAGGTCGTAGTAAAAGTAAAAGTTGTTCATAATGATGGTCTCATTAATACCCTAGAGTTATGGGAAATAAAAAAAACACTATGTATAAGTCATATCTGATAAACGTACATTGCTTGTCGAACTAAAGACCTGTCGCACTAACGACCTGTCGAACAAACGACCGGTCGAACTAATGACATGTCGCACACATGTTTGTCGCACTAATGACATACACTCTAAAACGGTGCCAAGGCATTCATTTTTAATCTCTTTCAATTTTGCAGGGTTCCCAAACGTGCAGTCCACATTGTTTTCAAGCTATCCCAGCACTTGGATGGCACTGTTCCAGATTACGTTAGGAGATTACAGTGTGAGTTAAACAGTCCACAGTTTTACTAAGAATGTAATAAGGGCCTAAATAGGTCAAGCGGTGACCGCGAAAAACAGCCGGCCATCAGGCAGCCGAGCCGCTATTGAAATAATTCGAGTCGTATGGGTAGATATGGGGTCATAGAAATATAAAAAACCGGTCAAGAGCGAGTCGGACTCGCGCACCAAGGGTTCCGTTCCGATTTCTGAAAAATTGTGCTATTTAGAGACATCGTTTTATTTTTCCTGTAATCTTTACATAAACTTCTATCACATAGAATAATTTCAGATTTTTCTCTAAGCAAACTTTCTAATCCTGGTTTTCAAAATTTGGAATGGCAACCCTAATGGTCTCATAAACCACGTGGTGTGTCATGTCTCATCTTTCGTGGCGCGTAAATTGTAATCTACAGTGGCCGCGCCGCTTGATCACGCGGACTCTATAATGATTAGCCCCTTAACTTTATGATTTCTCCTATTACGAACAATAGGTACATAGGACTTCTTTAATAAAAGGTAAACTAAATAAACCTAACCCTTCGATGAAAACAGGTGTGATGTTGGTATATTATAAATGTTAATATTTATGATTAGGTAATTCTCTCTCTCGCCATTCAACAATAATGTTTTTCAGTACACAGACCTCAGCATGACAACGTACCCGAATCTGTCAAAGACAGTGTTTGCCATATTCATGGTGTTTGTGCCGATCCTACTACTGAACATGTTGATAGCTATGATGGGCAACACTTACGCGCACGTCATCGAACAGTCGGAGAAGGAATGGGTGAAGCAGGTAGGTAACGACATCATGAGGACACCATATTTTATATTTCTATTCGAAAGGGACGAACAGACTGTTCCAAATTATCTACAACGTGTAACGTTAAATGCGCAAAACCTCTCAAGGGTTCATTGTACTCATCATTATGAACAACTTTTACTATGGGACCAAACATGAAATCGCGAAAAAAAAATCAGCTGTTCAGTACATTTTGACAAATTATGCGAACATAAATGTACTGAACAGCCGTAATATATAAGTCAATGTGAACAGCTGATTTTTTTTTCGCGATTTCAGGTTTGGTCCCATAGTAAAAGTTGTTCATAAGGATGAGTACAATGACCCCTTAAGAGGTTTTGCGCATTTAACGTTACACGTTGTATACAACTATGAAAATGTAAACAACGAATGTTTCAGAATGAAGACAGTACACGACAACTATCATCATGACAAGAACTTTGTGCAATTGAGTTACAGTTTAATTTTCTTATTTGTTGAAATCATTTTGAACAGTCTGTTCGTTCCGATATTTTTGATGCTGACTGTACCTGCCTAAATGATTTTGCTGTAGGTCGCGTAAAAAATCAGCCGTTCCCTCCATTTTGACGAGTTTTGCGAACAGATATGTAGGGAACACTGACTTTTTTTTCGCGATTTCAGGTTTGGTCCCACCTACGTTATTTGTTATCATGAGTACAATCGGTCACTAATTACCAGTCACCCTATATGTAGGTAGATATAAATGTCCATAAAGAGAACATTTATAATTTTCTCTAAGGGAAGCAGCTGAGCAGTGATGGCCCAGTGGTAACGGCCGCTACTTACAAGTTGTACGTCGGTTCGATCCCAAGCAGGCACTTTACTTTGTATAAATTATTTCATCACCACTGCTCTCAAAATGGTGAAGGAAAACATCGTAAGGAAATCGTAGGCTGATTATGTACCTAATCTTTCAAAAGGCGGTATCGGTAGGGTTCACGAGTAGGTACATGACTAGCGACGGCGCGCGGCGTTCCACAGTATAATAATATTATTTATTTATATATTACAAAAAAGAAAAGCTTTACTTAGGTATAATTTTCTTTTTAATAATTTCTTTCAGTGGGCAAAAATAGTTGTATCACTAGAGCGGTCAGTGGCCCAAGAAGACGCCCACAAGTACCTACAAGAGTACTCGATAGGTTTGGGACCATCTGACGACCCCAGATACGAAGTCAGAGCCGTCATGGTCATCAAGAGTGCGGCGAAGACGAGGGCTAAGCAGAGGAAGGGCGCGCTGACTAATTGGAAGGTGAGGAACAAAGAATTTTTGGAACCAAGTTCTTACGCGGCGGTAGGTGTTGGCTGTTGACATGACGGAGTACCGACATAAAAAAAAAATACAACCGAATTGATAACCTCCTCCTTTTTTAAAGTCGGTTAAAAATAACACATCATTGTTACGTTTAAAAATTAGCTGGACATCACTCACAATGCAGTCAGTGGTGTCGTGGGGAATACTAGTTTCTGTCATTCCCGACGACACCACCAGTGATCGTTTTCAGTGGTGTCGTGGGGAATGAACGGAAACAATGACGCATTATATCATTGCGTAGAAATCGTTACGTAACGAAAAAGTGTTATGCCACCTCCATAGACTTATAAAAAAAGATGGACTCCGCGCCACGCATACCTATCGAAAGTGACGCACAGTAAGTATGCCGGACCGTTTGTACAAACACGCCTCGCGCACACATTTATATCATAGTATGCCGACCGACCGCCATTACGTGACACGAGCGACGCCGTCTTTGCAGGTACTCAAATCATGCACACATAGATCGGTACGGTGCTTCACTTTCGATATGCGCGGCGCGGAGTCCATCTTTTTTTATAAGTCTATGGCCACCTCTATAAAACTTTATCTCTCTCTCTTTGTCTCTTTCTTTGGTTTTCTTTTCTTTTTTTTTTCTTTCTTTGTTTTTTTTTTTTGTATCTTATACGAGTATGTGTATGCATACGAGCATACACGCACTCGTTTATAATCAGTATGAGGAACTTTGTTTTTTGTATTATTGGTACTTATGATGTTCTTTTATATTAAGGTTCTCCATATTTTACCGACACTTGGGCATGCAAATAGTAGGTACTTACATACAATTTTATTCTAAATTTAAATTATGTGGCAAATTATGTGTCCCCCGACCGCTCTCGTTTTTTTTTCTGGGTAAAAAAAGCCTTATCCTATGGCCGGACTCAGGGACAGTTAAATGTTTTATTGGTTCAAGGCTTTCTATTATAATCACCAGACCCATTGATTTTTTGTATACCTATCAATGACCTTACCTAATAATTCTAGGGAAATACTAAATACTTAGGTTAGCAATTGATTGCGACATTCGTAGAGAATGTAGAGCTTTTTCTTTACCGGAACCGGAAGTAAAGAAAAAGCTTCTCTACAGTCTTCGGAGATGGCGGAGTCCCGGAAGTAGCTAAGTACCTACTTTGTAAATTACAAAAAGAGTCTTTCATTTAATTTATTTGCAGTCATTCCTTTTAAATGTATTCAAATAAACGAAGCAAATAATATCCAAGATTTGGTAAGTATTTAATTATTTTAATTTAAATTAGGGATGTGAAATTTTAATAATCGACATCATCAGTTTTTACTGACAGTCTTGAACTGTCAAAAATGTATGTAAAATAGTAGGTTTAATAGTATGATGATAAATAATAATTAATGATAATTAAGATTATGTTAGATATTAAGTACTTATTGCCGAAAAATCAATATTTGTCGAAGGATGACACTGACTAAATCGCAGTATAAAAAAAACTAAGTAATTAGGTATCCTTTCCTTTTCCTTAGTCTGGGAAACCATAATTATTTTAAAAAGTTTTTGTACTTACTAAATCAATCTGCCTAGCCTTTTCCCAACTATGTTGGGGTCGGCTTCCAGTCTAACTGGATGCAGCTGAATACCAGTATTTTACATGGAGCGACTGCCTATCTGACCTCCACAACCCAGTAACTGGGTAATACGATACCCCTTGGTAAGACTGGTTGTCAGACTTTCGGGCTTCTGACGACCCGTAACGACTGTCAAAGATCCACGAATAACAGCCGGGACCAACGGCTTAACGTGCTTTCCGAGGCACGGAGGTATCTCGATATGTAAAGATGGTCACCCATCCACTGACCAACCCCGGCAAGCGTAGCTTAACCTGACGGATCGACCCGTGCGGCTGTTATTACTTAGCCACGAGCTCCTCTTCGAGTTTTTGTACTTACTAATTTAACCTAAATCCGACAGCGCGTCGGCAAGGTGACAATAGCTGAACTGCGTCGCCGCGGCATCAGCGGTGAAGAGTTACGTCGACTGATGTGGGGCAGAGTGTCCATATCTACACCGACCAAAGCACCAATGGGGTAAGGATTTAAATAACAAAAATTTATTTATTTAAACTTTTCGCACTAAAACTGTACAAAGGCGGACTAAAAAATTAACTAACTGTACAAATTGCCGTCTCTAAATTGATAAAAATAACAATCGATCAGGAATGGGACGTAACGTCGTAGGTACACATAGGCACGACACACTACACCCGTGCAAGTATTACAACTTTTGCGTATTTTGCCAAGTAATTGATGGAGGTTATAAGGCAGGCAAATGCTAGTTGGCAACGTTCAATGCCATCCAGAAAATCAGAATTGCATCATTCATATCCATGGTTGGTAACGAGCTTGCTTATAGGATGTACGCTATCACGACGTACAAACGGCGGTTGGGAATAGCAGTGTATGCGTATGCAAGGGGATAAAGGCGTAAAAGTTTATGTATATGTCGCAGCCAACTGGTTTAATTAGCCGTTTAGTCAACCGCCTAGCCTATTCACTAAACGGCGCCGTTCAACTAGCAGCCTGAATGATATTCAGCCGATACGCCTAATACAACATTTAATGTAGCTGGCTCTTCTTTATTATATCTATGGGCTGGCTGAGGCCATTTATACAATAGGGCCATCTGCTTGTGCAACGTCTCCGGCACTGCGGGAAGTGCAAGCTCATAATACTTTGTTACGCAAGGGCGAAGGGCCCTTACGTACCTAACAAAGGATAGACACCCATGCTCACCTGCGCAGCTTCTCTTAGGGGTAGCAGCCAAAAGAAGACTACGTGGAGTCGTGGTGCCCGATTCGGTTTTTCGTAAACGCATTTATACTGTGAGAACACCAAAAATATTATGGCTTATCGACGCCATATTGACAGTGTCGATTTCAGTGCCAGGTGGCAGAAAATGGATCTAAATTTAAATGTCTAGGCTAGGCAAGTAGTTAAAAGTTTAGATGGTTAACTAAACGGCTAATTAATTAATTACAGCGACATACGATATTGTGTATTGTGCCATTTAATTGTATTTTTTCTTTTATCTATTTATGATTTATTGTAAATTATGTTTTTCAAGGATCATGTGGTCTGCAATAAAGATTTTATTTAAGTATTTACATGTGTGTCCCTACAGTCGTCGGACCGCGGCGCCACCTCCGGACTGCGTGACGTCAGCGAGTGGCGCTCTAGTTCCACAGGTAGGAGGTGAGGGTGGAGGAGTGGCCCCCGCTCTGTCTTCAGCCCTCAACGTCATGGCATTCACACAGGAAATGAACCTGGGGACTACAGGAACCACTGGTAAGAATGAATTTCAACTGGAATGTCAACAAGAACACATTCTACTTATTCATTGAAAATACCAGTTACATAATGCGTTCTTCTTGTTATAGGTCAAGAATATAAGCAGCCGACTCCAGATTTGCTAGTCAACGGAAAGTCGCCACTAATACCAACCTCTGTGATATCAACTCAGCCATTGCTTTCAACCCCTAACCAACTCAGTGTGCCTCCATCTTTTCCTCAAAACAAGACAAGTTTGGAAACTTCAGTTGTTGGTACAATGCCGGCGATGCCAATCGGTGCTTTACCAACAACTGCCCAGGTGCCAGTCACTGGTGCCCAAATGGTCATGGGAACTCAAGTGTCATACTCTGGCGTCCAATCGCACCTACCTGGTTCTCAAATGCCTTTACCAGGTGCCCAAATGCCTTACGCTAGTAGCCAGATGCCACTGCCAGGTGGACAAATGCCTTACGCTAGTAGCCAAATACCACTACCAAGTGGCCAAATGCCATACGTCAGTAGCCAGATGCCACTACCACCAGGAGGTCAAATGCCTCACGCAGGTACTCAAATGCCGATACCAGGTGGCCAAATGCCATTTACTGGTGCCCAAATACCACTGCCAGGTGGCCAGATGCCTTACCCTGGTACCCAAATGCCACTACCAGGAGGCCCAGTCCCATACTCTGGTGGCCAAATGCCACTGACGGGTGCTCAAATGCCCAGTGGCCAAATCCCTATGGCAAGTGGCCAAATGCAGCTCTTCGGTGGACAAATGCAAGTTCCTGGTGGTCAAATGCCAGTAACGTCAATGCAAGGACCGATGACATACGGTCAGCCGGGATTAATGTATCCGATATATGGACAGATGTATGGCCCAGGGATGCAGCAAATCATTGAAATACAAATTCAGAAGCCCGGTAAGTTTTTCATAACTACATTTTGCTCTTAACTCGACTTAAACGTCGATTGACACCCAGGTGTGCCAATAATAATAAAAAAATCTATTATGTCTGCTAATTGGCGTGCGACGGGTTAAATATGGTCTGAAAAAGTCGGACGTCAAATAAATCGAAAATCTTGTGTGCCTTTAGTTTCCGACGAGGTGTTCCGTGACTATTTGTTCGAGCTGATCAAGCTGGCTGCAGACCCGACGCCAGACAAATCGGAACTCAAGGCTCTTGCCGAGAAAGCTGCGGATTTGGACGACGTGCCAGAGATTGATATCAATGTTTCCGTGAGTTTGCGAATCACTATATTTTTGTTTTCAGTCAGATTTTAGTCCGACGTTTGTAAGCTCAAAAAACACGACTTACCTACTGATAGTTTTCTTTTGTAGGTGTTATAATAGGTACATTATCAGTCAGGTCTGATGGTCCGTCAAATACTGGTTATTTTATTCCAAAGATCAAATTCACGTTTTTATTTTATTGCAAAAGATCTTTTTTTATTAAAATAATTCCAAAAATTCTGTGAATTCTTTGATAAAGGGGCGTGTGCGCGTGAGCGTGACAGAGCGAAACTGAGTGGCGGGACAGAGAAGGACTGAACACTCAAGGTCGTCTGGTCAGGGAAGCGCCTTAAGTGTCATCAGTCGCATCTGATAGTTTGTTTCAGGCGTTAGGTAGGAATAGGTACAGGCGTTAGGTCTATTGATATTCATGGTCGTTACAATCGTTACATGTTGTCAGACGGCAGCGCGGTCAGCGCGGCGCGTGGTGGCTGGCGCGGTGTCGGGATTGTTTGGAGTGGCAGCCGACGCACCCACTACCACCACCGACACCGCTTGGAAACGCGAGAGGAACGAGAACAGCGACAGTGATCCTATATCAGGTAGGTACCATACGACGCAAGTCATCAACCAAATGAAATAGCTTAATCAATAAATAATGCATTTTTTTTAAACTTTACAAAATGATTGCCCAAATGTCATACTTAGGTACACTGGTGCCCAAATGCCGTAAGGTGGTGGCCAAAACCATAATGAAATTCGCTTAATTACCTAATTGCTATTCGGACAATTTAACAATTTTTTTAAATGGATTTCTAACTATATCAGAAAGGTTTAAGTGGTGAAATAAAGGTAAACAATCTTGATGCAACTTTTTACACAAATGCCTATTAAACAAATAAACTACTGCTTAAATTAATGGTTCAATAGATTTAGTAATCATTATTGTTGTATTTACATGGGTTTTTAGTTGTATTTTATTTTTAAACCGAGGTTTTAAAATAAAATAAGATAAAAGACACATCAAGATTGTTTACTTACCTTTTTTCACGACCTAAACCCTTCTAGTCTACACCGTTTTATTTCGACCCTCTACCTACAGGGTAACTGACAAATAAGTTAATTCATTATTCATTTGACACGGTTGGCGCAGTGGTTGAGCGATTGACTGGTGCGCAGCATGTCGCGGGTTCGATTCCCGCACGGAACAAATATTTGTACGACCTACAAGTATTTGTTTCGAGTCTGGGTGTTTTTCTATCTATATATGTATGTATTTACAAAAAAAAAATGTATATAAGTAGTTTATCAGCCATCTCGTTACCATAACACAAGCATTAGGTTGCTTAGCTTGGGACTAGATGGCGTTGTGTGAAATGTCCAAGGATATTTATTTATTTATTTTATTTATTATTTATTTTTGTTAGGGTTTTTTTTAGCGTGACGTTATGTTATCAGTCACTTATCATGTGTTATTTTTGTATTATTTTTTAGTTCGTTTCTTTTTTCAAATTTTGTAATTTCTTGTTGAGAAATAATTAATTTCTTTAACCATATTTATGTAAACACTAAATTAATACTATGTGACGTGACAGAATCAGTGTTACTGGGTCGCGCGTCTCGAGCTCGCCGCGCTCGATCCGCGTCGCGCCGCGCCCCTCCGCCGCCACCTCATCTTTATGTACCTGCCAGGTACTGACACCACCACAGAACAGATAAAAAAGGTGGAGAACCTCTTTCATCTATTCTGTGGACAACACTCTAAACTTACCAAATGTTTCTTGGTCCACCAATTAGTTGTGAATTTCTATCTATTCTGGCTATCTTTTGTAGGTCTATGTACTTAGTGGCGTCTGAAAGCAGTGCTGTGGAGAGTGACGTGCCCTGGGAAGATCACCCTAGCTCTGGGAACAACTCGTAAGTTTAAAGCACATTTAAATTCTAATAATTTAAGGTTTGTAGGTACCTACCTATATATGTATAAACTGTCATTAATTAAACCTATACATGTAATTAATTAATAAAAGCTAACTACAACTACCTACTTAGGTAGGTACCTACTCTGTTTGTTTAGGAATTAAATAAGTATTTAATAATAATCTAAAAATATTTTTGATTTAAAATATTATTAAGTAGGTATTTACAAAAGGTTGTAAGTAACTAATAAATGGAAAAAAAATGTTATGGTCTATACACATCAGTCAAGTCTGTATCATCAGACAAATTGTTCTTCAAGCCAGTTATAAGAACTTTGTTTATCAACAGTTCAGCATGATATCTTTGCAGTGAATCCATTCTCTTTAGCTTACAAGTCACATTAGCTCCAATAGCTTCCAGTTCTTTGTCTAATAAATTATCGTTTTGTTCATAATATTCATCTTCTATTTCTACCTTCAAAAACTTATTACTCTTTTTGGCTTTAAATCTCTTTCTTGGTGGTTCATCTTCAGATATCGATGCTAAGACATCACTAGTGTGGGATAAAGGCTCCCCATTTTCTGATGCTGACTCATTATCGGATTCATCCTATAAAAATAAAAATTAATCGTCAAAATCGGACTACTCTGTAACTTCATTTTGATTTGACTTGATGTGCATGAGGTAGATCCTATGTGACGACTGATATAACAAAACTTGTTTTTTTTTAACCGCGACGAAGGAAATAAGGAGGAGGTTCTCAAGTCGACGCGTATTTTTTTTTTTTTTTAAATGTATGACCATGCATAAGTTTATACAGTCTGTATAAACTAATGTATGACCATGCATAAGTTTATACAGTCTGTATAAACTTATGCATGGTCATACATTTAAAAAAAAAAAAAAAATACGCGTCGACTTGAGAACCTCCTCCTTATTTCCTTCGTCGCGGTTAAAAAAAAACAAGTTTTGTTATATCAGTCATCACATAGGATCTACCTCATGCACATCAAGTCAAATCAAAATGAAGTTTATTCAATGGACCAAATTATGTCATCAAGGTCAAATATGTGAGCAATGGATAGAAACTTACATCAAAGTTATTGTCATCCATATTGATTTCACTGATTTCAGCTATATCGTTGCTATCACCATTTTTTTCAAGAAATTTCAGTGCGTGAAACTTCCAATTTTTAGGTTCATATTCGTATATTACCTCACCATTCGGACCAATACATTTAGATGCTAAATATTTTCGCCTGTCTTTCCTATAAGTGGACCTTAGTATGTTTATTTTCTGTCGGACATTCATGCGTGTCGCGGACTGATTCCATCTTTTTATTATTCGTAACAAGACGTCTAGTGCTTCATTTCGTTTATATTTATTTGTGTTATGTTTATGGTCGGTGTCCCAAAGTACAGGTAAATTCTTATAAGTTTCTATAAAGTCTTCTTCAATGGCACGAGTCTCACGGCTGAGGGAAATATTACTAGCTGTCGATGTTGAACCTTCCTCCTTCATGATCACTGATCACTTGGTCAGTTTTGCAAAATTATTTACTGACCAGAAAAACTGATTTGATCGTTTGACTACTTGAAGTAAGTATGTAATGCTTGTTGGCATGGCTTGACAAGAACAACTGTATTGATCGACTTTGACAGTTTGATATCATGTTCCGGTTCAATTTATTACAGGGTTGCTAGTTTAAATATAAAATATAGATTCCTATGGTGTGTTGTTGGGTGTGTTCTACCAAAAACATTTGAGGATAGAAAATTCGATCTGTGGGAAACATTTGAAAAAATCTATTTAATCTTTTATTTGCGGGAATTCGATTTCTACAAAGTTAGGTATATCTTATCTTAGCTTGTGCACTGCACAGATAAGGGGTGTTCTTTTTTGGCTTCGCACAGATAAGCGCTTGCCATGGACCTAGCCACAGACTACATAGAGGATACTGGACCTAGCGTTTGCGGAACAACCCTTGCAATTTGATAATTTAACTATCTAGCCCTAGCCTTTATTCGTAGAGTGGCGATAATGTAGGACGGATCTAGGGCAGTCAGGCTAGCTACCACACTGTCTATAGATTAGGGTTCGTTTCCACCGAGACGAAGACGTGCAGACGTGGCTTACTATGAGCTCTTATAGCAGGGCAGAAGTTGAACGGTCCCAGTGTAAGAGAGAGACGGAGCTTTAAACGACCTAAAACACCATTCTTTTTTCTCAACTGATCCATGATCTCTTTTTTCACGTCTTATGCTGGAATCGACAAATCACATAGATCCATATGTCGTTGAAATCAAATCCACATCGCGATTCCACTCGTTACCCGTGGTCCCAGTGGATCGACCCATTACCGGGTCCATGGGTAATTTTAATTACCCGTGGTCCCATGTCATTGCGGATTTCTACCAGACTTCTATATCGAGGTTGCCAGTTTGGAAACTGGGATTTAAATATATACTTTTTGATTTTGACGTAGGTACCTAATAATGATGTTATTATGGATTTGTATTTAATCATAAGAAGGTTCTTTGGTTGTAATTAATTTTCTATCGATATAGTCAGAAGTCTGGGAACAATCCCTAATACCATGGGACCACGGGTAATTAAAATTACCCATGGACCCGGTAATGGGTCGATCCACCGGGACCACGAGTACATAACGAGTGCGCGATTCATGTATCGTCTGTGTTTGAATTGATTAGGTACTGCTAGCTAGTTACCCAGGTACACACGGCTACACATCAAGCTATACATTTCCAGTTAACACTGACCTCTCATTGTTAGGAAATCCTATACAATGCGAGATCAGCTTATACTGGAAAAGTATAGCTTGATCTGTAAGCTGTGCGTACATAGAAACCCATTGTATCATGACATTTATATAAGTAATATGTGAGCCATTCTATTACGGATTGCTTCTATTTGTTTGGTAGTTTAGGTACCCAGTTTCAAAGTTCTTTGTTCACCAGAGCTATTGCAGACGTTGCTCGAATCCGAGCAGCACGGCCTCTTTGCATCCTGTCTGCCACCGGATTACCGGCGCCAGGCCATGTAGAGCATTCAATGTTTGTGGTTGGTACGTATAACAAACATAACATTAACACTTAACTTTCATCATCAGCATCCAAGTAGTACCTAGCATTTGCGGCAAGCTCTGCTAGCAGTCGGTAACCCGCTTGCTCACAAGCGTTGCTGCAGTTCTCTTACATGAACATGTTTTTGCCGTTGCCCACAGAGAGTACTTTTACCGTTGCCCGTGGAGGTACAGTCAGCAACAAAAGTCGATTAACGCTTCAGTTTTTTAAATCTTAATTATTGGGCAAGATATTTAATTTAAATCGGAACAGAAGTAAAACAATTTAAAGGTATGCTAGACTAGGTATTTTAGGAAAAAAGGAGATAGTCAAATCATTTTGTGTTAATTTATATATGATGTGTTACATGTTGCTGACCGTACCACGGGGAATAACCTCTTCAAGTTGTGTGCGTCTATCTGACAGGCCCCAACGAGATTCATCAACAGGTGATAGCTTGTCATAAAGACATTATTTTGTACCTAAAGAAAATAAATAAGATATATTTTGTACCTCGACAGGTTTTGATTAAATGACGTTTTTATGAAGTGTCTTGCTAGCGGGCCCTTTATGGTTATTTTTATTGTTATTATACTTACAGATCGCACAATACTGTTAGGAGCTTGATACTATTATGTACCTTACAAATCCAAAATCTCGACTTTCTGTGATCTACACTTCAGAAGATATTCGTTATTTAAACAAGCGTCCAGCCAGCGGGCCCCTTTTTAAATACAACTATTTTATATCACACAATAGTGATAGGAGCTTGATACTATTATGTACCTTACAAATCCTTAAAATTTCAGACAACGCGTACCAAATGTCAATTTAGAACTTAGAAATTTAAAGAACATCAAAAACCTTATACAACATCCCTATACTATTAAACGAGTAATATTTGTACTCACGTTCACGAAAACGGCTCTAACGATTTCTATGAAACTTGCAATATAGGGGTTTACGGGTGCAAAAAATTGATCTAGCTAGGTCTCATACTTGGGAAAAAGAAATTTAAAAAAAAAATCGTTTTCTCTGTTTTCATCCGAGCAGAGTCCGGTCGAACAGATACTGTAACATAATAATAACTGACGAGCTAAAGCAAATAAAAAATCACAATTAATTAACGAATATCTTCTAAAGTATAGCTCGCAGAAAGTCGAAATTTTGGATTTGTAAGGTACATAATAGTATCAAGCTCCTATCACTATTGTATGATATAAAATAGTTGTATTTAAAAAGGGGCCCGCTGGCTGGACGCTTGTTTAAATAACGAATATCTCCTGAAGTATAGCTCACAGAAAGTCGAAATTTTGGATTTGTAAGGTACATAATAGTATCAAGCTCCTAACACTATTGTATGATATAAAATAGTAGTATTTAAAAAGGGGCCCGCTGGCTGGACGCTTGTTTAAATAACGAATATCTTCTGAAGTGTAGCTCACAGAGAGTCGAGATTTTGGATTTGTAAGGTACATAATAGTATCAAGCTTCTAACAGTATTGTGCGATCTGTAAGTATAATAACAATAAAAATAACCATAAAGGGCCCGCTAGCAAGACACTTCATAAAAACGTCATTTAATCAAAAACTGTCGAGGTACAAAATATATCTTATTTATTTTCTTTAGGTACCTACAAAATAATGTCTTTATGAAAAGCTATCACCCGTTGATGAATCTCGTTGGGGCCTGTCAGATAGACGCACACCTTCAAGTTGACTTGCCGTAGTTTGGTCTGATTTTGGAAATCCAACCAAACGATGGCAAATCTACATATTTTTTATTATTGTCGCGAATTATACTTCGAGACTACCTACCACTTTTATTCAGCAGCAGTGTATTTCTCGGAGGGACCACGGCCCACGGGCACAAAAATTCCCCATGGTCTCTTCCAGGGACTACAGCAGGGACCACGGGTAATAAACGGTTTTCGCCAACGTCTTGTCACAATTTATTTGGCTTGTGAATTTCCCTAAATTATCTTGGAGCGGAGATTTTTAACACTCCTTCGGTGCAAAATCTATTCGGTTCCTTACATTCCGAAAAGATCAGGGGGCCTACTCCCTAAGTTCGTCCGTCTTTCCGTCCGTCCGTTCATCCGTCCGTCTGAAATTACAATACATCAAAACAAGTGTAAAAGTTAAATTTTTCGGACGGGCAAAAGCACACCGGGAGTAGGGACAACTGGCAAAGCCTGTTGTCATTCATACTTCGTTCGGGCCTCGAACCAATCATCCATCCGTAGGTGATAAGGAGTAAGAAACGCCCATAACGAAGGCCGAAACTACGGGATTCGTGCTTAGGGAGTAGGCCCCCTGAATCAACGCCACTATTTTAACTGATTTTGTTTACCAAAGCTCATATTATTTTAAAATAGGGGCTGGTAGTGGAGCTGACGTCGAAAGTGCTGCGCCAGCTCAGACATCGGACAAACACGTGAAGACTCGGAGACCGAAAACAGCTCGTCACCGACGAAATAGGTAAGCTATCGTCCGAATGAAGTAGACTACTACTTCTATGTATACAGACCTAGATTTGCCTACGGCTTTGCAGATAGAGATCCTATTTAAGCTATCAGATGGCAGAGAGCCGTTAAGGGGATATACATCGATAAATTCTGTTTTTAAAATTCCTATACAGGTAACCAAATGGATAAATCATTTGGATTTTCCGTATGTGTTATTTGACTACATTGTCTACTGCTATAGGTACTAATACCGAAAATGATTACTTGGAAGTTTTGTCGATAGAAAAAAAAAATTAAAGGTTTAAAATGTTGAGTCAAATCTACAAAACATTAGCAAAACTTTATCTTCGCGCATAAGGTTAAGGTCAGTCGGGGCAAGTGCGTCGACAGGGTAAGTAAATCTACTATAAAAATATCAAAAACTACAGATATTATACAACTAATGACATCTTACATCCATGCAACAAACTAAAACACAGTTCCACTTCACATCACAAATGCCTCTTGTGGTGTCCACTAGGATCACTTGTTAGGACTGTGTGTTTGGAGTAAAACCACCAGATTATCAGTAAGTACACTGCAGCTCAAAGGGAACGTCTAGTCGGCTCCAGGCATGGGCCGGACTGCACGGGACTCTTGTGGCGCGAGACCCTTTGAGTGGCGTGCTACATTTAATTGTATATCACACCTCTGTTCACCATAACTTGATATATCCGCCATTTTAGTTTTAGTGTCATTTAAACCTGTTATCAGAGACGAGCACGTGTTATTAAATCTTAAAATATTTGCGGCAAAAAAAAAGAGGTGAGTACAGAAGTTTTTCTTTAAATCTATGTTGTTGTTGTGTGTGTATTTTTTTAGATAGTGAAATTAATGGTTTTTTATAGAATTTAAAATCTTAACCTCTAAAAAGTCAAGTGCGCCTAAGTTGTTGGAAGTATGGCGCGAAGAAGTCGTCAACTTTTATGATTCAGATGTTTTCTTACCCGACTGCCGGGGTATCGTATTACCCAGTAACTGGGTTGTGGAGGTCAGATAGGCAGTCGCTCCATGTAAAATACTGGTATTCAGCTGCATCCGGTAAGACTGGAAGCCGACCCCAATATAGTTGGGAAAAGGCTAGGCAGATGATGATATTAAAGATATCTATTATTCCAGCCAAACTAACCATTTTTACATAAATACAACAGTTTTCACTTTGAATAAAAAAACAGCAATAAAGGTTTAGAACCCCTGATTGCTAATCTATGGCACAGTGCCCCAAATTTCTTATGGAAGCCGCAGTAGCCTATAGGACGAGTAAATTAAAAAAAAAAAACCAAGAGCAATGAGTTGTTGTTTATAAATTGAATAAATTATCTATTTCTCTGGTAACGTACGATTATATCGGTTTCTTTTATATAGATGCACTTGCCCCGTTTCCAGGGGCAAGTGCGCCTACATAAAAAAAAAAATTGATAGATTTGATTGAATCGACGTTTCTTGCAGCTACAAATATTGTTAATTTAATAAATGTACACTCATACACAAGTCTGCATTCAAAAAAAAAAAAAATAGCATCGAAGTCATCTATGCAAAAATTTGGCGCACTTGCCCCGACTGACCTTACCTCACTCGTATCTTTATCTTCGCTTGCGTGATATGCGCGAAGATAAAGTTTTGCTAATATATCACTCGAAAATGTTCCTTGTAATTCAAAAATATTAATTTTAGTTCCTCCAGAGACACAGTCTTCCGAGTTTCATTGTAGTAAATGAACTAAACATATTATAATCGAATGATAATACTACCAACTACTAAAAAATAACTACTATCTAATAATGTAGCGATTTCATGAAATCATGAGTTTGAGGTAAATGCTAACTTATTGCTGGTTCTAATGATTATAATTCTGTAAAGCCATATTAGCTACGGCCGCGAATCAACATACAAGCTCACACTGACCTACAAATTGCAAAAAACGTAAGAAATTTTGAATTTCGCGGGCTACCCTGGCGCTTTCGCCTACAAAGTATTTTTTACTTAAGGGTCCGCAGCGGTAGCCCGCGAAACTCAATTAAAAAAAAAAAAAAAGAATTTCGCGGGCTACCACAGACAGCGGATCAACCTTAAGCTAGGCACGCGAAGTAGTTGCTCTTGCGTTATCTAGGTCTATCTGTATCTGTGGTACCTACTTTTTCGCAGGGTATCTCCTTCGCCAGTCATCGAGGCAAGTAGTCCACTCCAACCCTGGGCCACAGCGCCACTGTCCCGGCTCTCGCAGCTCATCAGAACGTCCAGTGCATCAACAGCATCGCTCAACTCGTGCACATCAGGTGATGAGACTGACGGCAATCAGCAACAGAGGTTCTGACGTATTTTATAATAGGACGATGAACTATTGATACTTACACTGCCATCTTCAAGATTTTAGCATTAGATATTATAAATATAAAAATAAATTCTAATGACCCTTTAAATCAAAGTTGCGGCATGTGAAGCTGTGCAGAGTTCACTTTCTTCGAATTAGGTATGTACCTATAGAACTTATGAAGTGTATGAATAAAATCTAGTCAAATTGTACGAACCATTCTAAAAATGAACGCCCCTCGACAAAACGTGATTATTTCTGTGTGAGAGGAAATACTTATTGCAACACTTTACTTGTGTGCGTGCGGCGACTTTACTGTCAACATGGACTCGTCGCCGCACTCGAGGTCAACTAATCGTGCGATCAGTTCAGGTAACAACATTGTACAGCGAGGACCATGCGCTTTATATGGAACGACACGTTCGCTCTGTCGTGCGTTCATGTCATTTATACACTAGTTGGCCGACAAATCCGGCTGTTTGACGTTTGGACAAGTCGGGGACACTGTTTTTTTTATGGTTTTAAACGGTACCTCCGTTTATTTATGCAAACGGACGTACCGTTTGCATAAAAAAAAGTGTTATTGTATAACTTTTATGTGTGTGGTATTTATTTAGTTTATTTAATTTTGTTGACTGTACTCGCCGGTGACTGAGCAACCAATGACAAAGACCAATGTGTATTGCGTCTTATCACATCTTTGAATGTGAGCATAACCGCTGTGGGGCGTTCATTTTTAGAATGGTTTATCTCTGCCTATTTATATAATTGTATATGTGACGTGATGTGATGTAGGCATGTGTATCCATAACTACTTAGACCTTCATAGTGTGTTATCGTTATCGTATAGCTTTAACTTAACAGTGATAATAAGTACAATATAAGATTAATTTAATATTAGGTAAGTATACTTAAATAGTATCTAGTGAATGCAAGACAGGTCCTAATAATAACTATGTTCGCTCATGTCTATTGTGAAATAAAACAAAACATAGTTTTAATATAATTTATTGTACCACCCCTAACTCGCCGCTGTGAAAACCAATATAATGTAATCAAATTCATAAAGAAGATGTAACATGAAAATAAAAAGAATTTGGAATAAACTGTTGTTTTATTACGATGGACGAAACTAAAATGAAATGGTTGAACATAGATACAACTAATATAAAATTAAAAAATCATTGATTATGACTAGACACGATTTGTCCAAAACGTAAAGCGGTGAACGCACTTCGATCAATAAAACTACTGTTTCTAAATTATAAAATACCTAGGTATGGTAAACGTCTTTGGATTGCTATTGTTATAAAATGGCTAAAATGTATTTGCATTGTTAGGTGCGTTCGAACGCTTTATAAATAATTCAACTGCACACTATTTGCTCGGTTTATGAGGTCTTCAGGTAAACTTTCAATATTTATTGATTCGTCAAGTTAGCAAATTTCTTCCAGTGTTCAAACACGAGATTTGGAATCAAAAACAATATCAAATAGAAAAATTACTGATATAAAATACCTCAGAAAGCAAGCATTAGCCAGCTACCTATCTACAGTGTGCAGAGTAAATTTCAATTAATACACATATATGTATGTATGTTTGCACGTATGAATACACCATGTTCGAATGTTTATGTAGAACATTCTTAAGACCAATAGAAAATTTTGACAAAGATTTTTTTGTAGCCGAAAGTGACCCTAAGCCAAATTATTGATGTTACTTTGTACTTTCCTTAGAAATCGCATTCGCCAAACAGAACTAAACCCTTTCAATGTATCCGAGATCTTTAATATTTGTCATTATGACACTAAAAACACTAATCAAAATACATATGCAGTTTTCATAGTGGGGTTACCCTCAGTACGTGATACTATAACAAGATGTTCCATGGGCATTGTCCTCATGGATCCACTGTGTATTATGTTCAATATTTTCGTCTAACTGTGCTTGGCATGACGTTTGAGAGTAACCAGATAATCAAGAGTTAATTTCATCCTTTCATCTATAGTAAAACTTACCAAGACAATCTCAGTAATACCACCTTTATCTCAGCATTCGTGCTCGTTCCGCCATATTCCAACATTATTTGTATCATTTTTGTATCAGTTTCAATGATATTAACGAGTGGCAGTACTTCTCCCACCTTTAACAGATCGACAACAATGAGGGTAGTGAGACAATCACATGATGAGATGCAAATACAGCATACACAAGATAATAATCAAAATCAACATAGCAAGTACACAGCGATGTAAAAATACAAGTATAAGATAGAGGGCATATAGAGACACATGGAAATGTTACATTATGTAACGCAAAAACATTATCAATGTTTAAAAAAATATTGGTTAGCATGTACAGGACGTCCCGCCTTTGTGGTATGCTCGTCAGTATTTGTAAGAAAAGTGATGTCATATCTCTGGATATGCGATTCTGTGAAAAGCACATTTAAAATATGCAAACATCATAAAACGAATACGATATAAAACAGTGAACCATGAGATTAGTATCTACGAGATGTCAACGTAAGAATTACACCTAGTAAAATAGAAAATAACATGATAACTCAAATACACGCCTGAAGAACAATGTGATTTTTGACGTGTGGCAAAAATTCAGAAAGGCCAAATCTAACGATAGTGTTATTTATTTTAGGATACACTTCTTCGACGTCAATTCTAAAGAATGTGACCTATTAAACGTTTCACCATACGCCAAATATCGTGTGACTATAAAATAGTAAATCAGGGATCCTAATTACTAAACAACTTCACGAAAAATATATCAGAAATAATAAAATTCACCAATTAAATCAATGCCAACAGACACGTAAAAACCTCAGAATATCGTGAGAAAGAGTAAAAAGCACAACGATTTATATTGTTAGAGTTAGGGTCACTTACCTCCAGGGACTGTGGACAGAAACCATGATTATAAATAAAATGAACACACTAGTGAATCAATATACACTTTATATGCTTAAAAATTAATACAAGTCTGAGGGGGCTTGCGCCCTCCGTGCCAAGTCGAGCGTGAGCCGCGTCGAACTATAAGTGAACAGTGTCGAGAGGAATGTAGATAGTATTACATTACCTTTATCTCATTTATTTCTCATATAGACTAACACCTAATTAAACCGAGGCTATAAAACGTACATCACTGATACCAGCATTACAACCTACAAGCTGTCCAGAGAGATGTGGCGCCCAACATTATAACCTAACTTATGCTAAACATAGGTACTGGTACATGAATTGGGAGTTCTATTCTCATGATTTCTTACTGATTTTTTTGGAAAAATAAATTGGTGATCTCCAAATTCACGTGGATATTACACAAGTATTTATAAGACAGTTTGCGTGTTAACTAGTCACTCAGCACAGTGCATTTACCTCGGCTCCTCGCGGCGTGGTGTCCGCTTTCGCTCATTCTCTCTAGAGCTCCGTGGTAGGTCGGATCATTCTGTTACATCTTTTAAGGCAGTGTGGCTTTCTAACTTATACCTGGACAGACTGGCATGTCAAATGATCAATATTGGCACATAAACAATCATAACAATTCAGTATAATAAAAAGAACATGATATAACACAGTTCAAAGTATAAACCACACAGCCGTTCGTAAGTTTAAATAGTATAGTGTTCGTATAATCTCATCATATACGTTTTGTTGACAATGTTCAAGTGTTAGTTACCCACAAGAAATAAATATGTGATATGTGCCTATGTACTGTCTCTTCAGGACGACGACTCTAGATGTGAGTAAACGTCTAAATGAGTGCCAAGTGGTCAATTAATCTGTATGTATTTATTTACAATTATAAATAACAATTAAAAGCTTTAAAATAATAATCAGATCATACAGTTTGAACATGTGACTCGAGCTCGAGAGCTGTATGTGTGGGAGAGGTCGACTCAGATCTAGAGACGCGCGCTAACTGCAAGTTATTTATTGTAGGTAGTTAGAAGCTAGGCGTTGCAGTAGTTGTATGATGCGTTCATTTCCCAAGATAATAACTATTTCGTTAGAATGTAAAAGGGGGAGTCAGCCGGCGACTGGTCTCCTGGCCCTCCATCGGCGCTCTGCAATCACACAAACAAACGAACATGGCAACACTTGCTACGTAACAAATTGTCGACTTTGCGCTCACGAGCAGGCAACCCCGGAACTGGCCTACATCTGCAACACTACACACACTAAATAGTTGGTGTTCAACACATCTCACAGATAACTACTAGACACGTCAATATAGCATATTATAAATTTACATTGTTTGTATGACATGCAAACTGAAATAGAATATATCATAAATTAAGACATGCATTTCGTCAATATGTTCGTGATATATAACGGAAAATGCCTGTAAAATAAAGATTAATTTGCAATGTAAAAATAAACCAATCACCTATGATAAAAGTACACAAAATATACCATAACATGCTGGATGTAGGTAATACTGTTCAAATTAAAATAACACGTCAATATCATACATTTCAGGGTCATTGTGACAGTTGGAACAACTTAAATAAATTGCTAACATGTTGTTTCAATTGTCTATAGTAAAACGACAATCTATGGTAAGCAATAATAAGCTACACAAAATAAATACATAGTAGGTACATAATTTGCATTACTTAATTCATCCTAATATATTTTTTTTAATTGATGAGGTTTCATTTATTTACGGCATTTTCAGTATTATGTAAACGTTGTTTTCTAGAATAAACAAACAATACATAATATGGCTTTACAATAGCTATTTTTTAATCAAAAAAGAATAAAAAATCAGGTCCATTAAAATATAATCAAAGCAGTTGAGAGCATACGACATGTCATAGAATAAACCAAAAAATAATAATAATAATAAAACAGGCAAATCTGAACATAATCACGTATCATGTAGTATCATAAGAACAAGTTATCTAAGCACACAACTTAAAGTACACAACCAATAGTACATAGATCGGGTATAGTAGTATCGTACATGAAATACTGTTCGACAGCTGGCATCATACACAAGTAGGTACATAAACACCAGCCAAAATTACGCGAAAGAAATTCTGCGTACTTATGTTTTCTATGCAAATTACGCGACGTACAGACGGCGTTGCTTTTGGTAAACGTTGTTACGTTATAACTCTTTAGTTGCATTTTCAGCCACAGGGATTAGACAAGTTTTTGGCTCTATAATTTCGGCCGGATGCATCAGGCTGCGTTTCCAAAAGCGATTGTTGCGATGGTTTCGCATTTGTACGTCATAATTCACACAAACGATCATATTATAGATAATTGCAGACATAAGCACGTCAAAGTTTCCGTCGCGTATTTTTCGTAGCTGTGTTATTGGAATAAGCACGGTCTACTTTGGTGTGTGCGTGTGTGGGCTTCCAGTCTTAGCAAGAGAGCCGCTTCATGGAAAATACTGGTATTCAGCTGCATCCGGTTAGACTGGAAGCCGACCACATACACCTCACTAAGTCCACAGATGTTTACGAAACAGGCCTCACGTCACTACTGACAGCGCTATGTCTTGGATTTTAATTAATCTGAGGTGTGGGGGCTGGTACTTACGGCCTATTGGTGGTGTTCGGCATTGGGCTGGCCCGGGTAAGGGTAGGGCTGGTAGGTGGGGTAGACCTGTGGCGCGTATACGCCGTACTGCGCGTACTGGCCGCCCGAGCCGCCCGCGCCACCCGGCGCCGCGCCCGGCCCGCCTGGCCCGCCAGGTCCGCCTGGTCCGCCCGGGCCCGGCGTCGAACTGCCACCGCCGCCGGCACCCGTCGTCTGCACACCACACGAGCATTTTAAATTCCACATTGATAAACGAATTATAATAAAAAAATGACAGATTAATGATAGTAGTAGGTCATATACCATTACCAAACCATTGATGACAAAATTTATATTTTTAAAATAATTTTTCCGTATTTCCTTTCATCTCTCTTAAAGGCCATTTAGATGGAGAGAGTTTCTCGACACGAAGATACGATTATTGAAAGAACATTAAAAAAGTCTCTTCGTGTAAACATTCACGATTGTCGCCCTGACCCTTGGGCGACAATTGCCTCGCAATATCTGTCTCCGTGTAAACAGAACTACAAAGCGAGAATTTGCCATTTGGCGATTTTTTGTGCCAGCGAGGGTGTTTTAATTATTAAGACAAGAACAGCTAAAACGAAAACGGAAAAAATATGTTGGGTTAAAAAATGGATAGCGAGCGAGAAAAAACACTTTTGGAGCATCTAATACTTTGTGTCTTGAATTACAATTGGAAGATGAAGAGACATTCAAAAATATTTCAATGAACTTAACATTATCGGCAGTACCATATACAATTGCTTTTTGTGTCATTTTGAGAAGAATACCGTAGTATTCACTGAACTCGAATGGCAAATCTCGCACTCAAAAGCGGTTCAAACCGATTTGTACGATACTCCTATAAACTTGATAAAATGTCATACGAGATCGTGTATAAACAAGTCGAGAACTCTTAAGCAAAAATCTTCTTACTACATATTTCGCCTGGCGATAAATTACTTGCGAATCTCGTATGACATAATCGTAGGCGAGAATTTAGTTCTTGCCTGATGTAAACATTATGATACGATAGTCTTATGGCGATTATTGCTTGCGATAGTAGCGTACGATTTCTCGCCAAGAAACGTTCGAGAAACTCTCTCCATCTAAATAACCCTTTAGCTGTCATGTTATCAATTCACTTCCTTTTAATTTATAACATTCCTTAGACAAACATAAACCATCCGATATTTTTGGTCCCCTCTTTTTCAATCAACACATGAATCTGTCACATCAAAATCATGTCAATTTCTGTTCATAGCGGCACAAGGTTCTTTTGGCGCGCGGCTTAAATCAAAACTAACGCCGCCTTCTTGTATTGTCAATACGATTTTTGTGACAATTTCAAATAATATTTACCAACAACGCCCCCTTTCAATGTCATTCAAGCGCCAAAAGACTGTACAAAGAAATGTAGTAACCTTGAGTTTGATCTGCGCCTCGATAGCCTCGGCCTCCTTCAGCTTGCCGATGCTGCGGTAGTACTCGGCCCACTGTGCGCTGTAGTCGGGCTGCGAGGCGCCGGGCGGGGCCGCAGGGGCCGCGCCGGGGGCGCCTCCTGGGGGCGCGGCCGCCGGCGGAGTGCCGCCGCCGCCACCGCCGCTACCTAACGACACAGATTGTACATTTTATTAGACACTTGGGTCAAAAGACTATTACACAGTTTAAAGATGCCTACACATTATTACTATGTAACTTCGTTAAATATTAAAACCTTAAGTCTAACAAGTTTGCCAGTAAAATTCAACCTTCTGATGAACCAAATCTCTTACAGTCAGTCAAATAAAAAAGTAATAAGAAGACGATTGTGAGAAGAACAATCAATGCTCCTCAGCCAAACCAAGAGAACATAATAATTTACACAAAAATAAATACAGAATTTTTTCGCATACCAAGCATTTCTTAATTTAATCATCACTAGCTATTGCCCGCGGCTTCGCCCACGTGGAGGTTGGAATCCCACGGGAACATACTACCGGGATAAAAAGTATCCTATGTCCTAATCCAAGTCATGGTCTACCCATGTGCCAAATCCGTTCAGCCGTTTTAGCGTGAAAGCTTAAACAAACTCACTTTCGCATTTAGAATATTAGTTAGGATTGCGAACCTATACTACTGGATCATAGTCCTGCCCGACCGCACTCCATCACTTATTTACCATGAAAAATAAAACTACAACAATTGCTCACCATCCATGCCCTGCACCTGCACTTTGGCCTGTGCTTCGATGGCGTCGGCCTCGCGCATCAGCCCCAAGGAGCGGTAGTAGTCAATCCATTGTTGAGAGTAGTCTGGTTGTCCGGTGGCCGGGTTGATCTGGACCTGTTGCTACGCAACAAAGACATAAAAGTATGCTTTAGAAAGAGCCCATTAGAGCTTGTCCACTCTGAAATGACGCGCCCCACTACCGCATGTACCGTAGTGTACGTATACTAATTTACGTAGTGTGGCGCGTCATTTAAGAGTAGACAAGTTCTACCAGAATACAATTATGTGAACATTTTCTAGGTCAACTATAAACTTGGGGAGTTTTATAGATACTTTTTATTCATGCTTCTTTTGCTAACAAAATGAAAAGGGCTATAATGCAAATACAAAATGTGTAACTTTCAGTTAGATTTGGACTCGAGCTTTTATGAGGGATTAAGGCTCCCGCAGATAGGCGCGACGCCACAGCGCGAAGCGTATCTAGTAGAACAATTTCCATGAAAAATTGTTCTATTAGAGTCGCATCGCGATTGTCCGCGGGAGCCTTTGTAACCTTTATAACTACAGTAATATGAAACATCTCCCAACAATAGGAATCATGACTAAAAATTTATTTTTTGTCCCTCATAGAGATTATTAAAAAATATTGGGACACGTATTTTTTCTTTTTTTACGTAATCAAAAAATTACGGCGATACATCGACTTAAAATATGGCATGACGTCACGCGTAGCTAGGTTTTATACGTACGTGTGACGTAGCGAGCCCCCACTCCCCAACTTTAATGCGTGTTATCTAAGTATTTCTTTATTAATATGATAAAGCAAAAAATACGTGTCTAATATCTTTTTATTATCTGACTGACGGACTAAATAGAATTTCTTTTTTTTTACCCAGGCATCATCCCTATTGACCCCTTTATTTCAAAACTAATAACTCGTCACTTTTGTGACCAACTAAAACCATGATAGAACAAAAAACATAAAAAGGTCGATTTTATATGAACTAGTTATTTACCTGCGGGCCCTGTTGCTGCTGCGGCTGGTGCCAGTGCGGGTTGTATCCCCAGGCCGGCGGCCCGCCTGCCCCTCCAGCGCCTCCTCCGTAGTACTCGCCGCCATTGCCACCGTTACCATTCCCGTTGCCATTGCCGCCGTTACCGCCGCTGCCTTCATTGATGAAGTTCACTGGCTAAAGGGATAAGAGCTTACGATAAGAAACCACTTCAAACCAGGATAATTTTCACGGCCAAGTACCAATATGACTTTTTCTAATTCACATATTTTTCGTAGTTTATCTTTGACATCTATCTATACAACGTGTAACGTTAAATGCGCAAAACCTCTTAAGGGGTCATTATACTCATCATTATGAACAACTTTTACTATGGGACCAAACCAAAAATCGCGAAAAAAAAATCTGCTGTTCAGTACATTTTGCCGAATTATGCGAACAGAAATGTACTGAACAGCTGATTTTTTTTTCGCGATTTCAGGTTTTGGTCCCATAGTAAAAGTTGTTCATAATGACGAGTACAATGACCCCTTAAGAGGTTTAGCGCATTTAACGTTACACGTTGTATAAATAAAAAAAGAAGTCCTGTCTGACTGACTCAACGCCCAGCCCAAACCTTTGAACCTAGAAAGCTGAAATTTTGCACAGAGGTTCCTTTTATAATGTTGACAAGGAATAAGGAAGGATTTCCCGGTAGCACGTTCCCGTGAGATATTTTCCGAAGTGCTAGTCACATACAATTAAGGAAAAAAATTGTGGAAAACCTGGACTTCTGATAAAATATAGGTCCTGAGCAAGCGTGGTGATCAATGCGTATTACGTCTCTATATGACAACAGGCTTTAGCCCTGCAAAGGAACAATAAGTTTGGGTGATGTCCGTGGGCGATGTATACTTGAACATCCAGTTAGATAATTTACATGACTGTATTAACTATTTACTTCAGCGGTATATTATCTAGTTGAATTTTGATTGACATACATACAGACACTCACACCAGGATTGTAGCAGGTGGTGTTCTGTAATCTCTGCCTAACCTCATTGCAAAAAGACGTGAGTCGTAGTTTTCATTGACAGTTTGTATTAAAAAGGTTCGAAGCAAATTTTGGTTGCAATGGAATTTGAACTTTTTTCATGTATGACATTTATCTGAGATCCTTGTTAGAATTTAGTTTATTTTTGAAGTGTACTAATCTGTTGGCTGTTGTTGTGCGGGTATGATATTTAATTTCTACGTTGGATACGATTGTCATCTTATACCACTAGATCGCGTTACTTTTGGTATAGCTACGATCCATTTATTTTGTCAAACATTGATTTTACATTTAAAGTGAGTTTTATTGGAGCAGAGCCAACATCCTAAATTCAAATTGTACATACCATGCCAACTTTTTCCATGATGATCCGTTTGCAGTGCTCCACGGCCTCAGGGTGTCCTCGTATGTAGAAGGTGCGGTTGTTGCGGTCCGAGCCTTGCGCGCGTCTGTCCAGCTCGCAGTGTGCGCCCGACGCTGCGTTGATCTGCTTTATTACCTCGCCGCCTAAACAAAACACCCTATGTGGTTATCTGTTATTGCTTATTTACACTTCTTATGTTATACATGCTTTGAAATGGAGCCTTTATTCCGGCACTCATACCCTTAAAACCTGAATACACCAACGCTTCTCACTTGATAAGCGCCTTTACAACAACTTCTACAGCTTTCATTTTATAACATTATCATATCGTCATTCTTCTGCCCTTATCCCAATTTATTTTGGGTCGGCGCAACATGTCTTTTTTTCTTCCATACTGTCTTGTCTATTAGTCGACATCTCCGTAGTCACCCACTTTCTCGCTGTATCATTTTACCATCACAACTCGTCTTCCCTGACTCGTATAGCCGTACACATTCATACTCAACTTTCCTGACCACATTTTAATTCCTCCGCATCACATGCCCATACCATGACAACCGATTTCCACACAACTTTTCAGTCACCGGTGTCACTTTCAGACTTCCTCTTATACATATATTATATACTTAGCGTAACACCACACATTCCTCTTAGCAATTGAACAAATATAAATTGTTACATTTTGGTAGAAGAAATACAAAACTGAAATAAATAATTGGTGCTTCCATGGACAAACTCCTAAACAACTAGTTGTACTACATGTGACGTACCTCTGCCGATGATAAGTCCGCACTTGACGTTGGACACGGTGAAGGTGACCCTGATCTCCTGCGCGTCCTGCCACTGCGAGTAGTCTCCGCCGCCGCCGCGCTCCCCGTTGCGTTGTCCGGAGCCGCCGCGTCCGCGCCCCGTCCGCACTTCCTGCTCACGTCTCTGTACATTATCACAGTATTACATGCTTACAATGCTCACCAGCCACTGCTGCAGATCACTACTGGACATAGTTATTGCATCACCCGGTTCTCCGCCTTCTACACCCAATCTGTCCATCTAGCTGGAAAGCTGCCCATGCTATTCTATGCTTCCCGTTTTGCAGAATCCACTCAAGGACAAATATGCAAAGCTGATTGGTATGAAATATTCGAATGCAGACTGCTAACGTCTTGTTTCCTGCCAGACATAGGCTTCTTTCTCCCAAGTTGAGAAATTGCAAGTCTGAATGCAATTTACCACAAACTTGAACTTTAGCAGCTTGTTTTAATGCAGTGACCACTTCATTCTAACACCTCTTAGCAGTTGACTTGCAATATTTAAATTAAATTTAGAACATTATTTTTACTACAGTTTCTTCACAAAATCACATAATTGTGTACTTACATTTACACTTGAGATGAGGTCCTCAATCATTTGCCTGGCTTGCTCCACCTGGTGCGGCTTGCCTTGCAGGTAGCATCTGTATCAATTTGTATATTTAAGAAAACCTTTCTATGGTGAAAATACTTACGAAAACTATAACCATACTTAGAACCTTGTCATATTCATCATCATTTGCCTAGCCTTTTCCCAACTATTACATTAATATTTATGAACTTTCGAGATTGAAGCACATGTCCAACCTAATTCAGGCAAATACGCAAGCACAGTTGCTGCTTATTTGCCTGAACTATGTTAAACCTGTGCTTCAGTTTCTATTTTAATTATTAAGGAATCCATTGTAAATCTGCCCATTTTGTAAATAAATGATTTTATTATAAAATACATTACCTCTTGTCCCCGGGTCCGTCGTCTCTCTCCTGGTGGAACTGCACCCTGCATCCGGTCTCAGCCTGGATCTTCTTGATCATGTCTCCGCCGCGACCAATCACGATGCCTACCGCTACTTTTGGTACTAGTACCTGATAAATAAGACGTTCTGTTAATGTTACTGCTTAGAACTAACTAATCTTATAAATGCGAAAGTGAGTTCGTTTGTTACGCTTTCACACTAAAACGGTTGAACGGATTTGAATGAAATTTGGCACATGGGTAGACCATGACCTGTACACTAAGACATAGGATGCTTTTAACCCTGTAGTACGTTCCTATGGGATAATTTTAAACCTCCATACATTATACAATTATTCAGGTATTTGGAGTGGATTGTAATGAATGATTATTTTCAAAAATTCTAAAATCATTTTATTCTGACACAGAATCATAGCAGGATTTTCGAACAGCTTGACAGGACAATTTTTGTTATAGACTATGTATCATAGAGATCTTATGCGTCACCTATAAAAGACAAAATAAATGGCTTTAATACTCTTTTAAATATATATTTCAATTTCCCATTACTAGCCTGGAAAGAAAGCTTTTTTTTCTGAACCTGTTTGCCTTTTTGAACAGATACAATAACATATTTTCATCTCTCTTCCTGCATATCTTGACCCCTCTTACCTCAGTGGAGTTGGTAGCGAGTCCGTTGCCCTGGTCGTGTCCCGGGTACTGGTCGTCGTACTGCGGCTGCCTGGGCCCGCCGCCCTGCTGCATGTCCTTGTCCGCTAATAGCTCGTACACCAGCTGCTTGGCGTGCTCCACTTTAGCTGGGTCGCCTGATATGCGCAGCGGCTTTTCCTGAATATATTTTATATTGTTAAATTTCGTTTATGCATACTACCGCCGATCTTAGTAGTAAGGGAACAAAAGGTGCGATTTGATGGTGTAACTTTTGCATGATTCAATGGAAATTTGTCGAGAGTTGTTTTTTCTCGACAAACGAAACGAGCTCTCGTTCTTTCAGTTTCTGGGTGTTGGTATTGATATGTTTAAACCCCTACTGTAATTAGACATGTGACATCCACCAACCCACACTGTGCCCGAGTGATAGATTAACTCCTCAGATGTCCGAGTAGGCCTAATTTTAGACCCAAAACCCGAGCGTGGGGAGGGTTGGAGGTTAGTTGCAAACCCCATAGGTTCACAACTACTGATGATGATATGTTTCCACCGGATGATGTTTTTTTACGTTTACATGTGATATAAGCCCACCTATTTTTCCTTATGCACACATGGGGTGCATTCGACATTTGAGTGGTTAAAGCCTACTTCCTATCATAGAGATGAAGCCAGTGTCCCAGCAATGGGAATATTATAGGCTGGTCAGTATACAGATGGATACAGTAGGGAAAGTCTTCCCCAGAAAGAATTTTACATCAGCTAAATAATATTCTGTAATAAGACTGTTCTTTACTTACATATTCTGTGTTAGGTCCATCCTGAATGACCACCATTTTAGCTCCCGACTGTTCCTGAAGCTGTTTGATCGTCTTGCCGTTCTTGCCGATGATCAGGCCCACTTTGGGACCCGGCAGCATTATTTCCTCCTGCTGTAGAATTAAATAGTAAGTGACTGTTTCTCAGTGTACCGTTAGGCATTATCAAAAAGATAAAAAGACTAACTGCCAGATACGTTTTTGCTATTGGTGTGCATGTGCAATGAAAATATGTACAAATCTTGCATTTGTATAATGTTGAATAACATCTATGTACTCTATTTGTATCATTCTACTGCTAAATATTTCTGGTATCTAATTGCCACTTGCTATAATTTTATTTTAAGCAATATTAGGGGCAATTCCCGTATTTTTAACGTCGTTCACAATCTCATCTCAGTCTCAATCTGTCAAAAATTGTATAGAATTTACCTACATTTTTGACATTTGATTGTCGCTGGCATGAGATTGCGACTTGAATTTGAACGTTTTTAGGTACGAGAATTGGCCCTCTGATGTCGTTTTCAGAATTTCTTGATACTGACATGTTTAAGTTTTTTTTTAATAAAACCAATTATGTATTACATCACTAAACTACAACAAGCACATTTTATACATTAAGAAATGCAGAATACTTATACAAAACATGCATATTGAAAATTTAACTACAAAATGAAGGTGACTTTTATGCTACAATAACTACATTACACAGGTGATATAAACAATGAATAATGAAATATTAAAATGGATACTTACGTCACAATTTTGCACCCAATCCGATCGTCCGATGGGTAGGTTGCCCTGCGGATTCAGATAAGTTGGAATAACTACTTCTTGTGTGGGTGGATCCTACCGGTCGACCAACATTCTCCACACAGCGAGACATTGCCTTTATTTAGCTTAACACCCAGTGCCTGATCAAGCCTGCTGTTGAACTATTGATAAATAATAGATTTCTACAAAATTTTGTAAAAAAAATGTGGTAGGTACTATCGACAAAACAGACGCCTTTACATCTTAAAGTTGCTTTTTGTAAACACTGATTCATTGAAGAAACCCTGACCATATGGTCCTTTGTTCTCGTTCAACAATAGAAAGCCTGAACGGCACAAAACATTTGCAAACAAAATTTTTTCAAAATTGTATAGGCCTGGTGGCGTTTGTCGACGGTGCATGCAGCGAACTTAACGCCATGAGACATTGTCTTCCAGACAACCTTACAATCATGATAAGAGCTAATGGCGAAAGATCGAGACAGCAAGGCTGCTAGTGCAGTCTGGAAGTACTATTGACAAAACGGACGCCTTTACACATTAAAGTTGCTTTTTGTATACACTGGTCCTTAGCAAAATTGTTTCGAAATTGGAAAGCCCTGGCGTTTGTCGATAGTACATACTTTAAAAACCAATACATATGTTTAAAAGACTTTAATCTTAAATGAGATTTGAATAGGCTTCTAATAATTGGGAGAAAGACAATGAAGACTTTTTCTGTAACCAGCCCATCATTTTCATTATCACTTTATGAGACAAAAAACAATCGTGACTAACTTAGAAACAAAAAGTATGTTGAGACAGCTATTACAAGTCGCGACTTCCCATTTATGGCAAAATTACAATATAATATAATACAAAGTACAATGACCGACCGTAAAGAATGATAGTATGGGTCGACCCAGCAGATTGGGTGCGAAGTCGTGACAAATGTACAGATTACATACATAAATCACGCTTTTATCGCCGAGAGGTGTTACAATATTATGCTATTATTACACTTCTGAAAACCTTGTTAGTAATTACTATTAAGGCGCTACACCTAGCAAAACCTTCAGATAGTGCGTTTTTCAGAGGCTATTAATTCATTAATTAAGAGTTCTAAAGATGACGTTCTAATCATTTGAGGATTACACTAATGGATAGATAATTTAAAAATCTACTTAAATAATTCACATTTTATTATACATACTTCAAATTCATTTTTTATTAAAATAATTCCAAAAAATTTGTGAATTCTATGATAAAGGGGAGTGCGCAGGGACCGGGACCAACCGACGGGAGGAAGGATCTAACGCTCAAGGTCATTTGGTTGGGGTAGCGCCTTAATACTTAAGATTTTTACTGAGAGTTGTACCCAATTTCCAGTCTAATATGTCAGTATTTCACTTATTTAAATGATTACTAACCATGACCAATAACTATCGACATACCATCTCCGTTAGGTAAGACACTACAATCACCAATCTACTAAATTCAGTCTGGTACTTAGAATATTGCCTAATTAACGTTAATAAGCTCATCCTAACATAAAGATGACCAGAATCCCTGGTTTTCAGCTTCAAATATAAATTCTCGGTGTGTAATAATGTCGACTGTGCAACAGTAGTTCCACCTCCACCGTTAGTATGATAAGCCTGCACTACACAACTCGCGAAGTTACTTCGACGAAGTACTTGCCGAAGTTGACCCGAAGTCCGAAGTACAAGGAACTACAGGACGCTTCGAGTCCTTTGACTCGGGCGCAAAAACCGACAACGGTCGGAAGTTGAAGAGGTTGCACGAAGCGAACCGAAGTGCCTTTCTAGACTCTCTTATTCGCTTAACTTCGATCTACTAGAGTAGTGAAGTGCAGGCTTTAGAGTAGTACATACCGTGATGGAGCCTCCTCCGCCGCCGCCTCCGCCCCGCGGCATGGGGGGCATGCCTCCCCCGCCGCCACCGCCCCCCTGGCTATCGCCGGGGTGCTGCGGCGCGTTCTCGCGGCCGCGGTGGTTCACTATCTGGTTCACGAGCTCCCTACGTCAGAAAGATAAAGACCGTTCACAGTTATTTTACCTATAACAGCCACTTTATGGTCGACACATAAAATCGTAGAAATAAGCCTCATACCTCATACCTCACACTATCTCAAGTTAGGGATGTGGGTGAACTTGGCAGATCATTTCCCAGCAGAGCATAAAAAAAAGTGAGTTCTATTCGCATGCGGCAGAGTTCTAGAGTTCCTTATACTTAAAAAAAATAGTTCTGGCGTTTTGGCCTCAAAAAAGTCAAATGAAAATATGCTCTGCTAATTTCCGTTAGCAGATAATTTTTTCCGAAATTTAAATTTTAAAACTGATTTAGGCGCACACTGGTGAGTTCTATAGTTCCTCATAATTTTCCGAAAGAGTTCTGCCGATATACACGGTAAAAAAAAAAAACAAAGATATTCACCTTGTACTACAAAAAGTCAATGATTTTGACAAAAAAGCCGTGAAAGACGTAAATTCTGGATTTTGGTAGATTCTTCAGGTCATGATTAGTGGCCAAGAACCCAGTAGGTACACAAACAAACTAAATGAGAGCAAAACTGTCACAAAAGTATCAGCAGAGCATGGTTGAAAAGATAGATTAGTAGAAATCGAGATTTGATTCAGTGTTTCAGTAAAAGGATCCAAAAAAAAAAAGAGTGGAACTGAGGACCCGGAACTCCTCGTTTCATGATACATCTATTACAGAACTATGCGAAAGCATGCAATAGTAACCCAAAACTCTGACTCAAATATCAGCAGAGCATGGATGAAAAGTTGCATTAGTAGAAATTGAGATTTAATTCAGTGTTTCAGTTACAACGATAAAAAAAATTGTTTAGAATTCAGGAGCGGGAACTCCTCGTTTTCTGATGCATCTATATCAGAACTATTCAAAAACATGCAACAGTGACCCAGAACTCTGACTCAGATATCAGCAGAGCATGGGTAAGTAATAACAGCCGCACGGGTCGATCCGTCAGGTTAAGCTACGCTTGCCGGGGTTGGTCAGTAGATGGGTGACCATCTTTACATATCGAGATTCCTCCGTGCCTCGGAAAGCACGTTAAGCCGTTGGTCCCGGCTGTTATTCGTGGATCTTTGACAGTCGTTACGGGTCGTCAGAAGCCCGAAAGTCTGACAACCAGTCTTACCAAGGGGTATCGTATTACCCAGTTACTGGGTTGTGGAGGTCAGATAGGCAGTCGCTCCATGTAAAATACTGGTATTCAGCTGCATCCGGTTAGACTGGAAGCCGACCCCAACATAGTTGGGAAAAGGCTAGGCAGATTGATTTCAACATATTGAAACATTTACCTATGCTCTTCTGATATCTGAGTCAGCGTTCTCGGTCACTGTTGCATGTTTTTGAATAGTTCTGATATTGATGCATCAGAAAACGAGGAGTTCTTGCTCCTGAGTTCCACTAAATTTTTTTCTTGATCCTTCTAACGGAAACATTGAATTATATCTTGATTTCAAAGTATTGAAACCTTTACCCATGCTCTGCTGATATCTGAGTCAGCGTTCTGGGTCACTGTTGCATGTTTTTGAATAGTTCTGATATTGATGCATCAGAAAACGAGGAGTTCCCGCTCCTGAGTTCCACTCTATTTTTTTCTTGATCCTTCTAACTGAAAAACTGAATTACATCTTGATTTCAAAGTATTGAAACCTTTACCCATGCTCTGCTGATACTTTAGTGAGAGTGCTGGATCATTTTAATATGTTTTTGCATTAAGCTGTTATAGGTGCTTCAGAAAACGAGGAGTTCCCGCTCTTGAGTTCCACTAAATTTTTTTCTTGATCCTTCTAACGAAAACATTGAATTATATCTTGATTTCAAAGTATTGAAACCTTTACCCATGCTCTGCTGATATCTGAGTCAGAGTTCTGGGTCACTGTTGCATGTTTTTGAATAGTTCTGATATAGATGCATCAGAAAACGAGGAGTTCCCGCTCCTGAGTTCTAAACAATTTTTTTTATCGTTGTAACTGAAACACTGAATTAAATCTTGATTTCAACGTATTGAAACATTTACCTATGCTCTGCTGATATCTGAGGCAGCGTTCTGGGTCACTATTGCATGTTTTCGGATAGTTCTGATATAGATGCATCAGAAAACGAGGAGTTCCCGCTCCTGAGTTCCACTCAATTTTTTTCTTGATCCATCTAACGGAAACACTGAATATAATCTTGATTTTAACGTATGGTAACCTTTACCCATGCTCTGCTGATACTTTAGTGAGAGTGCTGGATCAATTTATTATGTTTTTGCATTAAGCTGTTATAGGTGCTTCAGAAAATGAGGATTTCCCGCTCCTGAGTTCCACTAAATTTTTTTCTTGATCCTTCTAACGGAAACATTGAATTATATCTTGATTTCAAAGTATTGAAACCTTTACCCATGCTCTGCTGAGAACTGAGTCAGCGTTCTGGGTCACTGTTGCATGTTTTTGAATAGTTATGTTACAGATGCATTAGAAAACAAGGAGTTCCCTCTTCTGAGTTCTACTCAATTTTTTTCTTTATCCTTCTAACTGAAACACTGAATTACATCTTGATTTCAACGTACTTACCTTTACCCATGCTCTGCTGATACTTGAGTGAGAGTCTTGGGTTATTGTATCATGTTTTTGCATTAAACTATTATAGATTCTTTAAAAAATGAGGAGTTCCCGCTCCTGAGTACAACTTGTTTTTTTTTTATTTCCTTCTAACTGAAACACTGAATTAAATCTCGATTTCTACTAATGCAACTTTTCATCCATGCTCTGCTGATATTTGAGTCAAATTTCTGGGTTACTATTGCATGCTTTCGCATAGTTCTGTAATAGATGTATCATGAAACGAGGAGTTTCGGGTCCTCAATTCCACTCTTTTTTTTTTGGATACTTTTTACTGAAACACTGAATCAAATCTCGATTTCTACTGATCTATCTTTTCAACCATGCTCTGCTGATACTTTTGTGACAGTTTTGCTCTCATTTAGTTTGTTTGTGTACCTACTGGGTTCTTGGCCACTAATCATGACCTGAAGAATCTACCAAAATCCAGAATTTACGTCTTTCACGGCTTTTTTGTCAAAATCATTGACTTTTTGTAGTACAAGGTGAATATCTTTGTTTTTTTTTTTACCGTGTATATCGGCAGAACTCTTTCGGAAAATTATGAGGAACTATAGAACTCACCAGTGTGCGCCTAAATCAGTTTTAAAATTTAAATTTCGGAAAAAATGATCTGCTAACGGAAGGTAGCAGAGCATATTTTCATTTGACTTTTTTCAGGCCAAAACGCCAGAACTATTTTTTTTAAGTATAAGGAACTCTAGAACTCTGCCGCATGCGAATAGAACTCACTTTTTTTTATGCTCTGCTGGGAAATGATCTGCCAAGTTCACCCACATAAGTTAGGGTTGGTTCTTCAGGATGTGTTCCCTAACCTTATTATGTCAATGATCCCTGAGACCTTTATGATTCAGTGTGCTGAGTAAATGTTTATATAAAATGTACTTAAATTAAATGAGGCTTTCGATTTGTCTGCTTATTTTCAAGGTTCACCTTTCTCTTAAGTAAAATCTAATCCAAATTCCTTTTGTTAGGCTGTATTGTGTGATACCTTTCGAAATAACTTATCAATTAATTTATTTGTCTACAGGCTCAAAGTGCGGACTCCTGCAGTGGTCTGAAAGTCCATGTTAAGGTTAAAAAAAACACCTCATTTAAGATGTACTTTAACTTTTTTTTTGTTGTATTTACTTTTCTTTTATCTGTTGTTTGTTTACTGTGTGACAGTTGGTGATAGTTTTCAATAAATTGTGGTATTTCCATTTAAACCTAACCAACCCCTAATTTGTTCAGTCCGACAATAAAAACATAACCCTGTCTTTGCTGTGAGGCGGTCAGGGAAAAAGGAGATGGTAGGATCAGGTCATCTACAGTACGGGCCATTAAGAAGGGAAATGGAGATGTTCACATGTTTGAGTGACAGAGACAACACTCTATGAACTAAGCCGAAACTTTTCCGAAAAATTCAGTTTTCTTAATGGCCGCGTACTGTAGCTAGTATTAGTCCTTACTTGGCCCTCGAGATAGCCTCCCGCGACCCAGTGAGGGTGCACAGTCTGTCTGGCTGGCCGCCCGAATCAGGCGCCATCTGTATCTTGCAGCCTGACTCAGCTTGCAGGCGCGTGATCTGCTCTCCACCGCGACCTATTACTGTGGACAAAGCACATGGCATTTAATTTTGTCATTAAGTATTTATAAACGTTTCTTCAAGTCAAGTAATGATTAGCATCTGCTTAACCATAATTTTTTGATGTTTAAACGTCTCTTATCTTCAAGTAAAGTTTTTGAAAAAGAACACCGTTTAAGTCTGGTGGTGTCAAGCACAACTAACTGCTTTAATATTATTGGTTTTTCCATTAGTCATTTTGATAGCAATAGACTCGCTCCCTATTACATGGGACTAAGTGAGGGTGTCATATAGACCACTCCCTGCCACTTTGGGGCATACAAGTGTGGTTCTGGTTTTTTTGATATGTCTGTCATTTTTATTCCATTCTACAGAATGTTTTTTTGCTGTACTGCTACATGACACTGGGCAACCACAGGTTTCAGCTAAAAATCAGTGTTGCCATCTAAATCTAACATTATGCTGAACTGAGGCTTTTTTGGCATTAGCAATTACTTTTATTTTATTAATTGTAAAATAAGCAGTTACGATTTAAGTTAGTGGAAATTTACACAATTTCATTAATTCTGCTTCCTTTTTATTGCAGTAGTGGGTGGTGTCTATACTTACTAAGTCCGACCATCTTGTCGGGCACCCGAATATACTCGTTGAGCGTCTGGTCGGGCATGAGGTTGGATGGCGCGCTCGGGGGCGGGGGCGGCGCTGGGGCGGGTGCGGGTGGGGCGGCGCGGCTCGCGGCCGGGGCGGCACTCGGTCCACTACGAACAAACGAAGTAGGTATTAAGAGTGAAGGTACTAAGGTAGCCCGCGACATTCAATTTTTCTTCCGTTTTTTGCAAGTTGCACAGGTCAATATCAGATAGTAAGTTAATAAAAACAATTAAGTATGCAACTTGTAAAAAAAAATGTATGAAAATTAGAATTTCGCAGACTAGCCTGGCGCTTTCGCCTTAATTTATAGAAAACTTCGCCATCACGAGCTTGGCATGTAGATAATTTAAATAAGGTGTAAAAGAAATAACGGACTACATAAAATGATTGATTTATTTCTTCAGTACAGCTCAACCAAATCGTCAAAACCTTTACAGAATAAAGGTTTTGACGATTTGGTCGAGCTGCAACTTGCTGGAGTTCCTCCGAATTCATCTCTTTATACAAGAATGCTTAAAAACAAAGAATGTTTTTCGATTCTTGGTTTAGAAAAAATATTTCAGACCAAGTTCATTTTTTGTGTGCATGACATACAAAACCAGCGTTCAGTTTGCTATTTAAAAAAACCGGCTAAGTGCGAGTCGGACTCGCGCACCGAGGGTTCCGTTCCGATTTCTGAAAAAGTGTGCTACTTAGAGACATCGTTTTATTTTTCCTGTAATTTTTACATAAACTTCTATCACATAGAATAATTTCAGATTTTTCTCTTTGCAAACTTCGGAGATAAGGGGGAACGGTATTTTTTTTTTACATTTTTCATCAAAAGTCGAAAACTATGCGGCCTAAAAAAAAATAAAAAATAGTTTGAGAATGTGCAAATAGCGCTCTTTCATATGATACCCCACAGGCCCACATGCCCCAGTAGACCCACTTTAAATTTTTAAGACCCCCTTTCAGTCCCTGTTGCAAAAAAAATATAAATATTTTTATTTCTTTCTTATTTGCAAAATAGTTGGGTAAACGTCATCTAAAACTATTCCGAATTTCAAGTTGATAGCATCAGTAGTTCTTGAGATATCCAGCTGTGACAGACATACAGTCATACAGACAGACTGAGTCACACCATAAGGGTTTCTTTTTTACCATTTTGGTACGGAACCCTAAAAAAGATAACCTAAAATGTAGAGTACTAGAGTACTCTTTATAACCCTTCAAATCACGTACGTGAGCCCATAGCACCAGGTTTTTACGAGTGCGAGATTCTTTGACGCAATATTACGCGCGCGAATCGTACGTGTTTTTGTTCATATAACAAAAACACGTGTTTTTTGTGTACAATGCGTTTCAAATAAGAATAGGATCGACTTAGCGCCATGTTGCTGTTCATAGCTGTCAAATCGAATAAATTGTGTAGGGTGAGCAAACAAGATATTTTTTAAATAACATTTATTTACGAATCATGAACAAAAAATTGTTAACAAACAATCAAAATATGAAAGAAAGAAGTATAATAAAATTGTTAAAAAACTAATTAAGTATGAATAATTTTTTGATGTCTTTTCACTTTGATTTAACTAAGACTAGATTAAACAAAAAAAAAAGCGTTAATGATACGCAAATAAGTTTTCTTTGCAAACCATACTTTTCAATCAACATTTGACAGATAGAGGTCATTGACGTTCCTATTCTTATTTGAATTGCATTGTATGTGATAATGTGACACGAGACACGAGGGCGGGTCGACACAAAACGGTGCGAAAAAGCAGGAAGTAAAGAAAAAAATAAAAACAGACACCAACTTTAATTCGTTGTGGCAAAAGAATCTATGGAAATGTTTCATGAAATTGTAAGTTCTAGGATTTAATCAATTTCTTAAGTTTAGTTAATCAACAAAATACTAAAAAAATTCTTGTTGTAAACCATGGCGATGTACTACATTTTATCTCAAATTAAATATCTTAACATTTTTCCTGAAAAAATGACGAGTGTTTACATAGCAGTAGAGTCTGCATAATAAGTAGTTTTTAATTTTTCTTTCAAAGTAAACGATTTTATAATCTTCATTTGTAAAGCAACATTTAAAAAGGATTCTATCATAAATTGACTAACAAAGCATTTAAAGTTTTCATTTCATACACCTTTTCTGAAACTGTGCAGTCTTCATCTACTTTTTATGCTGACTGTATATCTGTAAAAAAGTGTGGTTCATGTTCTTTACTTCAAAACCTTAGTCTACATTGCACTCCCAAGATGTTTTTAACCCACTTCAAAAAAAGGAGGAGGTTATCAATTCGTCGTATATATGTATATATTTTTTATGTAAGTATGTACACCAATTTCTCAGTCAATTGTGGACCGATTTTGAAAATTCTTTTTTTATTAGAAAGGGTATGCTTTCGAGGTGGTCCCATTTTCACCAAGTCAGAATCTGGTAAGGGGATCCCATGGAAATCGAGGGAAACCCTCAAATTTTATAGGCACATGTATAGAGATTTGGATATTTTTTATAGTAACTCATGCATTTGCTCTTGACTGACTTCACCATCAGCTCCAGTTCTCCTCGTTCTTACTAGGAGAACTACTCAACAAATAAAGTCCCTCCATCGGGAAAAGCAATATTTTGTAAGAAGGTGATGAGCAGTTGACATAAGTCTATTGTAACTTAGAATTACAAACTGACCCACTAAAAAGTGAAAATTAAAACTTTAAAAAAAAAAAAAAAAAAAAACAACCAGTTTAAAAAAAACTACAAAGTGAAAAATAACTTATTTCGAAGTTGGTGGCAAAAAACTAAATAATAACCTTATCAGTAATTATATTTTTGAGCCGTTTGGGGTTGAAACCCTTGGGCCGTGGGGTCCGAGTGCTCATAGTTTGTTTAACAAAATCTCCAAACGGCTTGTTGACACTTCCCGTGACCCAAGGGCTGGCTTTTACCTTGGCCAGAGGATTAGCATTGCCATAGAACGTGGCAATGCCGCCAGTCTCTTGGGTACTTTACCAGTCGACAGCGATGCGGAGGAATTTTTCGACGCCATATTTTAGTTTTTTATTAGTTTTTTTTAAATATTATATTTTTAACTTATTTTAGCTTATTTTTTAAATTATTAAAATGGTACTTTAATCAAAATATAATATTCTTCTAATAAGACTATGTGAGTAGGTTACCAGAGAATTGTATAATAATACAATAATACGTTTTAAAAGTGTGATTTGTAAGAAAACCAAAACCAAGCTACATCAAATATACATAGATTCAAAGACTTTGACTTCCGAAACTAAAGTTATTTTTCACTTTGCAGTTTTTTTTTTTTTTAAGTTTTTCTAATTAAAACACAATCAGGAAATGAAAAGAGACATTTGTAACATTAAAATTGTAGAAAACATTTCAACTAGTTTTTGTTTCTCGGTAGAGATTTTAATCAGACCTTCATCAGAAAAGTAAGTATCATTACTGACCTCATTTGTGGTTGTGATTGTTGATATGGTACTTCTACTGAAGCTAATTTCTTCGCATTCGGTTCTGGACCCTCCTCCAATGGCCTCTTGCTTCCGCCTCCTTCGAGCTTAGCAGCAACCTATAGAGTATATAGATGAATGTAACCTCTTATACTTAATGTTTTAAATTTTTATCTTCACCATTTCCAATAAGTAGAAAAAAAAAAAATATTTTGCTTCTTTTTACATTACATTTTATTCCATAGACAAAATTCAAAACCAAGTTTTTATATGAAATCTAAGCTACTTATTACAAGTTGATGGAATAAAATGTAATCTTAATTCCAAAAATATACTGTTAAAACTATTGTTGTATGAATGTTTGCACCCATGTGACAGCACAGCATGGAGAACAATGAGGAAATATGTAGAACATCTATCAAACTTTAACCATGTTTGCAATGGAATAAATGATTTGATTTGAAGTAATTTGTTAACTAATGGTGTGAGTCATTATCAACATTACTATCAGTTTTAAGTATAACCCGTTCGCGTTAACATGGCACCTGGCTCGAAAACAAAATTGTGTCTGAATAGTTTGTTTTGACACATTTAAAGCATTGTAAAGTAGTATGTTAGGAGAAACTACTTAGCGCAAAATAAATGATGACATTCAAAAAACTAAAATAAAATTTAAAAAATTTTTTTGCACTCAGTTCTTTTCTTTAAATGAAATTAATTCGAGCCAGGTGCCATGTTAATGCGCACGGGCTATACAATATTAATTAATAGTTAGTAAGTGATCATAAACTTGCAAAGAAACTGTTGAAACTTTCGTTCATAATAATAAGTCTTCTTTTTTAAACATTTTTATGGCTCATACAAACTTTGATTTTACCGATTAATGACTAGAATAACATTTTTGACGGTTATGTTTTACATTAGCTATTAACCAAGTATAAAATAGTAAGTAGTAGTAGTATATAACATAATATATGTACTAAGTTAATCATTTCAAACACTTCTGTTTTTACTGAAATGGTAACATTACAAATACACTGTTGTGATGAATTGTTTCCCTCCACATAAAGTCACTGACCAACCCTAACATAAGTTGATCTGCCCCTAAAATGTCCATCTGACTGATTATTTAAAAACATTATCACTTGATTATTATAATTTGAGTTTGGTGGAGAAAATACACTGAAACATCTAGAATATTCCTATTGATAAATGCATAGTGAGGAAACAGTAGCATTATTGATTTGTAATAATTGTCTTTGTTACTAAACCTTGTATTGATCCAAACTGTAGATAATATTTTATGATTAGCTTCATTGACCATTGATATTGTGGAATGGTGCTCATCAGAAGCCTATTTCATGAATCACTCTTAACATGTTCAGAATTTAGATTGTTGTCTGATGCATTCGCGCCTTTAATCATGTGCCACAACGCAGTATTACCACGACGGAACCGCTTGGCGTATACGCCAGCCAAAATCATCCGGGCCGCAAGGGCAGTTAACAAAACTTAACAGCTGCATTGTATTTGCTTAGAGTACTCATCTATCACCACGAAAAATTACAATCAATAAGTAGGTTAGGTAAAAGCATCTTACCAATGATCCTTCATGGAACATCAATGGTATGAAGTGAAAAGGGCGGGTTGGAATAAAAATTACTTCTAATTAATGATAATTTCCATGTTGAAGGTACTAAACACAATATTTTAACGGTAAATACACGCAAATGTCAATAGACACGATTTTTGTAAAGAGAAGATGCGCTTACCAATCTAGCACGTTGTACAGCAGCCGCAAATCCCGCCGTTTGGCTATTGTTTTGAAGCGTAGCCATAGAAGAATAATCACTCATATTTGAACCCAATTTCACATTCAACCGCGTAATACCGCAGCCATTAAAAAGGATCAAAATGACCCAAAAACTTAATGAAAGGTTTCTCTCGCAACGCAAGTTCGTTGCGAGACAGCGAGAAAGACGCGGACCATAGACAAAATGAGAGATGCTTTAAATGTCGCTTACCAAATTTTATTTCTTTTTGTATTTAGTGTATTTATCTACCAACTTGAATGATCTAATGAGTTCCCAAATATAACTGAAACATAAAGAGCCAAAATATAACAGCGGTTGTGCTATTTTTTATTCTCAAATATTCACAGAAATAATACATGAGTTTTTAGAAAAGTCAAAATTGTTGTCTTTGGTTGAAAATGGAAATCCGTTTGGTTATTGCTATTTTGTTAAAACATAAGTTTATGGAGGATTTATTTGCTAAAACACGAATTTATAGAGAATAAATGAAAAAATCTGTAACCGCTAACCAACTTTTCAAGTTATTTTCTTACATTATTCCTTCAAGTATTGATATGCTAAAGTTTAAAGTAATATTTCCTTCACAAATACAATACTAGTTTTATATTTTTTTAATTTAAAATCGTATGATTATTAACAGAACTAATAACATCTAAAATACAATACAATACAATCATAGTTTATTGATAATCTAGTTAAAAACATTATAACTTTTCTTTTTTATTACTTTTCATGATTTAGACAGGGAAATATCGATAAAATGAGATAAAACTTAACTGTAATTTTTAGATAATAAATTATAAAACAGAATGAAAACAGAACTATAATTAAAAATTTTCTATATTAAAGCCCAAATAGGGCTCAAATAATTCTTTTTCCGATTTTTAGATCTATGTAAAGGTTGATGCATCGAAAATAACAAAACGTTCTAACTTTTTTTTCTATGTTATGGGTGCGTGCATTTGTGTTGTCCGGTGTTTGAAGACGCTTGGAATTCGCTTTCAATTTCTTCGTAGGAAAAATGTCGGGTGATACCGATAAAGCGAAAATCAGTGATAATCAGGTATAGTTGTGAAATATGTCTTTGTTTTAATTTTCTCTGTAATAGTGCGCGTCTAATAAGATGGATTTGAGTCGTGTAGTGGTGTTATTTCCGTGTTATATCACTAATGTTTGCCTGCGTCTCAACATGGCTGACAGAACGATTGCTTCCCGCTAAAAGCGGGAACTACGCCACGGAGGGTTGTGATACGAGTCAATATTTCGCAATAAAAACTGTGAATGCCATCTTGATCAGTTAACGAAACTGATTATAATGGGATATTTTTCAGGATTTCGCATATTTTGGCCACCCCCGCCCCTTTGCATTTCGTTGCAGGGCCTTTGTTAATGTGCACGATGTTATATGACATTGATATGAAATCCGCATGACCTTGATATTTGGTTTCTTGCGATTATTCAATTTTAGAGGCAGCGTGATAAGTTGTTGTTCCACTGAGCCGCGGCCTCGCGACTCATTATTTACGCTCGGAACTCGGCCAGCGATGTAAATAAAACATAAGTATCCTTTCGGGGGCCTTTATTGCTGACCTCTTTAGTTTTTTTTTTCCGGTACATTTTTATGATAGTACACGTTTATGGCGCGAACGCAAATAAATTATCATGAAATTCTTAAAATGTGCATCGGATTTGACTAAATCTCTCCGATTTAGAATATTCCCCATAATGGTACAAGTAATCCATAGATAGATATTGTATGTACACGGCTGTATACGTCTTACTGTGGTGCTAGAAGAGAATCATTGAAATTTGTGACTTGCGTCTATTAACTTAAGGATGATAATTGAATGATGGCGCGCGGAAGTGACGCCGACTTCACCAATAGAATGGTGTTCAACATGCAGATTTTGCAATGCATGGTTGCAAAATTTTTATTTTTATTTAATATGTTGACATTTTAAACAACAATACCATGTTGCACAGGTTACAGTAAAAATTGTCATAATGTGTTTATTACTTTTGTGCCAAATGATATGTAGTTTCACCTTTATTTATCTTGGAATTAATTAGTTTTGATAATAGAGCAGTTTTTTAAAGTTGCATGAATGTATTGAAGTCATGCTTACATACGAAGCTGTCCATCTACTATGAAAATGTTCACTAAAATACTTGGTTATTCATTGCTGTATTTGCTTGGATGACCTTATCATCGTTGACAAAACATTCAATGGACATGCAATGTTGTTTAAATAATTCTTTTTTGCTCAGTATTACAGTTGATTTTTGAAAATGTATGTATTTACTTGTATTGTGAAGTAAATTACGTTTAACTGAGTTATTGAACATTACTAAATCAGGTATTATTAAACTCACTAACTCAATAGTATTGATTATCTAAATTACTGTGCACTCGGACACTAAGTTATACAACCAATTTGTTACTAGGAATAAATAACTAGTATATTTGTATGAGAAGTGACCAGCAAACGTTGTTAAAATGATAACAGATTTTTCACAACATTTAAATTTAGAAATATTGAAGAAAAAATATGTATGTGTATTGACTACATATAATGATTTAAATAGAAAAAAAAAGAATTTTTTGAGTCATGCTTGCATGTATTTTCCAAAATGTATTAAAAATAGGCATAAAAACTATAACAAATTCAACATCAACTTATTTCTGTGCAGGATGAAGACAAGAAGTCAGGGACAGGCGATGGTCACACAACAGAAGATGAGTCCTCCCAGGACTCAAAGGGTGAGTTGCAGGTGTCTGTGAATCCTGCTGAAACCTGAGATCATGCCGATGTAGATCAACCAGACACCAAGAGGAGGATAAGCCACTTAGTGTAGGTCCTGAGCTTATACTAAGTGGTTTATGGAACCTGTTCTTGCACCAGTCCCTCAGTCTGGTCAATGTGTTTAGAAGTTGGTGTTCATCTACATGCCAACTAACCTTTTAGGGTCGATTTCGTCATCTTTTGCTTGAAAAAATAGTTCCGACAAATGTCGCGGCAATGGCGGTAGTGGACTCCTAAGTGTTGACAACCAAAAAAACACAATAAATATTTTATTCAGTAAAATTGTAATATTTTAGATTTATAACTGTGTATTTTAGTGACAGTCACACACAGTGTTAAATACTGTGTGTGACTGTCACTAAAATAAACACATTACTTCATCTGAAACAGTTTGGTTTTACAAAGGGTCGTTCAACTACAGACGCGGGCGTGGAATTACTGAAGAGCATATTCGAGGCCTGGGAGGAGTCGCAGGATGCTCTTGGCATTTTCTGTGACTTGTCTAAGGCGTTCGATTGCGTAAATCATGATACACTCATCAGGAAGCTGTACCACTATGGTATAAGGGACAGGGCTCTCGACCTTCTGACTTCTTATCTGAACAACAGAATTCAAAGGGTAGATGTTAATGGCAAGAGATCTGCAGGATCTGCGGTCACTATGGGCGTTCCACAGGGTTCAATTCTGGGTCCTTTCTTGTTTCTTATTTATATAAATGACTTACCTTATCACATAAGGGACAATCACAAGATTGTATTATTCGCAGATGACACATCCCTCATTTTTAAAATCAAACGTCAGTTAGTCAACTTTGAACAAGTTAACGATGCACTCTCTAGAGTTGTCCATTGGTTTAATGTAAATAATCTTCTCCTGAATGAAAAAAAGACTAAACTCATTAAATTCTCAACGCCAAATGTCAGGCAGCTAACTGCCAATGTTCAAGTGAATGGAATGGAGTTGGACCCTGTTGAGTCGACAGTTTTCCTTGGAATAACCATTGACGGTAAATTGCAATGGGGCCCACACATAGAAAAATTGTCAGGAAGGCTTAGTTCGGCCGCCTACGCTGTCAAAAAAATTCGACAGATAACTGATGTGGATACAGCCAGAATTGTTTATTTTAGTTATTTTCATAGCCTTATGTCTTATGGGATTCTTCTCTGGGGAACCTGTGCGGGCATTAATACTATCTTTGTTTTACAGAAAAGGGCTGTTCGAGCCATTTACAATCTAGGTCCAAGGGATTCTCTTCGAGAGAAGTTCAAGGAAATAAATATTCTGACTGTAGCCTCTCAATATATATTTGATAATCTATTGTATGTACACAAAAATATATCCAATTTTAAGAAGATGTCCGATATTCATAGTTTAAATACTAGGAATAAACACAATCTTGCTGTCCATCGCACTCGTCTCCACAGAGTAGGCAACTCGTTCATGGGTCAATGTATATGCTTTTACAACAAACTTCCCGTTGAAATTCGAAACTTGCCCATTAAACGATTTAAAAGCTGTATTAAAACCAAACTTTGTAAAAAGGGCTACTATAAAATTTCCGATTATTTAGAAGACAAAAAAGCTTGGGTTTGAGCTATTCGCTCAACCTTGTATTACCTATATGTAATACCAAAATCATTATATTATGCAAAATGACAAACCTTTGTTTAAAATAAAAATATATTTTTTTCTTTAATTATTGTAAATGTGAGCACTATGTGGATCTTTTTTTTTTTCTTTTTTAGTTTTATTGATGGTCTTACATTTTTTGAGTAAGTACTTTATGCGACCTCCCCAAATGTCCTTTCTTTGGTATTGTTCGTCGAGTTATTGAGCTCCTTAAATCCTTGAGTTGAGCTACACGATTGTTGACAAATGCTTGCACTGACTGGACAGGTCCACTCAAATTTGTATGGTTCTTTCCTCAAAAGACCATTCCAGACATTGATCTACATGGTCCTCACATGATCTGACCAAGATTATGTCTGGACTTTAAAAGAGACTTTGACCCCTGAGTTTGTTTCGCCATTTCTTCTCAGGGTAGTCAGATAGGAAATGTCGACTTCATCTAGCTTATTAAAAAAAATATGACGTGTAAAAGTGATTTCGATATCCTATTTACAGAATAAACAATTTCATTTCATTTCATTTCATTTCATTTCAAACAGTTAGTTAGTTAGATTGAAAAATAATAAAAAAATTATTATTTTTCAATGTAACTAAGTTAACATCCACAAGATTATTTTGTACATCACATTTTATAAATACAATTTCATAATTAACACTACACCTTATACAACACTAGCTGACCCGACAGACGTTGTCCTGTCCCAATTTCAATGTTCCCATATAAAATCCACTTACAGTTTTACAGAATTTTCTAATTTTCCCGGCAACTTTTCCAATTTTTCTCATTGTTTAAACCTTCCCTGGACTACGTCAAACATTTCAAAACCAAAATTAGCTAAATCGGCCCAGCCGTTCTTGAGTACAACGAAAAGTGGCATTGATTTTTATAGATAATTATAGATTATTATTTTTAAACCAAAAAATCATTAATACCTACTCAAATAAGTTAATTAATTATTCGACTTTTTCAATAAATAAGACAGTTTGACATATTTTCTATACAAAAGCTGTCAAACCGCCATATTTAATCCATAAATAAAAGTTATCTGACGATTGAAAAACTAGCCCATACTTGATTTTATCAGAAATAACTACTAAGGTTCATATTGTTTTTTTACGGCTATAGGAACTGCACCCTAATTGCGAACACACTATCAATCGGAATCGGTTTCATTTTGACAGTTCAACAACATTCATTTCGTTAATTACGTTGTCGAGCAGACAAATTTTTCTTACATATGAAGCAATGGATTAGCAACTTGCTTCAAAATGATTCAGATTCCGATTGATAGTGTGTTACGCAATTAGGGTGATGATCGTTAAAAAACATTATCCTCTTGGCCTCCGCCACAATGGTGCCCACAGACTTGATCGACTTAGCTGATCAAAAAAACGAATGAACAGATTCTTTCATTCGTTTTTTGATCAGCTAAGTCGATCAAGTCTGTGGGCACCATTTCTTCTTATCGGACTGTGGCGGAAGCCAAGCGGATGTTTTTTCCTGCTAAAAACTTGTACAATTTTCTACTTTTCTTATAATTAAATCGAACCGATCGATAACATATAAGAAGACGGGATTTAATATAGGTAGGTAGGTACATTAACATTGCAAGTTGCTTTATAAGCCTGCACTACACTACTCGTGCGTGAAGTTACTTGGACGAAGTAACTACTGGTCCAAATTGACCGAAGTCCAAAGAACGTTTAGTTGAATAACGTTAGGTATGTAGCTGATACAAATCTAAGAAGTCTTTTAATTTTTTTTAACAGCCTTTTTAAAAGTTTAATAAGTTTTATTCATTTTAAAAACGACACTTTCCTGATTGTGTTCCAAGGGAAAAGAGATAAGGAGTTGCGATTGTTGCGACTATAAATTACAATATGACAACGAAATACACGAATATTGACAAACAAACTGAAATTGAAAATGATCGATGGTCTGGTGTTGAGTGTAAAACTTGCACTACACTACTCTTTACAAGTCACAAAGTTGCTTCGACGAAGTACTGGTCCAAATTGACTGAAATCCAAAGTACGTGACTATACACACTCGTGCAAAGAACTACAGTACGCTTGAGTCCTTTGACTCGGGCGCAAAAACCAAAAACGATCGGAAGTCGCCCGAGGCGAGCTAAGGTTGCACCAAGCGAACCGAAGTGCCCTTCTACATTTCGCGAGTAGTGTAAGTAGTGCAGGTTTTAGGCCTGCACTACACTAGTCTCGAAGTTGATCGAAGCTAAGCGAAATACGAGAGTGTAGAAGGGCACTTCGGTTCGCTTCGTGCAACCTTGGCTCGCCTCGGGCGACTTCCGATAGTTTTCGGTCTTTGCGCCCGAGTCAAAGGACTCAAGCGTACTGTAGTTCGTTGCACGAGTGTGTATAGTCACGTACTTTGGATTTCAGTCAATTTGGACCAGTACTTCGTCGAAGCAACTTTGTGACTTGTAAAGAGTAGTGTAGTGCAAGTTTTACACTCAACACCAGACCATCGATCATTTTCAATTTCAGTTTGTTTGTCAATATTCGTGTATTTCGTTGTCATATTGTAATTTATAGTCGCAACAATCGCAACTCCTTATCTCTTTTCCCTTGGAACACAATCAGGAAAGTGTCGTTTTTAAAATGAATAAAACTTATTAAACTTTTAAAAAGGCTGTTAAAAAAAATTAAAAGACTTCTTAGATTTGTATCAGCTACATACCTAACGTTATTCAAACTAAATGGAATCATTAAAAAAAAGTTGCCAGTCATGGGGACTGCCGACAGAAGGGAAAACTTAAACATAAAACTATGCATAGCATGTCGCGGTGACGCGAACCTGTAAGATAACCCCCAACCAAAAATCGCTTAGCTTGCTTTACATAAACAAAAAGTTGCCAGTCATGGGGACTGCCGACAGAAGGGAAAACTTAAACATAAAACTATGCATAGCATGTCGCGGTGACGCGAACCTGTAAGATAACCCCCAACCAAAAATCGCTTAGCTTGCTTTACATAAACAAAAATAACCTGTAGATTTTTTGAAATGAGTCTGTGAAAAAATTAATTTGGCGCATTAATTTTTTCACAGACTCATTTCAAAAAATCTACAGGTTATTTGTTTATGTAAAGCAAGACTATAATCTTAAAGAAAATAAAAAATAACATTATATTTAACACTAAAGAAAAATCAGTGACAATCATCAGACCCCTTATCAAAGCAATGATGAAGACAGCGCGCCTTGTGCACTTTAATAATTTTCCGCTATTATATCCGGAAATCTTAACGTGTTTTGACCCTCAAGAACCCATTTCCCACCATCCCTCGGAAAGGATGACGACACCTAACATGTTGGCCTAAAATAATGATATTTTACCCCTCCCTAATCTTAACCCTCCAGAACTTTTTATAACACCGATTTTTATAATTTTCACATATGTTGTTTATTGATAACCACAGCCAAGGACTGTGATCGTAATTTGTAGTTTTCAGTTCTGAAAGTTGGTTTTTTTCAGTGGGTCGAAAATGACCCTTTGGGCAGATAAGGTCGTACACTAGTATGGAGAAAGAATAATCAAAATTAAACAGTATATCTGCTATTCAGTCTTTATTATTAGTTTAGACAACAATTAGGTAATTAAATTCGGTAAGTAAGGAACATAGGACATAATATCAGTTAAAAGAAAAGCTGCAAAGCATTTGTCATGCAAATTGACGTCACATTTGCGGCACATTTTGGCAGTTTTATTTTTACACAGCGTACATCTTCTGACCTGACTTGTGAGAATAAAATGTTCGGCTGAATGTTTTCTAACAGAAACAGGTATAGTTGTCTTTGCCTTCTTCTGTGACCCAGGCTGACTTCTGATACTCCCATATTTCTCCGCGATAAGACCTTGCAATATATCGGCGAGATTCCAGCGTGTTTACGTTTGCTCCGTCTTCCACGTCTTGAAGAAGGGCCCACAGAATCATTGTTGGCCCTGGTAGGAAGACCATTCAAGGAAGACTGTTCATCAGAATTAGCAATGATCGTCGGTTCCTAAATCCTGGAGGTGATAGTTCGACAGGACGAGAACTTCGTAACCTTATGTGTGCTGGATCCGGATGACATAGAAATGGGTTCGAAAATTGAGAACTACTAGCAGGGCAGACTAAAACCTCATCGATGGTGATGTCATCATCATTGTCTTCTTCGCCTTGTAGTTCTACCATCTCAGCTGGAGCAAGTAGCTGTTGTCAGTTCAAGCGATTTATACTGTCACAGTCCTCCACACCTGAGTCACCGTCCGATATGGTGCCCTCACATGGCGGATCAATGTATACATCGAAGCCCTGGACACCTTCCTCGTAGTCAAGTGACTCCAGGGCTTCAGTTATTTCGTTTGTAAAGAGCACGTGCCGGGACGTCAAACAGAAAAAAATATGATTATAAAGCATGGTATGTGCCCACAGGGTCGTTACCGACCCACGAAAACGTTTCAATTGATTGCAATTAGAAAAATATATTTTATAAGCAATATTTACATCTATATCTCTAAAACACATATTCAGCTTACTAAGAAAACAATTTTGATACTAAAACAACATAATATAAACAAAATACTTACATTTTTATGCCCTTGGTCGCAAAATTTTTCCAGAAATTAACTAGTACGATCTTGCAATGGCACTTATCATTTGAAATTATGGTAAAGTAGACATTATATTGAGCTGTGCTTCAAAATAGTTCTTTTGGCTATCGAAAGATGGTACTACAACAAGAATTTATTCACAAGTTCGCGATCAGGGTGCATTGGAAGTAATCAAGTACTTTTGGGTCGTTATCGACCCCCTGGGCATATATGGGTTAATAGTTTCCCGATATAGTATTTTAGTTGTTTTTGCTATTCTTTGGCGACAGGAGGGAACTACTGTAATTAAATGATACAACCTATCCCATGGATTCTGGCTCTATTTTTGTAACCAAAGTGCCGAGAAAACTATAGTCAGTGCAGACCCGAACCATTAATTGCCAAAATGTATACAAAAAACGTATTTTACTTTAAAACAACTACAAATCCCACGAACCGAGTGATGATATCCAACTAGAAACTGAATAATTTGTCAAAAGCGTTGCTAGTAAACTTGCAACCTCGTCACTCGTCATTATCGATTTCCGTGCATAGCACTTACTGTGGTTTAAATGGCGCCGTTGCTTGTGCGTACATCACCTCGGATTTTTGCCAGGTATTTTAGGCATATTGGGCAACTATTAATTAATGGATTGTATTGCTAATAAGTCCAATCATGCATAGGTACATGCGCCAATTAGTTCTGCCCACATTGTTAGACAAAAAGCCCTGAAGATATTTAGAAATATTTGTTAGTGAAAAGGAACTCTGCTTGTTCTGAAACTGGTTTTAATAAATCTAGGCACTACTATTTGAATTCCTAACGTGTCTGTCTGTATGTTTATTTATGAAATAAACATGACTTTCCCGCGCAATGTAAACCTGTTGTGTAATGGCCGCTCTCCTAGACAGTTTTTTTCTGTACACATGGTTTGTGGTATGCAGACTGGGATAAAAACTTATTTGTCAACTTGGACCTTATCTAATTAATTAAATGTAATTGTACAGTGAGGAATCTATAATTTGAATACTCAATTATTAAAAATATGTTAACATCTTGGTTAGTATCATAAAGCAAGCAGGCATTCGAAGACGTGTAAGAATAGAAAGTATGAATTACATAGAACCGTTATCTTCTTTGATTCTTAACACACATTTGAGAGCTGAGATGCCCGAAGACGCAAGTCATGCAAATAGAATAAACATTTCCGGAGCAATAAGCCAATGCAACAATTAAAGGGTTTCTGTCTGCGAAGTTGCGCATATTAATACATTTCCTTCGATAAAAAAAAAATAAGAATTGAAACTGTCGAAACCGGTACCCGGTAATACTACCGGGTACCGGTTTCAACAGTATCACTTCTACTACATAAGATAAATTCTACGCTATTATGCTAGCCGATGATATTTGTAATTACTCATTCAGGCTAGGTGGATAGTCTGAGTCACACTCGTCTACAAAATATGTTGACCTCCTTAACTGTTGTGATGTTGAGAAATCAGAGGTCTTCTAAAATCGGTCTTATGATTATTCCGCCCAGATTTGTAATGCATACCGGTTTAGAACAAAATATTTTTTTTTGTAGTGTGTCGCTACTTTCAAGTTTTTGATTTTGCTAATTTATTTATGTCGTCTGTGAATATTGGTTCTTGAGCCTTGGTCTTGGATCAAACATCAGTGCACTTCTCATACGATATTACTCTTAAGTGTAATCATTCGCCAGGCCTTAAAGTCCAGTAAAGGCCGTTTCTAAACCAGGAACATTTTTGTAATTTAATTTTCGGGCATTAATATTCCAAAAAATATTGCACGTTTCACTCTTGAAGCCCAAAATCAGTACAGTATCAGAACCGCTTAATAATAATCTCCACACTTCATGAACATTTCGTTCACATAGTGCATAATTATGATGCCGAGATATTGTTAGTTACACATTAACTAACAATATCTCGGCATCATATTTAATCGCTTACTTTTATCCAGCGAGATTCAGTTCGCATCCAGAGCAATTTAGCCAATTGTGTGGGAGCAGAGAAATTACCAGTACGTGCACTTTCAAGCGTTAAGTTGCACTTGGAAGAATAAACTTTCGGGAGTATTAGGTCGTTTGAATTTTTAGATGGAATTAAGGAGTACAGTTGAAGGTTTTGTGTAAATTGACTGAAATTATTTTTAAATCCGGTTAGACTGGAAGCCGACCCCAACATAGTTGGGAAAAGGCTAGGCAGATTGATTGTAAATTGGCTGAAATATGATGATGTAAATTACTCCAAGTAGGATGAACATCAATTACTTACCTACATTTAAATCTAACCCACATGCTCGACACATCAGGCTGATACGACACTACGACCAGAAAAAAAAAAAAACATAGCCATGGCACTGTCGACAGAAGTGAAAATTTGACAGCACAACACGTCACATTAGCAAGCCGCGTCATGCGTGACGCGAACTCATAAGATTTTCCCCTACCATAAAGTCGCTCAACGCGCCTAAAGAAATTTTCAAAAAAAAATTGTCATATTATATCCTCTGCTAGAGTCTGTCAAGCGAATCGTGGCCAATGAAAAAGGAGGCCAAAATTTAAAATCTTACATGTGTCAACACTGATATAGTACGCTGAAAACATGTTCGATACTTGAATTTTTGTAGATAAAAATTTCTTAAAAAAGCGCATTTTAATGTAGGTATTTATTAGAACTAAAATCAGGATCTAGAAATTCAATGCCTTATGAGAAATCACTGTCAGTATCATGAGTATCATGAATTCATGACGCAAAAAAAAGATGAAGGGTTCCAACTCCGTATCGGTTATCCTTTGTTTTCTACATGAATAGTGTGATCTGTGCATTTATCCATTAAATATATTTCTTTTCCATTCTTCTTTAAATTTCCATTAATACAAATTAAATAATTGAGCTAAAAGTATCAAAATGCTGTAGCTTAGTAGAACAGAAGTTATGACAATCCGTTTGACAGATAATAGTATTGCCATTATAAGAAATCAGCTAAATGGTCGTGGACACGACTCGCTTGACAGACTCTACCCGTGCAAAGCCGGGGCGAGTTGATAGTATGAAATGAATTTTGGGCCCAGAGCAGGAATCGAACTCAGCCAGGGGACATATTAGAACATTTTGCCAATCCGGCTTTTCGCTATTGGCTGGAAATTCAAAATCAAGAAAGAAAGTGATGTCTCATAAATGTTATCATTTATCAATCAAAAACCAATCTTTTTGTTTTTAATTAGCTATCTATTCAGTTTGAGGTAGGTAGTACACGTTATGTTACATTGCGCAAACTGGTCGCTACAGTTTAGGGGACGGTTAGATAGGCGAGACGCGGACGCGTGAGTGATGGAAGATATTATTATTGCGAAGGCAAAGACTACCAAAGAAAACGAAGCGAAGCAAATAAAGGCACGTAAAAAGAAATTCTATTCTAAAAATGTTTTCCTAAACGAAAGTGCAAGAATAGGCTAGTTAACAGTTTTTAGGAAACCAAATAAAAATGTTCCTTGTGGTCTATTTTCCTTATAACATGAATATTTCATCAAAATAACAAAAAACAATAACATAACAACAATAACATTAACAATACTAATTTTTCATTTTAAAACTTAACATAATTTTCATACTCAAAACGGGGCACAGTATGGCGGCTCGAGTGATATAATATAACATATAGATGTCACCCACCATCTATACAATATATAATAAATAAATAATATATAAAATTAACAGATACATATAGGCCTGTGTTCACCAACATTCAAACCACCACCGATTAGGTATTTAAACAGTTTGTTTGTGTCAAATTTCCTAAGGAAAGAACTACTGAACAGCAGTTTTAAAAGTCTGTGAACTCCGCCCTTAGTCGTCACATCTGTCTGCTGTCAAACAAGTAAAAACAAATAGTCTCTTGACGCAACAGTGTAGCCTATACCTAATAAGCATGAGAGAAATGGATCATTCATTCATAATTCAATGTCCGCAAAGATCGGTTTGCACAGTCAAATCGATTTCTTGTGAGTTTAGAACCATAGGGCATTGACACGCCTGTTAAACTTGTTGATACAACGCTATGATTTATGCTATAATGAAAAAAAAAATGAAGACTAGTCTCGATCGGCGTGCACTTATCGATATCGACCCATGCCTTTAGGAACTATGAACGGTATGTAACAAGAAATGTATAACAATTAAGTATTACCACAGATATTAATCTGTGGTATTACAAAGTCGAGACGCAAAGGAAAGTCGCCTTAATCTGCCACTTGCATTGAATTAAACCTTGGAACTAAGCTTTCTTTTACATTCACTAAAACAGTGATACCATCTAATAAATGTTCGTTAATCACTAATCAGTTTGCTAAGCGGCAAGATTATGGAGATTATGTCATTAATACGAGGCGAGCAGGCGAGTGAAAACAAAACATGTTGAAGTTACTCGGGTGCGAGCTACTGTCCATCTCGCAAGTGCGAGTAACTCGTATGATACGTCCACACAGTGCGAGTTGCTGCACAGCAGCTACACGGTAGGCCGACTCGCACGCTAGCTCGCGCTATGTAAACTAGCCACAATGACTGGTTGGTGTACACAGTGCGAGCTGGTGACTAGACAGTAGACAGCTGCTCGCACTGTGTACTCGCATGTTAGTAGCTCGGCTTACATGGGCTGTTTACACAGTGCGAGTTGCTGCACTGCAGCTAGCTCGCACGAAAACAAAAAATTACGAAGTTACTCGTCTGCAAGCTACTGTCCAACTCGCAAGTGCGAGTAACTCGTATGTCCATACAGCGAGTTGCTGCACTGCAGTTACTCGGTAGACTACCATGAGATATGACAGCGTGTTTGTTGAACTTATCAGCTTTTCCTAAAAACCGGGTTTTAGTTAGCTATAGCCCGAAACAAAACTTCAAGCTGAATATCCTCTACGCGCACCAACTGTTCCGCGCAACTCTGCTTTGTTCTAATGACCGTTTTATGCAAACACAAATAAGATGCGCGGTGCAACCCAGCTTAAGACGCACATAAGTGCCAGCGACCTTGAGTGGTTAGCTTGCGTGTTCTGCGCTGAGCTCACGCAACGTGTCGTACTTCCACCCAGTAATAGGACTCGCGCTGTCCCAAATTAGACGCATTGTTAATTTATTACACATGAAACAAAATTTAAACGTATACCAAAAGATAAATAATTAAATCTATTCCGCTATCTATCTGTTTATCTCGCCGGGGCCTCCAATTCAGAGGCATGAGGAACAGGGTGTCAAGTTCACTCATCCTCCATAGAAAAGGGAGGATCCTCCGACCAGACGGGTGTTGTGTCTGGTGGGCTACTGCCCGACGGTTGATGTCGGGACGTTGTATATATGCTAATCGCGTGGTAAACTCTAACTGCGCGATGCAGGTTTGCGTGACGTCATGTCATTGATGAGTAGTTCATATGTGGCGATGTAGATGCCGCCACATATCTTTATACAGGTGAAGGTTTCATAAAAAACCACTTAAGGTGATACAAAAAAAGTGTACTGGGCGGGAATAAGAAAGTGACAGAGTCAATTACTTTCACATGCGAAAAAAAGAGAGCGCAACAACGCGCTGGAACCAAAATAAAAGCGCCAAATGAAATAAAAATTGTTAAAAAATAAATTAAGCTATCTATCAAAATTATGTTCAGCCAAATTTTTCAATGACCTAATACGCACATTTTAAATGCAATTTTGCAATGAAATTACTTAGGATTTTAGAATTATAGAAAAAAAACATAAAAAAGTAGAGGTCTTTTCGGAATTAAATTCTATCGAGGAAATTTAACCCAATCGTGTTTTCCTTCAGTCAAAGTATTAATCAAATAGTCAATAAACATATATCCAAAAATTAAATCCATACATGCTGCAATAGTGAAATAAATGGTTACGAAAAATCCTCCAATTTATTTTGGTAGCGCCTTAATAGTTATTGCGTGATTCTCAGTTTTTTATCCGCGTTAGGCAGTTACATTTATTCCAAATTATTAGAACTACTTGTTTAGTTAGACGTGATCTTTAGTTTAAAATCATTACAATTCGCTTATCGTCGCCTTAAGAAAATACTGTTTCTACGGGCGGTTATATTCGCAAACTCACTATCGTATTTGTGTAAATTGTAGTATTAAATCGATAGCGTTTATCTTTGGCATTTTATTATATTTACAAATCGTTGGTCTCTATTTGAATTTGGGCTCTAAATTTCGCGGGACAAAGTGCATTTTAATTTAAAAAATAAAACCTTTTAATAGTGTAGCTAGGTAAATTAAACAATAGATTGAGTCCGTTTATTGTGGTGTAGTCAGCTCCGACCAAATAACAAGATATGGCTGTTAATAAAATTTTGGTCAAGTGGTTTGGTAATTGCTGGTTAGCTACCTTTTCGTGCATATTATGACGATTATGGAAAATTAAATACCTAATTTTAAAAATTGGTCCTCGCCGTGTGATGGAAGTCCGGAAATTATCAATAATGGAGTCTTATGCAATGGTTCGTTATCATCGTCAAAGTTATCGCTTTACAACTTTACCGCAATGTCACTGAACGATATTGTTTTGTTATCATTGCTTACATTTTTTGATGTCTAAGGAGCCAACAAAATGAATCGGTTCTTAATCGTTGCTATGATTAAAAACACAAAATAATTATATGGGCGAAATTTGGTACTTATACAGTGTGAGTCTTCATAAAGTGCACACACTTAAGGATGTGGTGCAGACCATCAAACTGAACAACTTTTTCCCGGGGACCAACATCGTAATCGTAAAAAAAAAAACAGTCGTCCCCTGCATTTGGTCCAGTAGGCATTGAAATTTAGTAAGGGACGACTGTTTTGTTTTCACGATTACGATGTTGGTCCCCGGGAAAAAGTTGTTCAGTTTGATGGTCTGCACCACATCCTTAAGTTTGTGCACTTTATGAAGACTCACACTCTATAGCAATCTTGGAGCTCAGGGGTTTTTTTTTTCTTTTTTCCTTTCCTCTTTTTTTGTTACGTATATCAAAAGCAACCCAACTAATAATACTCAAACAATGCGCGGTTTGTCAATAACTAGCGCGATGCCGCTCCCAATTTCTCTGACTAAAGCTTCGAAACCCAGGAACAATCATAGATTATTGTAATCAATTTGATTCCAGAATCACATCTGTAGTACCTCAAGCTCTCAAAAGTTTCATACAGATCCTTTAACTAAGTAGGTACCTAAAATATCGAAGTGTTTGTAAAATATATTTTTTTGTTACGAACAGGCGACTCAAAATCAACAACGGCTAACGGAAAGGACGACGATGGTGCAGGAGATGGCTCTAAGGACGTCAAGAGGGATGTGAAGGCTGATGCAGATTCTAAAAAGGTCAGTGAAATAAATAACAACTAAAAGAAATTTAAGTATGAGCGGTCGATGTTGCGATGCCTGGGTGTTAGACCAGGGCTGAAGCCTTTGAAAATGGTAAAAAGTGAAAAAAATAATAGTAGGATGAAACCCATTGGAAAAGGAAGAGAGTATAACAAAAATGAAATGCTGTGTATGGTAAGTGAAGCTGTCAATCTTTTTATTACCTCCAACTTTGCCATTTAACTTTTTTCATTAGGACTTGCAGTTTTGCCGGAAATCGAGATAAACCGTTTTTTACCCTTAAAACTCCCCGGATCCACTTCCCTACCTCAGATCGCCCGTAATTTCTTTTTCCTTTCATTTTTGTTATATTCTCTTCCTTTCCTAATGGGTTGCTTTCCTAATGTGTAAAGCCACGCTTGCCGTGGTTGATCCGTGGATGGGTGACCACTTTAACTTACCAAGCCCCTCCGTGCCTCGAAAAGAATATTAAGCCATAGGGTCCCGGCTGTTATTTGTGGATCTTTGACAGTCGTTACGGGTCGTCAGAAGTCCGAAAGTCTCAACCTTACCCGTCTTACCAAGGGGTATCGTAACAGCCAAGGCAAGCCACTACTGACATGCGCGTACACAGTGCGAGCAGCTGTCTAGTCAGCAGCTCGCACTGTGTAAACAGCCAAGGCAAGCCGACCTACTGACATGCGAGTAGCTGTCTACTGTCTAGTCAGCAGCTCGTACTGTGTAAACCAGCCATAACACTGTCAGTAATTTGCCCATACAATAATAATGTCAGTTGGTTGGTAAACACTGCCGATAGTTTGTCCAGTGCACGAAAAACAACAAACACACACAAAAAGAACTGATTAACACTGGGGTTAGGTCAAGGTCTTTGTAAGTGCATTAATGTATGCAAATAAGGGTCGCCCACTGTTTCTCACTGCGAATCTGGGGTTGAAATGCGTAGCCTTTGCACATGAAACCGGATGGATCTCTGTTTCACATGACATGTGTACTCTGTACAGTACATTACAATACAATCTAAGAAAGATTGTAATGTGTAAAAGTTTTTAATTGAGTGCTCTTCTTGCTATGAGCGTTATCTCACTTGCGAATTGTGAGCGTGTTTCCAGCGAGGCAACGTTCATTATAATATTTATCTGTTATATAGGCATGATTGCTGTAGGCTGATGATGATGATTGCCGATTGGCATGATGGAGTAAATAATGTTCAACAAAATTAATGAGCCTTTGCACATGAAACCGGATGGATCTCTGTTTCACATGTGTACTCTGTACTACATTACAATACAATCTAAGAAAGATTGTAATGTGTAAAAGTTTTTAATTGAGTGCTCTTCTTGCTATGAGCGTTATCTCACTTGCGAATTGTGAGCGTGTTTCCAGCGAGGCAACGTTCATTATAATATTTATCTGTTATATAGGCATGATTGCTGTAGGCTGATGATGATGATTGCTGATTGGCATGATGGAGTAAATAATGTCCAACAAAATTAATGAGCCTTTGCACATGAAACCGGATGGATCTCTGTTTCACATGTGTACTCTGTACTACATTACAATCAATCTAAGAAAGATTGTAATGTGTAAAAGTTTTTAATTGAGTGCTCTTCTTGCTATGAGCGTTATCTCACTTGCGAATTGTGAGCGTGTTTCCAGCGAGGCAACGTTCATTATAATATTTATCTGTTATATAGGCATGATTGCTGTAGGCTGATGATGATGATTGCTGATTGGCATGATGGAGTAAATAATGTCCAACAAAATTAATGAGTGTGAGAAGTATTTTTTGAGGGAAACGTTGATGGAGTCGGTAGGTACTATCGACAAAAGCCAGGGCTTTCCAATTTTGAAGCAATGTTGCTTGCAAGCTGCAATATTGTAGGAAAAACAAGGGGCCATAGAGTGCAGGGTGAATCAGTGTATACAGGGTGTAAGGGACAGCCCTCCGCAAACTGATAGGGTGAATTCAGTACGTCATACTAAGATGACCGGTACATGAATTTTTTTCAGGAACGTTAAGGGAATCTAATAAACCCGATTTGTTTGTGTTTTTGTGCACAAATCGGAGCGTCTATTACTGGTTGAGAGGGGTAGGTAATGGGTATGCGGTGAGTTCGATGAATTCTGTAGCTAGACAGAAAGTGAACAGCTGATTTCACGCTTCGTTGGTTAGAGTATTTCAACATCCATTGCTGGTTTTTTTTTTTTTTTTTTTTTTTTTTGCAGTTTTTTTTACATAAATGGAGTGCTGCGAACACACAATGCAATTTTACATTGAAATAATGAAAATGTAACTGAAAAAAAATTGAAAAAATTAAAATTTTCCTGAGAAAATTTCCGGTGGAATATGATTCAAAATGAGGAGCTGAATGCACCCTGTTAGTTTGCGGAGGGCTGTCCCTTACACCCTGTATATATTATGTCACCGGATAATTATGAACTTAGTTTATAATCTAACTCTTGCGAGATTGAAACTCTCGATAAATTGTGACTGTACCATACCGCTTACAATATAACGTGTTAATTTGCGTCAGTTTAAAATCTTTCCCTATCAAACCATCAAATTGTAAACTGGCATCTTATTAAAAATGCGACGGAACGCACCTTGCGCGCTGATTGGTAGAACGTCATTTGCCCCGCGCCGCTATCTTTCATTCACCGTCATCTCTCATCCACTGTCATTCGTTTAGTTCGTTAGTCGCCGAATATAAACGAACAGATACAGTGCGTTTCAACTAAGAATAGGATGACCTTGGCGCCATATTGTGAAGATTTAGCAAAATAGCATCTCGTTTACACATTTTCAAAGTCAGTGACATATTTTAACAAAAACAAATTCCAAAAACAGAACTAAAATGGATAAGTATAACAATACAAAACTTTGCAAGTCTTAGATTTCTAGCTTCAGTTGACAGTTAGAGGTCATTGACTTTCCTATTCTTAGTTGAAACGCATTGTAAATCTTTTTGGTTTTCAATAGTTTTCAGTACCCGTTATTGTTGATCAAGAGCAATTTACCATAGAATTACAAAAGTATTACAGTGGGGATAATGAAAACAGTATAAAGTTGGAATGGACAGATTGTGAACCCTGTCGGTATGTGCAGAAATGGACTGAATTGCAGTGTGAAATGGACAGATAGTGAACCCTGTCGGTAAATAGTAAGTGCAGGTTCCTTTACAATTTTACGGTTTGATATGGATACATTATAAACTATCAAAAATTTAATACGCTCAATTTAATAAGCAGTATGATACAGTCACAATTTATCGACAGTTTTAACATAAGTTACATTATAAACTATCGAAGTTCATAGTTATACGGTGACATATACAAAAAGCAACTTAAGGTGTAAAGACGTCCGTTTTGTCGATAGTACTTGCAAGTTTTGACTTAAACAAGCTGTTATTATGACTATATGGACGCAACTCGCGTGCTGCTTACCCAGTTAACGACGAGAGCGCGACGAACACGGATGTCGTGATTTAATTACTGATTAAGTAGATACCTAATAATTTAAAGATGACCTAATAAATGCTTTATGGCCTTGGAATTCGAATATTTTAAGAAATAAACGCTCGACGACCGACGATACGACCTGACGAGTTTAGCAAGTTTGCACACATAGACAAATAGCGTCGTAATTAATTTTGAATCACGTGCTTTTGATAGTCCTAAAGAAGAGCCTGTATTATTTTTATGATACCAAACTTTTTTGATATATAGGCAATTTGCGAACCTAAAGCTCCGTAGGTTACTACCCCTAGGTACTTGTCGGTCATGGCCGCAGTCAAAAGTTCACTACATCACCTATTTTAATAATAGCAACAAAAATGTACGTATGTAATTAGTTTATCCAATCTGCCTAACCTTTTCCCAGCTATGTTGGGATCAGCTTCCAGTTTAACAGCATGCAGCTGAATACCAGTATCTTACATGGAGCGACTACCTATCTGACCTCTACAACCTCGTTACTGAGTAATACGATACCCCTTGGTAAGACTGGTTGTCAGACTTTCGGGCTTCTGATGACCCGTAACGACAGTCAAAGATCCACGAATGGCAGCCGGGACCGACGTTTTATACCTTATGAAAATAGGTCGCATGCGATGTAGTGGTCAACTTGTGTTTTTAATACACTCAATGAGCCCTTATCGTTACAATTTTTTAAATGCGATACAATAAGTGCAATGTAAGATTGAAAAACGTGTTTCTAAAAAAGTAATATAATACTTACAGTTGATATTTTTACGACGCTGATATTTATAACTAAAATTAATGCCTATGAAAAAACACGACGAAAACTAGTTTGGCTTGATGAATTCATTCATTCACGTTCCGTGAATATATTAATGTCGTTTTCGTCAAAAAAGTATATTTTCCTTCAGTCAATCGACTCCCTATTCCACCACAACATGCGGGTTTTCTCCTTCGAGATAGTCGACAGATTGTTACACCTATTTCAGAATCGTATCTGTGAGGCTAAAAATAACGCGACCTCGGAAGTCAAGGACGCGTCCCTCACACAAAGGTTTATATTGATATAAATATCATCGATTTTCATTAGTCGCGAAACGTGATAATTATAGGATGAATGCAGAGAGGATTTGTTTTCCTTATTTATAGATTCTTGTATTTTCTTTGCACCTGTACAATACGTTTCAAATAAGAATAGGATCAACTTAGCGGCAATGTTGTGACGTCATAGCTGTCAAATCGAATAAATTGAGTAGGGTGAGCAAAACAAGATGTTTTTTGAATAGCATTTATTTACGAACTTTCTAGTGAATTGTTGCCAACAATAAAAATATGAAATAAAGTAGGATAATTAAAAAAAAAACTAATTATGATTAATGTTCTGATGTTTTTTTTTCACTTTGATTTAACTAAGACTCGGTTAAACAAATAGAATCGTTATTGATACCCAAATAAGTATTCTTTGCAAACCGTAATTTTGAATCAACATTTGTCAGATAGAGGTCATTGACGTTCCTATTTTTATTTGAATCGCATTGTAAAATAGAAGTACTTACGTTTTAGTACTAGTATTCAAGATGCAAGAGTAACGGCTAATGCCCAACGTTTTATTTAAAGAAGAAAATAGTTTTATTGGCCCTATTTGATCCATATGCAAGCAAGCAGGTTTGCAGGTAGATTATTTTAAACGCACGTTTTGTTTTAGGAAGAAAATGGTGAGGCGCATGATGAGGATGAAAAAGATGATGTAAAGACTAACGACAAAGGTGCTAAGAAGGCTGCTCCTAAAAAGAAGCCTAAGAAGGAGGTAAGCACAGTCCGTAGCTTATTAATAAAGATGTCTAAAACTATGTCGAGATTTGTTCATATTAGGTTTCATTTTAGGTTCTTGAGGCACTGTGAAAAATTTTGTAATTATCTTTGAAGGACCCCTGAATATTAAAATGGAGGTCTGACTGAAGGGTCGCGGCCCTTTACCGACTCTTGAATTTTTTTAGAGGCGATTTTTTAACCGACTTCCAAAAGGAGGAGGTTCTCAATTCGTCGGAACCTTTTTTTTTTTTTTTTTTATTTTTTTTTTTTTTTATTTTTTTTTTTTATGTATGTTCCCCGATTACTCGAAAATGGCTGGACCGATTTGGATTTTTCTTTTTTTGTTCGAAAGGGTATACGTCCCAAGTGGTCCCATGATCATCAAGTCAGGATCTGATGATGGGATCCCATGGAAATCGAGGGAAACCCTCAAATTTTATGGGCACACCTATATCGATTTCGGTATTTTTTATAGTAACTCGTGCATTTGCTCTCGGAAAGTACCATTCGGTGAGCTGGAACTGATGATGAAGACCACAGAGGGCCATCGGAAATACTCAATTATATCTAAGTATATATAACAGGTTAGGTTGCGATTCGATTACTTTAATATGGTTTATGCTCGTCAAAATAATGGTAATGGTGACTTCACCATGAGCTCCATTTCTCCTGGTTCTTACTAGGAGAACTCCTCAACAATTAACGTCCCTGCATCGGGAAAAGCAACATTTTGTAAAACGTGATGAGCAGTTGACATTGGGTTATTGTAACTTAGATAAATTACAAACTGAACCACTAAAAAGTGAAAAATAAAAACTTTTTTACAAAAACAAAAACCGACTTCCAAAAAAAACACTACAAAGTGAAAAATAACTTTAATTTCGGAAGTCGGTGGCAAAAAACTAAAATACAGATCCAAAGACACCGACTTCCGAAATTAAAGTTATTTTTCACTTTGTAGTGTTTTTTTTGGAAGTCGGTTTTTGTTTTTGTAAAAAAGTTTTTATTTTATTAAAAGGATGTTTTGGAGGTAGTTTTAATTTTTATATAGTAGTTATTTTAGTCGTTTAAAAGTTAACAAATCCAAAAAATGTTTTTGAGGCACAGATTTTGGGAGAGTATTAGAGGTATTTAAAAACAAATAATCCCAAAAAGCAATAAATTTGGTGGAATTTTTGGTGGAGGTGGAGCCTGCAAGATGATCGAGAATTTTTTGTATAAGTGCATGTGAACAACACTACGTTTAGCTTCCTTATGAACTGGGTTATCAAATGCAAAAAGAACTTTTCAAATCTGATTGGTAGTTCCAGAGATTATCGCGTTGAAACATACAAACAAACTCTTCAGCTTTTTTTTTTGGTGTAGGCTTGATTACCATTAAAAAAGCTATAGTGACCTTAAAAAGTAGACATAATATTATATGCTATTGCGGACTTTTGTTTAGAACTTTAGGAACAATTCCGTCATACATGATTGTTGCGTAACTGTAACCGTTTACGCAGCGCACGCAACGGAAACTTTTAAAAGGAATAAATTTCCCCCTTTTTGCAACATTTTTCATTGATGCTCCGCTCCTATTGGTCGTAGCGTGATGTTATGTAGCCTAGCCTTCCTCGATAAATGGGCTATCTAACACTAAAAGCATTTTTCAATTCGAACTAGTAGTTCCTGAGATTAGCGCGTTCAACCAAAGAAACTATAGCTGTATAATGTTAGTATCAATCAATCAATCAAATTGTTTTTTTTAAAAACAGTATTGTAGTACATGGTAATTTAGGGTTGACAAATTAGTGTACCTACTAAAACTACAACTAAAATGGTGGTGAGGTGCTGCATTCCCAGTTAGGTTACAGAATAACCTGTATAAGGGAGTATAGATTCCTTAAATATCAAACTTGGATATAAAAATTTCAAAATGCCTCAAAAACATTTTTTTAATAAAAAAAAAACTCTTGTAAAAAAATCAAGACTCTGTAAAGGGCCGCGACTCTTCAGCCAGAGCTCCACTTTAATATTCAGGGGTCCTTCAAAGATAATTACAAAATTTTTCACATTGCCTCAAGAACCTACCCAAAATTGTTGATCAGCTCTCGGAATATATCAGTCATAATCTGAATGATATTGCTAATCCATTCTTCATAAAAATTTGTCTGCTCAACAACGCAAACAACGCAGTGTTGTTGAACTGTCAAATTGAAACTCATTCTTACTGTATGTGTGTTAAGTACACAATTACCTTGCCGTATATCAAATCTGAAGTGCCCTAGTCATAATAATTGTTCCAATGCGAAAAAGAGATGGAACTATACAGCATAACAGCACGAATAGCGGCTTCGACTCGAAACTTTAATTTCTGAATACAATTAATTCATAGGATACTGAAGAGGAAGATGAGGAGGATGAGGAAGAGGAAGAAGACGAGGAGGAGGAGGAAGGAGACGATGGCGAGGAGGAGGAAGTAAAGAAGCCAACTAAAGAAAAGTAGGTTCCATTTAATAAGTTTTTTTTTTTATTTTTTTTTTATCTGTTTTATCCTCTTCAGATGACGATTAGACAAAACGAAATTAAGGCAGATTTTGTTCGCCCAAAAACCGTATAAGAAAAATAATATTTATTGGATTCCTTATTATGGAGATGCGTTCAGCTTTCCGCGTTGTTCCACACAATTTTTTTTTTTTTTTTTTATGGAAAAAAGCTGAATTGAGCTGAATAAGACAAGTGTAGTTAGTCCCTTTTTTTTTTTTTTTTTTTTTTTTTTTTTTTTTTTTTTTTTTTTTTTGAGGGTGGGAAATCATCAAATAACTTCTCCCGCTCTGGGTGGAGCGGAAGGGCGTGTCAGACTTTTACTGACTAAAACCCACCCGTGTTCCTTCAGTTGCCTATGCCAGGGCCGCGGTAACCTCTTCAGACAACCCGCGACCCCAGCGGCAAGTGTAGTTAGTCCCTTACAATTCTTTTATTCAGAGAAAATCCATGGTAAAATGGTTAGTTAAAAGATAGACCCTGTTTCTGTTACATTTATTATCAATCAATAATCGTTTTAATCAATTCATAGCTTTTTCGTTTTCGGTCGACCTCTAATGACGATACAAAAAGTGTTCATTGCGTCAGTTATACGAGAACACATTATTGAAAGGAAATCAAAGACTTAAAAGCTGAAATAGCCTCGCCTTTCAAAATTTACAGCGACGTATTTCGAGTGGTCAATCTCGGTTCGAGAAAATTGTCTGGCTAGTCTCTTATGACATAATCGTATTAGAGTTTGATTGTCAACAAATGAGTACGATAATCGCCTGCAGAGTCGAGACTCTCCGTCGAGAAACTACAGTGTAACGTGTCTTTACTCATTTTGGAAGATTCATCATTCTCTTGCCCTTTTCCTAATTTATTTGGGGTCGGCGCAACAAGTCTTCTTTTCCATACCCCTCTTATCAGTCGTCATATCGGTAGTCACCCCCCTTTCTATCAATATCATCTTTCACACAATCCATCCTTCGTTCCTTTGGTCTTCTCCTACTCTTATAGCCATTCACATTCATACTCAAAACTTTTGGAAGATTGTAATGTGTAAATTATTACAGAGTAAAGAAGCCGGCGAAGAAAGCTAAGGACGATGACGAAGGCGAAGACGAGGAGGAGGGCGAGGAAGAAGAGGAGGAGGAGGAAGAAGAGGAAGAGGCAGAGGCGCCCAAACCCAAGCCTAAGAAAGAGGTACGATTATTATACTTTTAATTCATATTTATTTTATTTATTTGGGACAAAAAACAGTTATATGTTACAGCATTTATAAATAACTAGCTGTTGCCCGCGACTTTGTCCGAGATCCATGATGAAAAATAGCCTATGTACTACTCCCGGTCTGGTCTACCCATGTGCCAAATCCGTTCAGTTGTTTCAGCGTGAAAGCGTAACAAACAAAGAAACTCACTTTCGCATTTATAATATTAGTTAGGATTTTTAGGATAGTAGTATAATAGAAGTAAGACCGCATAACCCACAGTATTGTGTGTCATACTCTCATTAACAGTGTAATTTGTAAAGCCTTTACCTTTTGTATATTGAATGAGTCTGACGTCATTGACATTACTGGGCCCAATTATAAACTTATTCCCGAAGTTTGGATTCATGATGAACGGTGAACGTGTTACGTGATGTGAACATTTTGTCTCTAGCCAACAGAGCCGCCCGTGCCGCTGCCGGCCGGCAAGGGCATCCCGCTGGGCCACATCGGCAACGTGGAGGTATCACTTTCGCGGTTCAAGACGCAGGACCAGAAGCTGCTCCATCAGTACTTGTATGGGGTGAGTTAACACTATAAACCTGCTTTTAATCCTAGGACTGTTATGGATACCCATATACGTGTACTCTCAGACAGTGCCTCAGTACTCCAATTCTTACACAAAAAATACATTACCTCGAGACTAACACTATAATGTCACAATGTACTAGAAGTAACAGTATCTAACCGCAACACAGTGATACTGCAATGGATAAAAGGGCACAGCGGATCACTGGGTAACGACGCAGCTGACGAACTAGTTAGGAGAGCATCCAGCATATCAGCCTGTGGACCTGAACCAATCGTACCTATTCCCTTCAACCAGCTGCAGGTGGCTACAGGAGTTCACCCATACACAAGCGGAGAGTTGATGGTCCTCGACACCAGGCTGCAGGCAGTCCAGGAGCCTATGCCATCTCTAGATGGTAGGCTAACCAGACGTTTATTACGGCTGGACAGGAACGGCCTGCGCCTGGTGGCAGGGACCATCACAGGACACTGCTTATTAAACAAACACTTCCACACAATAGGAATAAAGGATGGTCGTCTGTGCAAAGCTTGCATGGAGGGTGAGGAAACCGTTGCGCACTCAACTTGCGAACTTTACACCTTGTTCCTCATGTCTCTATAACATTTAGCCGTCCTGGGAATCGGACCCAGGACCTCATGCTCAGCAGTAGCGCTTGTGACCACTAGATCAACGAGGCAGTGTTTTATTTACTCAATTTTTATTTGAAGTTAAAGGACATCGTCATTTCGAATAATAAAAAAAAATTGTGCATGCAGAAAAAAATATTAATCTTACGGGAAATAACATCCTGAACATTAAAAAAAATGTTTTCCTATTGTGTCATGACGGCAAAATCGTGTCGTTACGTGTTGTGCTACGGTAAATTATAAAAGCGCCCAATGGCGTTCAATGATTCAATCATTGCCTCAACATGTGAATAATAATATACTAATGTTCCTATTTGTCTGTCAGCAATCATGTCTGGACCGCAACGTAAAGCGCAACGTCAAGAAGTTCAAGGGTTACGAGTGGTCCATTGGCTCATCTGAGTACAAAGCCAAGCTGGAGGAGACCACCAAGATGGAACCCAAGCAGCTGCGGACCATGTGCGAAATGCTTGATCTAGACAAGAAAGGTGAGAAAAAATATCCATAATAATATCATGCCTGTATTTCCCGAATGGAGTTGATTTTGGCGTTTAGACCACCTCTCACGAGTGTGATGCCGGTGGCATTTCCACATACTTTACGCGTCCGACCGTTAGGCCGTGCCCTATTAAAACGCGATCGTCCCGATCATTTGTTCGGAAAACCCAATCGCGCCCTCTGTCGGTGCTACGACGACTGAACGCGACAGTCGCGTATTAGAATAGAATAGATTGTGTCTTTATTAGAGTAACCAAGACTCAACAAGATTGCTACTAGCAATCTTGTTGAAACTTATGACTATGTTAGTAAACACAGACACTAAACAAAAACAAAACAAGAAATAACGGTTGGTCACTGTTGCGACATCCCATGAGAGACGGCACAACAGTGACCCACGTACATACAGTCCAGGCGACTCGCAACCATGCTTAAGGCCGCGTTTCCACTGACGCGGAGCTGGGCGGAGCGGAGCGGAGACGTGCAGGAAACGTCCAATTACAGACGAGGCAAGAGACGCGATGAGGATTTCAACCATTATGATTGGTCGATTCCTGCACGTCTCCGCTCCGCTCCGCCCAGCTCCGCGTCAGTGGAAACGCACCCTAAGACACTGTTGGAGCCGCCCCGCACCCTGCGCACCAGGGAAGCGCACCTTTTACGCATTGTTGCGTAAAAGCAATCTACATGCGCATCTGCGAACATCCCTGACAACGCCAACCACCATCCACCCAACCATCAACCATCCAATCAACCATCCAACACAACGCAACCATCGCTTATATATTATATTAGGACACTGGGTTAGCTGTGTGAGTCTCCCGTACTGTGTGGCTTGGCTCTCAGGTTTATTATTTTTTTTACATTTTCAATTAACGTTTCTCCGGTCCAGGTTCAGCATCGGAGCTGTCGGCTCGGCTGGTGGGCTTCCTGCAGCAGCCGGGCCCCAACAGCCCGCACGCGCGCGGCGTGGCGCGCGCACCGGCCGCCGCGCCGCCCTCCACTCCCGGTGGCCGCCCACGCCGCTCCGCTGCCGTTAAGGTGCACAACAGAGGTAACACATCTACAGTTCTCACCGTCATTCAGATAAATCGCGTCCACCACTTGTCATAGGCCTCCCCTAATCTTCGCCGCAACGATCGATCCTGTGCCTCGGACATCCAGCGGATTCCCGCAACCTTCACCATGTCCTCCGGTGCCATACTGCGCCTTCCATTACGCAGTTATCACCCACAGTTGTCGGCAAATAATTTTAACTACATATCTGTAAATAGAAAAGGAAAACTGGTAATTTGATTGATTAATGTTTTTTTTAATGTTGATAGGGTACTCTGAGGAAGAATATGAAACTGACCAAGAAGCAAAAGTAAAGGGACCCAAACCAGCCAAAGATGGCTCAGAAGATTCAGATGTAAGTAGAGCATACACACCACATTAAGCATTTAAACATAATTATAAACAAGACAGTAGCAGTGATTGGCTGTGTTGCTCATACTTTAAGCTCATTTCGTCCCCCTTTTTATAAAATTATTTATTTAAGTCCATATTTTTTAATATACTTAATAACTGAACGCTATTATTATAATAGCGTTCAGTGGTAAATCTCAGAGAAATCATTTAATCAAGGATACAAACTAATTGTCTAGACTTGGTACTGTGAGCTGAAAACCAACTTGTTTTGACATAAGCTTAGACAGTTTCTATGTTAGTCCGAGTGGGTATTGACACTTTGTCTGTATTACGCAGGGGTCATTCAACCCGAGCGGGTCGGAAGAAGCGGACTCAGATTTCGACCCGGAGGCGGGTGAGGCCGCGGCCGGGCCGGGCCGCAAGCGCAAGTCATCCGGCCGCCGCCGCTCGTCCGCCAAGCCGGCCGCCGGCAAGCGCGGCCGCAAGCCCAAGGGCAAGAAGGGACGGGTATGTACACACACGCAGACAAAAATACTCATATTTTACCGGATAAACACTTATTTACATAACATCACGCCTGTATTTCCAGAAGGGTTAGGCAGAGATGTACCTATCGTACACCCACATTTCGCCAGCTATGTTTAAGTCATTTTACAGAATATTATTAATAATTAATAATCATTACTGTCAGATACTTCCCGTCGGTGATTTTTTCCGCCAGATGTTGCAAAGCTCTCAAAAAATGACGTCATGTTAGTTATAGTTTGAGTCCTAATTTTTATTTATTGATACTCTGGGAACTATTTCAATACTATTTGTAAGCAGCCAGATCAATCGTAGCGGTCAAACATCCCCCAGACAAAATTAACTGTGTTTGTGGGATGTTTGACCGCTGATGATTGAAATGAAAAGGGAATTATTAAATATTGTTTATCATTCTTTTGTGCAGCCAAGTAAACCAAGTCGTGGCCGACGAGCAAAGTCTGACAGTGAAGAAGAAAGTGAAAAGTCAGAGAGTGAGAGCGAGCACGAGTCGGCAAGCGAGGGAGAGGAGTCTGATGTAAGTAACTGATAAGAATGGGAAAACTTTACAATAGGGCAGTATTTTAAGGCATATTCTTCAGAAATCCATCAACGCCATACATAAGCCCATTAACACTACTACTTTTACACAACATGTAGTATCTCCTTTTTTTCTAAAATATCTAAGAGTTTAGTAGATCTTTAAATTTTACTTCTGTTCCGATTTTAATTATATGTCTTGCTCAATAATTAGATTTAAAAAAACTGTGTTAATCTACTTTTGTTGCTGACTTACATCAATGGCGCGTGGTGGTTCATTAATCCTAATTAAAAATTGTATTAAATCGAAAAATCGTAAAGACATAGTTGATCTATCGTTTGAACATAGTATTGAACTTTCCTGTGTTGAGCTAGATAAGCATGTCATAGTGTGCGTTTACAGACCCCCAAATTATCAAAACTACTCGATATTCGAGTCAGTAATGGAGGAAGTTATGTCAAGACTTGCAGCTGGTAATAAGTCTGTAATTATCTGTGGCGACTTCAATATTAATATTTTAGAAAATAATTCAAATACCAGTAGATTATTAAATTTGTTTAAATCATTTAATTTATCAAATGTGTTTGTAGAACCTACCCGAATAACCACGACTACTGCCACATGTATTGATAATGTTTTCTGTTGTTGTGACTATTTAGATAAATCCATTGTTAATTATCTCCCTTCTGATCACAGTGGTCAAACCGTAACTTTTGAGTCCAACATACCTATGCAAAAAGTGCAGATACAATCCAGACCAATAACATCTGTTAATTTAAATAAGTTTAATAACACTTTAATTTGTAAGTTAAATGATCAAGAACTGAAAATGAACAATGTTAATATTTTGTATAAAGAATTCTTTTCGGTAGTCCAAACAGAGTTCGATAATTCATTTAAGAAGATCACAAAAACCATCAGCCCTAAGTTTCTATTTAGTGACTGGGCAACTAAAGGACTCAGGAAAAGTAGGGAAAGACTTTTCGAGCTGTATGGCCTTAAGCCTTATATTAACACGGAAACTTTTAATAAGTATGTTGCTACTTACTCTAGAATTTTTAAGAACACTTGTAAGGCAGCTAAAGCCTTATACATTAGCAACAAGGTTAAATCAGCAGATAATAAAATAAAGACAGTTTGGAAAATTATCAACAATGAAACGAACAGGAACAGAAAGCATAATATTGATTACACACTGGAGTCGTCATGTGGTCTCATTTCCGATAGCAAAGAAGTTGCTCAAGAATTTGTAAATTTCTTTACCAGTATCCCACTTAAAACTACTGAGGTCTTAAACTCCTCGCCCTCGCTCTCTTTTGATTTAGTAAGGGCGAACGTTTCGGCCTGCCCGATTGAATTTAACTTTAAGCATATTAACCCCATAACAGTAATAAAAGCTTTTAAGCAAATTAAGATCAAACTGACCGAAGATCTTTGGGGAATGTCCATTAAAGTCTGTACCTCCATAATTGAGACTATAGCGCCTTACTTAGCCTTAATATTTAATTTTTGTGTAGATCAAGGAGTTTTCCCGGATTTAATGAAATACAGTAAGGTAATTCCACTTTTTAAATCCGGAGACAGTAAAGACAAAAATAATTATAGACCAGTATCCGTGTTGCCGGTTTTCAGCAAGGTGTTTGAAAAGGTAATGCTTAATCAAATGCTCAATCACTTTAACACGAATAAAATACTTCACGATCAACAGTTTGGTTTCACCAAAGGACGTTGTACGACCGACGCCGGTGTAACCTTATTAAAACACATTTTTAACGCGTGGGAAGAGGCACAAGACGCCATAGGCATTTTTTGTGACCTCTCCAAGGCATTTGATTGCGTCGACCATGAAACCTTACTCTTGAAACTTGAGCATTACGGACTTGGAAAACTTGCCCTCAGTTTAGTAAAATCTTATTTAAATGATAGACAACAGCAAGTTCAAATAAATGGTGTCAATTCACTCTGTTTAAAAGTTAAAATGGGTGTTCCACAAGGCTCAATATTGGGTCCTTTCCTCTTTTTAGTGTATATTAATGATTTACTCCATTTATTAAAAAATCAACCACAAATGGTGCTATTTGCTGATGATACTTCATTAATTTTTAAGGTAGATAGACGTGCTACAAATTTTGACGACGTTAATAACGCCCTACTGCAGATCCAAAATTGGTTCACTGCTAATAATTTAGTATTAAATGGGAAAAAAACTAAGTGCATCAGATTTTCTTTACCAAATGTCAAAAGTAGTGATTGTGAGATAGTATTGAATCAAGAGAAACTAGAATTCGTCGATAAAACCGTTTTCCTGGGGATTACGCTCGACTCAAGGCTACAATGGGGTCCTCATTTAATATCACTTGCAGGACGGCTAAGTTCAGCAGCTTATGCTGTCAGAAAAATCCGTCAATTTACTGATGTAGATACCGCGAGGCTAGTCTATTTTAGTTACTTTCATAGTATCATGTCTTACGGTATTTTACTTTGGGGACGGGCTGCAGATATCGAGTCCATTTTTATTCTGCAGAAACGAGCCATCAGAGCCATATTCGCAGGCGCGATTCTCTAAGGGAACTGTTTAAGGATATTAACATCATGACGGTACCTTGTCAATATATCTACGAAAACATCATGTACGTAAGAAAAAATTTACATCTTTTTAATAAAAGAGGTGAAAGGCATAATTATAATACTAGAAATAAGGACCTATTAGCTCAACCAGGTTTTAGGCTGGCTAAAGTAGACTCATCGTTCATGGGGTACTGTTTAAAATGTTACAATAAAATACCTCCACACATACTTCAACTAAATGAGACGAAATTTAAAACTTGTATAAAACGCACACTATGCAGGCAGGCATATTATAAATTGGGGGATTACATAAATGATAAAAATGCTTGGCTCCATGCTGGTCCTGCTCCACAACCTCAACTAATTAATTAACATTTGAAGATACTGTTGGAACTGCTGAAGATTGTAAGAATAGCTTTGCATTGTGTAGACTCAATCACCTTGTATTGTATAATTGCTTAGCACATGTGTGAGTACTATGTACCTACTCTAAAGCTACCATTTACTGGGTACGTCTTTATTTGACTTGGATGTGCCCTGGCGGCTGAGAGTGTGTCATGCTCACTCTAATGCCTCGCTGATGGTGGCGCGTGTGTTGGATCATTTAACGAATCCATACGTCAGGTTCGTGAACGGGCGCTGTTGGTGGAGGCTGGTCATACCTTAGCTGCCACGGCTTATTTTAATTTTAATTTTGAATTGTTTTTTTATTTTTTTATTCCGGACGCTTTTAACGTTCATCGTTCTCACATGTATAATTTCAATATGAATGATGTAACCAATATTTTGTAACCATACTTTGATTTAAAAGAGTGTCCGTGGAGTTTCTTGCCCGTTCTTCTCCATAGATCTACGTTTTGGAATGGGCAACTAGCTTCAACTTTCTGACTTACCTACTGACCGACTCTTTGACAATTCAAAAGTGCCTGTAATTGGTTTAATTGAAATAAATGCTTTGAGTTTGAGTTTGAGTTTGAGTTTGACTGTACTACTAGTCATACAGTCTACACAGTCACATACTAATCATACATACAGTCAGACGTACTAGTCATTCTGAAATTAACATAATTAACACTGATATAAAGTTGATATTTGTTTAAATAACTTTAAAATAAAAAATGAATTTTGTAGCAGGAGCCCAAGTCCAAGCGCGGTAGGCCAGCGCCGCCAGTCGCTAAGGGGGGCCGCAAAGGAGCCGTGGCGAAGAACGCCGCTGCTAAGGCTACGCCCGTCAAGCGGAAAGCACCCACACCACCCGGTATGTTACACTTCTGAGTGAGCTGAATGGCGCTGATCCATGCGTTATGCTCGTCTGAGCTTATTTTATTTTTTGCTGTTGCTCTGGACGCTTTTAACGTGCACGTCTTTTTACATCGTTCTCACATATAATAAATTCAAAATTAATGAAGTAGGTAAATAATATTTCGTATCAATACAATTAAAGAGTCTCCATGGAGTTTCTTGTCCATTCTTTTCCATAGGAACCTAATACGCTGTAGAATTGGCAACTAGCTTCATCTTTCTGACTGACTCTCTCCTCAGTATGCTATTTACGAAAAGGATGTACGAATTTAGGATAAAAGAGCGAGCGAGGTGAGCTCGATATTTTTTGCATCCCGTCTCGAATTCTCGGTTACGTTTTTATTGAACGAATGAATATGAAATATTGAATTGTAATTATAATTTTCTATTTTATAAGATGCTTCACGGTCATTTGCATTTCCCTAATTCTAAATTCATTCACTCAGCTAAGAAGAAGGCACCGGCCGCCAAGGCCGCGGGCCGACCAGCCAAGAAGGGCAAGAAGCCATCTTCAGACGAGGAATCCGGCGAGGGCAGTGAGGAGGAAGACGAGGATGAGGCCAGTGATGAGGAAGCGAGCGGTGATGAGTCCGACACGCCCGCAGACAAGAAGGCCAAGCGGCCGCCCACTGTGAGTATTTGTCACGTAATACACACGTCGAAATGATTCATGGTGACGATGACAGAGGAAGTTTTAGAAAAAATCCAGCCATGTAGCGTGTCACCTCTGTAACTCATAATAAACTTGTGTGACTGTCTAATTCTAAATCTCTGTGTGTGGAGTCATCTAGTTTCAACCACACACCTGTGGGAAACAAGCATCGTTTACATGTTGAGTGTAAACAGTGTGCGATACCAGTGTCGCTTGGACATACTCCTCTCGATGGTCGAGCAAATCTCCTTTGTTAACGAGGCTTAAAACATTGAGAATAAGATTTATTAATCAATGACCGCTGCTAATTTGTAAGACGTAGCCCACACTGGCCCCTTACAAACTTTGCTGAAAGTTTAGACGTTTAAACGTCAAAAATGTATGGTTGGGCAATCGCTAATCATTATTTACTGTTTATAAATAAACCCCTATGTTCAAGTTATTTGCACTATATAGAAACACCCTTAGAATGAGAGCTAAGTATGAACATATAGAATAGAATAAACATTTATTGTTTCCAGTACTACAGCTAGTAGCCTAAATCACACCTCCCTCTCTCTTAGGATGACGAGATCAAGAAGTATGTGAAGCAGATTCTGGAGGGCGCTAACCTGGAGCAAATAACGATGAAGACGGTGTGCAAGCAGGTGTACAGCCACTACCCAGACTTCGACCTCGCGCACAAGAAGGACTTCATCAAGGCCACAGTCAAGTCGGTCAGTACCAGTTAACTATCTACAACTTTGCATAAAGCCAGCTTCCAACAGTGCACGGTTTCACGGATGTCGAAGCGAGTTTACACTATATTGCCAACATCATAAAGATCATCATCGAAATCGCTGGATTTACACCGAAGTCTCCCATGAACCTTCAATTTAGAACTTTGCCTTGTTAGAAATACGATGTAAAATCGTTTGTGTTCGTCCGAAAATCACGCTCTGTGGGAAGCCACGTTGACTGTTTTGAGGGCTGTTCCAAGTGTTTACTATTTTCAGAGATTTTAAGTTAAGAACACTACACATACCTTTTTATTCCCTGAGGTCTTCTAGATTGTCACGCGGTGCACGGCACTACGCCGGTCGCCCCGTTCTTTTTATGGGTTACTTCAATCGATTTTATTTTGGTACCCTCACTAGCAGTATTTTTTGCTTTGTTTACAGGATTTCAGTTTTTGTATACTTACAAAGTTATAATCCACTGCATGATTTCTTGAACACTTTATTTGCGAAAGCATGACATTAGCATTATTTTTAATTTATTTTTATTATTTTTCTTTGTTCCAGTGTATTTAAGATGATAGGAGTTAAGAGCGGAGTGTAGATGTCTACATAGTATACCTATAGATTATAAAAGAACATAGCTATATATTATTACAATAATAATATATTATGAATAATAAAAAATAATATGAAATGAACTGGAACGGATAAACACCCGCTTTACTTTACAAGGTAGATTTCTTTGCTTATTTCTTATTTTTGCATGTGGTTTTTTTGTATTTGAAGGTATGTAACATTGTTAAAAATATTATTTCTAAAGCATACGTACTTTATAAAGGTTTTCACCTGAAAGTACACAACCAACTAGCACTGATTTTCGTTATGAGATGGTCTTTGTTTATTCCTGATTTGTAAAACGTGTTAGTCATGTTACATCATTTGGCATTATCATTGCTGTGTGTTTTATTTGCTGTTATTATTTTCCCCATGGTCATTTCCATTTAAACTTTTGTTCATTCGAACCTCAAATGTTTAAATGCATCCAAATTGATACAAGATTTATTTTCGCGACTTGGTTAGGGTCGTTTGAACTTGAACGTAAACTGGACCGGTTGATAACAAAGTTGTGAGTGCTAGGCGGACACGACAGCCATGACGAGGTCTTGCACGCTTTTCAGGATATCATCAGCTCCCATTTGATAAGTGTTGTTATTAACACCGTTTTATCCGTGGGTCCCTGCCGTAGTCCCTGGAAGGGAAAGGGACTACGGGAAATTTTGCTACCCGTGGTCCCTCCAGGAAATACAAAGCTGCCGAATTAAAATGGTAGTCTCGAAAATATGATTCGCGACAGTAACAAATATGTATTTACTAACTACGCATCACAATGACATGACGTCACGCAATCCTGCATCGCGCAATCAGACCACGGGTAACAAAATTCCCCGTGGTCCCTTCCTGGGACTACGGCAGGGACCACGAGTAATAAACGACTAACAAGCGTACTTTGTTTGCAGCTCATATCATCGTGAGCAGGTGACTATTCGGCCGCAAACATACATAGTCGAGTAAGCACCACTTTAACATACTTAGATTAATGCCCCCGGCTCGCCAGGCTGTACACCGCACCCCGCACCCCGCAGACACCCTTATGTTACTCCAAGTAGATACATTTGTTTGTTTCGCCGGCGCAGCTGCGTGGGCCTATGTAATTTTATGTTGTAGGAATAATTCCCATTAGAGTAAGGATAACCCAAGTTAAACAGCTCTAGAATTTGTAAGTCGTTTTATTTTAATTGTGCCTGTATTAGTAATTACAATCACGTTTGTTGATTATGTTATTATGAAGAATGCGGCTCGGTGTTAGCTTGTAATTGATGTATTTCCATTATTCTCTAGAGTTATTTTCTACGTTATAAGTTATAGTTTGATAATAAACTGCTTATTTTTTTCTCATAATCAGTTACATAAGTGAATGAATAATGTAACATCAAGCTGTAGCACGACCGTTAGCGTTTAAATTATTAAGATTATATTTTAATATGTTGTTTTATTTTTCATATTGTGACTTGTGTTATTTTTGCTTTGAAGCAAAACAGCTGACAGTCGGACAACAGCTTTATGTGTGGTTCGATTATAAAGCGAACGGCGAGTTATATAAGCACAGATTTTTTAAAGTTCTAGGTTTTAAAGTACATCTATGTAAGTGTATTCCTAACGCTCGAGCCGTGTTCAGTTACGCTGAGAAGTCACGTTAATCATTTTTATAATAATATGTACAAAGTTCAGGACCATTGGCACCATGTGTTGATTGATTTACTTTACAAAATCCAAAATTAATTCATTATAGTGATACCACTTGTAATAATCCGCATATTAAAATAAGGATTTCTATACTAGTGTTGGAAAATCCAAAATTATTTTTTTATTGGGATCGGGGACGACATTGCCTTTGGCGTTAATTATCTTGAGTTATAGTAATGTATTGGTACATTAACGCAAATAAATTAGGTACGCTAAAATGAGAGGTAAATATAAAAAACATTGTATTATGTTTCCTAATTTTTAAAATCGTTAACTATTTGTTTCACAAGGTGTTTCGGGGAAGTCAGTTTTATTATTTTAACGCGGACGTAGACGGTAAAAGTTTTCTCGCAGTTTGGCACTATCGCAAGATAAAACTATTCGTTTTAGGGTTGGTTAAGTGTACTTTAAGAAGTGTAAATATTACACAGGATTTTTGGGGATGATGCATGTAAAATGTTTGACATGTTATTATAATAATACATGGAGTTATAGTAGTCGCATTGTTACTATGATTCTCATATATTAATTAAAGAAACTACGTGTACTCCAATAACTCCATGTAAGGGCGTGGTCTCACTGTGTGCTGTACGTGTGCGCACGCGCGTCCCGCGTTGTATATTAATTTGTTCCGATAAGTTAGCGTAACGTTCGGTACATAAATGTGTTCATGTACGCGGCCAGGTGCAGTTGTTTGGCGAGATAATCACGACACACTCCCCGCTGTTGTGTCCCGACACGCGACACTCCCAATCCGGTCTGATCCCTTTAGCGCAATAATAGTAACGCGTAACAAATATATTAATCATTAACGTTTTTGAATTCATATCAATGTTTCTTGTGTCAATCCGAGCTTATCTTACATGTAGACAGGCATTTCTCTCGTTACACGGAAATAGTGTAAGTTAATGTTTTTTGTCGAAGGATCAACCGCTTCTTATAAGTTTAGGTGCTGCTATAGCATTTGGTATTGTTTGAATGTAACTTGTGGCCGATGTCGCCAAGTCCCGTGGGTGAAGCTAACGTAGGTGTGGGTTCGGCCGAGCGGCGACGCGGCACAATGCGTTCACTCATAGAGGTGACCTGTTTTTGTCTATATTCGATAATCTCTATTCGTAAACCGCATTGGTTATGATAAGCAACCCTAGACCTTAAACAGCATTGTATTGCTTAGGGTTGTGCGATGTCCTATATTCAGTTCCGTTCAGAGATCGCCGTCTCTCCGCGCGCTCGAGCCTCTTACTTATAAGTTAGGATAATCAACATTAAATGTGTATTTGTGAATTTTTAACCTTATTTCGGTTGATGTTTCTTTTAAATGTGTAAATGGCCGAGATCTGTAGCGAAGTAGAGTGATAGCGAGTGACTGGTTCCCCCTTTTACAATTGGATAATAGATAATAAAGTAAATAAAAGTTTGACATGTATTGTTTTATTTCCACTTCCCCTTCCGCAGTCTATTCAGGGCTCCAATTCTGTATAATTCCCCGCTTAGGTATATCTTAGTACAAACCACGTCAATATCATGTCTTGCAGAAACCCCTCTCAGAAATCTTTTTACATAAGGTCTAAGTGGGGCAGATTCACACAAGGGTCACCTATATACACTAGTGTATCGAGTTGGATTTACATCAGAACGTTCGGGCAGTCGAGTTAGGGAGCTGGCTGCTACTCCAGTTTTTAGTGACGATTATGTGACGCATAAATATGCCAGCCAAAGAATTTGTGACAGAACTGTAGTGTGTGTAGTTAGAAGCATTTATTTATGGCCGAACCACCTGATATCAGTATGTTCGGCAAACCTAAATCTCCATAACTCTGAGGACCTTAGAGAAACTGTTAAAGAATAAATATTTAGAGACGATTTGGTGACAAACAACCACTGCTTTACTTTTACTCGTAATGCCACCGGTTAAATGTAAAACTAATTTTAGTTCCTGGAACATCAGGATGTTCGGCCAACGTGATCTCCATAACTGAGAAACCGTTAGTGAATAAAGATTTAAGTGATGAGCTACTTATATAAATACTTCAATTATATCTCCACAACGAAGGCCGTCACAAAAAAAAAACAATAAAAGTTCCGTTTCAGTGTCGTCACTAAATCTTAGCCCGCGAAATTCTAAATTTCTTAATTTTTTTGCAATTTGTAGGTCAGTGTGAGCTTGTGTGTTGATTAAAATATGATTCGCGGCCGTAGCTATTATGGCTTTATTAGAATCATTAGAATCAGCAATACAACTCCATAAGTTAGCATTTATCTCAAACCTCATGATTTCATGAAATCGCTAGATTTGAGGTAAATGCTAACTTATGGAGTTGTATTGCCGATTCTAATGATTATAAGGGTGCGTTTCCACTGACGCGGAGCTGGGCGGAGCGGAGCGGAGACGTGCAGGAATCGACCAATCATAATGGTTGAAATCCTCATCGCGTCTCTTGCCTCGTCTGTAATTGGACGATTCCTGCACGTCTCCGCTCCGCTCCGCCCAGCTCCGCGTCAGTGGAAACGCGGCCTTATTCTGTAAAGCCATATTAGCTACGGCCGCGAAGTGTGCGTTACTCCAGCGGAATGTTGTCGCTTTTCAGGATTTCGGCTTGACAGGAATTAGTACCTACCCAATCTCGTGTAAATGTGCCCGAAATTTAGAATTTGTGCGTCCAGCCGATCCAAAGATATTCACGAAAAACAGATTCCGCTGGAGTAACGGTACTGCAGCGGCATGTTTTTTTACCAGTGGTCGTAGCTGAATACAAACTAGCTACTTAGATAGATATAAATTGTGCCCAAAAATAGGATTTGTGCGTCTTGAGGTTTCAGAGTTATTCAAGATGCCGCTGGGGTAATGTTTAGCAAATTGCTGTATCTCTCTTAAACGGCATGACATCAGCAGATTTACTAGCAGATTTACCAGCAGATTGACTAGCTAATTGTGCAGCAGATTTACAACCTGATTTACTAGCAGATTTACCAGCAGATTTTACAGCAGATTTACCAGCAGATTCTGGAGCAGATTTACCAGTAGATTTACCAGCAGATTTTCCAGCAGATTTACCAGCCGATTTACCAGCAGATTTTACATCAGATTTACCAGCAGATTCACCAGCAGGTTTACCAGCAGATTGTGCAGCAGATTCACCAGCAGATTCACCACCAGATTCACCGGCAGATTCACAAGTAGATTCACCAGCAGATTCACCAGCAGATTCACCAGCAGATTCACCAGCCGATTTACCAGCAGATTCACCAGCATATTTACCAGCAGATTCACCAGCAGATTCACCAGCAGATTTACCAGCCGATTTACCAGCAGATTTTACATCAGATTTACCAGCAGATTCACCAGCAGGTTTACCAGCAGATTGTGCAGCAGATTCACCAGCAGATTCACCACCAGATTCACCGGCAGATTCACAAGTAGATTCACCAGCAGATTCACCAGCAGATTCACCAGCAGATTCACCAGCAGATTCACCAGCCGATTTACCAGCAGATTCACCAGCATATTTACCAGCAGATTCACCAGCAGATTCACCAGCAGATTCACCAGCAGATTCACCGGTAGATTCACCAGCAGATTTACCAGCAGATTTACCAGCAGATTGTGCAGCAGATTTACCAGTAGATTGACTAGCTGATTGTGCAGCAGATTTACAACCTGATTTACTAGCAGATTTACCAGCAGATTTTACAGCAGATGGTGCGTTGATTTGTAGTGTTAGCTCCGTAAACGTCGTTGATGTTGCGTGCCGCGTTGCTGCCACGACGGTACTCATATTCCATAATTACTCGAATTTTTAACTTATCCATGATGACGAAAAAGATTGAAATGCGATGAAAATGTAACACTAATGAATAAACAAATGACTACTTTTGGAAAAAAAAATCCATGTTTTTAAAATAAAATTAATTTGAAATTAGAATTCTTAGCCAAGCAAAAATTATTTTGATTTGAAATGGCCAGTACTGCAGAACGGCAATTTCATAGGTAAAGACCTAATATAAACCCACATTTATTACTATTGACATCAACCAGGGTCAATTTAAACTCTATTCTAACCCTATTACTCTATCCTTTGGTACCTCCTACTTTAACATTCAATTATAATTATTAACAATAGCAGCAACACTAATATCGTCTAAAAATGTGGATACATTTAAGTTAAAATGAGCTTATATTCATGTAGCATGAAATAGAGAACTAACTTGAAATAGGGAACAAAATATTTTCCGGTTTGGTACAGAAAGTTGAAGTTTACAAAGCAAGTTTAATAGAAATCTGGTAAATTTTATTAATTAATAAAAACCATTTTTTACTGTTTTTTTTTTGCTAATAGTCACTTGATGTAATTTTATAGTTGCACTTATGCCTAGGCCGCACACATCGCGATAACCCGAAGATTCGCGTAATCGCGATATACCTATGTAGCCAAGTATTCGCGTATACTTCGGAGCTTCGTGCGTAGTCGCAACGACTTCGCTCCGCTGTTGCCTGGGCCGCACACATCGCGATGACATTCGGGCGATAAACTTCGTCTTCTGTCTACAGCGAAGCTGCGCGGCCACATAGTGCGTGTTGTCAAGTTTATCGCGATGTACGAGCGATGTACAAACGAATAAAACAAAATGGACGCCGCGATTGCTCTGTATTTTATGGCAGCAAATAATTATTTTTTACATTTATGTCATGTAAAAAACAAATTAAAAGCAAGAAAAAGGAGGAAGTGGATGATAACTATTCACAAATCAAGAAGGCTTTAGCTATATTATGCACTGTAGTTTAACTTAACACGTCCACTACGCACGAAGGGTGGGGGCCGACTGAAGTGTGGCCGCCCAAGCGAAGTTCATCGCGATAAAACGCTTTGATCTGCGAGAGTTTACCGACAGCGGAGCGAAGTCCTTGCGACTACGCACGAAGCTCCGAAGTATACGCGAATACTTGGCTACATACATCGCAATTACGCGAATCTTCGGGTTATCGCGATGTGTGCGGCCCAGGCATGTCGGTAAACTCTCGCAGATCAAAGCGTTTTATCGCGATGAACTTCGCTTGCGCGGCCACACTTCAGTCGGCCCCCACCCTTCGTGCGTAGTGGAAGTGTTAAGTTAAACTACAGTGCATAATATAGCTAATATAGTTCTTAATTTGTGAATAGTTATCATCCACTTCCTCCTTTTTCTTGCTTTTAATTTGTTTTTTACATGACATAAATGTAAAAAATAATTATTTGCTGCCATAAAATACAGAGCAACCGCGGCGTCCATTTTGTTTTATTCGTTTGTACATCGCTCGTACATCTCGATAAACTTGACAACACGCACTATTAGGGATGTGACATTATACACATAAAATCGATTATTAATTAATCGATTATTTTGCCTAGTAATAAAATCGATTAAAAAATAATCGATTTTTGTAATAAAAATAATCGATTTTGTTAAAAAAATCGATTTTTTCCTTATTTTTTCATGGATTTAGGCGAAATCGCCCGAATAGCCCGCGAAAGTAAAATTTTCTTACCGTTTTTTGCAATTTCCAAGTCAGTATTAGGTTCTATGATGACCAAAATACGATTCGTGACCATAAAAAGTATGTATTTACAAAATTATAATCAATAAATTCATCAATACAACTCTATAAGACCCAAGTAATCATATCGAAAGACTATTTCATGAAATATTGACATTTGAGGAATAAACTAACTAATCAAGGTAAAGGTCATACATTGTTCCTAACAAATTACAAGGGCCTAAAGTGGCAAAAAATTTTTTCTTTTCTCCTTTCGCTGGAAAAAATGTACATAAGTAAGTAAATCATAAAATAAATTAATTAAAAGCCTGTGGGCAATGAATTTGCGAATAAAAGTTTTGGTAAACGCTTAGAAAGTACGGGTTCGCGGCACTTTGCGGCCTCGCGCTCCTGTCTAAAACGCTGGATGTTGCGGCCGTTGCGGGTGAAAAAAATCGACAGTGAAAAATAAATCGATTTTTTGTATTATGTAAATCGATTATAATAATCGATTTTTATTTTTTTAAAATCGATTTTTAATCGATTTTTTCACATCCCTACCGCACTATGTGGCCGCGCAGCTTCGCTGTAGACCGAAGACGAAGTTTATCGCCCGAATGGCATCGCGATGTGTGCGGCCCAGGCATTAATGAAATACCCAATAAATAACGTCTATGTACCACTTTACATTTTCTACCACAATTATCTATTTACTACCATTTCGTAGCGTTCCTCTTAAACACACCTACAATCGGTTCAAAAAATAACCCATCCGCACGGATCTGTGAATAGCGTTTTGACAGTCCTACGGTTCAGAAAATCGTACATGTGTCAATTTCGATACGGTATCGAATCGAAACGTTGTGAATAGCTATGCAGGTGTCAACACTGATATAGTACGCTAAAAACATGTTTGATACTTGAATTTTTGTAGATAAAAAAATTGTTTGGAATAAATTAAAAAAGTGCATTTCAATGTAGGTATTTATTAGTCACAATTAGAACTAAAATCATAATCTAGAAATTCAATGCCTTCAGAAGTGAAATCACTGTCAGTATCATCACGCACAAAAATGATGAAGGGTTCCAACTACGTTTCGGTTATCCTATCCCTTACTTTGTATTTGTTTTTATTGATTTATTTGATTTACTTATTTACAAAAATCAATCTTTAGTCGATTCTGTACTAATCGATATATTGTAGGTACTTATTTAAAAAGTAAAACGGTAGCCCGCCAGCGCCAATCCTACCCACTACAACTTACTTCTCGTTTGCGCTCTGATCAATACGGACGTATAAACTTCCTAGTGACTTTCAATTGGCTAATAATAATCTTTATATTTTAAAAAGCCCATAACTCGTTTTATTAAAGTGTTAGAACCTAGATTTCCTACAGTTTTCTTCATTAATAGTGTGATCTGTGCATTTTTCCATTAAATATATTTCTTTTCCATTAATACTAATTAGATAGAGCTAAAATATCAAAATGCTGTGGCTTAGTAGAGTCTGTCAAGCGAGTCGTGTCCAATGAAAAAGGAGGCCAAAAATAAAAATCTTACATGTGTCAAACTCAACACTGATATAGTACCTACGCTGAAAACATGTTTTGATACTTGAATTTTTGTAGATAAAAAATTTCTTAAAAAAGCGCATTTCAATGTAGCTATTTATTAGTCACAATTAGAACTAAAATCAGAATCTAGAAATTCAAAGCCTTCTTAAGAGAAATCACTGTCAGTATCATGATCATGACGCGCAAAAATGATGAAGGGTTCCAACTCCGTATCGGTTATCCTTTGTTTTCTACATGAATATAGTCCGGGAGGTACCGTTGCATTTCAGGTACTCATTTTACGCCGATCGATTGCCTATTTTTTCAGTAGTTCTCGAATCACTAATAAGTAAACCAAGCGTCAGCTGACGCACCCGCGGTGGGTTTGGGTGTGGGAGGTTGCGAAAGTTGTAAAAAAAAAAAAAAAAAAAGTTATAGTACGCCGGCTGAAACCTTTTTACATAAATAGTTGACATCATACTGAGCTGAAAAAAAATAGTCAGCTGCACTGTGGAAGGGGGAATATGCGTCAGCTGCTCACATGAACTTGTAAAAAAACACGTAAATAAAAAAGTCATAGTAAGCCGGCTGATGTTGACATGGATAGTTGATCTTGTATGACTAATAAGTAAATCGACCGTCAGCTGCTCAAGTAGCGGTGGGTTTGGGAGTGGGAGGTTGCGAAAGTTGTAAAAAAATAAATAAAAAAAAGTCTTAGTAAGCCGGCTGATATTGACATGGATAGTTGATCTTGTATGACTAATAAGTAAACCGACCGTCAGCTGCTCAAGTAGCGGTGGGTTTGGGAGTGGGAGGTTGCGAAAGTTGTAAATAAAAAAAGTAATAGTACGCCGGCTGAAACCTTTTTACATAAATAGTTGACATCATACTGAACTGAAAAAAAATAGTCAGCTGCACTGTGGAAGGGGGAATATGCGTCAGCTGCTCACATGAACTTGTAAAAAAACACGTAAAATAAAGTACGCCGGATGAAATTTAACTAGGCGATTGTTTAAATAATTTAAAGTACGAAAACAACAATCAGCTGCGTGCGTAGCGGTGGAAAGACCGTCAGCTGGCGCAATAAAGATACAGATTATTCGAGCAATGCATAGTACCTTTCAGGGTCCAGCTGACAGAGTTCCCCTGTTCGCACCCAGCTGACTGATAGTTTTTGTAAACGTAACTATTAAACTATCATATTGTCAAATTTCAACCGGCACAGTGGTAATTAAATGCTAATGTCGGGACATGTGTAAAACTATATCGTAAGAAAACATTTTGTATTTTTTCTTGTTTTATTTTATACTAGCTTTCGCCAGCGGCTTCGCCCGCGTGTATTTCGGAAATTATCCCACGGGAACATACTACCGGGATCAAAAGTGTCCTAGAGTCAGTGCGGAAAGAGAAGCGGCTTAAGATTTGGTGGCGCAGCTGTGCTTAATTACCGTATTTGTGATGTTGTCAACACTGTTACGACATTATAGTGCGACATTATATAACGTCTAGATTATTATGAGGCTGTGTTAGAATATTATAATGTTTTTAGATTCTGTGTTAATAATTGTTTTGATGAAATTTTTAGTAGTCATACATAATGTTAGTTCCATTTTACGCCACGCCGCTTCTCTTTCCGCACAGACTCCTATTCCAGGTCATGGTCTATCCGTGTACCAAATTTCATCCAAATCCGTTCTGCCGTTTTAGCGTGAAAGTGTAACAAACAAACAAACTTACTTTCGCATTTCTAATATTAGTTAGGATTAGGATATTTAAACGAAATGCATGATATAAAATAATATTGACTGTAAAAAGGAAATATAATCATTTAATGTAAAAAAATAGAAATAGGAATAGAAATATAAAAATTAATGACTGCAGAAATTATTCTTTATGACTGGTATCGCAATCATAATCGTTCTCTGATAAATCATCATCAGAACTCTCCTCTGTTAAAACGTTCTCTTCATCTTGTTCAACTTCTTGAGCTCGATCCTCTTCACCATCATCTTGCTAGAACATTTTAATCATTAAAATTAGGCTACCAGAAATATACTAGCTTAAAGAAAGTGTCACTGACAAAAAATCTATACTGGCAATATTTTCGCTGCTATCATCCGTTATTCTCGTGACTGATGGGGGTACTTGATCCGCTTCGAACCATTTGAAGATATATTTCTCTTCTTTTTCTTCCCTTCCCCAGTCAGTGGGCGACAATTGAGAAGGGTCTTCAAGGTCAGCATGGCTCCAAAGGTGCGCTATGTACGACGTGCGCAGTAAATGCTGGCGTAGCTCGGATTTACACGGGGGGAAGATTGCCCCGCGCGTCGATATGATTTTTCATACTCATAATTATTTAAACAATCACCTAGTTACATTTCATCTGGCGTACCATAACTTTATTTTACGTGTTTTTTTACAAGTTCATGCGAGCAGCTGATGCATATTCCCCCCTCCACAGTGCAGCTGACGATTTTTTTTCAGTTCAGTATGGTGTCAACTATTTATGTAAAAAGGTTTCAGCCGGCGTACTATTACTTTTTTTTTTTACAACTTTCGCAACCTCCCACTCGCAAACCCACCGCTACTTGAGCAGCTGACGGTCGGTTTACTTATTAGTCATACAAGATCAACTATCCATGTCAACATCAGCCGGCTTACTATGACTTTTGTATTTACGTGTTTTTTTACAAGTTCATGTGAGCAGCTGACGCATATTCCCCCTTCCACAGTGCAGCTGACTATTTTTTTTCAGCTCAGTATGATGTCAACTATTTATGTAAAAAGGTTTCAGCCGGCGTACTATGACTTTTTTTTTTTTTTTTTTTACAACTTTCGCAACCTCCCACTCCCAAACCCACCGCTACTTGAGCAGCTGACGGCCGGTTTACTTATAAGTCATACAAGATCAACTATCCATGTCAACATCAGCCGGCTTACTATGACTTTTTTTTTTTTTTTACAACTTTCGCAACCTCCCACACCCCAACCCACCGCTACTTGAGCAGCTGACGGTCGGTTTACTTATTAGTCATACAAGATCAACTATCCATGTCAACATCAGCCGGCTTACTATGACTTTTGTATTTACGTGTTTTTTTACAAGTTCATGTGAGCAGCTGACGCATATTCCCCCTTCCACAGTGCAGCTGACTATTTTTTTTCAGCTCAGTATGATGTCAACTATTTATGTAAAAAGGTTTCAGCCGGCGTACTATGACTTTTTTTTTTTTTTTTTTTTACAACTTTCGCATCCTCCCACACCCAAACCCACCGCTACTTGAGCAGCTGACGGTCGGTTCACTTATCAGTCATACAAGATCAATTAACCATGTCAACATGAGCCGGCTTACTAAGACTTTTGTATTTGCAACGCAAACGCCCGGACTAGTCCGGGAGGTACCGTTGCATTTCAGGTACCCATTTTACGCCGATCGATTGCCTATTTTTTCAGTAGTTCTCGAATCACTAATAAGTAAACCAAGCGTCAGCTGACGCACCCGCGGTGGGTTTGGGTGTGGGAGGTTGCGAAAGTTGTAAAAAAAAAAAAAAAAAAAAGTCATAGTACGCCGGCTGAAACCTTTTTACATAAATAGTTGACATCATACTGAGCTGAAAAAAAATAGTCAGCTGCACTGTGGAAGGGGGAATATGCGTCAGCTGCTCACATGAACTTGTAAAAAAACACGTAAATAAAAAAGTCATAGTAAGCCGGCTGATGTTGACATGGATAGTTTGATCTTGTATGACTAATAAGTAAATCGACCGTCAGCTGCTCAAGTAGCGGTGGGTTTGGGAGTGGGAGGTTGCGAAAGTTGTAAAAAAATAAATAAAAAAAAGTCTTAGTAAGCCGGCTGATATTGACATGGATAGTTGATCTTGTATGACTAATAAGTAAACCGACCGTCAGCTGCTCAAGTAGCGGTGGGTTTGGGAGTGGGAGGTTGCGAAAGTTGTAAATAAAAAAAATAAAAAAAGTAATAGTACGCCGGCTGAAACCTTTTTACATAAATATTTGACATCATACTGAACTGAAAAAAAATCGTCAGCTGCACTGTGGAGGGGGGCATATGCGTCAGCTGCTCACATGAACTTGTAAAAAAACACGTAAAATAAAGTACGCCGGATGAAATTTAACTAGGCGATTCTTTAAATAATTTAAAGTACGAAAACAACAATCAGCTGCGTGCGTAGCGGTGGAAAGACCGTCAGCTGGCGCAGTAAAGATACAGATTATTCGAGCAAAGCACAGTACCTTTCAGGGTCCAGATGACAGAGTTCCCCTGCCCGCACCCAGCTGACTGATAGTTTTTGTAAACGTAACTATTAAACTATCATATTGTCAAATTTCAACCGGCATAGTGGTAATTAAATGCTAATGTCGGGACATGTGTAAAACTATATCGTAAGAAAACATTTTGTTTTTTTTTTCTTGTTTTATTTTATACTAGCTTTCGGCAGCGGCTTCGCCCGTGTGTATTTCGGAAATTATCCCACGGGAACATACTACCGGCATAAAAAGTGTCCTAGAGTCAGTGCGGAAAGAGAAGCGGCTTAAGATTTGGTGGCGCAGCTGTGCTTAATTACCGTACTTGTGATGTTGTCAACACTGTTACCACATTATAGTGCGACATTATATAACGTCTAGATTATTATGAGGCTGTGTTAGAATATTATAATGTTTTTAGATTCTGTGTTAATAATTGTTTTGATGAAATTTTTAGTAGTCATACATAATGTTAGTTCCATTTTACGCCACGCCGCTTCTCTTTCCGCACAGACTCCTATTCCAGGTCATGGTCTATCCGTGTACCAAATTTCATCCAAATCCGTTCTGCCGTTTTAGCGTGAAAGTGTAACAAACAAACAAACTTACTTTCGCATTTCTAATATTAGTTAGGATTAGGATATTTAAACGAAATGCATGATATAAAATAATATTGACTGTAAAAAGGAAATATAATCATTTAATGTAAAGAAATAGAAATATAAAAATTAATGACTGCAGAAATTATTCTTTATGACTGGTATCGCAATCATAATCGTTCTCTGATAAATCATCATCAGAACTCTCCTCTGTTAAAACGTTCTCTTCATCTTGTTCAACTTCTTGAGCTCGATCCTCTTCACCATCATCTTGTAATGAACATTTTAATCATTAAAATTAGGCTACCAGAAATATACTAGCTTAAAGAAAGTGTCACTGACAAAAAATCCATACCGGCAATATTTTCGCTGCTATCATCCGTTATTCTCGTGACTGATGGGGGTACTTGATCTGCTTCGAACCATTTGAAGATATATTTCTCTTCTTTTTCTTCCCTTCCCCAGTCAGTGGGCGACAATTGAGAAGGGTCTTCAAGGTCAGCATGGCTCCAAAGGTGCGCTATGTACGACGTGTGCAGTAAATGCTGGCGTAGCTCGGATTTACACGGGGGGAAGATTGCCCCGCGCGTCGATATGATTTTTCATACTCATAATTATTTAAACAATCACCTAGTTACATTTCATCTGGCGTACCATAACTTTATTTTACGTGTTTTTTTACAAGTTCATACGAGCAGCTGATGCATATTCCCCCCTCCACAGTGCAGCTGACGATTTTTTTTTCAGTTCAGTATGATATCAACTATTTATGTAAAAAGGTTTCAGCCGGCGTACTATTACTTTTTTTTTTTACAACTTTCGCAACCTCCCACTCCCAAACCCACCGCTACTTGAGCAGCTGACGGCCGGTTTACTTATTAGTCATACAAGATCAACTAACCATGTCAACATCAGCCGGCTTACTATGACTTTTTTTTTTACAACTTTCGCAACCTCCCACACCCCAACCCACCGCTACTTGAGCAGCTGACGGTCGGTTTACTTATTAGTCATACAAGATCAACTATCCATGTCAACATCAGCCGGCTTACTATGACTTTTGTATTTACGTGTTTTTTTACAAGTTCATGTGAGCAGCTGACGCATATTCCCCCTTCCACAGTGCAGCTGACTATTTTTTTTCAGCTCAGTATGATGTCAACTATTTATGTAAAAAGGTTTCAGCCGGCGTACTATGACTTTTTTTTTTTTTTTTTTTACAACTTTCGCATCCTCTTACACCCAAACCCACCGCTACTTGAGCAGCTGACGGTCGGTTTACTTATTAGTCATACAAGATCAACTATCCATGTCAACATCAGCCGGCTTACTATGACTTTTGTATTTACGTGTTTTTTTACAAGTTCATGTGAGCAGCTGACGCATATTCCCCCTTCCACAGTGCAGCTGACTATTTTTTTTCAGCTCAGTATGATGTCAACTATTTATGTGAAAAGGTTTCAGCCGGCGTACTATGACTTTTTTTTTTTTTTTTTTTTTACAACTTTCGCATCCTCCCACACCCAAACCCACCGCTACTTGAGCAGCTGACGGTCGGTTCACTTATCAGTCATACAAGATCAATTAACCATGTCAACATGAGCCGGCTTACTATGACATTTGTATTTGCAACGCAAACGCCCGGACTATTACGTGCATAAACGTGTAAAAAGGAGGACTCCGCGCCACGCATATCGAAAGTGAAGCACAGTAAGTATGGACCGTTTGTACAAACACGCCTCACGCACACATTTACATCATAGTATGCCGATCGGCCGCCATTACTTGACACGAGCGACGGCGTCTTTGCAGGTACGCAAATCACGCACATACATCGGTACGGTGCTTCACTTTCGATATGGTTGGCGCGGAGTCCTCCTTTTTTATACGTCTATGATTTTTCATTTAGAATAAACTTTTTTACTCAAATTTCATCACATACTTAGTGTAATTATAATTACAGCTCAGTTTTTATTATCTCTTTAAAATGTTGATTGCACACCATATTATGTGCGGATAACAATAAAAATCTAATGTGTCTAGTAATTTGCGTGCGACGGGTTAGTAACAAGATACAATCGTATGAATAGGGCTGCGAATGTTCCATTATCGATAATGTGTCGATTGATATTTTTCTTCCAATATTGAGTCATTTTAAATTGACGTCATTCAAATAAAAATTAACTGTTGTCAGATATGCAATTTCAGTAGCTAAAACAAATTAGCAAATAAGTTTCTAATTTAAAAAGATAAAATTTTATTTGTAATTTAACTAATTATTAAATAATTTTAACGACCGTAGGCGTTCTAAGCATAACATGACTGAAATTTTTTCGTTAACGCAGTCCGACGATATATTTTGTATCTGCTTATCAATCAAAATTTGCTTTGGCCGAAGTCTTGTTTCCTCACAGTGATACTTAGAGACTTCTATTTATGTTGATTCCTTTTTAGTATTCCGTATCTCAAAAGGATAAAACGGAACCCTTAAAGGATCACTCGTGTGTCTGTCTGTCTGTCTGTCCGTCTGTCACAGCCAATTTGCTCTGAATCTAATGGACCGATTAAGTTGTTTGGTACACATATGTTGTCCAAGCGCAACAGCGAATGTTAGTTAGCCTATACATAGCTATTCATATGTACCTATGCATGTCTTTACAGTCCACATTACCTTACAAATTAGCTAGTGAGAAATAAACCGTCAAACAGTCCACACGAAGTTTTATTTAAACAAGCAATAATCAACCTTATCGCCGTGTACATATGTATTTCTGAGACCCAAACACGTACGGTTACAGTAAATAAATTAATTTTGAATATGGGGTCCCTTTTAGGGGGCAAATAAGAAAGTTTTGCAAACTGTACCATGTAACATATCAAACAAAAGGGCTTATTAAGAGTCTCAAATATATATTTTTCTATAATTTAAAAATAAATCAGTTTACAGTTATTTAAGAGAATAGATGAAAATTGACCATCCCCTCCTTATCTCCAAAACTACCGATCCTAAAATTTTGAAAAAAATACATAAACTAGTTCTATACCTGTAGATTACAGGAAAACCTCTAATAAGTTTGTGGTCTTAAAATAACATGTTAAATCTCTCAATATTGTGAGTACAAACTTACATTTACTGTTGGAATGTATGGAAGAACATGTTTTTCAACTATAATCTAATTTTGTTCTTGGGATATTTAATTTAATACCAACTGCGGAACCCTTCATTGTGCGTAGTCCGACACGCACTTGGCCGGTTTTTTAATAACTGTAGAAACAAAAAAAGGGATGGTTATTTTGGCATCAATATTTCCTTTTCACAACACAATAAGTTCCTACAAAGTGAACAATCCTTCAATATATTATTAATTAAATATAGAATTCGTTTTATTAGTATTTGATAGTCTATACTCTATACCAATTTCAGATCAAATAAAAAAAAACCGTAACTCACGGTCGATAAAGTCCAAAAAAGTATTTTTTTATCTCAGCTGTGTCCCATCTCTAATATTAGTTCCATGGGCCCTCACATTGCTTTCAGCGCCAAAATGGCGAAAATCAAATGTCTTCATTTTGTCATCGCTAATATGAAGTCCAGCGTACTTGTACAAATAGAGGTCAGTGACTGAAACCCATGTCAATACATTCGCACAATGCAAAAGCTGTCCAAAAAAGTTAAATTAATCGACGCAAGATAAATTTTGTAACAGTGAAAGTACTTTGTTTGGCTTACATTCAAATTTTGCCAAGCAAAAATACGGCACGGCGTAAGAGACAGAACATACGATGCTTCGATGCTTTGTATCAATTTTCCTACTTATTTCGTATACATGGTGACTTTGAAAACATGCGACAAAATTTAAAGGGGTGTTCTACCCATCATTATGAACAACTTTTACTATGTGACGAAAACCTGAAATCGCGAAAAAAAAATCAGCTGTTCAGTACCTACATTTATGTTCGCATAATTCGTCAAAATGTACTGAACAGCTGATTTTTTTTTTCGCGATTTCAGGTTTGGTCCGATAGTAAAAGTTGTTCATAATGATGGGTAGAACACCCCTTTAAATTTTGTCGCATGTTTTCAAAGTCATCCTGTGTGGACTAAAGATATTATAGGAAATGACAGTTGATTTCTGTGCCGATTTGAAGCGCTACCTCGAGGGCCTCGGGAACTAAAATTGACATGTACCCATCGATGATGCATGTAATGCATGTACCCTGTTAACCCTTTAGTGCATGAATTATCAAGGAAAGCAGAAAAATAATATTTTGTTGTTTTAGTGTGTTTTATTTGGGGTAATTAGAAAATACAAAGTGTAAAAAAATATATACTTTGATTAGTTTGGAAAATAATTTTCGAAAAAATGGCTTAGTATGCATTAACGACTGTATACAAATGCCATTTGCGGATGCAAATGTAATAATTTTACGAAATCATAACATTTGAGGGCTTTGTGAACTTATGGAGGTAGAAAGCGATAAACGTAACGAAAGAGATGGATGCTCGATAGTTTCCTCTGTCTCTGTTTCGCTGAGCTGCGATTGGCTCTCGTGGGCTGGGTATGGTTTTAATCGTGATACAGGCGGGAGATTAGAAATCATGCAAACAATTACCTAAGTATGTAATTCAAGGTTCCAAACTTCATAACTCAAAAAGTTCTTAAATCGCAATCATTTGGGGTAAATTACATAAATTTATGTTAGAATCAATGGGAGGAATGAACAATAATAAGGTTAAGAATAAAAAAGGAGGACTCCACGCCACGAATATCGAAAGTGAAGCACAATAAGTATGCCGGGACCGTTTGTACAAACACGCCTCACGCACACATTTACATCATAGTATGCCGATCGGCTGCCATTACGTGACACGAGCGACGGCGTCTTTGCAGGTAGGTACTCAAATCACGCACACATAAATCGGTACGGTGCTTCACTTTCGATATGCGTGGCGCGGAGTCCTCCTTTTTTATACGTCTATGATTTTTCATTTAGAATAAACTTTTTTACTCAAATTTCATCACATACTTAGTGTAATTACAGCTCAGTTTTTATTATCTCTTTAAAATGTCGATTGCACACCATATTATGTGCGGATAACAATAAAAATCTAATGTGTCTAGTAATTTGCGTGCGACGGGTTAATAACAAAATACAATCGTATGAATAGGGTTGCGAATGTTCCATTATCGATAATGTGTCGATCCAATATTGAGTCATTTTAAATTGACGTCATTCAAATAAAAATTAACTGTTGTCAGATATGCAATTTCAGTAGCTAAAACAAATTAGCAAATAAGTTTCTAATTTAAAAAGATAAAATTTACGTGTAATTTAACTAATAATTAAATAATTTTAACGACCGTAGGCGTTCTAAGCATGACATGGCTGAATTTTTATCGTTAACGCAGTCCGATAATATATTTTGTATCTGCTTCATCAAAATTTGCTTTGGCCAAAGTTTTGTTTCCTCACAGTGATACTTAGAGACTTCTATTTATTTTGATTCCTTTTTAGTGTTCCGTATCTCAAAAGGAAAAAACGGAACCCTTATAGGATCACTCGTGTGTCTGTCTGTCTGTCCGTCATCACAGCCAATTTGCTCTGAATCTAATGGACCGATTAAGTTGAAATTTGGTACATATATGTATTTCTGAGACCCAAACACGTACGCGCGTACGGTTACAGTAAATAAATTAATTTTGAATATGGTGTCCCTTTTAGGGGGCAAATAAGAAAGTTTTGCAAACTGTACCATGTGACATATCAAACAAAAGGGCTTACTATGAGTCTCAAATATTATTTTTTTTATAATTTAAAAATAAATAATTTTAAAGTTATTTAAGAGAATAGACGAAAATTGACCATCCCCCTCCTTATCTCCAAAACTACTGAGCCTAAAATTTTGAAAAAAATACAGAAAATAGTTCTATACCTGTAGATTACAAGAAAACCCCTAAGAAGTTTGTGGTCTTAAAATAACATGTTAAATCTCTCAATATGGTGAGTACAAACTTACATTTACTGTTACATAGTTGAAAAACATGTTCTTCCATACATTCCATATGGAAGAACATGTTTTCCAACTATAATCTAATTTTGTTCTTGAGATATTTAATTTAATACCAACTACGGAACCCATCATTGTGCGTAGTCCAACACGCACTTGGCCGGTTTTTTAATAACTGTAGAAACAAAAAAAGGGATGGTTATTTTGGCATCAATATTTCCTTTTCACAACACAATAAGTTCCTACAAAGCGAACAATCCTTCAATATATCATTAAGTAACTATAGAATTCGTTTTATTAGTATTTGATAGTCTATACTGTACCTATACCAATTTCAGATCAAATAAAAAAAACCGTAACTCACGGTCGATAAAGTCCATAAAAGTATTTTTTTATCTCAGCTGTGTCCCATCTCTAATATTAGTTCCATGGGCCCTCACATTGCTTTCAGCGCCAAAATGGCGAAAATCAAATGTCTTAATTTTTTCATCGCTAATATGAAGTCCAGCGTACTTGTACAATAGAGGTCAGTGCATCCTGTATATGCTTTGCATATGCTTTGTATATGTGTCTCACTTCCACACTTCACACTGTAATCATGGCAACGTCTAGATGTTGCGCCCTCAGAAGAACAACAAGCATAGAAGGAAGGCTAAAAACAGAATTCTGTAACTACCTTTATTCCCGTTCTATTATTAGGTACGATAAAGGTACGATAAAGGATGTGGGAAAGAGATAAATGTTTTACTCTTTGTTTTCTTTTCTTGGCATGGTCACAAGATCAATTGTCATTTGGTTAAAAAAGTTATAGTATGACGCGGCCAAATTTGATAGTACTTTTTTTCAATGTCTGACAGTTCGTTCATTGAACTACCTGACTTATTCGCGTGTTCATTGTTTACGTGTTTGTCGTAATCTTCCATGGTTTTGCGATGTTTTAATAATATTTCTACTGTTAGATTGCATGAATTCTTTGTTTAACTACAAATAGTGAGTGTGTGGACGCTGTGGAGCAATTTCTTGTGTGGTTGGGGGCTGCAAGTCCCATTCATAGCCAAAATAAAATGAACAATAAATATTGACCTTCCATCGGTAAGTTTTTGCTCAATTTCTTGTTGCATATGATCTGATAAACGAATATAAATACATAACAAATATTGCTGTGTCACTATATAGCTGAAACCAGTCGTAATATTTATTCCAATAGAAGTTATTAGCGAATATTCGGAAATTGTTTTGGGGTTATCTTGATCAGCCATAGTGACGTAAATAATGTTGTCGATACTTTTCTTTTACAGATTTCCTAGACGATGTGAAAAAAATGGATAAATTGTAGGTATTGGTAGACGAAATTGGACTCCAAAAAGCACAGCTGCATAATAGGCTCCAAGCATTTTACTTTGTATTCATTTGGTAATGAACATATGAAATGGATGTAGCATGTTCTTTAAGTCGTCACTTAGAGAACATGCTGTTCCTACATTATTTGTTATGGATAGAACAGATGAAATGGTCTGATATACAGGATGAATTTTTTATCATGCACCAAATTGAAATGGGAGATTGTACTCATCATTATGAACAACTTTTACTATGGGACCAAACCTGAAATCGCGAAAAAAAAAACAGCTGTTCAGTACATTTTGACGAGTTTGATGTAGATAAATGTACTGAACAGCTGATTTTTTTTTCGCGATTTCAGGTTTGTTCCCATAGTAAAAGTTGTTCATAATGATGAGTACAATCTCCCATTTCGATTTGGTGCATGATAAAAAATTCATCCAGTATTATGATATAATTAAGGTATTTTATTGGCAATAAATAGTATGCCGTTCAAATTAAAACTTGATTTATTACATTAAATTACAGGAAATACTTATGGAAGTCTGCGAAGAAGGACATAGCGCAGTACTGCAAATTAAAAGAACCGCTCACCATCAACAGCAATCTACCATGAAGACAGGTATAACATTTCAGAAATATGTTCACTTGATATATGCGATACAATGATATTATATTAAAAATATCATTGATGAGATATCATTCTTCTAATTATCCCAGTCGGAAATATAATCGTGTGCAAATTTATTTATTTATTTTTAATAAAAAATACGTAATTGTAGGATCCCGTAGCAATGGAAGTTGAAACAGGACCTAGTACATCGGTACAGATTAATGAATCGCCACTGATCTTGACATCTCGTGAAATCATCTCACATCAGTCAGGTAAGACATACAAATTTTTATTTACATAAAACTATTTACGTAAATAAAAATGTTGATAAAAAGTCTTACATAAATTTTATTGAGAACTGTTTGTTTTAGGAATCCTTGACACAGATGACAATAACAAATTCAGAAATAATTGGATTCCATCCCGATTCAAGCAGACTGCGCTTTTGGCGAGTTCCTGGTCGCCAGAGCCGACTCCAGAATCCTCAGGAAGTTCATCCGTAACAGGGCGGAATGATTATGGTGTGGGCTGGAATTCGCCTAACAGATTATTAAAGTTGCTAGGCATTTTATTTTTTTATTTAAAATATTATCTGGTCGTTATTTATTTTTTATGTACAAAAAGTTTTTGTCGCTTTGATACCATTTTGAATTTTCATAATAAATTTTATTTTTTTACTAACAACCATTTTATTTAATCAAATAATTCAAATCTCTATTAAATTACGCTTCACTGATTTAAAATAATATGTTACATAATTAAAAAGTATTAAAATAAAAATTATTAGGTACTTTGAATACCCTTGTTCCCTAGACTTTGTTGAGTAGTCTATGATGTAATCTAAAATTCAAATAAATATGAGAAAGTAAGTTGCTAAAAACATTTGCAAAACCGAATGTCTCTCACTTGTTTTCAATAAACTCATCAGTTATTATGGCAATTAAATACATTCTGGTTTAGCCGGGTCAGATTTAATACATGAAGAGCTGTCGGGAACCAAGGAAGACTTTGGTGATGATGATGACGAACTATTTAGTTAATACTTAAAGTATTGTTTCATTTTGAACGAATATATTAAGTATTGGGATCATAAGGATGCTTAGTTAATTCAAAATTTTAGGTACGCACGGCTACTGATCAAGCTATACATTTCCAGTATAAGCTGATCTCGCATTGTATAGGATTTCCTTACAATGAGCGGTCAGTGTAAACTGGAAATGTATAGCTTGATGTGTAGCCGTGTGTACCTACGGTTATTATTCTTGGCAGTATAAGAAAGAATGTCATTGTAAATTCTATCGACGTTGAAATTTAGTGGGTACATCACTAGTCAGAATAAAATGAATGACAACCTACAAAATTTCGAAACGTCTTCTGTATACGTGTCCTTCTTTTACATCATAGCGGCTCCATAAGTCAAAATGAAACAAATATATTGAGTTCAGTTGCTATTTAAACACTACTTCTATGCTTGTTGTTCTTCTGAGGTTGCGCCCGACATTCTGTTCTCTGTGGTAGATAAATAGTCTGTCTGTGCCATGGACCTAATATACAAACTGGACTGAGCTCTCATACCAAAAACACGAGCAGAGAGAGATATCTCACATTGAGGCAGTTTATCTCCTTCTAATAGGGTGACCAAACATTTTTATGACAAACAGGAAAATTCGTTTATACAGAGATAATTTGCGTCCGGTTCACCATAAGTGATTTCAAATTATTGTTTGTATTACAAACATATTGTGATTAAATAATATAAAGAAATAGACCTTTTTCGAAAGCTCCTTTATGAAACTGAACATTATTGTGTTCTATGTCGGTGTTGAATCGTGTACCTACCAATGTTTTTGAGGCAAGAAGGAAGGACTACAATATTGGTGAGACTCGTCTCGTGGCGAATCATCAAATTTGATCACGTAGGTATACGTGGCTTATGATGAAGTGGGCATGTAGAATCTCGTTCTGGGACCATGGTACTTTCTTGCTCTTTTTTCGTTTACTCTACAGAGCTGGTTTGGGTAAGTATGTAATTGAAGCAAAGGGAACTAAAATGATTCTGAAATTACATCCAACCATATTTGTTGAATTTCTTCTTTGGATGGAAAGCTGTAAACAACTTAAAAATAATGCTATTTCAATCATGCGATACATAAGTACAAATTGTATTTATTACGCGCCTAATATTAATAGTTTTAATCAGAAATACACTAATACTTTAGCTTTTTAGAGCATGGTTACACTACTTAGACTCAAAATTGTTATTATTTAGTAACAATTTTAGGTCTTTTATCGAGATTTATTTAAATCTTTGTTATTCCTTACAAGTTCCTTACCTGTGAAATTAAATGCCACAACCAGCATAACATTCACTTTTACATTTCTTGATGCAACACTTTCTCACCATGTTCGCTATCTAAATTGAAAAAAACCGCCATGAAACCATTGATGTCAGATTTCAGTGTTACCAGAGTAATTATTATGATAGCTACCAAACAATAATCAAAATGATATTATTTTGATTATTTTACTCATGGAGCTTACTTATAAAATTATTGACTATGATATACAGATTGTAAACCTATAAATAAAATTATTTAAAACTAATCTAAATGCTAAAAAAAATATACGTAACTTATTTTACCTACTTGCAGTTGGTGAAATTTTTCTACCATCTTTATCATTTTTATCTGTTGGCAATTGAGCAAAAGGGACAAATTACTCAAGTCGGGCTCTCTCTCTCGGCTCGTTTTGCCTCGCCTAAGATATCCTATCAAAAGTAAACCTAAAGTACAATACCTAAGGTTAATTTTTGTATGATACGATTTTTGGAGAGCTCAGTCCTGTTTATATAGTATATTAGGTCCATGGTCTGTGCTCTATCTGTATGTAGCTGTAGTTAGCTGCAGTGTTGCCAACTCAGTGGATTGTCCACTAAAACTGGTGGTTCCAACCCCCCTTTTAGTGGCGAAATATTGCTTTTAGTGGCTGGTGGATTTTCTAGTGGTCTATCAGACTTCAGTTTCAATTACTGAAAATGCTATCACTGACCCACTAAGCCACTTACACTTTTCAACTGCCTCATTCTAATTCCGATGTTTAGAAACTATTAAAATTTAGCAGTATGTAATGAAAGCAAGAAGAGGAACAGAAAGAAGTTAAATCATGTAACTGATATAAATACCACGACTGTGGTTTGAGATTTGAAGGAAAATGCTGCAATTAACATGAAAATCCAATATACTTACCTACTACGTTATAAAACAAATCGGTATCAAAGAATAGGATCAATCTAAAACCGACGATGATGGTGCAGATAAAATGATTCATCTAAAGAAGATGAACTGTAATTTAGATAGAATAGCAATTTATTGTTATTGAATATTTTTTTAATTCTTGTCTTGTTGATTTGCTAATTGTTACCTAATATTTTATTAAGTACTTAAGTAAAAATAAAGAAAATGAAAAAATAAATAAAAAAATGAAGGAAACAAAATGAATTACTTTTAAATACTTACTGTTTTCTTACGTAAAAATTTAAAAAAAAAATCTGTTTAGTGGACATTTTAGCGGTTATTAGAGTAGGGCCATTTTTTGTTAGTGGTTTTCTGGTGGTTTTAGAAGTTGAATCTGGTGGAGAGCTAGATTAACTGTTGGCAACACTGGTTAGCTGTGGTCTGTGGCTCATAGCGAAAACAAAAACAATATTACAAAATACCTTAAAAAAGTACGCAACAAGTCACAACAAAGCTGTGCAACAAAGTTTGTTGTGTTGTGGAGCGTACCTAACTACAATGAGCAAAGTAACAAAGAGCAGCTATTATTAAATAGGAGCAAAGAAAGAGTAAGTACTACGTGAAGAATTAATGCCACAAACTGCGAAATCCCATTGAATGGTTATTTTTGGTCTCTGTTATACATGGATAGACCATGACCAGGATTAGGACATAAGATACTTTTTATCCCTGTACTTAGTTTCATAATCTAAGCCTGTAGTATCTACGTTACCGTGGGATAATTTCCGACCTTCACGCGGGCTAATCAAACACTCAAAACAATCATGATATTTTATAATATTACAAATGTTTTACATTTTCTACTGCTTCTGAAGCGTAGGCTGCGTAGGTTTCAAGACTCGAAGTTTGCAGCGTTGCTGCGTTTTCCACAACAACCGGTAAAAGACTATGATAAAAGCTAGGCTAAAATAAAATGAAACAAGAAACCTCCAGTTTTGTAAATGGAGGGCTTTTGAAAAGTTCATTCTTGCTTGTTGCAAGAGTATTTGTTAAGCCTGCAATAAAGTAGATTCTTATTTAATATCTTTATTTTATTTTTGTTATGTAAGACTATGAATAAATTCTATTAAAATAATATTATAGGTCAAAGTTGCAGAGTATTACAGCTAAAACATTTGAATTTTAGTTTTCTTAGAATTTAATACAAGAGCAATTTCCAGACTTCCTGCACTTGGCTAGGGCTGCAGGCAGTTAGTTGGGTAGGTATTTACTCCATCAAAATTTAGGATGCATGTCTTCTTGGAAAAGCAGGTGTATTGTATTGTAATGGGGTGATTAGGAATGTAGACAAGGGGGGCAAAACTTTGATAGAGATCTTTATGTATGTTCAACAAATGTTGAAATTTGTTGCCAAAAAGAATCTAAATTGTTGTTGTTGTTAATTGTTTTATTTTTAATTATTATAATAACAATTTAAAGTTCTTGTTGTACTAAACTATTTACTAAAGAATTAAAGTAGTACTTAGTAGTAGTAGTACTTAACTACTATTTCAAAGTAAAAATCTATTTCAAAGTTTGTTCTGTATTCAGGCTGACCACCTGATTTTTCAGGCCATCATTTATGTTCATGTTACATGCATAGCTAAGAAGGCATCCGTTAGCTATGCAGCGAGTCTACTAGCCAAGACGGAGGATTGAGGAGTCCAACAAGTGCATCATCAAACATGACGGATAGGCAGCCACCCACTGTATGTATAGGAATGATAATGTATGATATTGTTAGAAACAAAATTAATAAAATAATTACCTTGCAAAAAAGACAGGGTCACAGTTATTCTGTCTGGATTAAAAATATGTTGTGCTAGCTTCTGTGGGCCACAAACAGAAAATGTTACCCAAAAAAGAGTTTTTTTTTTAAAATGCTGATGTTGATTGCAGGATAGTTGTTACTCACCTACATCTTTTGTTAGCACCAGAATTTTGCTCATTATGATCAATAATTAATCAACACTATGCTATGCTGTGCTGTGTTATACACAAAAAGTTCCTCAAAGATAAAAGTTAGTGCAGTGACTGTACTTTTTTGAAAAGATCAATGCAAGTCTTTTTCTGTCTTCTGTTTATCTCGCTCACACTGAGCACTTAATTAAAAGCAACTTGACACATTCTCGTGATACAATCTAGCTTGTACAGGACACCTCGCGCGCCTATGGTTACATGTCTGGCTTTTTGGCCTCCGTCCGGCCTTGTCATTTGTACATACTTTTCTACATGAGATGATTTTTTTTTAAATGAAGTGTTTAATGTCGTACTGATAAAAGAGACTTCAAATTTCGAAATGGAAACCCTCCGCGTACCTCAAATAATATTAGTTGAAAAAAAAGGATGAGAAACTTAGCTATATGCACAGCACAGCACAGCATACTTTAACAGTGATTAATCACCCTTAAACTGTATCATACTAAACATGTGGCACAGAAAAAAATTTTGAATAGAATAGAATAAACGTTTATTGTCTCTAGTATTACAGCTAGTAGAAGTGGTACTTGTACACACAATACTATAATACTGGAAGCAAAAGGTTTAAGCGTCAGCACCTCCGTGGTCACCACCATGCTTAGTTCTCCTAGTGAGTTGGTAAGCGCTGGTTCTCAGCTTAAACCCTTGACTCATGTTTATAAAAAAATCAAATAAAAAAGAGGTAGGTACCTAGGTACATTTTATTAGGAACGAAAGATTTTTTTGCATGTAAGTAGCAATAAATTACGGTCTTGGTATGGCAAATAGGCGAGTATCTTTACACGCAGGGTATTTAGATGACATGTATTACTTATGTTAAGCGCCCACTTTGTGTGTAGGACGATGAGATCAAGGAGTATGTGGAGCAGATCTTGCACGGCGCCGATCTGGAGCAGATAACGATGAAGATGGTGTATAACCAGGTGTGCAGCCACTACCCAGAGTTGGACTTCGCGCACACGAAGGACTTCATCAGAGCCACAGTCATGTCGGTCAGTACTAGATTTACTACATTCTTATTATAACTGTTTTCGGGAATTTTAATTTATTAATTTGAGGAAAACTTGCACAACATTACAAACTTAAATCAAGTTATTGCACAGTTTCATGAAAACAGACAGGTACTTACAATGAGAATTATATTATACAAAAATAACAAATAAGTGGGGACGAATGGCACTAATCTAAGAGAATATTCCCATTCGTCCCCTCGACAATCCCAAGGGAGACGATCGGGAACTTTAATATTATTTTTGCAAATTCCCGTTCGTCCCCGTACGGGGACGAAATCAGGGGGACGTACAGGAATACACCAAACAAATCCTACTCCTGTGTCGATGTCATTAAACTTACTACTTAAGTATAAAGAGATTCAGCATTGCGAGCGTGCGCGCTGGATTGTCTTCGCTTCGCAATTCGCATGCATGTGCATTTCTTTTACATTGAGGTAGATCCCTTTCCTTCTCTTGGACGGGGAGGGCGGACTCCGTCATGCAAGGCAAGTTAGTAGAAAACAATAGTTTCCTCCAACAACGTTGGTATTACCATGCAACTCGACATTTAAAGCTAGGGTTTCCTAAGACTGCGGTGATCGCCACTTAGCGACCGCATTTTGTCGTCCCGGTTCATTATTTTCATGACAGCCGCCACTGCGACCGTTATGTGGCGTCCATCGCTGTCTTAGGGTAATAGCGCACAAGCGGCCAGCGAGATAGATACATTAGTATGAAAAGGCATGGAGCACGCGCACCGGGGGCCGCTAGCCAAGAGTGCGTGCTCCATGGCCGCTGCGACCTGGCCGCTAGTGCGCTAAGACGAATACCTAGAGTTAGCACTTTTCCAAGTGTTAACACACGTAAATGCTAGTATTCAGAAGCATATACACGGAATTAGCATTTACCAGCATTTACGTGTGTTTAACGACTGGAAATGACTTATCGTCTCTGCCTGAGAGGACGTACTGAAGTAGCATTTCTATAATGTATAATAAAGGTATGCCTGCCCCGGAGTTGGACAGACAAGTTCTGTATTTGTTTTCTATACATTTAAAAACGAATTTAATATTCTATATAGAAAGTATGTTACATCAGGCAGGCCCTTGCACCATTTATGATTTCCGTTTGTGTTCCGTAAAGGTACGTGTTGGCTTATCGTGCCTAAAAGTTTGTAATACGGTTACTGTACTTACAGAGTGTAAGGCTGGAGCCAACCATGGCACAGATGGAGAAGTTGGTGAAATTTCTAGAGGAGAATCCAGAGATAGCTAAAGGGACAGATCAGGCGAATAAAGCCCACACCCACCACACCCACACACACACACCCAACACACACACACCCATACAACCCAAAAACACACAACACAAGAACACGACCCAGAAATGGGAAACTGTAGCTAAAGAATTAAATTTGATGGGAGGCGCAAATAAATCCGGCTACTCTTGGAGAAAAGTAAGTATGCTGTCCAAGCGCACATTATTGTTCGGCTTTGTTTCACTAAAATTATAACTTATCATATAATACTGCTGCACAGTGTCTGTAATGTGCTATGCTGCGCTGTGCTGTGCTGAGCTAAGCTAACTTTCTCGTGCTATGTATTTTGTATAAACCGCTGAGCTGCGCGAGGTGTGATTGTGATGTGCGAGTAAGCACATATCGCGTGACCCTTTCTGTTCTTTAAACAAAGCATAGCACAACATTTTTTTTTTGTTGGCTAAATAGAAAACCGCACAGCACAGCACAACATAGCTTAACGTTGATGAGTTACCGTAAGAGCTTAATCGATCGAATGACATTCGTGACATACAGACTAACATTAATGTTTATAAGTTTTAATAGACCATTACAATAAAGTTTTGTCAAAATGTTTATCCAGGTTTGGGATGTACTGAGAAGTCAACTCAGTCACATTATAGCCGATAGGAAATCTGCAACTGGTGCTCCCTGCACAATAATCCAACCGTATACACCAGAGATGATGGAACGAATGATTACTTTATTGGAAGGACCCGGAAATGAAGGAATCCCAGCTGAGTCGCCTTCGGTAAGTTTTTATTATACTAAGCTGGTTGTACACGGCACGGTTTCTTTACGCTACGGAGCGCTAGCCGTACTGCATAATAATCATCATCTGCCTAGCCTTTTCCCCAAACTATATTGAGGTCGGCTGCTTCCAGTCTAACCGAATGCAGCTGAATACCAGTATTTTACATGGAGCGATTGCCTATCTGACCTCCACAACCCATTACGTCCGTACGTTTACGATACCCCTTTGGTAAGACTGGTAAGACTTTCGGGTTTCTGACGACCCGTAACGACTGTCATACTGACTGACGACTGTCGACTGTCTATATCTACGAATGACAGCCGGTACCAACGGCTTAGCGTTCTTTCCGCAACCTACATATAGGTAATAATGGTTGAACTTTGTCAGATAGGTCACATTCAAATTCATTCATCTATGCTTCGATAAAATTATCAACATAAGGGGGATGCGCTGGTAGCCCGCGAAATTAAAATTTTCTTGTGTATTATGCAATTTGCGGGTCCGTGTCGGGTTGTATCTTGATCAAAATATGATACGTAAATAAAACATATGTATTTACATAATTTTAGCCATAAAAATCATCAACACATCTCTCCAAGTTAGATTTCGTGCAGATTCGTTAGATTTTGTTCGTTCGATGAATCTGCACGAAATCTAACTTAGAGAGATGTGTTGATGATTTTTATGGTTAAAATTATGTAAATACATACGTTTTATTTCCGCGTATCATATTTTGATCAAAATACAACCCGACACGGACCTGCAAATTGCAAAAAACCAAAAAAAATTAACTTCGCGGGCTACCAGAGCGCATACCCCTTAATTTTATAAAGGTGCTTTACAAGAAGATAATATTCCAATATAAAAGTTGTATAAGCAACTGACGCATAATAAGGGGTATTAAAACACGAATGTGGGTTTATCACACGAGGCGAAGCCGAGTGTGATAATAGTATCACACGAGTGTTTTAAAACCTAATTATGTACAGTTGCATACAAGACTTTATCTACATCCATGTTATGAATTCTATAGAAAAGGTTCTGAAACAGTTTTTTGCAATACTCGTATCGAACATGGCGGCCGGCGTCATGGCCGACGTGAATTCGAATAAGTTCTTTTTTTAATTACGGCGCTGTTGTAGTGAAACGCGCGTGCATTACAATGTTCTTTTTTTGAAAACGAGTTGCATTATGAAATTCACAACATTAAAACACCCGTTTGGATGCTATTATGGTTACCATGGTTACTATGACACTGGCTGTTTTAATGTTGGCAATAAGCTGTTTCAGAAACTTTTATAGAGAATTTATAGCATGGGTGTAGATAATAATAATTACATCACCGCATGATAATCGTGTGATGATAATATGACGAGGCAAACCATAGGTATCTACACTAATCTAAATCCCAATGGACTGCAATCCAACACTGATCATAAACACGCCGTGCGTAAACGCGGAAAGTCGCAAAAACGCGATGCAGCGGCGAAGTAATAACTAAAACGTGCGATTTTGTTATCAATTAATGAAATGCACCGACCCCGTGGTTTTACCAGACTCTATTCCTCGAATGAACCCAAAGATTCACACTAGCCCCTGTTGCCTCATGTAACGATACATAGATAGCATAGATTTTATAGCCCCATATGCAAAACGATCTTCTTGTTGTTTTTTAACCGACTTCCAAAAGGAGGAGGTTCTCAATTCGTCGGAACCTTTTTTTTTTTTATATTTTTTTTTTATGTATGTTCCCCGATTACTCGAAAATGGCTGGACCGATTTGGATTTTTCATTCTTTGTTCGAAAGGGTATACGTCCCAAGTGGTCCCATGATCATCAAGTCAGGATCTGATGATGGGATCCCATGGAAATTAAGGGAAACCCTCAAATTTTATGGGCACACCTATACCGATTTCGGTATTTTTTATAGTAACTCGTGCATTTGCTGTCGGAAAGTACCATTCGGTGAACTGGAACTGATGATGAAGACCACAGAGGGCCATCGGAAATACTCAATTATATCTAAGCATATAACAGGTTGCGATTCGATTACTTTAATATGGTTTATGCTCGTCAAAATAATGGTAAAGGTGACTTCACCATGAGCTCCATTTCTCCTGGTTCTTACTAGGAGAACTCCTCAACAATTAACGTCCCTGCATCGGGAAAAGCAACATTTTGTAAAACGTGATGAGCAGTTGACATTGGGTTATTGTAACTTAGATAAATTACAAACTGAACCACTAAAAAGTGAAAAATAAAAACTTTTTTACAAAAACAAAAACCGACTTCCAAAAAAACACTACAAAGTGAAAAATAACTTTTATTTCGGAAGTCGGTGGCAAAAAACTAAAATACAGATCCAAAGACAGCGACTTCCGAAATTAAAGTTATTTTTCACTTTGTAGTGTTTTTTTGGAAGTCGGTTTTTGTTTTTGTAAAAAAGTTTTTTTTCATAAGTCATAAGTTGTTGCATGAGATTCTGATACATAACATACGTACATAATCAGCCTGTAATGTTCTGACTGCTGGGACACAGGCCTCCTCTCGTGGGAGGATGTCGGCCGTAATCCACCACGCGGCCCCAGTGCGGGTTGGTAGTTGTTCATGTCTTTGAATTTTAGGTTCTAGGACATGCCTGTTTCCTCACAATGTTTTTCTGCACCGTTTTGTGAGGAGAGCAAAGTAAAGCGCCTGTCGGGGTTCGAACCTACCACCTACAACTCGTAAGTCGCGGCCGTTACCACTGCTCTATAGAGATTCTGGCATTATATCTGCTTTATTGCTTTATTTTTTGTAAAGGATTGCTTCAAGGTCTAGTGTGTTGGGTGACAATCCGTTTATATTCCAAGTTGCGATCCGCAAGGATGTCATTTTGAGTTCATTTTGGTTATTACGGTTGTCAATAGGTTTATCGATATTCCTATTTGTTGAAGGAGTGAGTCTATCTTCTCAGATTGTTTTATTAAAATAGCCTCAACTGAAGATTGTTGAGAAAGTAGTGGATCTGATTCATCTGCTCGATCGGTATTTCTACGATTGGAAGTAACATCAGGGTAGGATCTGTAATCACATTTATTTGTGGATATGGGTTGTTTAGGTCTGTCGTTGAAGTCAAATTCTAAAGTGGGGTGTTTTACTTTTGTGCTCGTTGTTTGCTGTGTGATTGGGACCTGGCGGCCACCGCGATCTTAGGAAACCCAAGTTCCCGTTCATGTAACCATTAGGCACACCGTAACGCGTCATCACTCGGTACGGCCTTGGCGGATAGCACACCGGCGGAGCATATGGCTGAGGATTTAAAATGTATCAATGTATATTAAAGGTATCACACTTGCCCCGGACAGAGAAGTTCTCTATATCGTTCGTTCGTTATCTTAATGAATTTATGCTAGATGGGACAGGTCCTTGCACCATTTATGATTTCCGTCGGTGTTCCGTAAAGGTACGTGTTGGCTTATCATGCGTAAAAGTTTGTAATACGATGACTGTACTTTCAGACTATGAACGTGGAGCCAACCACAGCACAGATGGAGAAGTTGGTGAAATTTCTAGAGGAGAATCCAGAGATAGCTACAGGGACAGATCAGGCGAATAATGCCTACGAACGCTTTCAGACGACCCAGAAATGGGAAGCTATAGCAAATGAATTAAATTTGATGGGAGGCGCAAATAGAAATGGCGACTCTTGGGCAAAAGTAAGTATGCTGTCCAAACGAACAATGTTGTTCGGTCTTGTTTCACTAAAATTATAATTTATCATTTAATAACTGAACTCTAGCGCGCTACGCAGCGCCATCTTTTTGAAGATTGCTCAAACTATGTCTTTTTCTTTTTTTTATTCATTTATTTATTTTTTTTATTTTAGTGTTCCAGTAATGTGCTATGCTGCGCTGTGCTGTGCTGAGCTAAGCTAACTTACTCGTGCTATGTATGTTGTACAAACCGCTGAGCTGCGCGAGGTGTGATTGTGATGTGCGAGTAAGCACATAAGTATCGCGTGACCCTTTCTGTTCTTTAAACAAAGCATTACATAACACGTTTTTTTGTTGGCTAAATAGAAAACAGCACAGCACAGCGCAGCATAGCTTAATGTTGATGAGTTACCTTAAGGGCCTGTTTCACCACCTACGATTAAGTTCCTATTAACTTACTTGGCAGATAATTTCATACAAATTCTGTTCCATTTTTGAATTTATTCGGTAAGTAGTTATTCGGACATCGTGAAATAGGCCCATACGGCTACACACAAAACAAAACGAGGTTTTTCTTCTGTCATTGTTTAAACCTTTAAACCATCGAGCCAGTTTTTGTAATAACAACCTAGCTGTGATAGAAATACAGTTCTTTAGACAAAACTGACAAATACAGTTCTTTAGACAAAACTGACAACTTAGTCCAGTACTAAGTTGTCAGGTTTGTAAAACTGACATCTTAATGTAACGGAATAAAGTTTAAAATTCAAAAAAGGTTCATCTTCAAACCCAGGTCTAAACCATGGACGGTTTAAACCTGGGTTTGAAGATGAACCTTGTTATGTAATAAGACGGTTAGTTTTTGATCGATCGATTGGCTGGCATTCGAGTGACAAACAGACTAACATTGATACAGCGTATACCAGAAAGACCATCAAACTGGACCTTTCTGATACATCCTGTAGGTGTAGTATAGATAGACTTACAAACAAAAACAAAGATAAACAAAGTTTTATCAAATGTAATTTTTTTCAGTTATGGGATGAATCAAGAAGTCATCTCAGTCACATTATAGCCGATAGGAAATCTGCAACTGGCGCTCCCGGCGGAATCATCCAACCGTATACACCAGAGATGATGGAACGAATGATTGTTTTATTAGAAGGACTTGGAATTGATGAAACCCCAGCTGAGTCGCCTTCGGTAAGTTTTTATTTCACTAGGCCGGCTGTACACGGTTTCTTTACGGTACGTATTATTATTATTATTACGTACGCAGAGTAATCGTGTGATGATAATATGACGCAACAAACCATGCAATGCAACACTGATCTTAAACAAACCATGATCATGGCTCATGGAGCGCGGATCCAAAGAAGGACGGCCAAATTGTACCTGACTGCGAGGCGGTGGTGTACAGATATCCCATATATATGAAAAAATCTAGTATTTTTTAAGGTCTTAAAAAACATAAGAAATAGATATTTAAGTCGCCAGAAAAAAAAGCACAAACACATTTTTTTTTTAATAGCATAATTTGCAAATTATTTAGAATAACATGTTCAGAACGCACCTTTGACGATTAATTTTGCTTAAGAAATGATTTAGTACTCAAAGATTATAATTATTCACGTTATAAGATGTAATTCAATTCTATATACATGTGTATCAAACCAACTAGTGCTGTTTTTATTATGTATTGGATTCTTGTCATAAAAATAATTATGTGGGTTCATAGTAAGTGTCAGCATTTTGTTCAATTGTGTACAACGGAACGTCATAATATGTCATCGATGCGCGCCATGGATTGACAGTGTCAATACTGTCAATTACAACGGGTGTCAATTTGACACTAATATACTGGCTGTAGTGTGTAGTCTGCACCCGGCGATCTCGCATTGTTGTGTTGTTGTTGTTAGTGTGAATATTGTGATACGTACTGTACTGTATTGGATTTCCTTCTGTTGTTTGACCTTGGCATTGTTTTACAGACTGATAACTAGGTACCGCTTGTGACGATTATTCTGTGCTTTTGATTTCCGGACACCGATAACATCAAAAGTATTTTTTGCATTATTGAAATATCTTGGCTATTTAGATATTATTTTCGAAAGGGATGGTGTTTACTACATAAAGCAATCAAATCTCACTATAATTTGCTTCTGTACACTGAAAATAAAACTCAGGTCCAGCTTCTATAGAAATTTGGCCGATGTTCTTTGGATCGTCCGGTGTGGACCCAGCTTTTGAGCATTGTCAAAAGACCGACAGCGCTTGGATCTGCCGCCCCACGGAGCGCGTGCTCCATAGCGCAAGCTTGGATCGCGCGCGGCTCGTCCACACTGACCGCATCGTTACATCTAGTATAAACTAATTTATGCTAGATCGGGTAGGGCCTTGCACCATTTATGATTTCCGTCGGTGTTCCGTAAAGGTACGTGTTGGCTTATCATGCGTAAAAGTTTGTAATACGGTTACTGTACTTTCAGACTATGAACTTGGAGCCTACCACAGCACAGATGGACAAGTTGGTGAAATTTCTAGAGGAGAATCCAGCAGTAGCTATAGGGATAGGGACAGCTCAGGCGAATAAAGCCCACAAAGGTCTTCAGACGACCCAGAAATGGGAAGCTATAGCAAATGAATTAAATTTGATGGGAGGCGCAAATAGATCCGGCGACTCTTGGGCAAAAGTAAGTATGCTGTCCAAACGATCAATGTTGTTCGGCCTTTTTTAAATAAAATTATAATTTATCATAATGCAGCGCCATCTTTTTGAAGATTGCTCAAACTATATCTTCATCCAGTGTCCAGTAATGTGCTATGCTGCGCTGTGCTGTGCTGAGCTAAGCTAACTTTCTCGTGCTATGTATGTATGTTGTACAAACCGCTGAGCTGCGCGAGGTGTGCTGTGCGAGTTAGCACGTATCGCGTGACCCTTGCTGTTTTCTAAACAAAGCATAGCACAACGTTTTTTTTTGTTGGCTAAATAGAAAACAGCACAGCACAGCGCAGCATAGCTTAATGTTGATGAGTTACCTGAAGTGTTTAATCGATCGATAGATAGACCATTACAATAAAGTTCTGGCAAAATGTTTTTTTCAATACACTTCCTCGAAAACTGGTTCGTATCGCACTACGATTAGGTTCACAATACAATGTATTTCACACGCGTGCGATTTTTCATTTTCCAACACATGTGCGGGAATAAAAATTTCCATAGATAACTTATACCTATACTTAGTCCAAATTGGTTCAATGCCTCTATTCACACCGTCTCGCGCCAGAGACGGTCCTCTCTATTCGGAAGTGAATGTTTTTTTTTAATCTCGGCAAAGAGATATGCGTCTTTATGGCGTTAATATTTTTTGAATATAATAATGTTTATAAATAGAATAAAAAAAAAACGTTTATGAACAAATTAACATTTATTTGTGTTCTAAACTCAAAAATATTTGAATTTTCTATTTTTCATATTAGGCTCTTTATCGGCTTTATGCCTTTGCTTCTTCTTCAATCTGGCGAAAGCAAAGTGCGGAATAAAAAAAATAATTAAATCAAAGTTTCCTAATAAAATTATCTTTATCTTTATCTTTTATCTTTATCTAATAATTCATGACAAAAATATTTTTCGTTATTTCATTTTATTTCTTCAGTTTTGGGATGTATCGAGAAGTCATCTCAGTCACATTATAGCCGATAGGAAATCTGCAACTGGCGCTCCCGGCGGAATCATCCAACCGTATACACCAGAGATGATGGAACGAATGATTGTTTTATTAGAAGGACTTGGAATTGATGAAATCCCAGCTGAGTCGCCTTCGGTAAGTTTTTGTTTCATTAGGCCGGTTGTACACGGCACGGTTTGTTTACGGTACGACGCGCTAGCCGCGCCACAGAGTAATCGTGTGATGATCTATATAAATAAAAAGAGAAGCCCTGACTGAATGACTCATTAACGCCCAGCCCAAACCCTTGAACCTAGAAAACTGAAATTTTGCACTGAGGTTCCCTTTATAATGTAGACAAGGAATAAGGAAGTATTTCGCGGTAACACGTTCCCGAGGGATATTTTCCGACATCCACGCGGGCGAAGCCGCGCGGGAAGTGCTAGTTGATAATATGACAAGGCAAACCATGCACTAATCTAAATCGCAATGGAATGCAATACAACCAGGGCGTAGCCAAGAATTCACTTCACGGGGGTGGAGGGTAGGGTTGGCAACTTTTTTTTAGAAGAAATAAATTTCTGATTTCAGAGAAGGTGAAGAAAAAAAGAGTACCTACAGATTTTAAATAATACAACATTTTTTGTTCTTTTTGCGGACCATATATTTAAAAAAGATTAATTAATTAGGTCTAACCTTCTAATGCAGAGTTCAAATTTCGACGAATAGCTTATACATATAGTTATTATCAATTTCAATAACCTTCCCGCCACTTTGCAATCATGACCAAAACAGGGCCGTCCATTTAGGGGCACTTTATGATGATGAGGCCACTATGGAGAATACAGTATGCAAGAGCGAGCGAAGCGAGCTCGAAATTTATTGCACCCTGCTTCGAATGAGCTAAGTTTTCTTTGATCGTTCATACAGAAAGTAACTTTATCGACTTATGCAGAAAAGTTTGAGAATGAAGACGATGTGGGATGCAAGAGCGAGCGAAGCGAGCGCGCAACTTTTAGCACCGCGCTTCGAATAACATAGTTATGTACCTTCTAATTGAATTAAAAGGAAACCGACGTGGACGATCATCAGAAATAAAACGCGTGACAATCGTTGTTTCTGGATTGAAATTCTGGTTTCTCACATTTCTGGGTGTTTGAACCCCCCACGCAATAAGCAAAAAAAAGGAAAATTATACATATTTTGAAGGCATCAAATACTATGTCAAAACGATCATGGTGACGATGAACGTGGAAGTTTTAGAAAAAATCCGGCCATGTATCGTGTCACTCTGTACTTAACTCATACTTGTCATACTAGACTAGACTGCTTATTTCTAAAGCCGGCGCCAGATACAGCTTCAAACATTTGAACACTTCTTTGATTGTTATGTGTGGCACGGGACTTTGAATATGTGTGCAAAGTTTGAAGAAAGATTTGCAATTTGCCATGCGGTATCGGTTTTTTTGCGCACATCAAAGCGTTCAAAGTTGGAATGTGTTCAAATGTTTGCGTAGCCTGCCACACTTGAGGTAAGTTCAGTTGCGCGCGACCGTTGCTGTGGCGAAAGGTTGTGCGCGGTAGGAAGTTTTGTTTATGACTGCGTTTCTTTCTATTACGATACATTTCACAGACCCATTCGCGCCTTCTAGGTAGATTTTGCACATGTAATAAATAATTACAAGCACTTAAATAATAAAGGCACACCGCATCCACAAAATCTTCGTCCATCTTGTTTGTCGTCTACCAGTATACTGTGGAGAAAAAAACTTTTTAACAAAAAAAAAAAAAACCGACTTCCAAAAATCACTACAAAATGAAAAATAACTTTGATTTCGGAAGTCGGTGTCTTTCGTTTTTTATTTACTTTCTTTTTTTTTTTGCCACCGACTTCCGAAATCAAAGTTATTTTTCACTTTGTAGTGATTTTTGGAAGTCGGTTTTTTTTTTTTTGTTAAAAAGTTTTTATTTCTCGCTTTTTAGTGGGTCTGTTTATAATTTGTATAAGTTACAATAGTCTAATGTCAATTGCTCATCACATGTTACAAAATATTGCTTTTCCCGATGCTGGGACGTTAATTGTTGAGGAGTTCTACTAGTAAGAACCAGGAGAACTCCTCAACAACCACTCACCACACGCATTGTGTGACGAGCGGAAATTGCTTGGCAACCATATTAAAGTAATCGAATCGCAACCCGTGAAATATTTATCATTGAGTAGTTCCGGTAGCCGTCTGTGGTCTTCATCTTCAGTTCCACTTCACCAAGTGGTGCTTTCCGAGAGCAAATGCACGAGCTACTATAAAAAATACCCAAATTGCTATAGGTGTGCCTATAATATTTGAAGAGTTCCTTCGATTTCTCCAGGATCCCATCATCAGAACTGGATTTTGACAAAAATGGGACCATTTGGGAAGTATACCCTTTCCAACAAAAAAATAATTTTTCAAATCGGTTGGCAAGCGACGGAGTTATGCGCGAACAAACATAAAAAAAAAAAAAATACAAACATCTGAATTGAGAACCTCCTCCTTTTTTAGAAGTCGGTTAAAAATGTTTGCAAAGTATGTCTGGCAGTCTGCAACAATATGTGTTCAAATGTGTTTTCACAGTCTTCAAAGAAGTGATGAAATGTTTGAAGCTGTATCTAGCGTCGGCTTAAGACTCCGATGTGTAGAGTCATCTAGTTTTAACACTTCCGTAGTAAACCAGTCCCGTTTAAACGATGAGTGTTATCGATCTGCCCACCAATATCGCACGGACATTCTTATCTCGACGATCGAAAATTTCCTTATTTAAATGAAGCTTAAGATATCGAGAATAAGGTTTATTAATCAGTGACCGCTGCTAATTTGTAAGCCTTAGCCCACACTGGCCCCTTTATTTATAAACTTTGCTGAAAGTTAAGAGACTTTTAAACGTTAAAAATGTATGCTTGAACAATCGCTAATCATTACTCAACTGTTTTTAAACAAACCCCCATGTTCAAGTTATTTGCACTTTACAAGGAGAGCTAAGTATGGACATGTATTTACCCTAATTAACACCTCGCTCTGTCTTAGGATGACGAGATCAGGAAGTACGTGAAACAGATTCTGGAGGTCGCCGACTTGAACCAGATAACGATGAAGTCGGTGTGCGAGCAGGTGTACAGCCACTACCCAGACTACGACCTCACGCACAAGAAGGACTTCATCAAGGCCACAGTCAAGTCGGTCAGTACCAGCTAAATTATCTACAACTCTGTATAAAGCCAGCTTCCCACGGTGCACGGTTTCACGGTTGTGGAAGCGACTTTACACCATATTGCCAATATCTTAAAGATCGAAATCGCAGGATTTACACTGAAGTCTCCCATGAACCTTCAATTCTGAACTTTGCTTTGTTAGAAATACGGTGTAAAATCGTTTGTGAATGTTCGTCCGTAAAATCACATTCTGTGGGAAGCCACGTTGACTGTTTTGAGGGTTGTTCCAAGTGTTTACTGTTTTCAGAAATTTTCAAAGTACTACACGTATCTGTTATAAGAGTGTTATAGAAGAATATCTTCATAGATTTTCTTTTATTCCCTGAGGTGTTCTAGATTGTCATGCGGCGCACGGCACTACGTGGCTACTGCATGCCGCCCCGTTCTTTTTAACGGTTACTTCAATCGATTTTATTTTGCTACCCACACTGTAGCAGTATTTTTTGCTTTGTTTACAGGATTTCAGTTTTTGTATACTTACAAAGTTATATTCCACTGCCACTGCATGATTTCTTGAACACTTTTTTATTTGCGAATGCATAACATTAGAAAAAAATTAAATTTATCTTTATTATTTTTCTTTGTTCCAGTGTATTTAAGAATGCCCAGCAATGCAGCTGACAGTTGGACAACAGCTTTATGTATGGTTCGATTTAAAGGAACGGCGGGTTATATAAGCACAGATTTTTTAAAGGTCTAGGTTTTAAAGTACATTTATGTAAGTGTATTCCTAACGCTCGAGCCATGTTCAGTTACGCTGGCTGAGAGTCACGTTAATTCTTTATATAATAATATGTACAAAGTTCAGGAACATTGGCACCATGTGTTGATTGGAGGTACTAGTGTTGAAAAATCCAAAATTATTTTTTTATTGGGATCGATCGGGGACTTGAGTTATAGTAATGTATTGGTACATTAACGCAAATAAATTAGGTACGCTAAAATGAGAGGTAAACATAAAAAACATTGTATTATGTTTCCTAATTTTTAAAATCGTTAACTATTTGTTTCACAAGGTGTTTCGGGGAAGTCAGTTTTATTATTTTAACGCGGACGTAGACGGTAAAAGTTTTCTCGCAGTTTGGCACTATCGCAAGATAAAACTATTCGTTTTAGGGTCGGTTAAGTGTACTTTAAGAAGTGTAAATATTACACAGGATTTTTGGGGATGATGTATGTATGTGAAATGTTTGACATGTTATTATAATAATACATGGAGTTATAGTAGTCGCATTGTTAATATGATTCTCATATATTAATTAAAGAAACTACGTGTACTCCAATAACTCCATGTAAGGGCGTGGTCTCACTGTGTGCTGTACGTGTGCGCACGCGCGTCCCGCGTTGTATATTAATTTGTTCCGATAAGTTAGCGTAACGTTCGGTACATAAATGTGTTCATGTACGCGGCCAGGTGCAGTTGTTTGGCGAGATAATCACGACACACTCCCCGCTGTTGTGTCCCGACACGCGACACTCCCAATCCGGTCAGCAGTGCGATTCTGTAACCATCTCACCGTGAAAACTTAGGTGAAGTGAGCGTGGAGAGAGCTGTCAATAGTGTCAATTCTTGGTCAATTCCTAGCAAAAACAAACTCACTTCACCTAAGTTTTCACGGTGAGATTTTTACAGAATCGACCGGCTGATCCCTTTAGCGCAATAATAATAACGCGTAACAAATATATTAATCATTAACGTTTTTGAATTCATATCAATGTTTCTTGTGTCAATCCGAGCTTAGCTTACATGTAGACAGGCATTTCTCTCGTTACACGGAAATAGTGTAAGTTAATGTTTTTTGTCGAAGGATCAACCGCTTCTTATAAGTTTAGGTGCTGCTATAGCATTTGGTATTGTTTGAATGTAACTTGTGGCCGAGTCGCCAAGTCCCGTGGGTGAAGCTAACGTAGGTGTAAAGTACAATTGGTACGTACTTTAAGAAGTGTTAATATTACACAGGATCTTTGGGGATGATGCATGTGAAATGTTTGACATGTTGTTATTGGAGTTATAGTAGTCGCATTGTTACTATGATTCCCTAAGTTAATTAAATAAACTATTTCTTTATAAATCTGAAAATGGCTGAGATCTGTAGAGAAGTAGTGGAGTACAGTGATAGCGAGTGACTGGTTCCCCCTTTTACAATTGGATAATAGATACATAATAATAAACTAAATAAAAGTTTGACATATTGTATTGTTTTATTTCCTTCCTTAATGGAATGTGATTGCACAAATAGGTAGGTACCGTTCCCAGTCACCGGCGCACAACGCGTTGCGCGTGGCAGTGTGTAAACGATTCTAGACAACTCGACCCCGCGACAATTCAACCCCAGGACAACTCTACCCCGAGTCGGGGTCCACGACCAATCGGTTCCGACATAAGAATGGGAACTACCTATAGATAAGCCGCCATTCGTTTCCCTCACGGCACGCAAACTTATGGAATGGTGTTCCGTACATCCTATCCTATACTATTAAATGAGCAATATTTGTACATACATATAAATATATATCGTCCTCGAAAACAGCTCTAACAATTTCGATGAAACTTGCAATAGGTATAGGGGTTCACTGGGACGGAAAAATTTCGATGTAGCTAGGTCTCATAGCTGGGAAAATTAAAAAAAATATATAGGTATAAAAATTCGTTTTCCCTATTTTCACCCTAGCAGAGCTCAGTCGACCGTACTAGTTGTGACACACATACACATACACACACACACACACACATACACACAGACACATAGCGGTCAAATTTATAACACCCCTCTCTTTTTGCGTCGGGGGTTAAAATTACGAGAACAACAAAGCGAATGTGCGGCCAGTAGTTGTCTCTAGAATTCTGATTGGTCCAATGATGTTTTGACTATAATGCCACGACTAAGGGCCGTCGCGAAGCGGTCGCTAGCTGTGTGCCCTCGCCCACGGGCCCAGATTCAGTCGCGATGCAAACGCGATACTGGCGGGCTTCTGTCGCGATGCAAACGCGATTCAGTAACGGCACAAAAATACCTGCGATCGCTACAGTTGCAAGATGGACTACGTTGAGGCAACATTAGTCACGTTGTCTTTGGTGCTGTTTTTACGTAAGCAGCCGAAGCGTAGGCAACGAAAGCTCGGTTCTCCGCTCACGCGCCACCCTCCCTCTGTTGTCTCCCCGATGTCGTCCGACACGGTCGCGCGTTTGCATCGATACAGTCGCGATACTGTAGCGCGTTAGTAGCGCGTTGGCATCGCTTCTGTAGCGCGTTGCAAATGCGACTAACGCGCGTTAGTAGCGATGCAGTCGCGCATTTCGTAAGCGCGCGACAGCATCGCTACAAAAAGTCGCCGTGGGCGAGGGCCCTAAGGAATAAGGATGGGTGTAGAAAAATACTTAAGGCGAGTAGTGTCGCCAACTAGTGCTGTCACTCCACGTGTCCGTCTGTCCGTCGTCTATCACACAGGTTTTATAGCCGAACGGTTGGAGCTACAGTCTTCTTCACATAATAAGTACGAGGGGAGTTCAATAAATAGTGAGAATGCGATACATTCTCCTTGGAAAGAAAAAAAATAAATACTGGCAGGCATAGCCCAGACATTAGTTAAGATGATAATAAAAAAAGCAATTAATTCTCTTTTGTTTTTTAAAAGTAGAAGTCTATTGTTTGCGTCGTTTCGGAACGTGTTCTTAAAAATGGATAAAATTGAAGTTCGCGCGGTAATGAAATATCTCTGCTTGAAAAATACTACGGAGCAGGTAAATCAAGACTTGAGAGCAACATCAGGGGTTCATGCTCCTCCATATTCTACGGTTGCGCGTTGGTGTGCTGAGTTCAAGCGAGGAAGAACTTCCACTAACGACGACCCACGAACGGGACGCCCCATATATCGGCAGTGACTGAACAAATGATTAAAAAAGTTGAAAATATTGTCTTGGCGGATCGTCGTGTTACTGTTCGTTTTATAGCTGAAGAAGTAAAGATTTCGATAGGAAGTGTCCACAATATTATAAACGACCATTGGGGTATGAAAAAAGTGTCAGCGCGCTGGGTGCCCAGAATGCTTTCTGACGCGCAGAAACAAACTCGACTGAGAATTTCACAAAGCTGTTTGGATTTGTTACAACAAGATCCTGAACGATTTTTGGCTCGATTCATAACTATGGACGAAACATGGCTTCACCATTATGACCCGGAAACGAAACAACAGTTCATGACTTGGAAGCGACCGTCATCTCCAACTCCAAAGAAATTTAAGGCGATTCCATCCGCCGGAAAGATCATGGGCTCTTTTCTGGGACAGCCAAGGGGTGGTAATGATCGAATATCTTAATCATGGAGCCACTATTACGGGGACTATGTACGCAGGACAAGTAACAAAGTTGCGTGCGGAAATACGCAAGAAACGGCGTGGCAAACTCGCTAAAGTTGTTTTGTTTCACCAAGATAACGCCCCTGCGCACAAGTCCAGAGTTGCGATGGCTGCCATTCAAGAAGCTGGCTTCGAATTGATGGAACATCCTCCATATTCACCGGACCTTGCTCCTAGTGATTTCTACCTATTTCCGCGCTTAAAGGAACATCTCAGGGGCCAGAAATTCGAAGATGATGACGGAGTAGTCGTCGCCGTAAATGATTTTTTAAGGGATCAGGAAAAAGATTTTTTTAGAAAGGGAATTTTAGGATTAGAGAAAAGATATACAAAGTGTATAAACCTGAAAGGTGACTACGTCGAAAAATAAAATAACATATAATAAAATATAATTGCGTCTTACTCATTCTCACTATTTATTGAACACCACACCCTTCGTATCTTGTTGACCCAAAGACATACAAATTGTAAAAAAATATTTTAAAATGTTTTGGAGGCACGAAAAAAAAATTTTGCCCTACCCAACGAGTGAGTAAATAAATACTTACTGTAAAAATAATATTAAAAACAAAGGATAAGAAGCCACCAGTCAGCTTTTTAGGGTTCCGTAGTCAACAAGGAACCCTTTTTTTTTGTTGTGGATAAAATTCTGTCGATCTCGCTCACACTGAGCACTTAATTAAAAGCAACTTGACACATTCTCGTGATACAATCAGCTTGCACAGCACACCTCGCGCTTTTTTAGGGTTCCGTACCAAAATGGTAAAAAAGGAACCCTTATGGTGTGACTCAGTCAGTCTGTCTGTCTGTCTGTCTGTCTGTCTGTCTGTCTGGCACAGCTGGATATCTCAAGAACTACTAATGCTATCAACTTGAAATTTAGAATAGTTTTAGATGACGTTTACCCAACTATTTTGCATTGAAAGAAATAAAACTTTAATTTTTTTTTGCAACAGGGACTGAAAGGGGGTCTTAAAAATTTTAAGTGGAGCTACTAGGGCATGTGGGGTATCATCATGAAAGAGCGCTGTTTGCACATTCTCAAACTATTTTTTATTTTTTTTAGGCCGCATAGTTTTCGACTTTTGATGAAAAATGTAAAAAAAAAATACCGTTCCCCCCCTTATCTCCGAACTTTGTAAAGAGAAAAATCTGAAATTATTCTATGTGATAGAAGTTTATGTAAAGATTACAGGAAAAATAAAACGATGTCTCTAAGTAGCACATTTTTTCAGAAATCGGAACGGAACCCTCGGTGCGCGAGTCCGACTCGCTCTTGACCGGTTTTTTTTTTTTTTTTTTGTGGATGGGAAATCACGAAGGGCGTGTCGGACTTTTACTGACTAAAACCCACCCGTGTTCCTTCAGTTGCCTATGCCATGTGCCAGGGCCACGGTATCTCTTTCGAACATCCCGCGACCCCGGCGGCCTCGAAAAATTGTTTTCACAAACCCACAAGGGTTTGTGAAACCAATTTTTCGATTTAGGGATCCGTTTCTGAAAAGCTAATTTTTGTTAAGAGTCAAGTGTCCCCCCCCCCCAGCTAAACGGTTACTTGTGGATAGGTGAAAAAAATCACGGTAGTAGTATACAACGTGTAACGTTAAATGCGCAAAACCTCTTAAGGGGTCATTGTACTCATCATTATGAACAACTTTTACTATGGGACCAAACCTGAAATCGCGAAAAAAAAATCAGCTGTTCAGTACATTTTGACGAATTATGCGAACATAAATGTATTGAACAGCTGATTTTTTTTTCGCGATTTCAGGTTTGGTCCCATAGTAAAAGTTGTTCGTAATGATGAGTATAATGACCCCCTAAGAGGTTTTGCGCATTTAACGTTACACGTTGTATATAACGAAGTTAAAAGGAAAACTCACAACTAAGTAGGCTTTTCAAGTTTACGAGTAATAGACAAATATTCATAAAACAACAAAAAGCCATCTTCTTAGTCCGCAGTATTGTGCAACTACGGAACCCTAATTACTGCGCGTGGCCTGGCACGCACATGACCGGTTTTACAAAAAAAAAATGTTCGAAGAATTATTTAAATTCCCATTGAGCTTTGGTCTGTTAATGTATATTTTACCAACAAATCTTCGATCAATAATGTGCTATTATTGATCGAAGCAACAAATACCAATTATATTGATAAATCAGAATTGGTACGGAACCCTAAATGTGTGAGGTCCGACACGAACTTGGCCGGTTTTTTATTTGGTCCGAGACGATTTTCTATCCCTGTGTCTATTATAGTTTCCTTTTCCGGTTCCTGTTTCTGTCTGTACGTACGTACTTAGCCAATAATGTACTCTGTGTACTTAGCTTAAACACGTACGTCAACGACCTCCGCGAATAATATAGAATTTCAGTGATAAAGAATCGTGTTTTCACTTAAATTCTTCCAAACAACCAACTAGAAACAAGACCAAGAAGTGTTCACAGTGCAGATTCCACTTTTGCGAGCTAAAACTGCATAATAATGCAGTTCGGATTCGGAAATATAACCTAAAATTGTGATTCACCACTATATTTCATAGACTATTATTTTATTATAGACAAGCAAGTGACAGCAGTGTCAAAAATGGTGCCAACATAACCAATACGTCCAAGTGACGTTGACAGTTCGCCCAAGTGACATTGACAGTAACAGTTTGGCCAACTACAAAATTCAATATTACCAACATTCAGTGTTACCACAATAAGGAAGGACGAAAACGTAGTAAAAAGAAACTAAAATGGATAGAAATATGGAACTACTGACACAAACCCTACTCATAACAACTTCAGTAACAAAGAATGTGATGGGAGCACTAGACGAGAAACTTAAAACAATTACTGAAGAAAATAACACCATGAAAACGAAAATTTCCGTACTAGAACGAAAAATTATCGCCATGGAAGAGGAGAAACGAACGAATAACAGTGAACTGGTATATTACAATGAATACATAAATAAGTATATATTTTAATACACACATCAACACGGTCTAGGGATATTTTTAAAAAAGCGAATTACTATCAATGTGTTAATTATTTAGATGACATGCATGGACCTAAAAATTTATAAGTCAATGATGACATGTATATATTTAAAAGATACGTTATTTAATATTCTACCGTTCTACCATTTTTTAATAATGGTTAAAAAATTGGTTTTGGTACTTCGATTAAAATTTCAGGATTTTATGGAAAAAAAAAATGAAACAGACGGAAACCGTATATGAATTAACTTTTAATTTGTGAGTAAAAACTGAAAAAAATAGAAAAATCATTTAATTTGTGTTTATAAACTTGAAGTTAGTAGTCTGAGAAAGCGCCGCGTTTATAACACATCGGCAACGATTCGGCATGCTCAGAACAAGGTTGTCAATGTCTTGCTGCGGAATATTGTCCCATGTCCTTCTGAGGTGCGCAAAAAGTTGATCTTCTGTAGCCAGATTTTCAGGAACTTCCTTCAGAGCTCTTCTTTGCAGCATATCCCACGCATGCTCAATGGGATTTAGATCTGGCGATTGAGCAGGCCCTAACATTGTGTGTATGTAACCAAGCTGCTACCGTTCTCGCCGTGTGTGCCCGGGCATTGTCGTGCATGAGCAGGAAATCTTGCCCCATTTGTGTTCTGTGGGGCAAGATTACGGGCCCCAGCACCTGTTGGACGTATCGTACTGCCGTCATATGCCCCGCACCCAAACGAGATCCGTCCGTCCTCCAAGACGAATTCCTGCCCAAACCATAATTGTTCCTCCTTGGTATGGGTGAACTTCCTGAGGGTTCTGAAGACGGCTCCATCGTCCAGGAACTCGCCAAACACGCGTCCTTCGTGAATCTGGATGGAAGCCGAACCTGGATTCATCCGTGAACAGCACATTGGACCATTGCTCACGGCCCCAGTCCACGTGGTTCCGAACCCATTCTAATCGTCGTCCATGATTGCCTCTCCGTAAAGGTGGGACTCGGAGTGGTCTACGAGAGCGTAGATTGCTTTCATGCAGTCGCCTTCTTACAGTTTGGTCACTCACAAGCACTTGGTGTTCCACTCGCAGCCTTTGGACCAATTGAGTCGCCGTTGCATTTGGTTGAGCTCGCGCAGTAATTTGCCAAAATCGGTCTTGTCTGGGGGTAGTGATGCGACTTGGCCCCCGGTGCCTCTCCGCTACTTCACCTGTGGCACGATAACGTGTCCACAATCTTGAAATTACATTTTGGTGGGTCCCTATGGCCTCAGTAACATTACGCTGAACAGACCCAGCTTCCAGCATTCCCACAGCTCGTAACATCTCCGCCCTCGTCAAATGTTGGCGTTGCATGGCTACAATACCTCAATTTTAACTTTATCTTTCGTTTAAAAATGAAAAAAAAACTGTAACTAAACGTAATTCGTATTGTTTTCTAAATTTAGCACAAATGAAAATTCCCTCTCCTACACATCAAAACATTTTTATGCCACCGAAACAAAAGAATTTTCAAAAATTTGAATTGGGAATTAGTCTGAGATAAATTACAAACAAATCGGTGTATAAAAGATTCCAATGCGGCCAGTACTTTTCGAGTTAGGTATTTAATTGAGTATGAAATATCCCTAGACCGTGTTGATGTGTGTATTATAAATTAAAGTCGCTTTTCGTGTTTTTCTGTGTGACGGCTTTGTTCTTCTATACTACGAAACTAATTTTGATGCGGTTTTCACCATCATTTAGAGAATTTGTTTCGAAATGTTTATGTATACAGCGTGCCGCCGCTATCGCGACATTAACTTGAGACGCGAAGACGGTTCCGCGTTTTCGTTTTATAAAGTTATTTTAATTTCATTAAACATTATTATTTATTGATTTATTTTCAATTTTCTAAAATAGCGATAAATAATTCTAAAGTGGCGTAACCTGCCACTCGAGTTTTTTTCTGCGGGTTTTGCAAAAAATTCATTCATGAACCTACTCATAGCTGGGTCAGAACAATAGACACACGATGAACAAAAAAAAGGGTCAAAGTCAAAGACCTCACCAGCTGTCATAGAACAATAGCTTCATGAATGAATCGTATTTAATTTTGTTCGAAATTATTTTTTTTTTCAATTTATGAATTATTTTATCTTATTATAATTTTTATGATTACCACTAGCCTTACCTGGGTTTTTAATTAATGTCGCGATAGCGGCGGCACGTTGTATGTCACTAGCCTGGGTTTGACCAAAGCCTTCGGGCAAACCCCTAAATAAATTCCAATTTCAGCCTTTGACTAAAGAATTTTGGTCAAACCTAGAAGTTCCTAACTTTTCAGTCAAACGTCGAAAGTAAAATAATCTGTTTGGGGCTTTGCCTAGTCGATCCTAGAAGCGACTGGCAGATTCGGTCAAACGTTGACGTCAGAGGCACCCCGTGGTTTGGTTTTGTTAGGTTTTTTTCTCTTGACATGACAAGTATCGCAACATGTCATGTTGCATGTTTTTAATGCAAACCCATAGTTATAGTCCAGTCATTGGGTAGGTTTGACTTACAAAAGCTCAAGGTGAGTTCTAATTTGGCAGACTGTTAGCCGAAGTTCGCACGGACGTAAAAATATCGCGGCGGGATTTTATCGCGCACTGGATTTTCAACTCTCGGTGTTGAGCCGACCATTGAGTATCTAACCTAACAACAATAGAGTGCATCACAGCGCGTCGAAAAAAACACTTGAATTTTCAACTCTCGGCGCTAAGCAGAGTGTTGAAAATCCAGTGCGCGAAAAAAAAATCGCCGTGATATTTTTACGTCCGTGCGAACGTCGGGTCGGCTTACAATTTGGTGTCCTAATTAATATTCCGAGTTTTTCAAGAATATCTTCCCCACAACGCCACCGAGGCTAAAATTGCTAAAGGCGTGTACGCACGAGCGAACAAAACATGGTGAACACGACCATCGAACACGGATCATCTAAAGAAACTCAGGACCCTGTTGAACATTTATATAGTGTTAGATTTCCGTGTTCACCATATTTTTGTTCGTTCGTGCGTATTAATTAACTATTGTTTGTTTACACACGTTGCGCATAATTATTTTAGTCACATTTATACGATAACACCATTTTTATTTAATTTTTATTACGGAACTATTGTTTACACTGCCAGTGGCACCACCCCATGAAACTAAACAGCACCTAAAGGGGCCCCGACTCATCCTTATTATGTAGTCTCCGAAAGTCCTCTACCGAAAGTTTTCGTTACTTTCTGTCACACTTTCGTGTATAATATTAATGATTTAATTTAGTTACAAAAGTCAATAAGATGTTATGTTCAATACCAGTATTTTACATGGAGCGACCCTCCACAACCCTGGTTAATACGATACGAGACCTTTTGGTAAGACTGGTTAACTTTCGGGCTGCTGACGACCCTTAGAGACTGTCAAGATCCACGAATGACAGCCCGAGGCACGGAGGAATCTTAGCATGTAAACATGGTCACCCACCACGGACCAAAAACGGCAAGTACAGCTCGCGTAGTAGTAACAAAAGTCAACTCAAAACATATTTTTTCAATTTTTTTTTTTCACGTAGGGTACTGAAGAGGAAGATGAGATAGAGGAAGATGAGGAGGAAGAAGGAGACCAGAAGGAAGCAAAGAGAGCAACTAAAGAAAAGTAGGTTACATTTTATAACATTTATTTTTTCATTTTATCTTCTAGTACTTATTGTAAAAAACAAAACAAAGATTTTTTTTCGACCGAACACCGAAGATGAAAAAAAAAAATATTGGTCTTTGTTTTGTATAAAGTAAATAAGTAAAGATACCTATAATAAAAGATGATTACAAGTCAAAGTACTCACTCTGTATTACTCTTTTTTTTAACCGACTTCTCAATTCGGATGTTTGTATTTTTTTTTATGTTTGTTAGCGCATAAGGCCGCGTTTCCACTGACGCGGAGCTGGGCGGAGCGGAGCGGAGACGTGCAGGAATCGTCCAATTACAGACGAGACAAGAGACGCGATGAGGATTTCAACCATAAGGCCGCGTTTCCACTGACGCGGAGCTGGGCGGAGCGGAGCGGAGACGTGCAGGAATCGACCAATCATAATGGTTGAAATCCTCATCGCGTCTCTTGTCTCGTCTGTAATTGGACGATTCCTGCACGTCTCCGCTCCGCTCCGCCCAGCTCCGCGTCAGTGGAAACGCACCCTTATGATTGGTCGATTCCTGCACGTCTCCGCTCCGCTCCGCCCAGCTCCGCGGCAGTGGAAACGCACCCTAACTCCGTCGCTTGCCAACCGATTTGAAAAATATTTTTTTTGTTGGAAAGGGTATACTTCCCAAATGGTCCCATTTTTGTCAAAATCCAGTTCTGATGATGGGATCCTGGAGAAATCGAAGGAACTCTTCAAATATTATAGGCACACCTATAGCGATTTGGGTATTTTTTATAGTAGCTCGTGCATTTGCTCTCGGAAAGCACCACTTGGTGAAGTGGAACTGATGATGAAGACCACAGATGGCTACCGGAACTACTCAATGATAAATATTTGACGGGTTTCGATTCGAGTACTTTAATATGGTTGCTAAGCAATTTCCGCTCGTCACACAATGCGTGTGGTGAGTGGTTGTTGAGGAGTTCTCCTGGTTCTTACCAGCAGAACTCCTCAACAATTAACGTCCCAGCATCGGGAAAAGCAATATTTTGAAACATGTGATGAGCAATTGACATTAGACTATTGTAACTTATACAAATTATAAACAGACCCACTAAAAAGCGAGAAATAGAAACTTTTTAACAAAAAAAAACCGACTTCCAAAAATCACTACAAAGTGAAAAATAACTTTGATTTCGGAAGTCGGTGGCAAAAAAAAGAAAGTAAATAAAAAACGAAAGACACCGACTTCCGAAATCAAAGTTATTTTTTCACTTTGTAGTGATTTTTGGAAGTCGGGTTTTTAACCATAAAAAACCGTTTGAACCTTAATTACAAGAACTTTCCGCAGTCATATCGGCACTTTCCTTTTCGGCCGAAAAAAAAAATCGTCAAAAAAAATTACCACGTATTTCGTATTCACACAAGTATACGTACAACATACAAAACACACACACACACACACACACACCACACAAGAGCATGCATGCCCTAAATTACCTCATTTTAATTTTATTGCATAAATTGTATAAATAAATAAATATATTGACACATACACACACACATCCTTGGACATTTCACACAACGCTCTAGTACAAGCTAAGCAACCTAATAATATGCTAATACCTAATAAATGCTTGTGTTATGGTAACGAGATGTATGTATGTTCTAAAAACGGGTGCAGACACTGACTCCTGTAACGCAGGTACCATCTAGCTCAAGAGTCAGGTCAGGGCTTATACCTTTTTTATGTAAATAAAACATTTTTATTTAGTAATAATAGTTGTAATAATTTTTTGTATCTCGGCAGGTTTAATACAGATGGGACACTCCGCAAAATCATTTAAATAAAAAGCGACTCTAGCTACGATACAATAAAGTGCAATTCAGGTCGCACAACGCTTATTACGTACAATTATATTCACCTACAAGGTGCCTCTCGTTCTATCGCGTAACTCTTATACCTTCTGACTCGTTAGGGTTGTGTTTTTTTACGACGCGGCGCGTGAGTGAGTATCGAACTAACGTGCGGCCCACACTGAATTAGGGCGAGCGCGCATTGCGGTGCGTTTTTCTACCGCATAATCTGTGAAGTATGGAATGTCTTTGAAGTGCGCGCACTGCGGTCATGCGTTTTGTTACTGTAGGCCCCGCCCAGTGCGGCAGAACTACCGGAAACGCACCGCAGTGCGCGCTCGCTCTTAGCCCCGTGGACGGGGCCCACCGCGTACTTGTAGCTTCATACCTAAACTGCGGAGTGTCCCCTGATCTGCCGCCGCCGCCGGTTGTTAGTATTCTCAGGGTAGTACTTGGTTTTGGCTGTAACACGGGCCAAAGCCAAGTGCTACCCCTGAGAATACTAACCTAAGTGATAATAGCATTTATCTTTTATTTTTATTACTTACAAGCTTTTATACAGGGTGACTGGTAATTAGTGACCGATACTTAAACACATGATTTTACTCATGATAACAAACAACTTTTATTATGGGACCAAACTTGAAATCGCGAAAAAAAAATCAGCTGTTCCCTACATATTCCTAACTTGCAGTTGCAATGTTCGTAGTAAGATGTCCGTCTCAATATTTGAAAGTTTTTGACCGACTTCCCGGTGTTCAATTGAGCTGATATTTGGCACACGTATATGTAAAGTCGGTGACAATGCAATATTTTGGTAACATCGAGCTGATCTGATGATGGAGCTAGAAGGTGGCCACAGGAACTCTGTACCTAATAAAACAACGCAACCTCATCGAGTTTGGGCTCGTTTGATTTGTCATGTAAATGGTGTAAATGGTGTCAATAATGTAAATAGTGTAAATAATGTAAAGGGTCTTTCAACAAGGACGGGTCGATGTTGAAATTAAATAAAACAAGCTGTACGTAAGATATTAAAGAAATTATTTTTGAGCCATTATTTATGAAATATGACATCGTTTAAATGTCCACCGCAACTTCGAACTTTGGCACGGATCCGAGAGGTCCAACTTTCAATTACTCTACTGCATAGATCCGGCTGAATCTGAGCGATGGCCTGCGTAATGTTGACTTTCAGGGCATCGGTTGATTGCGGATTATTGGCTTAGACCTGCGACTTGAGAAAACCCCACAAGAAAATGTATAGCGGGGTCAAATCGCACGATCTTTGTGACCAATTCACGTCACCAATAAATTGTTATTCATTGATCTTTAGCGCTCGCCTTTGACAGTAATGGCCTCGCCGTCATCGTTTTTGAAAAAGTGCGGACTAATGACGCCGCCTGTCATATTTCATAAATAATGGCATAAATGAGCCTTTCAAATAAAAAAATAATTTCTTTAATATCTCACATACAGCTTGTTTTATTTAAATTCAACATCGACCCGTCCTTGTTGAAAGACCCTTTAGAAGCCGGTCAAGAGCGAGTCGGACTCGCGCAACGAGGTTTCCGTTCCGATTTCTGAAAAAGTGTTCTATTTAGAGACATCGTTTTATTTTTCCTGTAATCTTTACATATACCTACTTCTATCACATAGAATCATTTCAGATTTTTCTCTTTGCAAACTTCGGGGATATATACGCATTCATAGCCTGACATTTTACAAGAACTGTGGTATCATCTCCAAAGAGAATACATTTTTGCATACCTAGTAGTAATTCATTAGACAACTAAATATATTTGAAGACGAGAATGACATTCTGAAGAAGCTGCAATAATTAGCACCCACATTGAATACGTACATACATAAAAAGGAGAGAGAAAAGCCGCTCCACAAGCGAACGGCCCTCCCCGAGAGCGTAGGCTCTGACTCGTAGAGTCACGCTTAGATAATAAGTAAATGCAGGTCTAGACTTGCTGGGATTATAAATCCACAAACTTTTTTTTTTATTCACTGTAATTTTAATACACTAAAAATAAAGTAAGGATAGATGATAGAAATAGGTTGCAAAAGATCCCCCACAGGACGTTGTTAAATTTATTTCATTAAGTGACATGTCAAATTATGTTCTTAACCAAGTAATAAACAACATTCTATTCTATTCCTCCTATTAGAGTGATTGTAAAAAACATGATTACGATAATCGCCTGCAGAGTCGAGAAACTAGTGTAAACGAGCCTTTGCTCATGAATATTGTAATGTGTAAATCATTACAGAGTAAAGAAGCCGGCGAAGAAAGCTAAGGACGATGACGAGTACGAGGAGGAGGGGGAGGAGGAAGAGGGGGAAGAAGAAGAGGGGGAGGAAGAAGAGGAAGAGGAAGAAGAGGAAGAGGAGGAGGTACGATTATTATACCATTGTTTCATATTTATTTTATTTATTTCGGACAAAACAGTTATATGTTACAGCATTTATAAATAACTAGCTGACCCGACAGACGTTGTCCTGTCCAAATTTAGATAATTTATACAAAATTACCATAGAAAATTCACTTACAGTTTTCACGAATTTTCCAATTTTCCCGGCAAATTTCTCCAATTTTTCTCATCATAAAAACTTTCTCCTGACAATAATAAACAACAAAAAAAGAATTAACGAAATTGTTCCATCCGTTCCGTACCTCAAAAGGAAAAAACGGAACAACAACTTGTTTGTCTGTCAAGACCGTTTTTCTCAGGAACGCGTGAAGATATCAAGCTGACATTAATATCAAATACGTAAGTCTATGGTCCCTTGGAGTTCTAAAAAGATCAAACTTCTAAGTCAACGCAATAAAAAAATACGGCATTTATGCGACATTTTTTGATACTCGCAACGCAAGTAAATCAAAACCTATAATAGGGTAAATCCCGTCGTCCTAGAATCATGTTTGGCAAGGAGTAAGGTCTTACAACACAAGTAAAGGAAAAAGTCCGAAAATTGAGAATAATTCATAATTTTCGGACTTGTGTTTTTTTTTAGTTGTCTGTCTGTCAAGACCCTTTTTCTCAAGAGCGCCTAGAGTTATCAAGTTGAAATTAATATCAAATACTTAGGTCTATAATCTATTGAAGTCTTAAAAAACTCAAGCTTCTAAGTCGACGCAATAAAAAAATACGGTCATTTTGCGACACATTTTGATACTCGCAACTGTCACAAGTAAATCAAAACCTATAGGGTACTTCCCGCTGACCTAGAATAATGAAATTTGGCAAGAAGCAAGGTCTCCCAGCACAAGTAAAGGAAAAAGTCCGAAAATTGTGAATCTAAAATTGTTATCCAATGTTAAGTTTGTTTTTGGGATAAATTCTTTTCAACTACGAAACCCTTTATTGTGCGTGGTCCGACACGCACTTGTCCGGTTTTTTATACATATACTTACTAGCTGACCCGACAGACGTTGTCCTATCCAAATTTCAACAATTCATACAAAATTACCATAAAAATGCACTTTCAGTTTTCCTGATTTTTCCAATTTTCCCGGCCACTTTTCCAATTTTTCTCACCGTTTAAACCTTCCCTGGACTATGACAAACACTTCAAAACCAAAATCAGCTAAATCGGCCCAGCTGTTCTCGAGTTTTAGCCAGACAAACGAACAGCAATTGATTTTTATATACAACAGATACCTAGCCTGTTATTATTATCGACTAAGGAGCATACATAGCATAATATTATTTGTAATTTTTATGTCCACCAAATTCATAAAATTATTATTTTCAAGTTTTATTTTTATAAATAAAATAAATAAATATCCTTGGAAATTTCACACAACGGCATCTAGTTCCAAGCTAAGCAACCTAATGCTTGTGTTATGGTAACGAGATGGCTGATAAACTACTTATATACATTTTTTTTGTAAATACATACATATTATAGATAGAAAAACACCCAGACTCGGAACAAATACTTGTAGGTCGTACAAATATTTGTTCCGTGCGGGAATCGAACCCGCGACATGCTGCGCAGCAGTCAATCGCTCAACCACTGCGCCAACCGTGTCGTCAATATTTATATTTTTGAACTCAAATAAGTATCTAAAATTATATCACTTACGAGATTCATCACTGAATATTTTTGTTTGTAATCACGTACTCTGTCGATTGACGCATTTCAAAATTGGCCGCCAAAATTGTTTTCTTTTTTTTTTTCAAAATCTTAGATAATATACATCTAGATCGAGCCACCGCGTGGCCGGTCATGAGACAGCAATATTAACAGTGAAAGTACTTTGTTTGGCAACATTTTTAAATATTGCCATGCAAAGTACTTTGTTTGGGAACATTTTTAAAGCAAAAATCGGCACGCCGCGCGCCGTAAGGGACAGAAGATACGATGCTTTGTCTCAATTTTCCTAATTATTTCGTATATATGTGTCTCACTTCCACACTTCACACTGTTATAGCGGGCGATCTCAACGCCAAGCATACCGCCTGGAATAGCTCCTTGACCACTATCAGAGGTAGACATTTGTTCGACCTCTGTTCCATTTTAAACTTTGACGTCATTGCTCCAATGACTCCCACACACTTTCCCCACGACCATAACCATACCCCTGACGTGCTTGATGTAGCGCTTCTAAAGAATATCAACCTTCGGTTGGACTCTATAGAAGCGATACATGAACTGGACTCTGACCATCGACCGGTTGTCGTAAGTCTAGTCCCCCGTTTAGGTCTCCGTGACCCCTCAGAGCCCCCTCGCACCCAAAGTGACGGATTGGACGAAAGTAAGCGATTGCCTGAAATCCTCCTCTTCCCCTCACTTAGACGCTATACCCGACCAATTTGACTCTATCGCTGACACGACGGCCGCGATCGACTCACTCACAGAACACGTACAATCTGTCCTGAACGATTGTTCAAGGGAAATTCCTGCGGCGGAAGACCGCCGCTGGAAGTTGCCGGACGATGTACGTGAGCTGCTGACTGAGAAGAACGCGGCGGTCCGTGCCTACAGCAACTTTCCCTGTCGCGCGAACAAAGTCCACATGCGTTACTTACAGAAGTCTGTAAGGACATGTATGGAGGAACTGCGTAACGCCGGCTGGGATAAGATGCTGAGCGAACTAGAGCCAAACCACCTTGCCTTCTGGGAACTCCAGAGGAGACTTAGATCCCCGGGGATAGCATCTATGCCACCCTTAGTTCGCCCGGACAAAACCATTGCCTTCGATGATGTCGACAAGGCGGAATGCCTTGCCGACAGCCTCGAGGCGCAATGCACACCCAGCTCTCTACCGGTTGACCAAGCTCACCTCTCTGAGGTCGACGCAGAAGTCGAACGTAGAGCCTCCCTTCCTCCCGTCGAAGACCCTGATTGTCCCCTGCCGCCCGTCACTCCGGACGAGGTGCACGAGATAATCAAGGGTCTGAGACCCCGCAAAGCCCCTGGCTCAGACGGAATCACCAATAGGGTGGTCCAACTGTTCCCTGCCCACTTAATTATGCTAATGGCCACCATCTTCAATGGTGCCCTGAGCAATAAAATATTTCCGCAAGCCTGGAAACAGGCCACCGTTATCGGTATAAATAAGCCCGGTAAGCCCAAGAGCGAGCCCGCTGGCTACCGCCCCATTAGCCTGCTCAGTGTCCTCGGCAAAATCTATGAGAGACTTATTTATAAGCGCCTCAGAGACTATGCCGAGACAAAGGGCCTCATACCTAACGAACAGTTCGGGTTCCGTACCCAACATTCCTGTGTAAATCAGGTTCACCGCATCATCGAACACATAGGCGCTGGCTTTCAGCGCGGTTCGATGACGGGAGCGGTATTTTTCGATATAGCGAAAGCTTTTGACAAAGTCTGGCACAACGGCTTAATTTATAAGCTTTACAAACTCGGAGTGCCAGACCGTCTCGTGCTCATTTTACGTGACTTTTTGTCAAACCGCACCTTTCGATACCGTATCGAAGGAGCGCTATCTTCACCCCACCCAATTCGCGCAGGCGTACCACAGGGCTCTGTAATTTCACCCCTTATCTTTATTCTATTTACCAGCGATATCCCGAAAAGTAGAAAGGCTCAGTTGGCTCTGTTCGCAGACGATACGGCCATTTACTACACGGGAAAAAGCCCAGACGCGATATCTCGTACTCTCCAAACCGCAGTCGATAACCTCGCCTGGTGGTTTCGTAGGTGGAGAATCGAAGTAAACCCGGATAAAAGCCAAGCGGTTCTCTTTCTAAAACCGTACCACACACGTCCTTTACCCCGACCAATCATGATGTTTGACAAGCCGATCCCTTGGGAGAAGCGAGCCAAATATCTCGGTGTCACGCTCGATGAGCACCTAAACTTCTCCGAGCACATAAAGCTCGCTCGTTCACGGGCCGCTTTTGCCCTCGGTAGACTACATTCCGTCCTGAATGCACGTAGCAAATTGTCACTCAAGTGCAAGTTGCGCATTTATACAGCCGTCATTCGGCCCATCATGACCTATGCGGGCTCGGTATTTGCTCACGCCAAGCCCCATCACATACATAGAATGCAGACACTGCAAAACCGTTTTCTCCGAAAGATAACGGGTGCCCCCTGGTTCGTTCGGAACGAAAACCTCCATCTTGACCTCAAAATCCCAACGATCCGACAATTTCTGAAACGCAATTCCGTGCGTTTCTTTGAAACCGCCGCGAAACATCGCAACCCTTTGGTTGTCGAATCCGCCAACTATGTTCCCTCCCGGATTAGTAGGACCCGCCGTCCTAAACATGTTCTCTCCGAACCTGATGACCCTATAACTCTCCTACAGGAGAGTAATAAGGCCACCAGTACGCTCCGCAAACGCAAGCTAAGACCTACGTTCCGACCCCGCCGTCGAGGTCGAAAACGTAATTGCCCACCTCCCTCTTGCCCTCTACTCGGCGAGGCTGCGCCAGCCGGTAGCGCAGCCGAGCCTGTAGCCTCTAACCCGCCACTAAACTCCCCTTGCCCACCGATCATTCTCGTACCTCGTACCTTGGATGTTATCGCGTCACGACCCAGCCTGAACCCTCTGGCTGTCCTCCCTACCCTTACCGCAGCGACGTGCAGAGTCGCTCAAACCCCTAGTTTTAAGTCTTAGTTTTAAGCCTGGCCGGAGGCTTTAAGCTCTCGCTTAAAGCAGCCACAGGAAAGTCCGGTTAAACAGTCTCGACCCCCCGTGGTCAACTGCGAGAAGCCATTCCAAAAAAAAAAAAAAAAAAAACACTTCACACTGTAATCATGGCAACGTCTAGATGTATATTGTCATTGTAGCGAATGGTTACAGGTAGGTATGCGTAAAGTTACATGCTCTGTGTTCCAGTAAGCAGTGGCGTAACTACAGGGTGGCAAGTCGGCAAAATGCCACGGGCCCCCAGCCAGAAGGGGCCGTCAGAGGAGAATCCCAACTCCCAACATTTATTATTATACATTTAGTAAAATCCGATGAATTTGCCACGGGTCTCGAGCGGTATAGTTACGCCACTGCCAGTAAGGTATTGCCAATAAGGTCGGATGCTTTTTGGTATATTGAATAAGTTTGACGTCATTGTGTGAATTACTGAGTGGTTTTGGGTCACGATGTGGTTACCCCCCTTGGAAGCACCGGTGCTTGCAAGGGGGTTAACCACATCGTGACGCTGACTGTACATGTTTTGGGTAGGTTTGTTTTGACATTATTGGGCCCAATTATGAACTTAAATTCACAAAATTTGGCTTCATGATGAACGTTGAATTTGTGACGTGATGTGGACATTTTGTTTCTAGCCAACAGAGATATCCGTGGTGGTGCCGGCCGGCGAGGGCGTCCCGCTGCGCTACTTGATCAACACGGACGCATGGCTGTTGTGGGGCTACAACGACAAGCTGCTCCATCAGTACTTGTATGGGGTGAGTTAGCACGCGACACACCTGCTTTTAATCCTATTACAACAACACGCCGATAATCCCCGGGGTGTTAGGCGGACCTGTACCTACCTATAGTACTGTTACGAGCTGGGGTTCGGGATAAATACATTTATGCCAGTTTATACCAAAGACACGCTATATTTACATAATCAGAAACTTTAAGCAGAATCACTTGTAGCTCACTATTAGTTCACAGTTGTGCAGTGGTGTTCACTGTTTCGCATTCCTAGCTGAACTGCCGTACACCGCTGGCAACCCTCTATTTATATGACGAGTGTAAGTTCTAAAAAGTTCGAGGACATAATTCGAGAACATTCTAGTACTTACGCGAATGATCTAGAATATTGCAAAACGACACTTAACCATCTAGAAAGTTGTGGAAGGGTGTAGAATGTTCTAGAAACATCTGTCACGAATCGACGTATCGTGCAGTTCTGCTACACGATAACAGATGGCGTTAGCGTCCACGTAACAGTACTCTCACATTTCGCCAGTTATGTTTATGTCCCATGTGTAATAGGGGCTAGCTTATTGCCATCAACGGCATCAACCGGGCACAAATCCAAACTCCGGGCTGCTACCGATAAATCCCTGATGGAAAACCACATAAACACTGCCCGACCTGGGGATCGAACCCAGGAACTCGTGCTCAGCAGTAGCGCTTGCGACCGCTGGACCAACGAGGTGTTTTATTTACATTAAAAAAAAAATAAAGTTGAAGGGCATCCATCATTTCGAACCAAAAAGAATAACGTGCACGCAGAATGAAAAAATATATTAATCTTACGGGTAATAACGTCAAAAAATTAAAAAAAAAAATTGTTTTCCTATTTGCCAACAGTCGGTAGGAGGTCTAAGCACATAAATATTAGATATCATTATGTGAGGGAATTGGCCGAGGCAAATGAAATTTGTATCAAATATTGTAAAGACTGATGAGATGCCCGCCGATATCTTCACAAAAGGACTTCCTAGAGTTAAGCAGGACTACTTTAAAAAATGTATAGGCATACAGTGGGGGTGTTAAAGAAGTTGTATGCTGGATACATTCTAGACTATTGTAACTTTGGTTGCTAGGTAACTTTGATATAAAACATGTGTGTCACTCTGTAAAAGGTGAAAATAAAAGTCAACCATATATTAGCGAGTTTTACTAAACTAGCTCTGTTTACAATATATTAATTCTAACAGGCTAAGCATAGAACATTTAAAATATGCGGGCGTGCATTTGCCGAGGGTCCTGTCCTTGTTCTATACGATGTGTCTCAGCCATTCATATTTACCGGCAGACTTAATCAAGACCATTGTAGTCACCATCAGCCAGATCTCGGAGAGTTTCTTAAAAATGAAGGTTTTGTGATTACATACATTTAGTAAAGAATTTGTAAAGATATTTACTAAATTACAGACCACAAAGAAAAAAAAATATAATGACTAAACTCTGAAACTGGTTATTTGACGTTTATTCTTTGGTTTTGGGTTTTGTATCAAACAAGAACAGATAAAACAAAAATGATAAGTACAATCATAGAATCGAGGAGCTCGTGGGCAAGTAGTAACAGCTGCATGGGTCGATCCATCAGGTTAACCTACGCTTGCCGGGGTTGGTCCATGGATGGGTGACCATCTTTACATACCGAACTCTTCCGTGCCTTGGAAAGCACGTTAAGCCATTGGTACCGGCTGTCATCATTCGTGGATCTTTGACAGTCGTTACGGGTCGTCAGAAGCCCGAAAGTCTGACAAGCAGTCTTACCAAGGGGTATCGTATTACCCAGTCAATGGGTTGTGGAGGTCCCATCCACGGACCAACTCCGGCAAGCGTAGCTTAACCTGATGGATCGACCCGTGCAGCTGTTATTACTCAGCCACGAGCTCCTCGATTCTATGATTGTACTTATAATTTTTTATTTTATCTGTTCTTGTTTGATACAAAACCAAAGAATAAACGATCTTGCATGTAAGTTTCTTTTAGTTACCTACGTATTTGTAAGTACTGTAGTATTATAAATAAGTACCTACTTAGGGGCTTAGGGATGAATGTTACTTTCACTTTCATTCATCCATTAGTAACGTATCTGAAGGCCAGGCACGCTTTCATTAAACGCACCAATCGTATTGCGACGGAGGCTCCACGCCACTGTTATAGTAAGGCGGGGAAAACTCCACCAGGACCAGCAGCCTGGAAAATGATGGAAACTACGAATGGCCCATTAGAGTTTTTCCATGTCCGTAAGGATTGAGTCGCCAAATTTCGTATCTTAATGAAATTTAATACTTATTTAGTAGTAAGTTTAAAAATTTTGTAGGTTCGATCCTCGATTTTGTAGGTATAATACTTCAAAAGATATATGAACTTATAGGTGGCAACTCAATCTAAATGTTTGGATTGAGTCGCCTCGTCAGAACTAAGAACATCATGGATGAATGTTTATCATAATTTGGTATGATTTAGTAGTATTTGAGAGTATTTAGTAGACAAAATCTGAGCTCGGTAGTGTTAAAATTAAAAAAGTTACAATACATTATGTGTGGCTCCTCAGACCATACACATACGACTGGTCATTTTACAAAGAAGCAGTAGTTCAATTAATGCGCAATTTCAACATCATTTAGTAGTAAGTATATTAGATTTGTAGGATAAGAGTCGGCAATCACAAAAGAAAGAAATGGGAGATATAGCATATTTAATGTGGCTCCTCAATTCAGATGCTTCGGTAAATAGATTTGCCTCTAATCTACATAATCATGTGACGAAATTTGGAACAAAAAACGCCAATATTTTGTATAAATTTCTACAAAATGTACGTATAAAAAAATACAAAAAAAAGTACATATTTACGAAGTTATTAGCTATTCTTTAATTTCTTATGAAATTTTTTTGTAGGGTGACCATGAATACGTGATTTAAAAAGAAAATGTACGTTTCGTGGCTTATAGAAACAAAATCTATTTTGTCGCATGTTTTCAAAGTCAGCCTGTATAGTCGGATTTGCACAATTATTTTTTTGTTTCAAAGGTTATGCTCTCGAGTTGGTCCCATTGTCACCAAGTCAGAATCTGATGAAGAGATCCCATGGAAATCGAGGGAATCCCTTAAATTTTCGTTTATTGGCAACGAAACTACCAGCCGCACTACCAGTAGTGTCGTTTCCAATTAACGACACTACCAAGCCTATTTTTTTTGGATTATATTGTACAGTCAACATAGCAAACTTCATTATCATCATAGTTTCATCATGGAACTTGTGAAATTTTTTAAGGGTGTAAAACACTAGAGGTAAAAAAAAACACATAAAACGATAATGAGGTCAAAATGGAAATCCAAGATGGCGGCTGCAAAAATTTTCGCAGCCGCCATTTCAAGCCGACGCCGCGCGGCGCAGCGGGACGTGTCTACATTCGCCACGTGCTCCCGCCCCGCCCTGCGTCTTTTTAATTTTATTTTTGTATTCTTCTTCCTCTTCCTCTTCTGCAAGAAGTCCGATTATAACAAGATCCCAGTCTATCATTATAATTTCACTCGAGCACTCGACCAAACTGCATTAATCCTACACGAAGTCTGGACGGAAATAGTAGAGACTGTAGTAGACTAGTCGCGCGGCTTCGTGAGGCGCAGCACCGCTCTTGCACAATGCGCGTACCGGCGAAGCACCGCTGCGTCGCGATGCATCGCTATACGCTGCGAGGCATCACGAGGCGCAGCGCTGCATGGTGCAACGTATTCTAAATTCTCACAATGAAATGTGTATATTTTCGTGTAGAAAATAAAGTTATATTTTGAGTCGCTCTTTTAAAATGTGCGCGCAGCGTCGCGTCGCGTCGCTTCTCGGTGTGAGCTGACCCTAACTCGCGCATTTACTCTCGGAGACCACAGATGGGCATCGGGACTACTCAATTATTGTATTTCGTGGGTTGCGATTCGATTAGTGGACCTACCACTTCTTATTATGTGCTGTTTTTTAAAACATATAGTATAGGGATAGTTCCTTTTTAGGGTTCCGTACCAAAATGGTAAAAAAGGAACCCTTATGGTGTGACTCAGTCTGTCTGTCTGTCTGTCTGTCACAGCTGGATATCTCAAGAACTACTAATGCTATCAACTTGAAATTTAAAACAGTTTTAGATGATGTTTACCCAACTATTTTGCAAATAAGAAAGAACTAGAAATATTTATACTTTTTTTGCAACATTGACTGAAAGGGGGTCTTAAAAATTCAAAGTGGGTTTACTATGGCATATGGGGTATCATATGAAAGAACGCTATTTGCACATTCTCAAAATTTTTTTTTCTTTTTTATAGGCCGCACAGTTTTCGACTTTTGATGAAAAATGTAAAAAAAAATACCGTTCCCCCCTTATCTCCGAAGTTTGCGAAGCGAAAAATCTGCAAATATTCTATATGATAGAAGTGTATGTAAAGATGACAGGAAAAATAAAACGATGTCTCTAAATAGCACACTTTTTCAGAAATCGGAACGGAACCCTCGGTTCGCGAGTCCGACTCGCTCTTGACCGGTTTTGTAACATTGTTATTATACCTAATTTGCATAATTATCTTTGTTGGCACATCTTAATTTCAATTGTGATTTGTTTTAAAACACAAAAGCGCTTCGATACAAAATCGTAGATAAAAACGCTTATCATAACATCAGAGGTATCAATGGGCAGTTTGAATAGTTTTTTACAATTAGTATTAATGTGTTTATTTATTAGGTAAGTTAGTATTTAAGTGGCAATTATTTAGAACGTTTAGGATGAACACTTTATTATTTTTCTCCTTTACGAAGTGAATAATACAATTCTGTTAGAAATAAGTAGGGATTTTATTAAAAAAATAAATTTCAAAAACTAGTCATCCTGGTTTCATTTCACATCATCATCATCATCATTTCAGCCGAAAGACGTCCACTGCTCCCCCCAAAAGGGACCTCATTCTTAACTCGATCTCGCAGAAATACACCGAGAATAACCCTCTTCTTTGGCTTTTAGGTGACCTTGAGCTTTCTTATGAGGCCCATTGTAAAACGCTACGTCTTAGTGCCGTAAATCATAACTGGCAACACACACTGGTCAAAGACTTTTGTTTCGAGACACTGCGATATTTTGGACGAGAAGATCTTCCGTAGCTTCCCTAACTTAACGAAGTTGGACTTACCTAGTTTGACCGTTTGTCCCAGGTACACACACAACATGGTCACCCTCAATAGCGAATTCTTAATGAATATCGAAAAGTATTTTTTTTTCAGATACCGAATATATACAATGTTGATTTGTACATAAGTATTTAGTAGACATTTATACTAAATGTTAGTGTCTCTGGTTATTGATTCCGTTGTGATCTCAGGTAGATACAATCAATTATTTATTTGCAGAACGTCAGGACTGAGGAGCCAAATAAAATGCGTTTATTTACTAAATTCACTCAGTTTTACTACTTTCTCTATATGCTACAAATTCGAACACACTTACTACTGAATGTTCTTTGGAGTGGAATATAAATTGACCAATTACTTTCATGGAAATTCACGTTTTTATGATTGATTGATTGATGGATTGAGGAGCCACATTAAAAGTATTGTATATTCTTCAATATCAACAATACAGGACTCAGATTTTTAGTAGGTACTATACACAATTACTACTAAATCATACCAAATAATGATAAACATTCATCCATGATGTACCTAGTTCTGACGAGGCGACTCAATCCAAATATTTAGATTGAGGTGCCACCTTTATGTTCATATATCTTTTGAAGTATTATACCTACAAAATCGAGGATCGAACCTACAAAATTTTTAAACTTACTACTAAATAAGTATACAATTTCATTAAGATACGAAATGTGGCGACTCAATCCTTACGGACATGTTTTTCCAACGTGATAACCCTGCGTGCGTAAAGAATTACATCTAGCCAGTCGATTACCCTGTTAGCTTGCTGACAAGATTCAATGCTACTACAGAATTTGCACCATCCCGTGGTACTCCACTGATGCATTATTTGTAGCTGGATTTGGCTGCGTAACAGCGTAAGGGTGCGTTTCCACTGACGCGGAGCTGGGCGGAGCGGAGCGGAGACGTGCAGGAATCGACCAATCATAATGGTTGAAATCCTCATCGCGTCTCTTGCCTCGTCTGTAATTGGACGATTCCTGCACGTCTCCGCTCCGCTCCGCCCAGCTCCGCGTCAGTGGAAACGCGGCCTAATAGTTATCCCAGTCCTCATTCGCACATGTGCTCAGGTATCCTCAACGTGTGAACAATAATATCTAATGATCTTATTTGCAGTTATGTCCAGACTTAAAGCTCAACGTCATGGAGTTCTGCGGGTACGAGTGGTCCATTGGCTCGTCAGAATACAAAGCCAAGCTGGAGGAGACCACCAAGATGAAACCCAAGCAGCTGCGGACCATGTGCGAGATGCTTGATCTAGACAAGAAAGGTGATAAAAAAGATCCATAATATCATCATACCTGTTTTTCCCGAATGGAGTAGTTCAGTCGTTTAGACCACCCCTCACGTCACGAGGCCACCTCAAATGCGCAAACGCTTTTGTGGTGGGTTTGACGCCCGTGGCATTTACAAATACTGTATGCGTCCGACCGTTAGGCTGTGTCCTGTGCATTAGCCGACTTTCGCACGGACGGGACGTAAATATATCGCGGCGGAATTTTATCGCGCACTGGAGTTTCAACTCTCCTTGTTGAGCAGAGCATTGAGAATCCAACCTAACAACAACAGAGTGCGTTCTAGCGCGTCGAAATAACACACTGTTGGATTTTCAACTCTCAACGCTAAGCAGAGCGTTGAAAATCCAGTGCGCAAAACAAAATCGCCGCTATATTTTTACGTCCGTGTGAACGTCGACTTATAAGCGCGCAAAAACGCGATCGTCGCGATCATGTGTTCGGAAAACCCGAACGCGCCCTCTGTCGGCGCTACGACGTCTGAACGCGACAGTCGCGTATTGCCTCAACCATAGCATATATTATATTAGGACACGGGGTTAGCCGTGTGAGTCTCTCGCACTGTGTGGCCTGGCTCTCAGGTTTATTTATTTTTTTATATTTTCAATGAACGATTGACCGGTCCAGGTTCAGTATCGGAGCTGTCGGCTCGGCTGGTGCGCTTCCTACAGAAGCCGGACTTCAACTGTTTGCACGCGATCAATGAGTGCCACTGTTCGGACGCGATCAAATGGTGGCGCAAGAGCCGTACACGGCTGTCGCCCGGCATGGGAGGCCGCGCGCGAGAACCGATGTCCGCCCACGCCGCTCCACTGCCGCCAAAGTGCATGACAAAGGTAACACATCTACAGTTCTTACCGTCATTCAGGTAAAAGCGTCCACTGCTGGACAAGAGGATATCCTGTGCCTCGGACATCCAGCGGATTCCCGCAACCTTCACCATGTCCTCGGGTGTACCCATGGGCGTACCCAGCTTTTGGCCCAGGGGGGGGCAAACCAGAAATTTCTTAAGCCGGGTCCCCCACATGTTTTTTTTTTCGCCTCATCAGTCTGCTGTCCTCGGTAAAATCTTTGAGAGACTTATTTATAAACGCCTCAAAGATTGTGCCGAGGCCTAATTCCTAACGAGCAGTTTGGCTGTCGAACCCAAAACTCTTGCGTACCAAGTCCACCACATAAGCGTTGGTTTCTAACGTGGTTCGATGACGGGTGCTGTTTTCTTCGATAAAGCGAAAGCGTTTGACAAAGTCTAGAACAACGGTTTATTATAATAAGCTTTACAAACTCGGTGTGCCAGACCTTCTCGTGCTCATCTTACGAAACTTTTTGTCTTTCCGCACTTTTCGCTATCATATCGAAGGAGCGCTATCGCTCGAACTCTCCAAACCGCAGTCGATAAACTCGGCGCGTGGTTTCGAAAGTGGAGAATCGAAGTCAATCCCGACAAAAGTCAAGCGGTTCTCTTTTTGAAACCGCGTCTCAATCGATCTCCCCCCACCGACCAATCACCATGTTTAGCAAGCCGATCCCTTCTGAGAAGCGATCCAATCCAAAAAAATCAAATATCCAGGTGTGACCTTGATGAGACCTCTAAGCACATAATGAAGTCTCGTTCTGAATGCACGTAGCAAATTGTCACTTAAGTGCAAGTTGCGCATCTATACAGCGTGTACATTCTCCCAATCATGACCTATGCGGGTTCAGTATTTCCAACCGCAAAGTCCCGAAACATCCATATGATGCAGACCTTACAAAATCGTTTCCTCCGAACGGCTACGGGATCCCCTTGGATCGTTCGGAATGAAATCCTCCAACTAGACCTTAAAATCCCAACTATCAATCAATTCTTGAAACGCAATACCAAAATAGGGCCACCAGTACAGTTTACAAACACAAAAATTCATTCCGACCTCGCCGCCGAGGTCCCTTGCGATGACGACCGCCACGTAATTCCCCCGACCCTTGACCGGTGAAGGAGTGCCAGCTGGTGGCGTAGCTGAGCCTGTAGCAAGCACATAATAATTATCCAGCCTGTTCCTCCTTGCTGTACTCCCCCCAGTGAAGCCCTAAGCCGAAGTACGTACCCCACAGGGGGTGCCCTTAGCATGCAGTCGCTTAATTCATAGACGAATAAAGGCCGGTTTATGGCCGCGCAGCGTGGTTTTTTCTAAAATTAATGCTTCATATTGTACTTAATTGTAAAGTAAGTACACGACAACGACGACGACAACGTGACGTGGCTCTAAAATAACTTCTTCTTCTTCTTCTTTTTCGACAACATTACTTAGGCATACAAGATCCAGGGGGGGGCAGTTGCCCTCCCCTGCCCCCCCCTGGGTACGCCCATGGGTGTACCCATACCTACTGCGTCTTCCATTACGCAGTTATCACCCAAAGTTGTCGGCAAATAACTTAATTATTATGACGCCGACTTTTGCTCAAACTTCCTCCTGATTTCATCCGGATTGGTCTGATTTCGGAAATCAGAAGATGTGTTGATGATTTGTATGGTTAAAATTATGTAATAATATAGTATAATATGTAATTAGTGATCATGACAGTTTAAAAACTTATATCAGTGTAAGGTCATTGTTATTAACACAAACGGGTTTTTTTTTGACCTTACACTGACCTGCAAATTGCAAAAAACGCAAGAACATTTGAATTTCGCGGGCTACCTTAGCGCATCTACCTTAAATCTATATAGGTATTACTCAATCGAATTTGATGGCTCAACGATAGATATTATTTTTGACTTTTTAAATGTTCGCTTTTGTTTTTTGCGTTGGGGGTTTTTTAAATTTTAAATTTAATTTTTTTATGCAACTCCATCATCAGACCCTGATGATGAGATACCTATAACACAATTACTCAGACTCATTAGAATGCTAATGAGCCCAAACACGATACATCTGCTGTAAGTTGGTGAGGGAGTTGGGTATCCTGCAAACTCCAGGTGATGTTTCAGCATCAGTTCAAGGTTACTATGTTATTCTAATATCATTGAAATAACAGAATACCAAATTTCGACTCGATCAGACCTCACATCCATTAACTAGAAAAGAGCTGATAATCTTCAAACCCTTTTTTATTCATTCAAAATTAAACACTTACGTCGCGTCCAGTGGTAGCTGGTGGGTCATGGAAGTGGTGGTGCACTTTAGTAGCTCACTAATTATTATTAGGATTGAAAAATGCAATAAAACGACATTTTGCTTAAAGGTACTTTTTTATCAATTCGTCGACTTTTTCCGAAACGAAATGTTCGATCACCTTTTTATTATGGTCTGGTATATCTACTTATTGATTGAATCGCCACCAAAAATAATACAATTTCCTTGTATTATTTTTGCCGCAAAGGCAAAGGCGCTCAATTTCTATGTACATTTCACTTTTAAAACTTCGCGTAAATGCTTCATTTTCGTTTTGAACTCTTGGTTTTATAATTAAGAAAATGACCTAGGCGGTCCAACCGATTTTATTTCTACTTTGTTTTGAAAATATTTATTATTGTTTTTAATATAGTCAAAGTTAGGTAATCCTCATTTTCACAGCTCACACACACACTGTCCCACATAATTGAGTACATCAAATCCTTTCAGAATTGAAACTAATAAACAAAATAAATAAACACATTCACGCATTGCATTCACGTAAACAAAACATCGCGGCGGCTTTTGTCAAACCTCGGGAGCTCTCGGTAATCGGTCATCTTCGGTTCGGCTCTTGTACCAAGTACCAACTATCTTCTGTCTCACGCGCTGGGCGTTTTAGCTCGTATCTCATAGAAGTTGTATGAGCATTCGCCGTGCGCTCGGCCTAGTGCACGAGGAATTTTCTTTACAGCGAAAATAAGTCTTAATAGTTTAGCAAAGAGTTTAATTGGTTCGTCATTATTTCGTAAGTATTAAATAGATAGGTAATCAGATGTATTAAACATTTTGGTTTCTTTCTAAACATGTTAAAATCTGGTAGTACAGCGCACGAGTGCACTTAAGGGGCAGCCGCCCCTGGTCGCGTCCCTAAAATATTTATGGAGTTGCCACTTGCCATGTTTATCCAAAATCACCATAACCAATTTGAAACCCTAATATCTACTAAACGCTACCAACCCAGGAAATATTTTTGGAGCCAGTCCTAGGAAACTTTTTGATAATAGGGCGGCCCTATTATCATGCGCGCGGGCGGCGGCTGGGCGGCCATGGTTTTTTGACTAAATGGTCAATTTCTGCAAAAAAAAATGCTTGACATTTGCATAGGAGTTAACACAGGTAATTTGGTTACAAATGACCTCTTCTACATTTACGGTCGAACCCAATAACCCATCTGTCACCAGTTTTACTGGAGATATAAAAACCTATCTATCTATGGTTTTAACGTCCCAATCAAAGACATTAAACCTCTAGACTTTGCCATGATTACAGTGTGAAGTGCGGAAGTGAGACACATATATGAAATGAAGTTTAACGTAAGAGATCTTCCATATTTTGGACTGAAACCCATGTCAATACATTCGCACAATGCAAAAACTGTCCAAAAAAGTTATAGTCCGGGAGGTACCGTTGCATTTCAGGTACCCATTTTACGCCGATCGATTGCCTATTTTTTCAGTAGTTCTCGAATCACTAATAAGTAAACCAAGCGTCAGCTGACGCACCCGCGGTGGGTTTGGGTGTGGGAGGTTGCGAAAGTTGTAAAAAAAAAAAAAAAAGTCATAGTACGCCGGCTGAAACCTTTTTACATAAATAGTTGACATCATACTGAGCTGAAAAAAAATAGTCAGCTGCACTTTGGAAGGGGGGATATGCGTCAGCTGCTCACATGAACTTGTAAAAAAACACGTAAATAAAAAAGTCATAGTAAGCCGGCTGATGTTGACATGGATAGTTGATCTTGTATGACTAATAAGTAAATCGACCGTCAGCTGCTCAAGTAGCGGTGGGTTTGGGAGTGGGAGGTTGCGAAAGTTGTAAAAAAATAAATAAAAAAAAGTCTTAGTAAGCCGGCTGATATTGACATGGATAGTTGATCTTGTATGACTAATAAGTAAACCGACCGTCAGCTGCTCAAGTAGCGGTGGGTTTGGGAGTGGGAGGTTGCGAAAGTTGTAAATAAAAAAAATAAAAAAAGTAATAGTACGCCGGCTGAAACCTTTTTACATAAATAGTTGACATCATACTGAACTGAAAAAAAATCGTCAGCTGCACTGTGGAGGGGGGCATATGCGTCAGCTGCTCACATGAACTTGTAAAAAAACACGTAAAATAAAGTACGCCGGATGAAATTTAACTAGGCGATTGTTTAAATAATTGAAAGTACGAAAACAACAATCAGCTGCGTGCGTAGCGGTGGAAAGACCGTCAGCTGGCGCAGTAAAGATACAGATTATTCGAGCAATGCACAGTACCTTTCAGGGTCCAACTGACAGAGTTCCCCTGCCCGCACCCAGCTGACTGATAGTTTTTGTAAACGTAACTATTAAACTATCATATTGTCAAATTTCAACCGGCATAGTGGTAATTAAATGCTAATGTCGGGACATGTGTAAAACTATATCGTATGAAAACATTTTGTTTTTTTTTCTTGTTTTATTTTATACTAGCTTTCGCCAGCGGCTTCGCCCGCGTGTATTTCGGAAATTATCCCACGGGAACATACTACCGGGATAAAAAGTGTCCTAGAGTCAGTGCGGAAAGAGAAGCGGCTTAAGATTTGGTGGCGCAGCTGTGCTTAACCCCTCAAGTGTCGAATGCACCCCATGTGTGCATAAGAAAAACCCTTTTTTTGTTCGGTACATAAGCTTATATCACATATACAATAAATGTAAAAAAACATCATCCGATGGAAAACCAATCAAATCATTAGTTGTGAACTTATGGAGTTCGCAGCTAACCTCCCCTCCCCCCCCGCGTGTCAAATGCACCCCAAGTGTGCAAAAGGACAAAACTTTACATAATAGGTATATAAGCTTAGATCACGTATATATAAACGTAAAAAAACATCATCCGATGGAAAACATATCATTATCAGTAGTTGTGAACCTATGGGGTTCACAACTAACCCCCAACCCTCCCCACTCGCTGGGGTTTTGGGTCTAAAATCAGCCAAACTCAGACACTTGAGGGGTTAATTACCGTATTTGTGATGTTGTCAACACTGTTACGACATTATAGTGCGACATTATATAACGTCTAGATTATTATGAGGCAAGTTAGAATATTATAATGTTTTTAGATTCTGTGTTAATAATTGTTTTGATGAAATTTTTAGTAGTCATACATAATGATAGTTCCATTTTACGCCACGCTGCTTCTCTTTCCGCACAGACTCTATCTCCTATTCCAGGTCATGGTCTATCCGTGTACCAAATTTCATCCAAATCCGTTCTGCCGTTTTAGCGTGAAAGTGTAACAAACAAACAAACTTACTTTCGCATTTTTAATATTAGTTAGGATTAGGATATTTAAACGAAATGCATGATATAAAATAATATTGACTGTAAAAAGGAAATATAATCATTTAATGTAAAGAAATAGAAATAGGAATAGAAATATAAAAATTAATGACTGCAGAAATTATTCTTTATGACTGGTATCGCAATCATAATCGTTCTCTGATAAATCATCATCAGAACTCTCCCCTGTTAAAACATTCTCTTCATCTTGTTCAACTTCTTGAGCTCGATCCTCTTCACCATCATCTTGTAATGAACATTTTAATCATTAAAAACCGGTCAAGTGCGAGTCGGACTCGCGCGCGAAGGGTTCCGTACCATATTATATGTTTAACAATCGCAAAGATAACTTTTTACTTATTTTATAATGATACTGTGAATTACAAGGTTATTTTTTGCAGTTGCAGAAAATCACCCATGGACAAAATACCTTATGAATCGCTGTTTTCAGTATTGTTGATTAAATACAGTATTCATGGTACCTACATGGTATAAAGAAGTTTCAAATTCCTAATTTGTTGAATTTTTGCGCTAGAGCTCGTACAAAAATGGTCTAAAATTTACAACTTTTGCGGCCCCCTATTTCTTAGTTTTAAAAGATAAAAAAATATATTTTTGTACTCTACTCAATGAGTTCTAGACGATGACACCCCACATGCTAGATTAATTTTTTTTTTTTTCAAAATGAAAAGTTTATTGTATGGACCGACCCCTTAAATTTTTAACTTTGCTTTATTTTTATTATTTGTTGTTATAGCCGTAATAGACAGCGGAGGTTTAGTAAGTTTGTACTGGACTGTACGTGGTTGTCTGATTTCATGGATTTTAATTCAAACATTATTTACACCAATTTTAGAGTTAATCAAGCCCCCAATAAAATCCTCCGCTATAAAATTAATTTTTCACCCCTTAGGGGTAGATTTTTGGAAAACCCTGATACACGTTAGTCTTAACTTTTGGTCTCAAGTTAAAAAACTGAGTTTTGAGTTAATCGGACCGCGTGTTAAAGTTCCTCCATAAAAACTTTGACACCCCCAATCCCTCCTTAGGGGGTAGTTTAGGAAAACTAAAAATGATAAACTTTATAATTTACTTAGATGAATATTCGTGCTAAGTTTCATGTCTATTAACTCAAGGGATAGGATTTTCCATACAAACTTTCATACCCTATTTCACCGCCTTAGGGATGGAATTTCCAAAAATCCTTCCTTAGTGGATGGTTACACTATATAAGGTATCTATGTGCAAAATTTCAAGTCTCTAGGTCCATTGGTTTGGGCTGTGCGTTGATATATTAGTCAGTGACTCAATCAGGACTTTGATTTTTTTATATATATAGATTTACCATGTTATTTTAAGACCACAGACTTCTTATAGGTTTTCCTGTAATCTACAGCTATAGAACTATTTTCCATATTTTTTTCAAAATTTTAGGCTCAGTAGTTTCGGAGATAAGGGGGGGGGGGGGAATTGTCAATTTTCGTCTATTTTCTTAAATAACTTTAAAACAATATACTTTAAAATTATAAAAAAAAATATATTTGAGACCCTTATAGTAAGCCCTTTCATTTGATATGTAACACGGTACAGTTTACAAAACTTTTTTTTTAATTTTCTTATTTTCCCCCTAAAAGTAACTCTCATATTCAAAATTCATATATTTACTTTAGCTGTACGTGTTTGGGTCACAGAAATCCATATGTGTACCAAATTTTAACTTAATCGGTCCATTACATTCGGAGCAAATTGGCTGTGACAGACGGACAGACGGACAGACAGACAGACAGACAGACAGACAGACAGACACACGAGTGATCCTATAAGGGTTCCGTTTTTTCCTTTTGAGGTACGGAACCCTAAAATTAGGCTACCAGAAATATACTAGCTTAAAGAAAGTGTCACTGACAAAAAATCCATACCGGCAATATTTTCGCTGCTATCATCCGTTATTCTCGTGACTGATGGGGGTACTTGATCTGCTTCGAACCATTTGAAGATTTCTCTTCTTTTTCTTCCCTTCCCCAGTCAGTGGGCGACAATTGAGAAGGGTCTTCAAGGTCAGCATGGCTCCAAAGGTGCGCTATGTACGACGTGCGCAGTAAATGCTGGCGTAGCTCGGATTTACACGGGGGTAAGATTGCCCCGCGCGTCGATATGATTTTTCATTCTCATAATTATTTAAACAATTACCTAGTTAAATTTCATCTGGCGTACCATAACTTTATTTTACGTGTTTTTTTACAAGTTCATGCGAGCAGCTGATGCATATTCCCCCCTTCACAGTGCAGCTGACGATTTTTTTCAGTTCAGTATGATGTCAACTATTTATGTAAAAAAACTTTTTTACAAAAAAAAAAAACCGACTTCCAAAAAAAACACTACAAACTGAAAAATAACTTTAATTTCGGAAGTCGGTGTCTTTGGATCTGTATTTTAGTTTTTTGCCACCGACTTCCGAAATTAAAGTTATTTTTCAGTTTGTAGTGTTTTTTTTGGAAGTCGGTTTTTTTTTTTTGTAAAAAAGTTTTTATTTTTCACTTTTTAGTGGTTCAGTTTGTAATTTATCTAAGTTACAATAACCCAATGTCAACTGCTCATCACGTTTTACAAAATATTGCTTTTCCCGATGCAGGGACGTTAATTGTTGAGGAGTTCTCCTAGTAAGAACCAGGAGAACTGGAGCTCATGGTGAAGTCACCATTACCATTATGCATTTTGACGAGCATAAACCATATTAAAGTAATCGAATCGCAACCTGTGATATACTTAGATATAATTGAGTATTTCCGATGGCCCTCTGTGGTCTTCATCATCAGTTCCAGTTCACCGAATGGTATTTTCCGAGAGCAAATGCAGGAGTTACTATAAAAAATACCGAAATCGATATAAGTGTGCCAATAAAATTTGAGGGTTTCCCTCGATTTCCATGGGATCCCATCATCAGATCCTGACTTGATGATCATGGGACAACTTGGGAAGTATACCCTTTCGAACAAAAAAAGAAAAATCCAAATCGGTCCAGCCATTTTCGAGTAATCGGGGAACATACATAAAAAAAAAAAAAAAAAAAAAAAAAAAAAAAAAAAAAAGGTTCCGACGAATTGAGAACCTCCTCCTTTTGGAAGTCGGTTAAAAAGGTTTCAGCCGGCGTACTATTACTTTTTTTTTTACAACTTTCGCAACCTCCCACACCCGAACCCACCGCTACTTGAGCAGCTGACGGTCGGTTTACTTATTAGTCATACAAGATCAACTATCCATGTCAACATCAGCCGGCTTACTATGACTTTTGTATTTACGTGTTTTTTTACAAGTTCATGTGAGCAGCTGACGCATATTCCCCCTTCCACAGTGCAGCTGACTATTTTTTTTCAGCTCAGTATGATGTCAACTATTTATGTAAAAAGGTTTCAGCCGGCGTACTATGACTTTTATTTTTTTTTTTACAACTTTCGCATCCTCTTACACCCAAACCCACCGCTACTTGAGCAGCTGACGGTCGGTTTACTTATTAGTCATATAAGATCAACTATCCATGTCAACATCAGCCGGCTTACTATGACTTTTGTATTTACGTGTTTTTTTACAAGTTCATGTGAGCAGCTGACGCATATTCCCCCTTCCACAGTGCAGCTGACTATTTTTTTTCAGCTCAGTATGATGTCAACTATTTATGTGAAAAGGTTTCAGCCGGCGTACTATGACTTTTTTTTTTTTTTTTACAACTTTCGTAACCTCCCACTCCCAAACCCACCGCTACTTGAGCAGCTGACGGCCGGTTTACTTATTAGTCATACAAGATCAACTATCCATGTCAACATCAGCCGGCTTAGTATGACTTTTTTTTTTTTTTTTTTTTTACAACTTTCGCAACCTCCCACACCCCAACCCACCGCTACTTGAGCAGCTGACGGTCGGTTTACTTATTAGTCATACAAGATCAACTATCCATGTCAACATCAGCCGGCTTACTATGAATTTTGTATTTACGTGTTTTTTTACAAGTTCACGTGAGCAGCTGACGCATATTCCCCCTTCCACAGTGCAGCTGACTATTTTTTTTCAGCTCAGTATTATGTCAACTATTTATGTAAAAAGGTTTCAGCCGGCGTACTATGACTTTTTTTTTTTTTTTTTTTACAACTTTCGCAACCTCCCACACCCAAACCCACCGCTACTTGAGCAGCTGACGGTCGGTTTACTTATTAGTCATACAAGATCAACTATCCATGTCAACATCAGCCGGCTTACTATGACTTTTGTATTTACGTGTTTTTTTACAAGTTCATGTGAGCAGCTGACGCATATTCCCCCTTCCACAGTGCAGCTGACTATTTTTTTTCAGCTCAGTATGATGTCAACTATTCATATGAAAAGGTTTCAGCCGGCGTACTATGACTTTTTTTTTTTTTTTTTTTTACAACTTTCGCATCCTCCCACACCCAAACCCACCGCTACTTGAGCAGCTGACGGTCGGTTCACTTATCAGTCATACAAGATCAATTAACCATGTCAACATGAGCCGGCTTACTATGGCTTTTGTATTTGCATCGCAAACGCCCGGACTATTAAATTAATCTAAATTTTGTAACAGTGAAAGCACTTTGTTTGGCTAGCATTGAAAAGTTCGCCAAGCAAAAATACGGCACGCCGTATTTTTGAGACAGAAGATACTAAGAACTTTAGCTAACATAAAAACTTTTACCTTACCTAGATGTAACAATACATATGGTACGAGAACATACACCTACATACTACCAAAGATAGTAAACGAACTCCCTGCGGACATACAAAGTAAATACCTCTGTAACCCTAAAAAAGCAAAATGTTTAAGTATTATAAAAGCATTTTCTACAAATTACAAACTATGAATATGTACTTTAATTTAATATGACAGAGATAAGTAACCAGTGTTGTAGTGTGCGTGACACTACAAAACTGTATTGCTACTGTTAAAACGATTCATTACGTACAGCACACAATGCCCTCACGCACACATCGCGTTCATGTGCGAGTGAGTGCGCTAATGTCTTCTCAATTATAAACATAAAATGGGAGTTGTCAGAGAGCGCATTCAATACTTACTCTTAAATGTAGGTTTGGGCAACCAGATATTTGCAAGCCGTATCAACAAAAAATGTGTTAAATATGTTTCCTGTTGATACAATTGATTGGGGTTTGTCTTATTTCTATGCTTTCCCCCCCTTCTCAGTTATTTTAAAAAGTCTTAGGAAAATTATTAACGATATCGCTCAAGGAATTTTTATTGCTCTTTTATGGTCCACGCAACCGTGGTATCCTTTATATAGGTCTCTGTTTATATCAGACCCAATTATATTCACCCCTAATGAAAACGGTTTTGATATCTCATTCTAGCAACCGTCAGATGCACTCCACGTTTACCCTGGTTGCCGGGGTGTTATCCGGGAGGCGTTTTCACGACGATGCCTGCCGCCTTCATCGATAGATATCATGATGACTTCTTTATCAAATAACTTAATGAAACAATACGTCGTAAGTCTCAAAAAATCGTGGACCTTTGGCAAAGAGTCAAGTGTTAATAAATATGAGGCCTCGGTTCCATCAGTAATATATTTTATTACGCAAATTTTTAATAATGGTAGTCAATATAGAATCTTGAATTCATATCGATCAGCTTTATCACTGATTTTGGGCCCATATATGTCTAAAGACGATCGAATTCTTAGATTTTCTAAAGGTGTCTTTCGCCTACGACCATCTAGGCTGAAAGATAATGTAACGTGGGATACTAACTGTGCTAAATTTCTTACGCTCTAAATACCCCAATGACCATCTGTCACTCGATGAAATTTCAAAAAAAAAAAGTGTGTAACATTACTGGCCCTTACCACGGCTCATAGGGTTCAAACATTGTCAAAAATTAGTGTAGAAAATATCACTCTAATGCCATCCAAAATTATCATAAAAATTCCCGATTTGATAAAAACTTCTCGAGTGGGGTCTAAGCAACCTCTATTAACTTTAACCTTTTTTAATGAGAGTGCAGAAATATGTCCCGCTAACACATTAGTGTTTTACCTAAATAAAACCAACGATCTCCGCAAATCTGACATCCTTTTTATAAACCCAAAAAGGCCACATAACTCTGTAAGTACACAAACACTTAGCCGCTGGATTAAGTGCACATTAAGCGATAGTGGGTTAGATGTGTCTATGTTCTCAGCGCATAGCACGCGTCACGCGGCTACGTCGCGTGCGCATGCCCTTGGGCATGCGCACGCGTGCGCATGCCCTGCGAATTTCATATTGATGAAATTCGCAGGACTGCTGGACCGGTAGTTCTGAAACGTTTGCTAGATTTGATAATAGCACCATAACTGATTATGATGAAAGTTTTTTAGCTAGGTTAATAATCAATCAATAAGAAGTAGAATAGTCTTCATTTTTCATGAATTGTAGTTGTTGCAACTTATTAAATAAGAATAGATTGTTATCATGCACAAAATTAGAATTAATTTAATCTTTTTTGTGATCGTTTAAATTACATTAATTGTTGAAAACCTTTTAATCTAAGATTTGCTTCTTTTTTGTCAAGAACTTGAAAATTTTGTTTCTAGAGTAAACAATTCTAAAATTACAACAGTGCGTTCTTAATATTTCCAAAAGTAACTCTCAAAATCTACATTGTATTATGTTCTAATCTCGAGGAACGAAGCGCTAGTATAATTAGTGATTAAACGAACTTACCTGTAAGCGAAGTTCTATCATAATTATACGAAGCGCTTCGTCCGAAGAGATTAGCTCCCGCCCTCCCACGCTTCCGCTACGCCCTTACTTCTTTTTCAGAAAATATTAAGCAACGCTTATTCCTCTAAACTAAATGACGAGAGATTCCAAGCCAAGTAACCAGGAAAACAGAGATACTTACCCGCAGTTAAAAAAAAAAAAAAAACTCAACTAAAGTGTCTGAGTGGTGTCACTTGTGTGTTACTACATTGTATTATGTTCTAATCTCTTCGGACGAAGCGCTTCGTATAATTATGATAGAACTTCGCTTACAGGTAAGTTCGTTTAATCACTAAATATATCACAATCACAAACTTCAAGTGCAAAAGAAAGAGTATAATGTGTAGTTGCTAATGCAGACTGACTACATAAGTTCACAATTAAAGGCAGGAATATATTTTTAAAGCGGGTAGTTAGCTTCTAAACTGGGAAATAATTTTAAGTAGGCGAGAAACTTGTGGTAGATTCTCAAACTGGTCAGAATATCGCTTTATTCAGTTAGTATATTCATTTTAAATTACAAAATAATATTTTAGTAAACTCGCGGCTCGAACTCAGATCATTCTGTCACTGTAGGTTGAATGCTTACCTGTTGCGCCACGAGAGCAACTATCCTACATAGCGAAATTATGTTACACTATCATTTAAAAGACGTCAGCGCACTCACTCTATGAATGGGATGTGTGCGAGGCTGTCATTGTGAGCAGTACGTACAGTAGGATATAGTTTTGTAGTGTGCGTGTCTGGTTACTTAACTCCTTTGGCCTGTGTACATTAACTACTTCTTTAATTGTGATAAGTATTATTAGTTTGATACACTTACTGCTATCTTTAGTGGTGCTATTGTTGTATTATTTATTAAGTAAAGACTTTAAGTATTAATCGAATGTAAAACTTATAAACTTACCATCTAAAGTTGTCACTTTTATTAGATATAATTTCCGAACTCACTAGCCACATAATAATATAAGCCATCAAAGGCTTCTGTGGTTTTTCTAAGATATCCTTTTATGAACAGTAATAAAAAAAAATATGTGTGTATGTACTTACATCTTTGCTGGAATAAATTGCATTAGTTTGACGTCATTGTCTGAATTACTGAGTTGTTTTGGGTAGGTTTGTTGAGACATTGTTGGGCCCAATTATGAACTTAAATTATTCACAAAGTTTGGCTTCATGATGAACTGTGAATTTGTGGCGTGATGTGGACATTTTGTTTCTAGCCAACAGAGACATCCGTGTGGGTGCCGGCCGGCGAGGGCGTCCCGCTGCGCTACTTGATCAACACGCACAACACGCTGGCCTTGTTCGACGAGCACAAGTTGGTGAAGCTGCTCCATCGGTACTTGTATGGGGTGAGTTAGCACTCGACACGCCTGCTTTTAATCCTATTACAACAACACGCCGATAATCCCCGGAGTGTTAGGCGGAGGTGTACCTACCTACAGTACTCTCACATTTCGCCAGCTATGTTTATGTCCCATGTGTAATAGGGGCTAGTTTATTGCCATCAACGGCATCAACCGGGCACAAATCCAAACTCCGGGCTGCTACCGATAAATTGCTGATGGAAAACCCCGTAAACACTACCCGACCTGGGGATCGAACGCAGGAACTCGTGCTCAGCAATATCGCGTGCGACCGCTGCACCAACGAGGCAGTGTTATATTTACATTGAAAAAAAAAGTTTAAGGTCATCGATCACTTCGAACCAAAAAAAAACCGGTCAAGGTATTTGTGTTTCATCAGCATCATCAACTCAGCCTATCCCAGTCCTATTGTTGTTTAAAAAACATTATTTACACTTTTAGGGTTCAGTACCAAAATGGTAAAAACGAACCCTTATGGTGCGACGCAGTCTATATGTCTGTCTGTCACAGCTGGATATCTCAGAAACTACTAATGCTATCAACTTGAAATTTGGAACAGTTTTAGAAGACGTTTACCCAACTATTTTGCAAATAAGAAAGAAATAAAATATAAACGTTTTTTTTTAAAGGCGGTCTTAAAAAATCAAAGTGGCATGTGGGGCTACTAGGGCATGTGGGGTATCATATGAAAGAGCGCTGTTTGCACATTCTCAAACATTTTTTTATTTTTTTTAGGCTGCCATAGTTTTCGACTTTTGATGAAAAATTAAAAAAAAATACCGGTCTCCCACCTTATCTCCGAAGTTTGCAAAGAGAAAAATCTGTAATTATTCTGTGATACAAGTTTATGTAAAGATTACAGGAAAAATAAAGCGATGTCTCTAAATAGCACACTTTTTCAAAAATCAGAACGGAACCCTCGGTGTGCGAGTCCGACTCGCACTTGACCGGTTTTTAGGGTTCCGTACCTCAAAACGGAACCCTTATAGGATCATTTCGTTGTCCGTCTGTCTGTCTCTCTGTCAAGACCCTTTTTTGTCAGGAACGCGTGGGGTTGTCAAGTTGAAGTTAATATCAAATACGTAGGTAGGTTTATAGTCCCTTTGAGTCCTAAAAAAATCAAGCTTCTAAGTCAACGCAATAAAAAATTCGGCCATTTATGCGACATATTTTGATACTCGCAAGTAAATCAAAACCTATGGGGTACTTCCCGTTGACCTAGAATCATGTTTGACAAGAAGTAAGGTCTCACAGTCACAGCACAATTTAAGGAATAAAGCGGTTTATCTAACAACAAGAGTTTTAAAAAAACCGGTCAAGAGCGAGTCGGACTCGCGCACCGAGGGTTCCGTTCCGATTTCTGAAAGTGTGCGTGTGTGTGAAAAGTGTGCTATTTAGAGACATCATTTTATTTTTCCTGTAATCTTTACATAAACTTCTATCACATAGAATAATTTCAGATTTTTATCTTTGCAAACTTCGGAGATAAGAGGGGGGGGGGGGGACGGTAGTTTTTTTTACATTTTTCATCAAAACACGAAAACAATGCGGTCTAAAAAAAATAAAAAAATGTTTGAAAATGTGCAAACAGCGCTCTTTCAAATTATACCCCACATGCCCTAGTAGCCCCACTTCGAATTTTTGAGACCTCCTTTCAGTCCCTGTTACAAAAAAAATTAAATGTTTTTACTTTTTTCGTATTTGTAAAATAGTTGGGTAAACGTCATCTAAAACTGTTACAATTTTCAAGCTGATAGCATTAGTAGTTCTTGAGATATCCAGCTGTGACAGACAGACAGACAGACAGACTGAGTCACACCATAAGGGTTCCTTTTTTACCATTTTGGTACGGAACCCTAAAAAGGCCGAAAATTGTTAATTTGTAATTTTATTACATAACAAAATATTTTTTGAGATACGTTTGCTTTAGGGATAAATAATGTTATACGGAACACTTCATTGTACGTGGTCCGACACGTACTTGGCCTGCTTTTTATTTTGTTCTTTGTATTCTGTGTTTCACGAACTTTGTCCAAATAAACGTTAGTCTTTCTTTCTGTCTTGCTACGTTGCCAAAAAAAAAGCAAAAAAGCCCAATGGCGTTCAACGGTTCAATCTTTGCCACACACAGGTATTCTCATGGCTAATAGGCCGGCTGGTATCCGCAACTCCACGTCAATGCGCGTAGGTATTTTGCGGATCGGTGGGAAAATCGATTATTCGATCCACTTCAACTCCTCAAAGAAAGCCAGCAGCGCCTTGGTGTTACACCTCACGGAGGGTACCTGGGTTACCGAATACTTTACTTTGCATCTGTGAAGTTGCGAGATACTCCGTTGCAGGTCGTCACTCAATTTAAATTCCTCGGCCATGAGATCACAGATTGTCTCTTGGATGACCAGGATATTGATAGGGAGCGCAGGGCGTTGGCAGCCAGATGCAATATACTTGCCCGCTGGTTTGCACGGTGTACTATAGAGGTAAAATTTACTCTATTCAGAGCTTATTGCCAGTCGTTCTACTCATGCAGCTTGTGGGTTAAGCAGGTATACGCAGAACGCTTACAACGCTGAGAAAACAATGCGTTGAGGGTATTGTTGGGGCTGCCTCGAGTTTGCACCACATCAGGTATGTTTGCGGAAGCGAGACTAGATGACTTCTATGCCGTCATGCGCAAGCGATGTGCGTCTATGTGCGGTGTTTCACAGGTAGTCCTAACAACATCCTTGCTACACTAGCGGATAAAATAGATGGGTCGCACAGGTGTCCATGTCGCCGCTAACAATTAGGCTAAGGCCATACTATATGGATCTATGGTCTGAAATCTAGAATTTGAATTTGCCCGGTATGTGGCGACCACCGGGCAGTTTAGAAGCGCATGAGCTGCTGTCTCGTCGTCCTCCATGCAGGCCCTGCACAGCGGACTGTCTGCGACTCCTATGACAAAGAGGTGTTTATTAATTGACCCGTCGCCAGGTATAACTGATGTAACTGTACGCAGCTGTTGTTTTAGTTAGTCGGAAAACGTTATTCGCTAGGCGGCCTTCGTAGGGAGTGCTTTCTTAGCCTGCCTACACTCACCTTGGTCTGAATATATTTAATGTTTTCTAATATTTATTTATTCATATAACAATTCGCATTGTGTTTGAAATGGGAAATAGTACATTAAACATTCATTAATTAATTACAGCTAAAAATAATAAATTATGAATTTCTAACTAAAAAATAATAATCAATAACATTATGATAAATATTATGTCTATAGATTGTAAATAGTTATTATATAAAAGATTGTAAATATTATTATGTCAAATGATTATTAATGTTTAATACTGTGTTCAATATATTTTTAATGTCATAATCATAAGTTAGCAGATTGCAGGTACAAGAAGGTAAAATACTAAAAATAAATACTATTTACAATTCAGATAGGGAATATAGTTTGGGTCCCTGGTGCGTTTTTTTACCAGAGTGCGTAGGTACCCGAAGGGGAGCGGCGTGATGGTTCCGGTACCACTAGTGCCATGCTCGACCCCCTTCTGGCAAGTTTGTCGTCTGCGTCGTTGCCTAGCGAACCGCTGTGTCCTTTGATCCATTGAATGGTCATTGAGTCTACCCACCTGTTTGAGGCGCTGGTGGCATTCGTATATTAGCCCAGAGTCAACTGTGTCACTGATTAGCGCTTGCAGGATAGCCATGCTGTCTGAGAGTATGTGGATCGAGTGGTACTTAACTTCCCTGACCATGATGGCTGAAGCAGCTAGAGAAATGCCCATGCATTCATGTGTGTGTGAACTGAGGGACCAGACTGGAATTCGCAAAATATTGAAAAGAAAATTTTAAATGAAGGTTTTGTGATTACAGACATTTAGTAAAGAATTTGTAAAGATATTTACTAAATTACAGACCACAAAGCAAAAAAAATATAATGACCAACTCTGAAACTGGTTATTTGACGTTTATTCTTTGGTTTTGTATCAAACAAGAACAGATAAAACAAAAATGATAAGTACAATCATAGACTCGAGGAGCTCGTGGGCAAGTAGTAACAGCTGCATGGGTCGATCCATCAGGTTAACCTACGCTTGCCGGGGTTGGTCCGTGGATGGGTGACCATCTTTACATACCGAACTCTTCCGTGCCTTGGAAAGCACGTTAAGCCATTGGTACCGGCTGTCATCATTCGTGGATCTTTGACAGTCGTTACGGGTCGTCAGAAGCCCGAAAGTCTGACAAGCAGTCTTACCAAGGGGTATCGTATTACCCAGTCAATGGGTTGTGGAGGTCCCATCCACGGACCAACTCCGGCAAGCGTAGCTTAACCTGATGGATCGACCCGTGCAGCTGTTATTACTCAGCCACGAGCTCCTCGATTCTATGATTGTACTTATAATTTTTTATTTTATCTGTTCTTGTTTGATACAAAACCAAAGAATAAACGATCTTGCATGTAAGTTTCTTTTAGTTACCTACGTATTTGTAAGTACTGTAGTATTACAAATAAGTACCTACTTAGGGGCTTAGGGATGAATGTTACTTTCACTTTCATTCATCCATTAGTAACGTATCTGAAGACCAGCTTTCATTAAACGCACCAATCGTATTGCGACGGAGGCTCCACGCCACTGTTATAGTAAGGCGGGGAAAAGTCCACCAGGAGTCCAGGACCAGCAGCCCTAAAATGATGGAAACTACGAATGGCCCATTGGAGTTTTTCCAACGTGATAACCCTGCGTGCGTAAAGAATTACATCTAGCCAGTCGATTACCCTGTTAGCTTGCTGACAAGATTCAATGCTACTACAGAATTTGCACCATCCCGTGGTACTCCACTGATGCATTATTTGTAGCTGTATTTGGCTGCGTAATAGTTATCCCAGTCCTCATTCGCACATGTGCTCAGGTATCCTCAACGTGTGAACAATAATATCTAATGTTCCTATTTGCAGTTATGTCCAGACTTAAAGCTCAACGTCATGGAGTTCTGCGGGTACGAGTGGTCCATTGGCTCATCAGAATACAAAGCCAAGCTGGAGGAGACCACCAAGATGAAACCCAAGCAGCTGCGGACCATGTGCGAGATGCTTGATCTAGACAAGAAAGGTGATAAAAAAGATCCATAATATTATCATACCTGTTTTTCCCGAATGGAGTAGTTCAGTCGTTTAGACCACCCCTCACGTCACGAGGCCACCTCAAATGCGCAAACGCTTTCGTGGTGGGTTTGACGCCCGTGGCATTTACAAATACTGTATGCGTCCGACCGTTAGGCTGTGTCCTGTGCATTAGCCGACGTTCGCACGGACGGGACGTAAATATATCGCGGCGAAATTTTATCGCGCACTGGAGTTTCAACTCTCCTTGTTGAGCAGAGCATTGAGAATCCAACCTAACAACAACAGAGTGCATTCTAGCGCGTCGAAATAACACACTGTTGGATTTTCAACTCTCAACGCTAAGTAGAGCGTTGAAAATCCAGTGCGCAAAACAAAATTGCCGCGATATTTTTACGTCCGTGTGAACGTCGAATTATAAGCGCGCAAAAACGCGATCGTCGGAAAACCCGAACGCGCCCTGTGTCGGCGCTTCGACGTCTGAACGCGACAGTCGCGTATTGCCTCAACCATAGCATTTATGTTATACTAGCTTCTGCCCGCGACTTCGTCCGCGTGAAATTTCTTTTTTGCTCGACCCACCCCGTCGCATCGCATTGCCTATCCGCGATATTACTTCGTTTTCACTTAGTGTTCTTTCAGACTTGTTTTCTTTTTGCTCGGCACCTAACGGTCCTAGAGTGATGTTAAATATGCCTTCTATAAGATTTGGGCTATCATTAATACAAAAAGATTTCTTAAAGTCCGACTGGTAGGGTAGTTCCAGAGATTAGCTCGTTACTTCACCACATCCCCTTCCGCTACCTCTCCCTCCCTCTCTCACTCACTCTCACACCTCCTTCACCACTTCCCCTTCCCTCTCTCTCCCTCACCACCCCGTCCCCTCCCTCTCCGCCTCTCCTCCACCTCCGACTCACCAACCCCTCCCCACCCCCTCAGCCTTCATCACGTCTTCCTCCTCTCCTCACCAAGTCCTGCCCCTTTCTCCCTGCGTCCATCATCCTCCACCTCACCCTCCTCACCACCCCTCCCCTTGCCCTCCCCCTCTAACCCTCCCTCGGAGGTAGTTTTAAAAAAACCGGCCAAGTGCGTGTCGGACTACGCACAATGAAGGGGTTCCGTAGTTGGCATGAAATTATCCCAAAAACATACATACATTACAGAACATACATTCCAACAATAAATTAATGTAAGTTTGTACTCACAATATTGAGAGATTTACCATGTTATTTTAAGATCACAAACTTCTTAAAGGTTTTCCTGTAATCTACAGGTATAGAACTATTTTCTGTATTTTTTTTCAAAATTTTACGCTCAGTACTTTCGGAGATAAGGGGAATGGTCAATTTTCGTCTATTTTCTTAAATAACTTTAAGATGATTTATTTTAAAATTAAAAAAAAATGTATTTGAGACCCTCATAGTAAACCCTTTCATTTGATATGTCACATATGTTTGCGAAACTTTTTTTCTAAAAATTTCTTATTTGCCCCCTAAAAGTGACCCCCATATTAAAAATTAATTAATTTACTTTAGCCGTACGTGTTTGGGTCACAGAAATCCATATATGTGCCAAATTTCAACTTATCGGTCCATTAGATTCCGAGCAAATTGGCTGTGACAGACGGACAGACAGACAGACACACGAGTGATCCTATAAGGGTTCTGTTTTTTCCTTTTGAGGTATGGAACCCTAAAAACGAATAATGACAAACTTAGGCAAATATTTGTGCCAAGTTTCAAGTCAATTAAAACCAAATGAATAACATTTTTCATGTAAATTGTAGTCTATTCTTAGTTATAACAAAATGTTTCACGTAAAATAATAAGTTACAGTTAAATTGCTTATTAGTCTATTAGGCTAGATTGTAATCAATTTAAGTTCTTTTTAATAAAGAAAAAAAAAATGTAAATTGTATTCCCTGTTTTCACCCCCTTTGGAATTAAAAAAAATGGTTTGAGATATTTCCATAGCTTGACTCAAAGATTATTTACACCAATTTTCGAGTTAATCAAGCCATGCAGTAAAATCCTCCCCTGTGAAATTGACTACCCCTTTTCACCCCGATAGAGGTAGATTTCCGAAAAACCCTGATACACATTGTTCTTTATTTTTGGTTTTAAGTATAAATACTGAGTTTTGAGTTAATCGGATTGCGCGTTAAAATTTTTCCATACAAACTTTGAGACCCCCCCATTCCCGTTTAGGGGGTAGTTTAGAAAAACAAAAAATCACAAAAATCATAATTTACTTAGATAAATATTCGTGCCAAGTTTCAAGTTTATAAACTCAAGGAATAAGATTTTTCATACAAACAATATCCCCCCCTTTTTACCCCCTTAAAGGTTGAATTTCCAAAAACCCTTTCTTAGCGGATGCCTAGGTCATAATAGCTACCTGTGTTCCAAATTTCAGCCCAATCCGTTCAGTGGTTTCAGCTGTGTGTTGATAGATCAGTCAGTCAGTCAGTAACGCTTTCCTTTTATAGATATAGATAGATATTAGGACACGGGGTTAGCCGTGTGAGTCTCCCTCACTGTGCTGCTTGGCTCCCAGGTTTATTTATTTTTTTACATTTTCAATGAACGATTGACCGGTCCAGGTTCAGTATCGCAGCTGTCGGCTCGGCTGGTGCGCTTCCTGCAGAAGCCGGACTTCAAGTGTTCGCACGCGACCAGTGAGTGCCACTGTTCGGACGCGATCAAAGAGTGGCGCAAGAGCCGTACACGGCTGTCGCCCGGCATGGGAGGCCGCGCGCGAGAACCGATGTCCGCCCACGCCGCTCCACTGCCGCCAAAGTGCATGACAAAGGTAACACATCTACAGTTCTTACCGTCATTCAGGTAAAAGCGTCCACTGCTGGACAAGTGGATATCCCCCAATCATCGCCGCAACGATCGATCCTGTGCCTCGGACACCCAGCGGATTCCCGCAACCTTCACCATGCCCTCGGGTGTACATACTGCACCTTCCGTTATGCGGTTATCACCCAAAGTTGTCGGCAAATAACTTAATTATTAGGACGCCGACTTTTGCTCAAACTTCCTCCTGATTTCATCCGGATTGGTCTGATTTCAGAAATCAGAAGAGTCCGGAAGAAATCTAACTTCGAGAGATGTGTTGATGATTTTTATGGTTAAAATGATGTAATTACATATTTTTACTGTCGCGTATCATATTTTGACCAAGACCTTACACTGACCTGCAAATTGCAAAAAACGCAAGAACATTTGAATTTCGCGGCTACCTTTAGCGTATCCACCTTAAATCTGCGCAGCTATGCGTATTTTTCCCACAGTAAAGTTAGTTACTCATTTACCATCATCTCTTTTTCCTACTCCATCATCAGACCCTGATGATGAGATACCTATAACACAATTACTCAGACTCATTAGAATGCTAATGAGCCCAAACACGATACATCTGCTGTAAGTTGGTGAGGGAGTTGGGTATCCTGCAAACTCCAGGTGATGTTTCAGCATCAGTTCAAGGTTACTATGTTATTCTAATATCATTGAAATAACAGAATACCAAATTTCGACTCGATCAGACCTCACATCCATTAACTAGAAAAGAGCTGATAATCTTCAAACCTTTCTTTATTCATTCAAAATTAAACACTTACGTCGCGTCCCTACAATATTTATGAAGTTGCCACTTGCCATGTTTATCAAAAATCACCATAACCAATTTCAAACCCTAATATCTACTAAACGCTACCAACCCAAGAAATATTTTTGGAGCCAGCCTTAGGAAACTTTTTGATAATAGGGCGGCCCTATTATCATGCACACGGCAGCCGGGTGGCCATGGTTTTTTGACTAAATGGTCGATTTCTGCAAAAAAAATGGTTGACATTTGCATAGGAGTCAACACGGGTAATTTGGTTACAAAGGACCTCTTCTACATTTACGGTCGAACCCAATAACCCATCTGTCACCAGTTTTGGCTTACTGGAGATATAAAAACCCTCAGAAGAACAACAAGCATAGAAGGAAGGCTAAAAACAGAATTCTGTAACTACCTTTATTCCCGTTCTATTATTAGGTACGATAAAGGTACGATAAAGGATGTGGGAAAGAGATAAATGTTTTACTCTTTGTTTTCTTTTCTTGGCATGGTCACAAGATCAATTGTCATTTGGTTAAAAAAGTTATAGTATGACGCGGCCAAATTTGATAGTACTTTTTTTCAATGTCTGACAGTTCGTTCATTGAACTACCTGACTTATTCGCGTGTTCATTGTTTACGTGTTTGTCGTAATCTTCCATGGTTTTGCGATGTTTTAATAATATTTCTACTGTTAGATTGCATGAATTCTTTGTTTAACTACAAATAGTGAGTGTGTGGACGCTGTGGAGCAATTTCTTGTGTGGTTGGGGGCTGCAAGTCCCATTCATAGCCAAAATAAAATGAACAATAAATATTGACCTTCCATCGGTAGGTTTTTGCTCAATTTCTTGTTGTATATGATCTGATAAACGAATATAAATACATAACAAATATTGCTGTGTCACTATATAGCTGAAACCAGTCGTAATATTTATTCCAATAGAAGTTATTAGCGAATATTCGGAAATTGTTTTGGGGTTATCTTGATCAGCCATAGTGACGTAAATAATGTTGTCGATACTTTTCTTTTACAGATTTCCTAGACGATGTGAAAAAAATGGATAAATTGTAGGTATTGGTAGACGAAATTGGACTCCAAAAAGCACAGCTGCATAATATGCTCCAAGCATTTTACTTTTTATTCATTTGGTAATGAACATATGAAATGGATGTAGCATGTTCTTTAAGTCGTCACTTAGAGAACATGCTGTTCCTACATTATTTGTTATGGATAGAACAGATGAAATGGTCTGATATACAGGATGAATTTTTTATCATGCACCAAATTGAAATGGGAGATTGTACTCATCATTATGAACAACTTTTACTATGGGACCAAACCTGAAATCGCGAAAAAAAAACAGCTGTTCAGTACATTTTGACGAGTTTGATGTAGATAAATGTACTGAACAGCTGATTTTTTTTTTCGCAATTTCAGGTTTGTTCCCATAGTAAAAGTTGTTCATAATGATGAGTACAATCTCCCATTTCGATTTGGTGCATGATAAAAAATTCATCCAGTATTATGATATAATTAAGGTAAAATACCTTTGGCAATAAATAGTATCCCGTTCAAATTAAAACTTGATTTATTACATTAAATTACAGGAAATACTTATTGAAGTCTGCGAAGAAGGACATAGCGCAGTACTGCAAATTAAAAGAACCGCTCACCATCAACAGCAATCTAACATGAAGACAGGTGTAACATTTCAGAAATATGTTCACTTGATATATGCGATACAATGATATTATATTAAAAATATCATTGATGAGATATCATTCTTCTAATTATCCCAGTCGGAAATATAATCGTGTGCAAATTTATTTATTTATTTTTAATAAAAAATACGTAATTGTAGGATCCCGTAGCAATGGAAGTTGAAACAGGACCTAGTACATCGGTACAGTTTAATGAATCGCCACTGATCTTGACATCTCGTGAAATCATCTCACATCAGTCAGGTAAGACATACAAATAAAACTATTTACGTAAATAAAAATGTCGATAAAAAGTCTTACATAAATTTTATTGAGAACTGTTTGTTTTAGGAATCCTTGACACAGATGACAATAACAAATTCAGAAATAATTGGAGTCCATCCCGATTCAAGAAGACTGCGCTTTTGGCGAGTTCCTGGTCGCCAGAGCCGACTCCAGAATCCTCAGGAAGTTCATCCGTAACAGGGCGGAATGATTATGGTGTGGGCTGGAATTCGCCTAACAGATTATTAAAGTTGCTAGGCATTTTATTTTTTTATTTAAAATATTATCTGGTCGTTATTTATTTTTTTATGTACAAAAAGTTTTTGTCGCTTTGATACCATTTTGAATTTTCATAATAAATTTTATTTTTTGACTAACAACCATTTTATTTAATCAAATAATTCAAATCTCTATTAAATTACGCTTCACTGATTTAAAATAATATGTTACATAATTAAAAAGTATTAAAATAAAAATTATTAGGTACTTTGAATACCCTTGTTCCCTAGACGTTGTTGAGTAGTCTATGATGTAATCTAAAATTCAAATAAATATGAGAAAGCAAGTTGCTAAAAACATTTGCAAAACCGAATGTCTCCCACTTGTTTTCAATAAACTCATCAGTTATTATGGCAATTAAATACATTCTGGTTTAGCCGGGTCAGATTTAATACATGAAGAGCTGTCGGGAACCAAGGAAGACTTTGGTGATGATGATGACGAACTATTTAGTTAATACTTAAAGTATTGTTTCATTTTGAACGAATATATTAAGTATTGGGATCATAAGGATGCTTAGTTAATTCAAAATTTTAGGTACGCACGGCTACTGATCAAGCTATACATTTCCAGTATAAGCTGATCTCGCATTGTATAGGATTTCCTTACAATGAGCGGTCAGTGTAAACTGGAAATGTATAGCTTGATGTGTAGCCGTGTGTACCTACGGTTATTATTCTTGGCAGTATAAGAAAGAATGTCATTGTAAATTCTATCGACGTTGAAATTTAGTGGGTACATCACTAGTCAGAATAAAATGAATGACAACCTACAAAATTTCGAAACGTCTTCTGTATACGTGTCCTTCTTTTACATCATAGCGGCTCCATTAGTCAAAATGAAACAAATATATTGAGTTCAGTTGCTATTTAAACACTACTTCTATGCTTGTCGTTCTTCTGAGTAAAAACCTATCTATCTATGGTTTTAACGTCCCAATCAATGACATTGAACCTCTAGACGTGACTTAGGTGACTACTCATCCGCAAATATTTCGTCCGCGGATGAAACGTTACCCTTTTAAAATTGTAAGGCGACGAATCATCCGCATGTTCATGTGAGTCGTCGCATAGTTAAAATGATTGATGTGGTCATATCGGCCAAATAGACAAACAAACATTGTGTATAGATTTTTTTTTTTTTGGTCTTTTGGTAGGCCTAGCAAACGGCTCGATTGATTGTCTGGACTCAACAAAATACTTCTTCGCACTAATCAAAATAACCTACGCAGATGACCTTTGCTTCAGGCACCATGCTCGTCGACTAATTACAGTCGCAACGCCTTCCTCATGCCGCCGGGGTCGCGGGTTGTTCGAAAGAGATACCGTGGCCCTGGCACAGGCAACTGAAGGAACACGGGTGAGTTTTAGTCAGTAAAAGTCTGACACGCCCTCCCGCTCCACCCAGAGCGGGAGAAGTCATTTTTGATGACTTCCATCCATAAAAAAAACGCCTTCCTCATTCGTAGTGTAGAAGCCTTCAATAGTTTACCATCACACCTGGAGATCGATCTATTTTGCATCAACGCACACAGTATTAGAAAGATCCTAAACAAGGAATATTTTGGAGATAGTCATGTCTAAACTGTTTTGATGTTGCTCGATTCGACAGTCAACGCATAATATTTGTAACTAGACGTCTAAATGTGGAACGTCGACCTCATCTAGTTTTAAAAAATATGATTGACGTGTAAAAGTGTTTGTACAAACCTACTTACAGAAAATAAATCATTTATCATTTATTTATCATTTACATAAATGACAGGTAGTTACTGTTTTACTGCGAAACCTGAGTTTTGTTATAAATATGAGTACTTACATTGAAATAGATTGTTAATACTTAAATAACCAACTATTTCATTTAAACTACTTATTTCATTTTTTTTTTGTTTTTATTATTTAGGTATACATAGAAGTATTTTTGTTTTTTTTTTTTTTGTTGCCATGATTACAGTGTGAAGTGTGGAAGTGAGACACAAATATATGAAATGAAGTTTAACGTAAGAAATCTTCCATATTTTGCACTGAAACCCATGTCAATACATTCGCACAATGCAAAAACTGTCTAAAAAAGTTAAACTAATCGATGCAAGATAAATTTTGTAACAGTGAAAGCACTTTGTTTGGCTAACATTCAAAAGTTCGCCAAGCAAAAATACGGCACTCCGTAAGAGACTGAAGATACGATGCTCGTCGATTAATTAAAATTTTTTGGACAGCTTTTGCATTGTGCGAATGTATTGGCATGGGTTTCAGTCCAAAATATGGAAGATTTCTTACGTTAAACTTCATTTCCCGTACCACATAACCTAGAAAAAGTATTATATTGCTGCCTCCTGACCAGCCACGCGGTGGCTCGATCTAGTTGTATATTATCTAAGGTCCCAATAATCTAAGACAGATAAAACAAAAGAACTCGAACGAACGAACGAAAGGAACGTAAGGACAGAATATAATTATGTTGCCTATCATCAGTAGCGATCGGTCTTTTACTGACAGTAGGTTATTGGGTTCGGCCGTTAATGGATTGTCGACATATTACCTATAACCCTGTACCTATTTGTATATATGTACTTACATTTTTGCTGGTAATACACCACATTTAATTTAATAAATTGCATTAATTGGACGCCATTGGTTGAATTGCTGAGTGGTTTTGGGTAGGTTCGTTTTGAAATGATTGGGCCCAATTATAAACTTAAATTATTCACAAAGTTAGGAATCATGATAAACGATGAACGTGTGACGTGATGTGGATATTTTGTCTCCAGCCAACAGAGCCGCCCGTGCGGGTGCCGGCCGGCAAGGGCCTCCCGCTGGCCAGCATGGGCAACGTGGCGCTTTCACTTTCGTGGTTCAGCACGGAGAAACAGAAGCTGCTCCATCAGTACTTGTATGGGGTGAGTTAGCACTCGACACGCCTGCTTTTAATCCTATTACAACAACACGCCGATAATCCCCGGAGTGTTAGGCGGAGGTGTACCTACCTACAGTACTCTCACATTTCGCCAGCTATGTTTAAGTCCCATGTGTAATAGGGGCTAGTTTATTGCCATCAACGGCATCAACCGGGCACAAATCCAAACTCCGGGCTGCTACCGATAAATTCCTGATGGAAAACCCCGTAAACACTACCCGACCTGGGGATCGAACGCAGGAACTCGTGCTCAGCAATATCGCGTGAGACCGCTGCACCAACTTTATATTTTTTTAATGTAAATAAAACACTGCCGTTTTATTTACATAAAAAAAAATAAAGTTGAAGGACATCGATCATTTCGAACCAAAAAAAAAGTGAACGTGCACGCAGAATGAAGAAATATCTTACGGGAAATACCGTGAAGAAAATTAAAACAATTGTTTTATAATTGTGTCGTTACGTGTCGTAATTTCGTTTTTTTTTTTTTTGATTTTGTAATTATATTTAATTACTAGTTTATTTAATTATAAGTAGATATTTTTAAGTAGGTTATTTATAGTAGTAAGCACTACTGCGCAATCACCTTAAGGAGGAGGCGCTGGATATCCCGCAAAATTCCAAATTTCTTGCGTTTTATGCAATTTGCAGGTCCAAATCTCTTCAAAGATCTTGATCAAAATATGATACGCGGAAATAAAACATATGTATTTACATAATTTTAACCGTAAAAATCATCAATACATATCTCTAAGTTAGATTTCGTGCAGATTCTTCGAACGAACGAAATCTAACGAATTTGTCGAATATGTTGTATTTCCGCGTATCATATTTTGATCAAGATACAATACCTGCAAATTGCAAAAATACCCAAAAAAATATTAAATTTTGCGGACTACCACAGCACTTGTCTCATCATGGATGGCCGAATTGCGAAACATCGGGTGTTCATGATTTAACATAGTTTTAGGTAGTTATGGCGCTGTCTGTTACACCATCGCGCAATCAATCCACGACATACTAATGTTCTTATTTGTCTCCCAGCATTTATGTCTAAACCGCAACGTAAAGCGCAACGTCGAGAAGTTCTGCGGGTACGAGTGGTCCATTGGCTCATCTGAGTACAAAGCCAAGCTAGAGAAGACCACCAAGATGGAACCCGAGCAGCTGCGGACCATGTGCGAGATGCTTGATCTAGAGGTTGAAGGTAGGAAAAAAGATCCATAATATTTTTACGTAGACGCTACCGTCATCTGTTAACGAGTAGCAGAACTAACCAAGTAGCAAAATGTGGTCCTGTAATAATCTTAGGAGAAATCCTGAAAACGTTTATAAAACCGCTTTTGGGCGCAGTTTATATTAAGGCGGGGTGCAAGCAAGCGCCGTAGGTATTAAATGCTTACCGCAGCCCCCGCAAGGAGTAGCGATACGTAATAAATTACGATGCGCGGGAAACGCGCGCCAAGCGCACCGCTCATGAGTTCATGAGTAGGTACTATGTTGCGTCACAGAATAGAGCAATGCAGTAGATAAACTTGAACTGATTAGTATACAAGTTTATTTTGTTTTATTTTTCTAGTAAGTATTTTTGAAAGTTTTAGACATTATTATTTCATTGTAAACTTGAACAGTTAAAATAAATAAAAATAACTACTTATACTTATTTATTTTTGTTAATAAGGTGGATTTAAAATCTGACTGACACGAAGACCTTTACCCGTACGATTCAAAACTAAGCGCCGCGCACCATTTTACTTTAAGTTCATTCCCCACGACAGCGACACCACTGAAAACGATACCACTGGTGTGGTATCGTGGGGAATGACAGAAACTACTATTCCCCACGCCATGCGACACCACCGACTGTATTGTGCTGTTAGTGATGTCCAGCTACATAACAATGATGTGTTACATAACAATTTAGACCTTATTGACATTCATGTTTTCTTGTTAAATTTAGCTTCCAGACCATTTACCAAGTATCTTGGACCAAAAAAACAAATGGATTGTAAAATGTCTATAAGGTCGAAATTAGCTTGACACCCTAGAAATGATGTGCATAATAATCTAGACACTTTCTGAGGTGGCAAGCGAATTTAGACCTTATTGACATTCATGTTTTTTTGTTAAATTCAGCTTCCAGATCATTTACCAAGTATCTTGGGCCAAAAAAACAAAGGGTTTGTAAAATATCAATAAGGTCGAAATTAGCTTGACACCCTAAAAATGATGTGCATAATAATCCAGACACTTTCTGAGGTGTCAAGCGAATTTAGACCTTATTGACATTCATGTTTTTGTGTTAAATTCAGCTTCCAGATCATTTACCGAGTATTCTGGACCAAAAAAACAAAGGGTTTGTAAAATGTCAATAAGCTCGAAATTAGCTTGAGACCTTTATCGTTTTCAGCGAACTTAAATACTACGAAATGACCGTTCATTCCCCACGACACCACTGGTGGTGTCGTCGGGAATGACAGAAACTAGTATTCCCCACGACACCAATGACTGCATTGTGAGTGATGTCCAGCTAATTTTTAAACGTAACAATGATGTGTTATTTTTAAACGACTTAAAAAACGGAGGAGAATATCAATTCAGTTGTATTTTTTTTTTTTTTTTATGTTTGTTACTGCAGTACTCCGTCATTTAGAAGCCGATTTGGAAAGTTCTTTTTTTATTTTATTCGTTATGTCAACACAAAAAAAAAAAACGGAGGGGCATAACTTCTTATGCTCTAGTTTTTTTTTCTTGAGAGGACGTGATTACGGTCAAAATGAAAATCCAAGATGGCGGCTGCAAAAATTTTCGAATTTTTCGACATGGGCGTCAATTTCGTGATATTTGAGGTCGCTGAAAACGATAATGTGATCGAAATGAAAATCCAAGATGGCGGCTGCGAAAATTTTCTAATTTTTCGTCATGGGTGTCATTTTCGTGATATTTGAGGTCGCTGAAAACGATAGTGGGGTCAAAATGAAAATCCAAGATGGCGGCTACGAAAATTTCCAAATTTTTCGTCATGGGTGTCATTTTCGTGTTATTTTAGGTCGCTGAAAACGATAGTGGGGTCAAAATGAAAATCCAAGATGGCGGCTGCGAAAATTTCCTAACTTTTCGTCATGGGTGTCATTTTCGTGATATTTTAGGTCGCTGAAAACGATAGTCGGGTAAAAAGGAAAATCCAAGATGGCGGCTGCGAAAATTTCCTAATTTTTCGTCATGGGTGTCATTTTCGTGATATTTTAGGTCGCTGAAAACGATAGTGGGGTCAAAATGAAAATCCAAGATGGCTGCTGCGAAAATTCCCTAACTTTTCGTCATGGGTGTCATTTTCGTGATATTTTAGGTCGCTGAAAACGATAGTCGGGTAAAAAGGAAAATCCAAGATGGCGGCTGCGAAAATTTCCTAATTTTTCGTCATGGGTGTCATTTTCGTGATATTTTAGGTCGCTGAAAACGATAGTGGGGTCAAAATGAAAATCCAAGATGGCGGCTGCGAAAATTCCCTAACTTTTCGTCATGGGTGTCATTTTCGTGATATTTTAGGTCGCAGAAAACGATTGTGGGGTCAAAATGAAAATCCAAGATAGCGGCTACGAAAATTTCCAAATTTTTCGTCATGGGTGTCATTTTCGTGTTATTTTAGGTCGCTGAAAACGATAGTGGGGTCAAAATGAAAATCCAAGATGGCGGCTATGAAAATTTCCTAACTTTTCGTCATGGGTGTCATTTTCGTGATATTTTAGGTCGCTGAAAACGATAGTCATTCATTTTGACCCCATTATCGTTTGCAGCGACCTAAAATATCACGAAAATGACACCCATGTCGAAAAATTTGAAAATTTTCGCAGCCGCCATCTTGGATTTTCATTTTGACCCCACTATCGTTTTCAGCGACCTCAAATATCACGAAAATGACACCCATGACGAAAAATTAGGAAATTTTCGCAGCCGCCATCTTGGATTTTCATTTTGATCCCACTATCGCTTTCAGTGACCTAAAATATCACGAAAATGACACCCATGACGAAAAATTAGGAAATTTTCGCAGCCACCATCTTGGATCCCCACTATCGTTTTCAGCGACCTCAAATATCACGAAAATGATACCCATGACCGAAAATTAGGAAATTTTCGCAGCCGCCATCTTGGATTTTCATTTTGGCCCCACTATCGTTTTCAGCGACCTCAAATATCACGAAAATGACACCCATGTCGAAAAATTTGAAAATTTTCGCAGCCGCCATCTTGGATTTTCATTTTGACCCCACTATCGTTTTCAGCGACCTCAAATATCACGTAAATGACACCCATGACGAAAAATTAGGAAATTTTCGCAGCCGCCATCTTGGATTTTCATTTTGAACCCACTATCGTTTTCAGCACCCTCTAAAACCATGGAAACGACACCCATGACGAAAAATTAGGAAATTTTCGCAGCCGCCATCTTGGATTTTCATTTTGATCCCACTATCGCTTTCAGTGACCTAAAATATCACGAAAATGACACCCATGACGAAAAATTAGGAAATTTTCGCAGCCACCATCTTGGATCCCCACTATCGTTTTCAGCGACCTCAAATATCACGAAAATGACACCCATGTCGAAAAATTTTAAAATTTTCGCAGCCGCCATCTTGGATTTTCATTTTGACCCCACTATCGTTTTCAGCGACCTCAAATATCACGAAAATGACACCCATGACGAAAAATTAGGAAATTTTCGCAGCCGCCATCTTGGATTTTCATTTTGACCCCACTATCGTTTTCAGCGACCTAAAATATCACGAAAATGACACCCATGTCGAAAAATTAGGAAATTTTCGCAGCCGCCATCTTGGATTTTCATTTTGACCCCACTATCGGTTTCAGCGACCTCAAATATCACCAAAATGACACCCATGTCGAAAAATTTGGAAATTTTCGCAGCCGCCATCTTGGATTTTCATTTTGACCCCACTATCGTTTTCAGCGACCTAAAATATCACGAAAATGACACCCATGACAAAAAATTAGGAAATTTTCGCAGCCGCCATCTTGGATTTTCATTTTGACCCCACTATCGTTTTCAGCGACCTAAAATATCACGAAAATGACACCCATGACGAAAAATTAGGAAATTTTCGCAGCTGCCATCTTGGATTTTCATTTTGACCCCACTATCATTTTCAGCGACCTAAAATATCACGAAAACGACACCCATGACGAAAAATTGGAAATTTTTGCAGCCAAAAAAATAAGAAGATACCTAATTAGAAAAAAAACTTAATTAAAAAAAAAAATCTTATTTATGTAGGTATACAGAAAAATACATTTGAGGGCCTACTTATTTTCTACTGAACATCCCTGCCCAACCCTTTGAAAGAATTCAGGCGTGATGTTATGAAGAAATCTCATTTCCTATCCGATATTCATTATAAAACCACCCGTACTAACTTTATTCTGTGACACCTACCTATTTGAGATTTGAAAATAGTGAACCAAAAATTTGCGCGTCAGGCGGCTTTATAAGCTCCAGTGTAGGGTTCAAATTCAACTGTTTTACACACTTGATGCGATTGGTAAACATAGGCCGTGATAAAAATAAATACCAATAAAGCTTTTGCGCGCGTGACGTCTTTATTTACATAGGCATAGCGTTCAAATTCAACTGTTTTCAACACATGCTAATTTGTGCCGGTCGCAGCCGGTGACAGAAGTTAGCGGGGGTGGCGGGTTCGAAAAATTGGCACACGTCCGACCTCCGTCACGTTCCGCTCGGGACTAAACGGCTCAGGGCGAGCGTTTGCGAAGCTGAAAACAATTGATGCTGGAATTAGTGGTACAGGTATTTAATATTTCACGTTATGACGGCCGTTATATCTCGAATTTTTTACGACCTTTATTATGGTATAAGTTTTATTGTTCAAAGCCTAATGTAACTCAAATGAAATAAGATTAAAGATCACAATTAGACTTGTCTTTGCGATTTAATTGGATGCAGTAAAGTGCAACTAATCGTGTATCGGACGGCCGAAATTTCTAGATCGAAGTCTGAACTAAGTAATATATTTTTTTCAAAATTTAAATACGTGTTATCTACGAATAAAACACTAAACAAAACGACGTTTTTACGGCTCTCCCGGCCTTAAGCCATAATAGTTTATTTTTTACAATCCTATAAAGTGCAATTCGATTTTTATAATTATTGTATTATGTGCTTTTATAAGATAGAATTGTCCTATGAAGATCCGGTAAACGTACTGAACAACCCCGATTAGTCCTCTAACGATCTGGCCAGTGCCGATCTGGCGTACTGTTGTAATTGATCCAATAGTTGTCAGCGTGATGCCATTACTAGAGCATTCGTTCTTCCGCATTCATTTTGTTCCGGTGTCGTGCATTTTGTCTTAGGAAAAATATAATATTTAATATCTACATTATAATATCTATTTGCATAAAATAACATAGAGGCATGAAGAACAGGGTGTAAAGTCCACTCATCCTCCATAAAAAAGAGAGGATCCTCCGACCAGACGGGCGTTGTATCTGGTGGGCAAATGCCCGACGATTGATGTCGGGACATTGTATAATATATGTTAGTCGCGCGGTAAGCTGTGATTGTGCGATGCAGGATTTTGCGTGACGTCAGTGTGATGCCAGGCCTCTTGCACTGGTACATTCCGCTCGAGATAAGTACCTACAGATCGCGGCAACTCTGGGTTACAAGTCAGTCAGGGTGTATTACGCGCTCAGCGAGCGAGACACGTACGGCCGCCCATGAATAAATAAAATCTTAGATTTTAAATTTAAGTATACTATTCATATTATCACTATACTATGTATACAGGATGATTTTTTAATGACCAGCCAAATTTTCACAGGGTGTTCTACCCATGAATATGAACAACTTTCACTATGGGACCAACTTTGAAATCACCCTGTATATATATTAGTGATAATTATAGTTACTTTTTTAATGACGAAAATCCATTACGAAATGTCGAGTCTTGTTCATACCTTTTTTTACCTACTACCATACTATTATATAGTTGCCGACATTTAACTTGAGCTCTCGGCGGAGTGGTGGGGGTTTGTGTGCGCGTCGTATTGTTTCAGGAGTAATGTCCGAAATCGCTTAAGGCGGTGAGAGCCGTAAAAACGTCGTTTTGTTTAGTGTTTTATTCGTAGATAACAAGTATTTAAATTTTGAAAAAAATATATTACTTAGTTCAGACTTCGATCTAGAAATTTCGGCCGTCCGATACACGATTACTTGCACTTTACTGCATCCAATTAAATCGCAAAGACAAGTCTAAATTATGATCTATATCTTATTTCATTTGATTTATATTAGGCTTTGAACAATAAAACTTATGCCATAATAAAGGTCGTAAAAAATGTAATTTATAACGGCTATCATAATTTGAAATATCAAAATATTTATATCACTAATTCCAATGTCAAGTGTTTTCAGCTTCGCAAACGCTCGCCCTGAGCCGTTTAGTCCCGAGCGGAACGTGACGGAGGTCGGACGTGTGCCAATTTTTCGAACCCGCCACCCCCGCTAACTTCTGTCACCGGCTGCGACCGGCACAAATTAGCATGTGTTGAAAACAGTTGAATTTGAACGCTATGCCTATGTAAATAAAGACGTCACGCGCGCAAAAGCTTTATTGGTATTTATTTTTATCACGGCCTATGTTTACCAATCGCATCAAGTGTGTAAAACAGTTGAATTTGAACCCTACACTGGAGCTTATAAAGCCGCCTGACGCGCAAATTTTTGGTTCACTATTTTCAAATCTCAAATAGGTAGGTGCCACAGAATAAAGTTAATACGGGTGGTTTTATAATGAATATCGGATAGGAAATGAGATTTCTTCATAACATCACGCCTGAATTCTTTCAAAGGGTTGGGCAGGGATGTTCAGAAAATAAGTAGGCCCTCAAATGTATTTTTCTGTATACCTACAGAAAGTTTTTTTTCTAATTAGGTATCTTCTTATTTTTTTTGTATTTCAAGGTCAAAATGTAAATCCAAGATGGCGGCTGCAAAAATTTCCAATTTTTCGTCATGGGTGTCGTTTTCGTGATATTTTAGGTCGCTGAAAATGATAGTGGGGTCAAAATGAAAATCCAAGATGGCGGCTGCGAAAATTTCCTAATTTTTCGTCATGGGTGTCATTTTCGTGATATTTTAGGTCGCTGAAAACGATAGTGGGGTCAAAATGAAAATCCAAGATGGCGGCTGCGAAAATTTCCTAATTTTTCGTCATGGGTGTCATTTTCGTGATATTTTAGGTCGCTGAAAACGATAGTGGGGTCAAAATGAAAATCCAAGATGGCGGCTGCGAAAATTTCCAAATTTTTCGACATGGGTGTCATTTTCGTGATATTTGAGGTCGCTGAAACCGATAGTGGGGTCAAAATGAAAATCCAAGATGGCGGCTGCGAAAATTTCCTAATTTTTCGTCATGGGTGTCATTTTCGTGATATTTTAGGTCGCTGAAAACGATAGTGGGGTCAAAATGAAAATCCAAGATGGCGGCTGCGAAAATTTCCTAATTTTTCGTCATGGGTGTCATTTTCGTGATATTTTAGGTCGCTGAAAACGATAGTGGGGTCAAAATGAAAATCCAAGATGGCGGCTGCGAAAATTTCCAAATTTTTCGACATGGGTGTCATTTTCGTGATATTTGAGGTCGCTGAAACCGATAGTGGGGTCAAAATGAAAATCCAAGATGGCGGCTGCGAAAATTTCCAAATTTTTCGTCATGGGTGTCATTTTCGTGATATTTTAGGTCGCTAAAAACGATAGTGGGGTCAAAATGAAAATCCAAGATGGCGGCTGCAAAAATTTCCTAATTTTTCGTCATGGGTGTCGTTTTCGTGATATTTTAGGTCGCTGAAAACGATAGTGGGGTCAAAATGAAAATCCAAGATGGCGGCTGCGAAAATTTCCTAATTTTTCGTCATGGGTGTCATTTTCGTGATATTTTAGGTCGCTGAAAACGATAGTGGGGTCAAAATGAAAATCCAAGATGGCGGCTGCGAAAATTTCCAAATTTTTCGACATGGGTGTCATTTTCGTGATATTTGAGGTCGCTGAAACCGATAGTGGGGTCAAAATGAAAATCCAAGATGGCGGCTGCGAAAATTTCCAAATTTTTCATCATGGGTGTCATTTTCGTGATATTTTAGGTCGCTAAAAACGATAGTGGGGTCAAAATGAAAATCCAAGATGGCGGCTGCAAAAATTTCCTAATTTTTCGTCATGGGTGTCGTTTTCGTGATATTTAAGGTCGCTGAAAACGATAGTGGGGTCAAAATGAAAACCCAAGATGGCGGCTGCGAAAATTTCCTAATTTTTCGTCATGGGTGTCATTTTCGTAATATTTTAGGTCGCTGAAAACGATAGTGGGGTCAAAATGAAAATCCAAGATGGCGGCTGCGAAAATTTTCAAATTTTTCGACATGGGTGTCATTTTCGTGATATTTGAGGTCGCTGAAACCGATAGTGGGGTCAAAATGAAAATCCAAGATGGCGCCTGCGAAAATTTCCAAATTTTTCGTCATGGGTGTCATTTTCGTGATATTTGAGGTCGCTGAAAACGATAGTGGGGTCAAAATGAAAATTCAAGATGGTGGCTGCAAAAATTTTCTAATTTTTCGTCATGTTCATTTTCAGCGACCTAAAATATCACGAAAACGACACCGTTTTCGTGATATTTTAGGTCGCTGAAAACGATAGTGGGGTCAAAATGAAAATCCAAGATGGCGGCTGCGAAAATATCCTAATTTTTCGTCATGGGTGTCATTTTCGTGATATTTGAGGTCGCTGAAAACGATAGTGGGGTCAAAATGAAAATCCAAGATGGCGGCTGCGAAAATTTTCAAATTTTTCGTCATGGGTGTCATTTTCGTGATATTTTAGGTCGCTGAAAACGATAGTGGGGTCAAAATGAAAATCCAAGATGGCGGCTGCGAAAATTTTCAAATTTTTCGTCATGGGTGTCATTTTCGTGATATTTTAGGTCGCTGAAAACGATAGTGGGGTCAAAATGAAAATCCAAGATGGCGGCTGTGAAAATTTCCAAATTTTTCGTCATGGGTGTCATTTTCGTGATATTTGAGGTCGCTGAAAACGATAGTGGGGTCAAAATGAAAATCCAAGATGGCGGCTGCGAAAATTTTAAAATTTTTCGACATGGGTGTCATTTTCGTGATATTTGAGGTTGCTGAAAACGATAGTGGGGCCAAAATGAAAATTCAAGATGGCGGCTGCGAAAATTTCCTAATTTTCAGTCATGGGTATCATTTTCGTGATATTTGAGGTCGCTGAAAACGATAGTGGGGTCAAAATGAGAATCCAAGATGGTGGCTGCGAAAATTTCCTAATTTTTCGTCATGGGTGTCATTTTCGTGATATTTTAGGTCACTGAAAGCGATAGTGGGATCAAAATGAAAATCCAAGATAGCGGCTGCGAAAATTTCCTAATTTTTCGTCATGGGTGTCGTTTCCATGGTTTTAGAGGGTGCTGAAAACGATAGTGGGTTCAAAATGAAAATCCAAGATGGCGGCTGCGAAAATTTCCTAATTTTTCGTTATGGGTGTCATTTTCGTGATATTTGAGGTCGCTGAAAACGATAGTGGGGTCAAAATGAAAATCCAAGATGGCGGCTGCGAAAATTTTCAAATTTTTTGACATGGGTGTCATTTTCGTGATATTTGAGGTCGCTGCAAACGATAATGGGGTCAAAATAAATGACTATCGTTTTCAGCGACCTAAAATATCACGAAAATGACACCCATGACGAAAAGTTAGGAAATTTTCATAGCCGCCATCTTGGATTTTCATTTTGACCCCACTATCGTTTTCAGCGACCTAAAATAACACGAAAATGACACCCATGACGAAAAATTTGGAAATTTTCGTAGCCGCTATCTTGGATTTTCATTTTGACCCCACAATCGTTTTCTGCGACCTAAAATATCACGAAAATGACACCCATGACGAAAAGTTAGGGAATTTTCGCAGCCGCCATCTTGGATTTTCATTTTGACCCCACTATCGTTTTCAGCGACCTAAAATATCACGAAAATGACACCCATGACGAAAAATTAGGAAATTTTCGCAGCCGCCATCTTGGATTTTCCTTTTTACCCGACTATCGTTTTCAGCGACCTAAAATATCACGAAAATGACACCCATGACGAAAAGTTAGGGAATTTTCGCAGCCGCCATCTTGGATTTTCATTTTGACCCCACTATCGTTTTCATCGACCTAAAATATCACGAAAATGACACCCATGACGAAAAATTAGGAAATTTTCGCAGCCGCCATCTTGGATTTTCCTTTTTACCCGACTATCGTTTTCAGCGACCTAAAATATCACGAAAATGACACCCATGACGAAAAGTTAGGAAATTTTCGCAGCCGCCATCTTGGATTTTCATTTTGACCCCACTATCGTTTTCAGCGACCTAAAATAACACGAAAATGACACCCATGACGAAAAATTTGGAAATTTTCGTAGCTGCCATCTTGGATTTTCATTTTGACCCCACTATCGTTTTCAGCGACCCCAAATATCACGAAAATGACACCCATGACGAAAAATTAGAAAATTTTCGCAGCCGCCATCTAGGATTTTCATTTTGACCCCATTATCGTTTACAGCGACCTCAAATATCACGAAAATGACACCCATGACGAACAGTTAGGGAATTTTCGCAGCCGCCATCTTGGATTTTCATTTTGACCCCACTATCGTTTTCAGCGACCTAAAATATCACGAAAATGACACCCATGACGAAAAATTAGGAATTTTTTTGCAGCCGCCATCTTGGATTTTCATTTTGACCCCACTATCGTTTTCAGCGACCTCAAATATCACGAAAATGACACCCATGTCGAAAAATTTGAAAATTTTCGCAGCCGCCATCTTGGATTTTCATTTTGACCCCACTATCGTTTTCAGCGACCTAAAATATCACGAAAATGACACCCATTACGAACAGTTAGGGAATTTTCGCAGCCGCCATCTTGGATTTTCATTTTGACCCCACTATCGTTTTCAGCGACCTAAAATATCACGTAAATGACACCCATGACGAAAAATTAGGAAATTTTCGCAGCCGCCATCTTGTATTTTCATTTTGACCCCACTATCGTTTTCAGCGACCTAAAATATCACGAAAATGACACCCATGACGAAAAATTTGGAAATTTTCGCAGCCGCCATCTTGGATTTTCATTTTGACCCCACTATCGTTTTCAGCGACCTAAAATATCACGAAAATGACACCCATGACGAAAAATTAGGAAATTTTCGCAGCCGCCATCTTGGATTTTCATTTTGACCCCACTATCGTTTTCAGCGACCTAAAATATCACGAAAATGACACCCATGACGAACAGTTAGGGAATTTTCGCAGCCGCCATCTTGGATCTGTCTTAAATGTCTAAAATGTGTCTAAAATGTCTAAAATCTGTCTAAAATGTCTAATCTGTCTAAAACTTTCAAAAATACTTACTAGAAAAATAAAACAAAATAAACTTGTATACTAATCAGTTCAAGTTTATCTACTGCATTGCTCTATTCTGTGACGCAACATAGTACCTACTCGAGTTCATGAACTCATGAGCGGTGCGCTTGGCGCGCGTTTCCCGCTCATCGTAATTTATTACGTATCGCTACTCCTTGCGGGGGCTGCGGTAAGCATTTAATACCTACGGCGCTTGCTTTCACCCCGCCTTAAAGTAATTAGGGATTAACTTAGGATTAACAAGCAACTGTACCTACCCGCGATCGTACGCTCGCACAAACTTAGCCACTGGTGCGTTGAGGCATCTTTAGTTGTTTTATGACCATGTTCAGGCGACTAAAGTGGACCAAATGTTACTTTCAATTTAAGACGTGTTTGTACCTTGTTTACTTTAGAACACTTCTAAATATTATACGAGATGATGGTGTATTAAAAATAATTGATGATTGAATGATGATCATGATTTAATAATGATTGTTTTGATTGATTAATAAAAAATAACGTTTGAAAATTATAAGACATTACAGTAAAGTGAAACAACTCTAGATAGACTATTCATAAATACAATAAAAGTATAAAAAGGTACCATATACACCACCACCACCATACCATATGGTATGTATGGTATGGTATGGTGGTATGGTACCATATTTTATTTTTCTTTGCGGACAGCCCTAGTACTCGGCTAAGCGGCGTATATGTTACGGACGAGTAACGACACAAAGTAATAACAACTCTCAAGCGCGGCGATTAAGAGCAATTTAGCTTGCGCATGGGTAGGAAAAGATTTTGTAGGCTATTATATAAGCGGCTTTCTTCAAGATCAAAGGAGTGCAACTTCTGTTCGTTAGTACTATTATTTATTCTGTGGTGATGCGTAGTTCAAAGAAGGACGGTCAAATCGTACCTGACTACGAGGCGGTGGTGTACAGATATGCCATATATATGTAAAAATCTAGTATTTTTTAAGGTCTTAAAAAACATAAGAAATAGATATTTAAGTCGCCAGAAAAAAAAGCACAAACAAATTTTTTTTTAATAGCATAATTTGCAAATTATTTAGAATAACATGTTCAGAACGCACCTTTGACGATTCATTTTGCTTAAGAAATGATTTAGTACTCAAAGATTATAATTATTCACGTTATTAGATGTAATTCAATTCTATATACTTGTGTATCAAACCAACTAGTGCTGTTTTTATTATGTATTGGATTCTTGTCATAAAAATAATTATGTGGGTTCATAGTAAGTATCAGCATTTTGTTCAATTGTGTACAACTGAACGTCATAATATGTCATCGACGCGCGCCATGGATTGACAGTGTCAATACTGTCAATTACAACGGGTGTCAATTTGACACTAATATACTGTAGTGTGTAGTCTTTGCACCCGGCGATCTCGCATTGTTGTTGTGTTGTTGTTGTTAGTGTGAATATTGTGATAAGTACTGTACTGTTTTGGATTTCCTTCTGTTGTTTGACCTTGGCATTGTTTTACAGACTGATAACTAGGTACCGCTTGTGACGATTATTCTGTGCTTTTGATTTCCGGACACCGATAACCTCAAAAGTATTTTTTGCATTATTGAAATATCTTGGCTATTTAGATATTATTTTCGAAAGGGATGGTGTTTACTACATAAAACAATCAAATCTCACTATAATTTGCTTCTGTACACTGAAAATAAAACTCAGGTCCAGCTTCTATAGAAATATGACCGATGTTCTTTGGATGTAATGTAGATGTAGATGATGTAGCCCATCTACATCGCCACAATAACATATGTAACTTTTGTTTTTTGACTGTTGTGTAAAGAATGCCTACTCCCTGTGAAAATATTTGTATTGATATTTGTGTTCGATTACAATAAAGATATCTTCATGCCCCTTCAAAACTAAACATATTTATTACTTATTTGTGTATTCGATAATAATTAACACAAACTTAAGCCGCCATAGGAGCTTCGGAAAAAATTGTAAAATACCATGCAAACATAAAATAAAAAGTCATAATATTTATCAATAAATTAATAACAATTTAAACCGAAAACAATAAGCAAAAAAAACATGGACAAATGGGCAAACGCTCGCGCTCGGTCGCGCGGTCGGTATGACGCCCGTGGCATTTTGACATAGTACCTATACTTTACGCGTCCGACCGTTAGACCGTGTCAAGCGCGCGAAATCGTGATCGTCGCGATCATTTGCTCGGAAAAGCCGAATGCGGCCTCTGTCGGCACTACGACGACTGAACGCGACAGACTGGTAACCATCCGCAACCATCGCTTATATTATATTAGGACACGGGTTTAGCTGTGCGAGGCTCTCGCACTGTGTGGCCTGGCTCTCAGGTTTATTATTTTTTTACATTTTCAATGAACGATTGTTCGGTCCAGGTTCAGTATCGGAGCTGTCGGTTCGGCTGGTGGGCTTCCTGCAGAAGCCGGACCGCGACAACCCGTACACGCGCGAAGCGGAGCTCGGACGCGCGCGCGACTCGCGCCACGCGATGCGCTCGAGCAACAAGCGTCACGCAATGCGAATCCGCTCGCCAATCCCGACAGCCGCCGGCGCCGTGCCGTCAAGGTGCACGACAGAGGTAAGACGCCGAAGTTCCCACCGTCATTCAGGTAAAATGCGTCCACCGCTGGACAAGTCGACATCCCCCAGTCATGGCCGCAACGATCGATCCTGTGACTCGGACATCCAGCTGATTCCCGCAACCTTCACCATGTCCTCGTGTGGGTACACAATACCCACACACGACCGCTGATACCGTGCCTTCCTTTACGCGGTTATCACCCACAGTTGTCGGCAAACAAAATTCTAAAGTACTTACTTAATATTTAAAATGTATTGGGTCCTTATAAAACACGACGGGAAACCCAGTGAAGTCTGTGATCAGTCTCCGGCCGGCGCGCCGCCCGGGGCGAAAAAAGTACTCTGTAGCCGGGCGAGACACGTCATCACACGACTCTGACGACCCGTAAAGACTGTCAAAGATCCACGAATGACAGCCCGAGTTACGGAGTAGTCTCGGTAAGTAAAGATGGTCACCGATCCACGGACCAACCCCACCAAGCGTAGCTAGCGTAGCCGTAGTAGTAACAAAAGTCTAAAAACAATTTTTTTTAAAATATTTTTTTCCATATAGAATTCTGAAGAAAAAGATGAGGAGGGTGAGGAAGAGGAAGAAGAGGAGAAGGAGGAAGAAGGAGACAAGGTGGCAGAAGGAGACGAGGAGGAAGCAAAGAAGCCAACTAAAGAAAAGTAGGTTACCTACATTTTATTAATTTTTTTTTCAGGACCTATATCCTATTCAGATGGCGATTTTCTTCTATGCCAATAAAGATTTTTTTTTTTTTGATGTCTTTGGATCTGTATTTTACTTTTTGCTACCGACTTCTGAAATTAAAGTTATTTTTCACTGTGCAGTTTTTTTTTGTGTACGGTGAAACCATACCTGGTCTACCTACCGCCGACTAAGCGTTTTTACGAAACTTATTAATTAATATTAGTTGAGAAATCAGTACACGATTAGCGGTCATCGCGTGTGCTCCCTCGCTCCTTTATATTCAAAACCTTTGGTCCGTGAAATATATTAGGTCTTTATCTATGAAATTGCCGTTCTGCAGTACTGGCCATTTCAAATCAAAATAATTTTTGTTTGGCTAAGAATTCTAATTTCAAATTAATTTTATTTTAAAAACATGGATTTTTTTTCCAAAAGTAGTCATTTGTTTATTGATTAGTGTTACATTTTCATCGCATTTCAATCTTTTTCGTCATCATGGATACGTTAAAAATTCGAGTAATTATGGAATATGAGTACCGTCGTGGCAGCAACGCGGCACAAGCGGCACGCAACATCAACGACGTTTACGGAGCTAACCATTGATATATATACACTAGATTAGCAATTGCCGCGCCAAGGCGTTGCCACTGGACATACGGCCACGGCCGTATGCGTAGCTAACGTCAGTTCAGTGCTCTGTATGACGGCAGCCGAAGTGAACCGAGTGACACGCGACAAAAAATATCGCCAAAACGGGTAAATGCGTAATGAAAGAATGCGATTCAAGATCACAAAAAATACCGGAATTACTTTTCACACGTAAGTTTATTGTTTCTGTGTTTATATAATCGTAAAAACGCAGTAAAATAAATAAAATGTAGATTTTTTTTTAATCATGATCAGTGTTACAACTAAAAACTATGTTTTAGTTTCCCACATTTGTGGGAGTTTTTAATTTAGGGAATAAGCGATTTTAAATATTTTTCAAGCAATTGTAATGCTTATAGTAAGTAATGATTTTATGCGGCAATTAATATTATCAAATTATAGGTAATGCCAACAAAAAATGCCTTCTCATTGAACTCCCACCGCAACAAATTAGTTTATATCGACTCAAACTACATTGTGTACTGAATGTTTTTTTCAACTTAGTTTTTAGATTGTAAAGAGCTGTTGGCGCTAAAATAAATTGTATATTTTTCAGGACAACCGTTATTCTAAAGAGCACGTGGAGCTTTCAGAAGAAGAAAATATGGATGTGGATGCTATGGAAACCGACGAAGAGATAGTCGAAATAACTGAAACCCGAAAGCCCAAAATGAGGAAAATAATTCACCGTTTGAAAAATTTATCGGCTAGAAGACTAAGAAAAGGAAAAAAATATATCACAAAAAATAAAAGACTAGAAATAAAAAAATAAACGACGATGATGGAGGAACTGAAAAAAAAACGTATGTTGAGCGAAGAAGACGAAATGCAGCTAAATGTAAATGATGAAACAGTGCAATTCACGGAAGAATTAAAAAAACCTTCAAAAAGAAAACTGACTCTTTGGGGAAATTGAAGGTTTTGTCTTTGCGATTATGGACGAAGTTATGATGACGAACAACTACCGGAAATATATTGTGAAGGACGGCACGGTTGACATCTGTCGGGCATTCCACCGTCCGGGGGAATCAATCCGTCACATTATTTCTGACTGGTCTCGTCTGGCTAACGGAGACTACTTGCATAGGCACAAACTTGTAGCCAGGATTATCCACCAGCAATTTGCTCTGAAATACAGTCTTGTGGAATTGGAAGTACCGTACTGTAGGTACATGCCCGACCCAGTTCTCGAAAATGGCAATATTACTTTGTATTGGGATCGATCTATCATCACTGACAGGACTATTGTTGCCAATAAGACAGACATAGTGGTGATAGATCGATTAGAGCGTCGCACAATGATTATTGATATAGCGGTCCCGCATGACGAGAACCTCGTGAAAGCTGAAAAATATCTTGACCTGGCTCGCGAGGTTGTCGACATGTGGGATGTGATACAGCAATCGTTGTGCCGATAGTCGTGACCGCCAATGGCATAATAGCCTAGAGCCTCGATCCACACCTGAAGAGGCTCTCGTTAGGCAGCTGGATTAAGGAAGATTGCTCCAGAAAGTGATACTTCTGGACACCGCGCGTGTCGTTAGGAGGTTCCTCTCTAAGCAGCCCTGACCACCGGTACCTTGGACCCTGTTCCCGATACCGGTGGGCTACTATTTTTAATATTTTTTAATGTTTTTATATTTTAATATTTAAAAATGTAAATTATATGTATGAAAATTAATTATAGGAAGTAAAAAATGTTCAAAAAGAAAATGCCTTGATTATTTTCATTACATTCAGGGCTATTTTTAAATGACTAGCAAAATTTTCACAGGGTGTTCTACCCATGAATATGAACAACTTTCACTATGGGACCAACTTTGAAATCGCAAAAAAAATATCAGCTGTTTCATTCATTTTGATCGAGTAGGTATTGAACTTTTGTAGGAAACCGCTGGTTTTTTTTTCGTGATTTCAAAGTTGGTCCCTTAGTGAAAGTTGTTCATATTCATGGGTAGAACACCCTGTGAAAATTTAGCTAGTCATTTAAAAATAGCCCTGTATAACCTTCTAATACACATCTAATAAGAAATACATAATTCACATACTTAAAAACTAATTTAACGTTTACCGTTTTAACGTTACGTTTTTTTTTAACGTTTAAAAAGTTGGGTAAAATTTCGCATGGGTAGGCAACCCCATCCCGCCATTGCATGTTTATATTGCGGTCTTTGTCTAATCTAAGCGACAGTATTGTTCTTGCGACTTGTGTAAGTGAGACAGAAATATGTTTACTTTTAAATGTTTAGTGGTTTCAAAGCTACGTCGTCGCATTTAAATAGTGGTTATACTTTTTTTACACATTTTAATGAGGTTTGCTTCTCTAGTTATATAACTCAATGGAGCTAACACTACAAACCAACGCACCACCTGTTATTGGTTTGCTCGCTTCCGTTCTGGAAATTTCGACGTGAAAAATGAACCTCGCGGTCGTCCGAAGACTGGTCGACAATTACGAATTAAAAGCGATTGTGGAAGCTGATGATACACAATCTACGGCTGAATTAGCAGCAGCTTTCGACGTTAGCGTCAAAACAATATTGGTCCATTTGCGTCAAATGGGCAAGGTAAAAAAGCTTGACAAATGGGTGCCCCACGAACTCAATGATCGCCAGCGCGAAGTACGCGTCGAGACGTGCCTTGCACTGCTCAACAGACACACAAATGAAGGAATTTTGAACCGCATTGTTACCTGCGATGAAAAATGGATTCTGTTTGATAACCGCAAGCGCTCAGCAAGTTGGTTGGATCCTGGTTCAGCACCTAAACAATGCCCTAAACGAAAACTTACCCCTAGAAAAGTGATGGTCACTGTTTGGTGGTCTAGCGCCGGTGTGATTCATCACAGCTTCTTACCAAACGGGGTGAGCATTACTGCAGATGTGTACTGTGAAGAACTGAACACAATGATGGAGAAGCTGGCACATCTCCAACCAGCATTGGTCAATCGCTCGTCTCCGCTGCTCCTGCACGACAACGCGCGACCTCATACTGCACAGCAGACGGTCTCCAAGTTGCAAGAACTGGGGTTGGAAGCTCCCCGTCATCCGCCCTACTTACCAGACCTTGCGCCTACAGACTACTACTTTTTCCAGAATTTGGATAACTTCTTGGCGGGAAAAAAATTCAATACCCGAGAGGCAGTACAAAATGCCTTTGAAGAATTTGTTGCCTCCCGACCAGCTGATTTCTTTAAGAAGGGCATCAATAAACTGCCACTGCGTTGGCAAAGATGCATTGATTGCATGGGTGATTACTTCGATTAATACAAATAAAAAATACATGAAAAAAATTCGTTTAAATTTTTTCATACAAAACAGCAATTTCATAGGTAAAGACCTATTATCTTTATTTTACCTTTAACTGCTGCGTAGTATCATTGACAATCTTCCAACCTTCTACATGGTCCTTCGAGCCATCGGGCGGGACCTCGCGAGTTTTAATATTCGTGTTTCTTTGGGGAGTTACGTGTATTAAAATCTAGTGAGTGATCTCGTTCGGAAATCAGCATATCGGATAACAGTGATACTTGTGAACTGAGGACATAGTTTAGCAACCGCAGAACTTTAGCAAAGTATTCGTAGCAAATCCCTATAGCAGCACAGGGCGGAGTTGCAATACTAGTGAATACGAGCAACTTTCCTGAACATCCCGAGCAACGGAACATCAGCGCTTCAAGCACGAAGCAAACAGCATCTGGAGTCCGGAGTAGCAAGCAGCAATCGGTAGTTGCAACAGCAGCACTCGGTATCTACAGCAGCAGGACGGCAGTGTCCAGTAATAGCGGAGCATCAGCATTCCGAGTGCGACAGCAGCAATCCGGCAGCAGTCGGTAGCTGCAACAGCAGCACTCGGTATCTACAGCAGCAGGACGGCAGTGTCCAGTAATAGCGGAGCATCAGCATTCCGAGTGTGACAGCAGCAATCCGGCAGCAGTGAAAAGCCAGCACTGTTCAAGTAAGATCGTTCCTTTTTTACTTCAAAAACTAAGTAGCAGCAACATGGAGGATCTTTATTATCAACAACTTGAACTTAGCGACTTAATCCGGAAAATACCGATAAATATAAAAAAGGATAGCGCCGATAGGAAATCGGACGACTACTTTAAGAGGCGATTAGAGTTGTTAGAGAGGTATTGGTCAGATTTTCAGAAAAATCACTTAGCTATATGTGAATATGGGGTCAAAGATCATACGTATTTCATAAACTCCGAGCATGAAACGGTTAGCAAGCATTATACAGCCGCCAAGTCTCTAATCAGCGAGCAACGCCTATCCAGCAAGTTTACGCCTTTGAGTACCGTTAGGAGTACTCAAGCGATACAGGAGCAGAGAGAAGCCGAACAAGAAGCCGGGCCATCGGGTTATGATCAGCCAAGAAAAGTCAGCATTTTAAGTACCATGGAGTCAAGAGGCTCGACTAGCAAATTAGATGACATGATACTTAAGCAAGCAGCAAACTTCAAAGCATTCAAGAGATCAGCGGGTTTTATCGACCTAGACTCCATGTCAGAAAAATGGGAAATGGAGGACGCTTTACGAACTTTACAAGCGCGCTGTTCACAAATTGACTCTCTTCATTGGGAGATTGATAGTGAGATAGGTGGAGAGGACGATGATTACGAGGCAGTCTATACACAGCATGAGCGATCATATATTCATTTAAAGAAAATGATTAACAAAAGGCTTTGGAGTGTATCACATAGAGAGCACTCCACACCAAAAATGGATATACCTGTATTTTCAGGAAATTATCAGCATTGGACGTCATTTAAGGACCTCTTCTCCGTAGCTATTCACAGCAACCCTACCTTGTCGCAAGCGCAAAAAATGCAATTTTTGAAAGGAACGGTCAAGGGCGAGGCAGAAAGACTCATTCAGCATCTTCCCATAAGTTCCAGCAACTATGATACCTGCTGGGAGATCCTAAACCATCGGTATAACAATAAAAAGCTTATATTTTCAACAATTATAAATACTATGTTGGGTTTACCTAGTATGCAGCATCAAACGGTAGGTCATATTAAAAAACTGTATGACGTAGCGCAAAAAAGCTTGCATGCTATAAAGAACTCAGGTATTGATATCAGCACCTGGGATCCACTTCTCGTGCATTTATTGTCACAGAAGCTGGATAGCGAAACCTACGGAGATTACATAGACTCACTTAAAAATTCTAGAAAGCTACCGGTTTTGAAGGATTTTTTGGACTACTAAGAAAGTAAATTTACGAGTCTGGAAACATCCCGCAGAAAGCAAGATCAAGCATCAGCGAAATCAAACGATCTTCCTGAAAATCAGAAAGCAAAAAGACACTACTTTGCCAGCAAAAACAAGCCGCATTCGAAAGCCTTACACGTGTCAACCAGCAAATGCCAATTTTGCGGTCAACAAAATGCCATATCCAATATCCAATTGTGAAAAATTTTTGCAGTTGTCAAATGAAGCGAAATTGAAAACAGCCGCAAAACTGAAACTATGCCAAAATTGTTTGTTTGACCATAATGGCAAGCAATGCATTTCCGTTAGGCGATGCCGCAAATGTGACGGAAATCACCACTCCGTTTTACATGACGCCTGCTCAAAAAATGTATCGCAAACGAATAGCGTCGCAACAACGTCAGCTGACCCAAATCCGCAAGACAATGTCGCAACGACTGCGCATGTGTCACAAAATCATCCAGGATCGAATGAAGTTTTGTTAGCAACAGCATTGGTTAAAGTAAAAACGATAGATGGATCTTATCATATCTTAAGGGCTCTCATTGACCCTGGATCACAAGTTTCTCTGATAAGAGAAAGTGCAGCAAAAAAGGTAGGATTAAGAAAATCTAAGTTCAACGGATTGATATTTGGAGTAGGGGAAGTCGAAAACAACTGTAACGGTGTGGTCACACTAAGCTGTTTCTCCACACATAACGACTTTTCGTTTACCACCGACGTACTTATCATGAACAACCTACTAAAAGATATCCCGTATAAATCCTTCGACACATCGAAGTGGTCCTACATAGAAAATATTAAATTAGCTGATCCATATTTTAACCATAGCCGTCCAGTGGACTTATTACTAAGCGCTCGAGTAAATGGCTTGATATTATTAGGAGGATTGATCAAAGGAGATAGCTTATCGCAACCTGTGTTACAAGAAACACAGCTGGGGTGGATCATATACGGCGGTGGCCAAATGTCATCACTTCAGTGCAACGTCGTCATGAACAATATTCACGACATTCAGCAGTTTTGGGAGATCGAAGATATAAGCGAAAATACAAGCTTATCGTTGAAAGATCAAGAATGTGTCAACTTCTATACATCTACAACAAAACGTTGTGAAGACGGGCGGTACGAAGTAGGATTGCCCCTAAAAGCAGATATAAATGAAAAACTAGGTTCATCGAAAGAGATGGCCATAGCACAGTTCCAAAATATGGAACGTAAATTTAGGAACAAACCTATTCTAGCAGAACAATATAAATCATTCATTAGTGAGTACATTGCCTTAGGACATATGGTACTTAGTAACAGCAAAAATAACAAACAAGCGCTATCATGTTACTTACCGCACCATTCCGTGCAACGAGCAGAATCAGCTACTACGAAGATACGAGTAGTTTTTAACGCGTCAGCAAGGACGTCAAGCGGATATAGTGCGAATGACCTGATGTTTAAAGGCCCAAATTTACAACAGGACCTACAAGAACTAATTTTGAAGTGGCGCCAGTATCGTTTCGCTTATACATCGGATATCGAAAAGATGTACAGGCAGATATTGGTGAGTGAAGAAGATCAGCAATATCAGCGAATCGTATGGAGGTATGAATCAGATCAACCTTTGCAAACGTACAACCTTACCACCGTTACGTACGGAACTAAATCAGCACCATCTCTGGCCATGATGACTCTGAAACGTCTAGCCTCGGATGAACAAGGAAACTTTCCGGAAGCTGCGAAGATACTAGAAGAAGCATTTTATATGGATGACCTCGTCCATGGGTCACATTCAATCGAAAAAGGAAAGCAGCTTATCGATGATCTCAACAGATTATTAAAATCAGGAGGTTTTACACTAAGAAAATGGTCGGCAAATCAACCAGAACTCCTTCAAAATATAGAAAACAGCAGCAGCAGCAGCAATGGTGAAATAATTTTTAACTTTAAAACCGAAAGTACAGACGCCAGCACATCAAGCTACCCGAAACTGTCAAATTTTCCCAATCAACTTTGAACCTTATGCTTGAGCGATAAAGTTGAAAATCTATTGAAGAAATTTGACAGATTGTAGTAACATGATGTGCTGGCGTCTGTACATCAAAAACATTAGGTCTTCCTTGGAACTCTGGTGATGACATGTTTACTTTCAAATACACCTTAGCTAATCCAAACGCAAAAGTAACTAAACGACTATTTTTATCGGAAATATCAAAAGTATTCGACCCATTGGGATGGCTGTCACCACTCACAACAAAGCTAAAGCTGATATTCCAAAAGCTGTGGTTAAACAAAATGCATTGGGATGAAGAAGTTCCTATAAATATCAAAGCAGAATGGGTAGAAATTCAAGCGGACATGGAATACTTAAATCAATGCAAAAATACCGCGCTGGATAGGGTATCGACCTAATGACGTCATAGAACTGCATGGTTATTGTGACGCATCGACTAAAGCTTATGCAGCAGTAATTTACGCACGATTATGGAAAGAAAATGAGACATCGGTTTCGGTAGTACTAGTTGTTGCTAAGGCTCGATTAGTACCCGTTTCTAAAGGCATATCTTTGCCGAGATTGGAATTAAGCGGTGCGTATTTGTTAGCGAAATTAATGAATAAAGTTATTAGTTGTTATAGTGAGCTACATAATAGGTCTTTACCTATGAAATTGCCGTTTTGTATGAAAAAATTTAAACGAATTTTTTTCATGTATTTTTTATTTGTATTAATCGAAGTAATCACCCATGCAATCAATGCATCTTTGCCAACGCAGTGGCAGTTTATTGATGCCCTTCTTAAAGAAATCAGCTGGTCGGGAGACGGGAGGCAATAAATTCTTCAAAGGCATTTTGTACTGCCTCTCGGGTATTGAATTTTTTTCCCGCCAAGAAGTTATCCAAATTCTGGAAAAAGTAGTAGTCTGTAGGCGCAAGGTCTGGTGGGTAGGGCGGATGACGGAGAGCTTCCAACCCCAGTTCTTGCAACTTGGAGACCGTCTGCTGTGCAGTATGAGGTCGCGCGTTGTCGTGCAGGAGCAGCGGAGACGAGCGATTGACCAATGCTGGTTGGAGATGTGCCAGCTTCTCCATCATTGTGTTCAGTTCTTCACAGTACACATCTGCAGTAATGCTCACCCCGTTTGGTAAGAAGCTGTGATGAATCACACCGGCGCTAGACCACCAAACAGTGACCATCACTTTTCTAGGGGTAAGTTTTCGTTTAGGGCATTGTTTAGGTGCTGAACCAGGATCCAACCAACTTGCTGAGCGCTTGCGGTTATCAAACAGAATCCATTTTTCATCGCAGGTAACAATGCGGTTCAAAATTCCTTCATTTGTGTGTCTGTTGAGCAGTGCAAGGCACGTCTCGACGCGTACTTCGCGCTGGCGATCATTGAGTTTGTGGGGCACCCATTTGTCAAGCTTTTTTACCTTGCCAATTTGACGCAAATGGACCAATATTGTTTTGACGCTAACGTCGAAAGCTGCTGCTAATTCAGCCGTAGATTGTGTATCATCAGCTTCCACAATCGCCTTTAATTCGTAATTGTCGACCAAAGTCTTCGGACGACCGCGAGGTTCATTTTTCAGGTCGAAATTTCCAGAACGGAAGCGAGCAAACCAATAACAGGTGGTGCGTTGGTTTGTAGTGTTAGCTCCGTAAACGTCGTTGATGTTGCGTGCCGCTTGTGCCGCGTTGCTGCCACGACGGTACTCATATTCCATAATTACTCGAATTTTTAACGTATCCATGATGACGAAAAAGATTGAAATGCGATGAAAATGTAACACTAATCAATAAACAAATGACTACTTTTGGAAAAAAAAATCCATGTTTTTAAAATAAAATTAATTTGAAATTAGAATTCTTAGCCAAACAAAAATTATTTTGATTTGAAATGGCCAGTACTGCAGAACGGCAATTTCATAAGTAAAGACCTAATATTAGAATTTATGGATGGACGGATTCCATGGTGGTCTTAGGGTGGCTGCAAGGAGAATCCAGCCGATGGAAACCCTTTGTTGCGAATAGGACTAAAGTCATAACAGCAATAATGAAACCAAGCTGCTGGCGATATGTAAAGTCTGAGGATAATCCAGCAGATGCAGCCAGTAGAGGCAACTCAGCCTCACAATTACAGAATCAAACGCTGTGGTGGCATGGACCGCAGGTGTTGAAATCGTTTGACGAAAAATTAGAAGCCAAGCAAATCATTTTTACCACTGAACTCAAGAAATCAAAGCAAAATCAGCAGCAAGCAAAGTAAATATTGTCCAAAATGATAGCAAGGACAGCATCATATCGCAACTGTTACTTAAGTTCAGCTCACTCAATAAAATAACTAAAATAGTAGCCACTCAATAAAATAACTAAAATAGTAGCATGGCTTCTACGAGCAATCAAAACAATACAATTTAGCAAAAATGTAGCCATGTCAAGCAAGCGTAGCTTACCCGAATTTCTTACCCTGTATGAATTGAGAAAAGCAAAATTACTCATTATAAAATACATCCAACGAACGGAATTTGCAGCGGAAATAAGGTCATTACGGAAACACGGTAAATTAAGTAGCAAAAGTAATCTATTAAAGCTTAATCCTTTTATTGATCACGAGGGTATTTTACGAGTTAAAGGCCGGTTGAGCAAAGCAAACATGAGTATGGAAATGAAGCATCCTGCTATATTGCCTCATAATAGTCGGCTTACTACTCTAGTAATTCAACAAGCTCATCAGCTTACCTTTCATGGTGGACCGCGATTAACTTTATTTAACCTTAGACAGAAATACTGGATTATTGCTGGAAATAAAGCTGTAAGGAAAGAAGTGAGAAACTGCGTTTCCTGTAGAAAACATGAGCCCAAAATACAGCATCAATTGATGGTAGAGTTACCCATAGCCAGAAGCAACCCCGCCCCACCATTCTACCACACTGGAGTGGATTATACAGGTTATGTAGATGTTAAAAGTAACAAGGGACGTGGAATTAAGACAACTAAAGGGTATATTGCGTTGTTTATTTGTCTAGCGACCAAAGCTGTCCATTTAGAACTTGTATCTGACTTAAGCAGCCCTGGGTTCTTAGCAGCATTACGTCGAATGGCAGCCAGAAGAGGAGCGCCTCGACATATTTACAGCGACAACGCGGCAACGGGACGAACTTTGTGGGAGCTAATAGAATGCTACAGGACAGCTATCACGATTTCGCAAATGTATATGATTGTAACTTTTTCGCGGAGTTAGCAGATTTAAATATAGAATGGCACTTCAACGCCCCATCTTGGCCTAGTGCCGGAGGTCTATGGGAGCGTGCCATTAGAAGCTTAAAACATCACCTCAAGCGAATAATAGGAGAACAAAAGTTGACCTTCGAAGAGTTCAGCACTATTTTAGCACAGGTGGAGGCTTGTTTGAACTCCAGGCCTTTATGTGCCTTATCGGAAGATATCAAAGATTTGAATGTCTTGTCTCCGGCTCATTTCTTGACCGGAAGGAGCGGAACTACGGTAATTGAAACCGAAACAGATGGTCGAACTAGATGGTGTTTATCAGCTAAAATAGTAAACGACATATGGAAGAAGTGGAGAGCGGAATATCTAACTCAATTATCCGTAAGAAGCAAATGGCGAAGCATTGAGCGGAATATTACTATCGATGATTTAGTGAGTGAGTGGATGATGGGCAGAGTAATAGAAATTCATCCAGGTCAAGATGGATTAGTTCGTTTAAATTTAATTAAAAGGCCAGTTGTGAAACTGTCAATCTTGCCGATACCGCCTGCTTCAAGTAATACGGTAGATAAAAATGTGGATCAAGCAATTAACGTCACCTCGAAAGAGCCTGACGTATGGATTAGAAGCAGCAAAATCAAATCTAACTTTATATCCTTAGCAATGTCGTTAATATTTTTTATTTCATTGATAACATCGTCTCACGCAGCTTTTAACATATCAGCGTTGCCTAGCTGTATTTCGAGTCAGTAGACAACATGCAAGTTATTCGAGACAAATGGAATCTAATTGTTTATTACGATATGAGCCCTTATGGGAAGGGAATACTGCCGCCACGAAGTTCTTGGACTATTTACAAAAGCTCTGTGCATCCCTAAACGATAAGAGTCACTGTAATATGATAACGCTTCAATTAAATCACGACATCAAAGAACAGCACTACAATCAACTTATGATTAATCAGCACTTTGATGAGCGCACGAGACAGCGTCGCGGGCTCATTAACGGTATCGGTTACGTGGCCAATAGCTTGTTCGGAGTATTAGACGAGAGATTCGCCGAACAGTACAAAAAAGATATACAGCTTATAAAACAAAACGAGCGGCATCTTAATAACTTGTTAAGAAACCAGACCTCTATCATTGAGGCTGAATACAACGTATTAAAAAGAACCGAGAAAACTATCCAATTACAACATAAAACAATAAACACTTGAATCAATTGGATAATACCGCCTTTGCTATTAAGCAAAAAGTTGAAGGTTTAGCTAAAACGCAAGATTTTGCTCTGTCAGCAGTCACAACCATAAACTTGCTTCAAAACCTCAAAAGGATCCAAGATACACTGTTAGATATCGCCACAGATATTTACCACGGGACATTCAACACACACCTGTTAACTCCAGATCAACTACAGCGTGAGTTACAGTTCATTTCTGGACAACTAACAAAAGATACTACCCTGCCCGTGGACAACCTACAGCCTGACCTAAAATATGTTTACAGTATGCTGAGGGTAAAAGCCAGAATGATGGAAGAATACTTCATATTTGAGATTACTTTTCCATTGACCAGCAGAGACAGCTACAAGATTTATAAAATCATACCCGTTCCTCAGCAGGTCCAGAACGACATGATTAGCGTACTACCAGTTGCGGAGTTCGTAGCTATTAGTTTGAAAAAAGACGCTTTCTTGTCAATGTCGTATAAGGAGCTCCAATCATGCCTACATAATGATCACTCATATTTGTGCCAAGCCCACAAACCAATTAATCATTTAAGCATCGACGAAAAATTCTGCAAACTGGATAACAAAGAGAACTGGAGCTGATGGTGATATCACCCCTAGCGACCGTTTTCGGGGCCCATTATTGAGTTTGCAAGTCACCCCCTGCAATTTATCCGTGTATTACATAACATTGATCAGACAGGGGGCATAGTCCTTCCATAGTTCTATGCTTCTAGGTAATTTTTCAGGTTATTTGAAGCAGTGGATTGGAGGGAAATAAAAAGATGGAATGTAATAATTGCTGTTTTATTACCGTACATAAGATGGATTTCTTTACCTTGACCAGGTTAACAAGAGAAGGGTGTTGCCACACGTTTTTATTAAAATAGTTACCAGATATAGTATTAAAATATAAATGTTGCCATTACTTACATTATTTAATAGTAATCAATCTACTGTAGCCACACAAACCCATAGCCCAATATGTTTTGTTTCCATGTTCTGCAAATAATCATCAACCCTTCAAATTGTCTAAGGGGCCTCTGCGAGTTGGCATCGGCCCCTCGTACGCCTTCCAAAGGTCCGGAACCCCGGGGTCCCGAGATATGTCAAAGGCATTTAAATAATAATAAATAAACATTGGCCAACAAGCTTCTTTGGCCGCCTGAAGAAGGTATTAATTAGTCTTCTTTCGGAGCAAGGTGCGCGCCTTCAACGGTTGGGTCTTGATGTACTCTTTCGGCATACTCAACTTAGACTGAACTTGACGCCCTGGATAGGAGGGTCCGTACACTGCTGACCGCAAACCGGATGCATCACCCACGATCGTCGGTGATGAGACTGTACTTACCGCGGAAGTGCGGGGGTCGAGGCTTTTTAAATGCGAAGACCCTCCACAACCGCGAGGTGTGCAGCCTCAGAGAATATTTTTTTAAAGCCGATGTGGGTATGCACCGTGATGTGGTCGCAGTGGACAAGTGGTTCACCCCGCTCTCCATGGCTAAAGAGAACTGTCCCAAACCTGTAGTACTTAAGTATGACAAAGCAAGGAGCTTCACGGGCGCAATCTTAGCGTCCGTATCCTGGCTACGTTTCGGTGAACTTTTCGGGGAAACTGAAGGTTTCGTTTGTACAATTATGGACGAAGTTATCTTGACGTATAACTACCGGAGATATATTATGAAGGACGGGACGGTTGACGTGGGACGGTTGACGTGCCGATTGTAGTAACGACCAACAGCCTGATGGCCGAAAGCCTCGGCCAACATCTCTTGAGGCTCTCGTTAGGCGGTTGGATCAAGGGCCAGATTCAGAAGGGCAGGACTACCCTCGATACGGCTCGTATTGTGAGGAGGTTCCTATCTCTGCAGCCCTAACCACCGGTAGCTTGGACCCTGCTACCGAAACCGGCAGACCACTATTTTTTATATTTTTAAATGTGTTTTATATATGTTTTAAGTAATATTTAAAAAAATATTTTTTTAAGGAAAACAGGATAATAAACAAAATAATAATAAACATTTTATTTCTCTTCCCTGTTGTAGGAGAACACAATAAACAAAGAAAAAAAAAAGAAAACGAAAAGAAAACGTTACAAAATTAAAAGTTATTATTGAAATGATTTCATGAAATCGCTAGATTTGAGGTCAATTCTAACTTATGCCGTCTTATTACAAAACAAGGTTCATCTTGAAACCCAGGTTTAAACCATGGACCCTTTTTTGAATTTCGTACTTTATTCCGACACATTCAGTTTTTGTCTGTTGTACAATACTGACAACTTAGTACCGTAGTTTTGTATACAGAACTGTATTTCTATCACAGCTGGGTTCTTATTACAAAAACCGTCTATGGTTTTTAAACCATGACAGAAGAAAAACCTCGTTTTGTAATAAGGCCGATTGAGTTGTATTGCCGATTCTAATGATTAAAAGTTATTCTGTAAACCCATGTTAGTTACGGCTGCGAATTATATATTAATCAACATACAACCTGACACTGACCTGCAAATTGCAAAAAACGTAAGAAAATTTGAATTTCGCGGGCTGCCTTATTCAGTTACATGGTTAAAGATTCTCGCTTTGAACAGGCGATTATTGAAAGGAAATCAAAGTTACAAGCCAGACATCGCCTCGCCTTGCAAAATTTACATCGTCGTATTTCGAGTGGTCCGTCTCGGTTCGAGAAATTTATCTGGCGAGCCTCATATGACATAAATACATAATCGTATTAGAATTTTTGTTTCTCATTTCATTGTAAACACATGAGTACCTACGATAATCGCCTGAAGAGTCGGGAAATTAGTGTAACGGAGCCTTTGATCATTTTCGAAATGTGTAAATCATTACAGAGTAAATAAGCCGGCGAAGAAAGCTAAGGACGATGGCGAAGGTGAGGACAAGGAGGAGAGGGAGAAAGAAAAGGCGGAGGAAGAAGAGAAAGAGAAGGAGGCGCCCAAACCCAAGTCTAAGAAAGAGGTAAGTACTATTATTATATTAAATTTTTAGTTTTTGTCCGCGGCTTCGCCCACGTGGAGGTCGGAAATCCCACGGGAACGTACCTACTACCAAAAAACGTATAAATAGTGGATTTATATCATACTGTCATTAACGTTAAGCTTCATAAATCAGTTAATTGACTTATTTGTAACCTACATGTTGCAAATACAACTAGGCACTGGCTTAATCAAATGTTCTGTGTTAATGTAATTTTCTTGTGTTTCAATAGCAGGAGACTTCTTCTCCAAAATGTCTTAGATGTGATAATAACCGAACTGAGCTATCACAGCAGTAATTAACGTCTTGTCATGTAGAATTCATCAGCCGGAACTAACAGACAGAAAGACAGACAGAAATTTTAAAAATTGTTTTTTTTTATCATTTTCACTTTCCGTATGCATATTAATAATAAGAATCTGTTATTTTGACATTACAAAGATACTTAAATTTTATTTATTTGTATAGATACAGGGTTAATTGGTGATATGTCGGCAATCCATAAACAGGATGAAGTAGAGGTTATGACCCCTATGCAAATGTCCTACCCTTAATGGATTGCCGACATATTATATTATCAATAACTCTGCATATGTATGTACATTTTTACTGGTAATACACCAAATTTGATAAATTGCATTAGTTTGACGTCATTGGCTGAATTACTGAGTGGTTTTGGGTAGGTTTGTTTTGACATTATTGGGTCCAATTGTAAATTTAAATTATTCCCATTTGGAATCATGATAAACGATGAACGTGTGACGTCATTTTGTCTCCAGCCAACAGAGGCGCCCGTGCGGGTGCCGGCCGGCAAGGGCCTCCCGCTGAGCGGCTACGACAAATTGCAGAGATCACTGAGGTACTACTATACGCATTCCGTGAACTCCCAGTACCCGATGCTGCTCCATCAGTACCTGTATGGGGTGAGTTAGCACTCGAAACACCTGCTTCGATTCCTAGGACTGTTTCAGGCTGTTGTACACCACTCGGGTTCGAAGCAAACTCGAGTCTAGTGCCTGTGTTTGGCACCCCTATACCGCGACCCAAACACTGATGCTTGAAAAGGTGCAGAAAACCTTTCTAAGATGCCTCTTCCAAAGGTTATATAATTTCTTTCCCTATATGTACGCACGGCTACAGATCAAGCTATACATTTCCAGTATAAGCTGATCTCGTATTGTATAGGATTTCCTTGCAGTGAGAGGTCAGTGTAAACTGGAAATTATAGATTGATGTAGCCGTGTGTACCCTTCCAACTATCTTTTGAGGATGTTGGCCTTTAACTCGTTGGAGGTGAGAAGAGGCCTCGATCAGCACGCGGTAGCCTGTAAAACCTTAAGGCGATGTATAGACTGCCCGGCGGGGATCCATCCGTCTGTCGACTATTTATGCCCGACAAATACATCGGGCACCGTCCGAGCCGCCGGCATAATCTGTTTGCGCAAACGTCGGCCAAAACTGTCGCCAGAGCTGAATCCCCCGTGTGTCGTACTTTGAAGATGCTCAACGCCTTTCTGACTGCCAACCCTGAATGTGATTGTGGATGAATGGAGTAAAATTTTGCGTAGGTATATGTCTGGTCCCCACCACGACAATCCCTTTCCCACCCTCAAAAAAAAAAAAAAAAAAAAGGTATATGTCTGGTGTTCTGTGAGAGAAAGTATGCAAGGGAGTCTACTGTGGGCTTAGTGCAAGTTTTTATACTTAGGGCGGGTTGTTTCACGTCCACTTAACGCACGAGTATACGTCAAAAATGGCGCTAACTATCGTCAAACCAAAAAAAGCGTTGTTTCACAGACAATTGGTTTTTTTGCAGTGTGTTTCGCTTTGTATTTAACGAACGTTAAAATCTTACGTTCGTCATTATTTGACGGTACGTATGTTACGTTAACCAACTGTTTGAAACAACCGGCCCTTACTCGATCACGTTAACGTAAACGTCAGTTTGTACTGAAACTGAATAAGCGCCGCCTGGTGACTATAATGGGAAACACAATTATTCCATACGAATTGACATAAGGTAACGATAACGTAAACGCGATCGAGTCAGTGTAAAAACTCGCACTAAGCCCTCTGTTCCATGTTAGTTTTTAATTAAATCATCTATGTTAAATTATTCTATGTCAATTCATGTAATTGGTGTTGTACCGTTTTAATTAACTATAAATAAATTAAAAAAAATAACATTACAACAATACGCCGATAATCTCCGAGGGTTAGGTGGAGGTGGGAATGATATGTTTAAGTCCAATATAATTATAATAGGGGCTAGCTTATTGCCATCGACTGCATCAACCGGGCACAAAACCCGGGCTGCTACTGATAAATTCCTGATGGAAAACCCCATGAACACTTAGCTCGACCTGGGAATCGAGCCCAACACCTCCTGCTCAGCAGTAGCGCGTGTGACTACTAGACCAACGAAGCAGTGGTTTTTACTAATTTTCAGGGTTCCGTACTTCAAAAGGAAAAACCTTTATAGCATCACTTCGTTGTCCGTCTGTCCGTCGGTCTGTCTGCATGTATGTCTGTCTGTCTGTTTGTCTGTCTGTCAGTCTGTCAAGACCCTGTTTCACATGAACGCGTAGAAGTATCAAGTTGAAATTAATATCAAATAACTACGTCTTTGAGCCCTTAGAGTTCTAAAAACATCAAGCTTCTATAAAAAAAATACGGCCATTTATGCGACATATTTTGATACTCACAAGTAAGTCAAAACCTAATAGGGTACTTCCGTTGACCTAGAATCATGTTTGGCAAGAAGCAAAATATAATTATATTTTTAGGGTTCCTTACCTCAAAAGGAAAAAACGGTACCCTTATAGGATCACTCGTGTGTCTGTCTGTCCGTCCGTCTGTCACAGCCAATTTGCTCTGAATCTAATTAACCGATAAAGTTGAAAGGTACACATCGATTTCTGTGACCCAAACAACGGTTAAAGTAAATAAATGAATTTTTAATATTGGGGTCACTTTTTAGGGGGCAAATAAGAAAATTTAAAAAAAAAAGTTTTGCAAACTGTACCGTGTGACAAAATCAAATGAAAGGGCTCTCAAAAAGATTTTTTTTAATAATTTTAAAATAAATCGTTTTAAAGTTATTTAAGAAAATAGACAAAAATTGACCATTTTTTTTTTCAAAAGTTTAGTAGTTTCAGAGATAAGGCCCCCCCGCCTATCTCCGAAACTACTAAACTTTTGAAAAAAAATACAGAAAATAGTTCTATTTCTGTAGATTACAGTTACCTATAAGAAGTTTGTGGTCTTAAAATAACATGGTAAATCTCTCAATATTGTGAGTACAAACTTACATTTACAGTTGGAATGTATGGGAGAACATGTTTTTCAACTATAATGTAAGTTTGTTTTTGGAATAATTTCATCCGAACTACGGAACCCTTCATTGTGCGTAGTCCGACACGCACTTGGCCGGTTTTTTTTTTGCGATTACAATGTTATGTTTGTTTTTGGGATAAATTCTTTTCAACTACGGAACCCTTCATTGTGCGTGGTCCGACACGCACTTGGCCGGTTTTTTTATTTAAAGTTGAAGGACATTTCTAACCAAAAAAAATTAAAGTGCACGCAGAAAGAAAAAATACTCATATTAATTTTACGGGAAATAACGTCCTGAACTTAAGGTTAATGCGCCAGGGTAGCCCGCGAAATTCAAAATTTCTTAGGTTTTTTGCAATTTGTAGGTCAGTGTGAGCTTGTATGTTGATTAAAATATGATTCGCGGCCGTAGCTAATATGGTTTTACAGAATTATAATCATTAGAATCAGCAATACAACTCCATAAGTTAGCATTTAAATCTCAAATCTAGCGATTTCGTGAAATCATGAGGTTTGAGGTAAATGCTAACTTATGAAGTTGTATTGCTGATTCTAATGATTATAATTCTGTAAAGCCATATTAGCTACGGCCGCGAATCATATTTTAATCAACATACAAGCTCACATTGACCTACAAATTGCAAAAAACGTAAGAAATTTTGAATTTCGCGGGCTAGCCTGGCGCTTTCGCCTTAAAAAAAAATGTTTTCCTATTGTGTCGTGATTCGTGACGGCAAAATCGTATCGATCCGTGTTGGGATTAGGTGCACAATGTCACATTCGCAAAATGACATACTGACGCAAAATGACACATTCGCAAAATGTCTTTTCTCAATATGCCACACACACTAGTAAAATGACACATTCGCAAATTGTCTTTTCTCAAAATGCCACAGTAGCAAAATGCCACACTATCAAAATGACACATTCTCAAAATTTTCGTTTTGCAGATTAAGACAATTTGAGAATGTGATATTTTGCGAAATTACAATAGGTACCTGTGTCGTTTTGCGAATGTGGCATTGTGCGCCTAATCCACGTGTTGTGCTACGGTAAAATATGAAAGTGCCCAATGGCGTTCAAGGGTTCAATCATTGCCTCAAAGTGATTAGTGCATTATATGTATATTTTGGTTGTTCTAGGACACAGGTATCCTCAACATGTTATAAGTATAGGTATCTACTATTGTTCTTATTTGTCTGTCAGCAATTATGTCTGGAGCATAACGTAAGGAGCAACATTAATAAGTTCCGCGGGTACGAATGGTCCATTGGCTCGTCAGAATATAAAGCCAAGCTGGAGGAGACCACCAAGATGGAACCCGAGCAGCTGCGGACCATGTGCCAGATGCTTGATCTAGACAAAAAAGGTGAGAAAAAAGATCCATTACCTATATTATCATGCCTGTATTTCCCGAATGGAGTTGATTGAGGCGTTTAGACCAGCCCTCAAGAGGCCGCCTCAAATGCGCAAACGCTCGGTCGTGGTAGGTTTGACGGCCGTGGCATTTCCACATACTTTATACGTCCGACCGTTAGGCCGTGTCCTATTATAAGCCGGGACCATACAATCCCGGTTTAGAGTTGTCTTTAAGGGGTAAGCCGTTTTTGAGGTTATCTTATCATATGTAACTCTTGAATGGGTTTTAGGCTTGAAACCCAGTAAAAGGGCGTGCACTTTAAAATGGATATGGACCCACTAAATGGGTTCTGCACTTGAAACCCAGTGAAAGGGTTACCCCTTCATTACAATAACCTATACATATAATATACTTAAGGGTTTTGTTCAGGTTACCATATAAGCTATTTGCAACGTAAGTCTTGTATACACATCATCGAGAGATCATATTACATTGCTCCGAGTCGGAATGTTACTTAAGCTCAGCTTAAGCTTAATCAGGGACCATTTTAGTTACCCATTGAAAGATTGATTTTTGATAGGGTTTTTCTAAGCATTTAAGCAAAAACCCATAAGATGTGATGTGGGTAACCCTTTTGAACGAGATTCACTTCAACTCTCTTGATAACTATAACAGCTTAAGAGAGTTGAAGTGAATCTCATTCAAAAGGGTTACCCACATCACATCTTATGGGTTTTTGCTTAAATGCTTAGAAAAACCCTATCAAAAATCAATCTTTCAATGGGTAACTAAAATGGTCCCTGATTATAAGCGCGCGAAAACGCGATCGTCGCCATCATTTGTGCGGAAAACCCGATCGCGCCTTCCGTCGGCGCTACGACGACTTAACGCGACAGTCGCGTTTTGCCGCAAACATCGCTTGTATTAGGACACGGGGTTAGCCTTGTGAGGCTCCCTCCCGCACTGTGTGGCCTGGCTCTCAGGTTTATTTATTTTTTTACATTTTCAATTAACGTTTGTCCGGTCCAGGTTCAGTATCGGAGCTGTCGGCTCGTCTGGTGGGCTTCCTGCAGAAGCCGGACTTCGACCATCGTCTCGAAGGTTTTTAAATTTTACTTCCTGCGTTTTAAACTTTTTAGACAATATTAGGCAGACGGTTGTTGAACATACGAAAATAGCGCAACCATGAGGCTGTCTGCTAAGTACATGTTTAGCCAATAACAAGATCCAGGCAACACGGATTTTTTTGTGACTTTTTTTATTAATTTTTATTCGAAATTCGTCGTTGCTCAATCTTCAAACGTCAATAATTTTATTTAAAAGTAACAAAACTGGCAATTTTTTTTTTTAATTTTCGTCTAGAATCATTTCTTGTAGAATCTGATAAAATTCGTACCTACACACATCAACACCGTCTAGGGATATTACGGATTTTTTCAATTTACTAAAAATATGTTATAAATAACATACAACATGTATATATTTTTTAACCGACTTCTAAAAAAGGAGGAGGTTCTCAATTCGGATGTTTGTATTTTTTTTTTTTTTTTTTTTTTATGTTTGTTCGCGCATAACTCCGTCGCTTGCCAGCCGATTTGAAAAAATATTTTTTTGTTGGAAAGGGTATACTTCCCAAATGGTCCCATTTTTGTCAAAATTCAGTTCTGATAATGGGATCCTGGAGAAATCGAAGGAACTCTTCAAATATTATAGGCACACCTATAGCGATTTGGGTATTTTTTATAGTAGCTCGTGCATTTGCTCTCGTAAAGCACCACTTGGTGAAGTGGAACTGATGATGAAGACCACAGATGGCTACCGGAACTACTCAATGATAAATATTTCACGGGTTGCGATTCGATTACTTTAATATGATTGCTAAGCAATTTCCGCTCGTCACACAATGCGTGTGGTGAGTGGTTGTTGAGGAGTTCCCCTGGTTCTTACCAGCAGAACTCCTCAACAATTAACGTCCCAGCATCGGGAAAAGCAATATTTTGTAACATGTGATGAGCAATTGACATTAGACTATTGTAACTTATACAAATTATAAACAGACCCACTAAAAAGCGAGAAATAAAAACTTTTTAACAAAAAAAAAAAACCGACTTCCAAAAATCACTACAAAGTGAAAAATAACTTTGATTTTGGAAGTCGGTGGCAAAAAAAAAGAAAGTAAATAAAAAACGAGACACCGACTTCCGAAATCAAAGTTATTTTTCACTTTGTAGTGATTTTTGGAAGTCGGATTTTTTTTTGTTAAAAAATTTTTTGTAAAGCCCATTTATCAGACTAGAATTCAGAATAAAACAATTTTTGTCTTTTTTGCGTAACTAAAATTTTATTTAAATAAAGACGAAAAGTGAAGTAATGGTAAAACTAACCATGAATGTGTTTTTCAAGAAAAAGTGAAAAATAAAGCGAAATTATTTTGTTTTTTTGCAATAGTGCGAATAATCAGTAGTCAGAAAACCAACCATGATGTTAACAACAGTCCTGCAACGGTTTTTCATGCTTTGAATCAAGTTACCTAAGTCTTGCTGCGGGATATTGCCCCAGGTCCTACTAAAATACCAAAATAGTTGCTCTTCAGTTGCAATGTTTGCAGGAAAAATTTTTCAAACCCCTTCTTTGGAGCATGTCCCACGCGTGCTCTATGGGGTTTAGGTCTGGTGATTGCGCGGCCAGTCTAAGACCGATACGTCGTTCTCTTGCAGCCAGCTGGTCACCACTCGCGCTGTGTGCGGACGGGCGTTGTCGTGCATGAGCGTGAATTCTTGGCCCATTTGTAGTCTATGAGGGTAGACTATTGGTACTAGCACCTGGTTACGGTATTTTTCAGCGGTTATGGTGTTTCTGGTCTTTGGATCAGAAACACCATAACCGCTGAAAAGCCGAGGTATGTTCTTCCACCAACACGAATTCCCGACCAAACCCTAATTGTCCCGCCGTGGTATGGATGGACTTCCTGAGGGTGTTGCAGACGGATCTCGCGACCAGGAACTCGCCATACGCGTACTCTTCGCAAATCGGCATAGAAACCGAATCGGGACTCATCGCTAAACAGCACTACAGAACACTGGTTATCTTCCCAGAGCAACTAACGAACTAACTGCATGGGCGTATCATTTGGTTGTCTTCTCGCGGCTACTTGCAAAAATCGGTCTTGTCGTTGGGTGGTTATGCGCTTACCGCCTGAATATCTTTCAGCCACTTCATCAGTAGCACGATAACGTGACCTTGCTATCACGTTTCGTTCTGTTCCAATCTCCTCGGCAATACTCCGTTGAGTAGCCCCAGCTTGGAGCATGCCTACTGCCCGTAACATGTCTTCTCACGTTAAATGGCGCCGTTGCATGATGCATACAGTGGCATGAATTCGAAATTAACTGCTAACTTGTTTTAAAACTTTAATTTGACACCAAAAACTATGGTAGGTAAATTGAAACCATCGAACTTCGCTAAAGTTATGCCGCGCAAATCTTTTGTTTTTAATTTATTCTCTCTATTAAATCCAAAAGATAGTTAGTCCAGTAAAAATAGATCGATTTGTATGGAGTAGATTGCAATAAATGCTCTTTGGGTGATAATTCAGAATTAAACATATAAATAGCTAAAATATATAAATTGACAGTAATCCCCGATATTTTTTTTATATATATTGAGTTATTAGCAATTATAGCAATAACATTAAATTTAAGTGGGAACAAAAAATGGACCACTGGTGATTTTGTACATGACTGCTCCTTTTCAAAAGTTTTAATTATGGTAATAATTATCCCCGGTCAAAATCAACATATTAAGTACCATATTGACTATTTTATATAAAATAAATGATAACTTCAAAACAGTAATTGCCTAGAGAGTGAAATTTTGTCAAAGTATTTAAATAGTTACTACAAATAACTATGTAAATTATCACCAACGTGGCTATTATACTTTTTTTTTCGTGAAGTTAAATTTGCATTTAACCCTCGTACATTAAAGACACTCAGGATATTTTTATGAATCTTAATACCAATAATTTTTATCTACTCAAATTGGAAGAAATCCCCTGAATATCTGTAAAGCATTTCTAATAATTAAATGAAAATCAAAAACTCGCGAGAGGGGTGCGGGCGGGCGGCAAGCGGGCGGCGGCGGCGGCGGCGCGATGCATCAAGCGGGCATCTATTACATAAATTTTATTTTGGATTCGTGTAATTAGACCACATGATTAAACAAAGATGTGGTGTTTTAAAATAAAATAGTACGCACGGCTACTACAGATCAAGCTATACATTTCCAGTATAAGCTGATCTCGCATTGTATAGGATTTCCTTACAATGAGAGGTCAGTGCAAACTGGAAATGTATAGCTTGATGTGAAGCCTTGTGTACCTACTCGTACTTCTAGGCAAAATTGACATCAGCAAAATGAAAAAAAAATAAATTGGAACAATAACACAAGAAGTAGGTACAAAAGTAAAACGGTGATAGCTGCAAAAGTATAAACTGTAGCGCAGTTAACAACGTCCTTCTCCAGATACAGAATGGAATAAATGTTCCATGCAGAAAGAGACTAATAGGTAATTTTAGTAGTTTACATAATAAAACATTAAAAAAAAAATAAAAAAAAAAACGGCGATTCGTACCAATAGTCGTCGGATTTGTATTACTCGTCATAAGGACCCAGTCGTGTTATTTTTTTGTGCTAATGTGAACTCTCAGGTCTTGAACATAAAGATCAAGATAAGTAGGATTAAACATTAATAAACATTAAAAATAATGAGATTGTGTTTGATAACAGCAATCTACATGGTCTTGACATGATCTGACCAAGATTATGTCTGGACTTTAAAAGAGACTGTGACCTCTGAGTTTGTTTCGGCCTTTCTTCTCAGAGTAGTCAGATAGGAAACGCTAACCTCATCTAGTTTTAAAAAAAACATGATTGACGTGTAAAAGTGTTCGTACAAACCTACTTACTAAAAATAAATCATTTATCATTTATCGATATGAGTCTTAAGAAACAAAAGGTAGGTAGAAGACTGAATGCTAAGATTTACTAAAGGTTGTAGCAGAGCAGGAGGTAATAAAAACAGCAAGGTAAATTAAATTGTAAAATATTTTTTGCTTAAAAAAATTTAAGAGACGTTCGCCAAAAAAAATGAGAGATCAGAATAACAGAATCAGTTTTTGTCCGGAATTATGTCTATGCTATTGACTCGATGGATGAGCCAAAGTTGAGATCAGACGTCAACTCCATGCTCAAAAGCTCTAGGCGGTCGGTAATTATTACAGTAGTGCTATTCTGTAAATATCTCACAGTGAAAACTTAGGTGAAGTTAGTGATCTTAAAGTGAGCCGTCAATTGTGTCAACCACTAGCATCGAGCAGGTCAGCTCCTCGCTCATCAGGTCCGCTTGCTTTATTCACACCCAGACTGCAAAGGGCCTCATGGACCTCTTTCAGGTGAATGGAGATCTCCGGCATTGTGGAACTACAGTGGGGTATGTTAGAGGCCGCATCAAGGCGTGAATTTTCGGCAAAGACAAAGTCTAATAAGTTTGCACTTTCTTGCGTGGGATGAGCCAGCGTTCCATCAGACATAAGCATAAGAGGCAGCAAAAGGCAGAAATTTGCCTAGACTGATTTGGACAGCGATCAGAACTCCTTGCTACCTGAAAGGTCCAACCAAGGCAAGGCAAGGTGAAGGTGCCAACTTGGCCTCAATTCGTCAAAACGCGCCTTACGTAACACCCGTTTGCAATCCTTGGCGGGAGAATTGTACGTAATTATGTAATTATGCCTGGCAGGCACGATTGAGGGACCACCTTTAACCGATTGTATCTTTTGAGTGCCTACTTTTACAAACTAGAAGCTGAATTTACAATTGTTTGAGAACATTTCCTTAAGGCTGCAGTCTTGCAAAATTCACTCGCGGCGAATTATTTGCGCAACTTTGTGTTTTTTTTTAAACAAAAGTAATGAAATAACATGAAATATTATTATAGTACGTGAATAACCATAATATAAGTAATAGATGGTAGTTTTTTTTAAGTTCATCTGGGTGGATTATGTTAGGTAAATCAAGCGTTAAATACAGCTCTTTCGCGCCAACAACGATTCGAGTTATGTTTGTGCACTTGCATTGGGCAATACAAATTTTATTTAGAAAATCTGTTCAGCGCATAATTGTTTCCATATTCCTGTCTTCAAAATGCGCTGATTACTTTTTTTTGATTATCTTTCATTTTCTTAATTCAGGTGTCACAATGTCATCGAAATTCTCTGTTTTTATCTCTTAATAAACGGTTTGTTTCATAATAACAAAGCATCGTATGCATGTAAGATTTGGTTGGTTTAATTCCAAGAGTTCAATAAAGCAAATACTAAAAAAAATAGCATCTAAATCACCTTAGTCTAACAATAATAATAATCTCAAAAGACCTCCAAAACGCTCCGACCCACTAAGAAATTTCCCTCGCAATTCTTGTTCATAAACTCTGTTTTGGAGGTCTTTTGCTCCGCGGGCAAAAGCTAGTACATAATACAATGTACGTAAACTATAGTTCGGAGCTCGTCTGAACTTGCCACACATGGATAACGCCGGTGGTCGCTACTCGCCACGATAGGCTGTTCACGTTGCCACCACCGAATACTAAACTAAACGCTAGAACAGCTCATCAGGTTATACCAAACTGTCAAATCTCTCCAAATGATTTTAAACCTTAAAATGTTGATGGTTAAGTTCAAAATTGAATGAGAAAATTTTACAGTTTATAGTAACTTGACCTGCTGCTGTGTGTACAAAAGCGTTAACAACTATGTTGCGATCATAATAATAGTTATTATTCGAATTTTGTGGCATAAAACACTAAAATACCTAGAATATGGCGGGTTTAGAGGCAACTATTAAGCGTATCCCAGTAATTGTCACAGTAGTACTTAAAATGACGAGATGACGAGGTCAAGTAGGAATTTTTAGGTACCAATAGATGTCACGTTCGAATAAAAATACTTTTATTATAAAAGTGTTCCCAATTTCAAGTTATATCGTTAGCAAATTAACTTAACAAATTCATCAAACAATCAGACTCACCTAAGACCCAACTGAAGTTTCACAAATCGAAAAACAAAACTACGTGCCGACTTCACATTTAGCAGCTGAACTTGCAAAAAAAAAATTTTTGTCGGACACACTTTTCAAGTAAAATATTTCAGACGTTATTACAGTTAAAACTCAGTGTTGTTATTTTAAATGTGCAATATGTTACCAAGAATAGGTTGTCATAAAATCGGCAAGTTTAATGTTTAGTAGAAAGAGATATTGATGTTTTTAAATAATTAGACGACTACTAGGTCACTGTGGACTTCACCCGCGTTTACCTTACATGATTCGAACCAGAAGGCGGTAGTTGATAGAATAAATGCACTTATCTTGAATGTAAAGCGCATTTATTATATCCCATAGGTATAATTGTGTACTAAGTTTATTAAAATCCTAACAATAGAATAATTACAGATTTTTCTCTTTGCGGACGTAACAACAACAACGTCAGTTTCGTGTAGTCGGACAATACTGGCTTTTCGTTCCGGTATTTCGTGCAATTGTCGCGTGAGTGAGTAGATTGCAGAGGAGGCATGTTGTATACCTTTCGCATTTTCCTTTGTGTAGGTACTGTTTTCGGCAAATTGTATGTAAAATCACTGGCACATTATCCGAGAAATGAAATAAATTGTCTTTCCGAAGCTCACTAAAACATAGAGTTTTAAAACCTTTACTGCCAACGGTGACAGAATCACCACCCATAAGGGTTTTCCACATATTACGCAAGACATAATAAATAAGTACCAAAAATCGCATAGTAAACAATCTCATTGCGTAATGAGAAGAAAGTTTTCAGTAAGTATTTGAGCAGTTAAACAATAGCTCCATCTTTTTCACATCCGATAACTTCGTCCCTCTCGCACACCGACGCGGGGGATGGTCAAGGTTGGCATTTTATATAGTCTAGGTAATTTAGGTTTTATGCATTTTGCGAAGATTCCTTATCACTTAATCAGGGGATTATGACACTTACATATGAAGAATGAAAATGTTAATGCACATCCTAAAAAATATTTCAAGTGTCTTTTATGTACAATAGACAAATCATGATAAAACACTTTTTAACTATGTTCCTGAGAAGTCACCAAGGTGAAAACTGAACATAGGTTCGAGGCTAACGTTTGGAATGTATAAACAGAAAAATCCCCGAAAGTGCGATATTTAAGTCCCGTTTATCACACCATGAAAGAAAAAATCTCGTAATGTTAAGAATTTTGTACCTAAACCGAGGGATTACTTATGTACTATAATTTTAGGCTGGCTATAGACGATAACCTTACTTTTCACCTAAAGTGTGTTTTTTGTTTAACGTTAAACAGTAAAAACACAACTTTAGGTATTTCTGAGGTTCCTCCGACCATATGAACACAAAATTGCCACGAATGCATACGTAAATAACTATACTATTATTTCAAAACCAATTTACTAAAGTGTCTTTAATGCAATCTCAAACACTATTTTTACTAGACTAAGTGGGCAAATGTGGTCCAAGCGTTGCCAAGGATGAATCATATACCAAATGAAAGGGTACAATGTACTGTTCAAACATGCAGAAGGGCATCAAAATCTGTCCGAGAGATTTCGAAAAATGATAAGCTGATTTTTGTCTTAGAAGTTATTACTGATTTTTATTATTTTGATTCACTGTCAATGTCTTTGACATATCTCGGGACCCTGGGGTCCCAGACCTTTGGAAGGCGTACGAGGGGCCGAAGTCAACTGTACTGTGCGCTGCGTACTGTGCGCTCGGCCCCGGGCCGGAGGCTTGAAGTTCGCTTAAAGCGTCCACAGGATAATACGGTCAAGTAGTCTCGACCTCAATAGTCAACTACGAGACGCCATACACAAAAAAAAAAAATGTGCGCTCGGCTCTTTTGTTCGTCAGATCAGATTTTTAGGGTTATTTAGTTATACTAGGGCATGTGGGGTATCATATGAAAGAGCGCTGTTTGCACATTCTCAAACAGTTTTTTTTCTTTTTTTTAGGCAGTATAGTTTTCGATTTTTGATGAAAAATGTTAAAAAAAATACCGTTCCCCTTATCTCCGAAGTTTGCATAGAAAAAATCTGAAATTATTCTATGTGATAGAAGTTTATGTATAGATTACAGGGAAAATAAAACGATGTCTCTAAATAGCACAGTTTTTCAGAAATAAGAAAAATTACATCAAGACCCAGTTATCGAAAATAGAAATATCTGGGATCGATCCATCATCACTGACAGGACTATTGTTGCCAATAAACCTGATATAGTGGTGGTGGATCGAATAGAACGGCACGCAATGATTATTGACATAACAGTCCTTTAAGACGGGAACCTCATGACAGCCGAGAAAGATAAACAAATCAAGTATCTTGACTTGGATCGCGAGGTTGTCGACATGTGGGATGTGGACTCTGCAATAATTGTGCCGATAGTCGTATCAGCCAATGGCTTAATTGCCAAGAGCCTCGACCAATACCTAATGAGGCTTTCGTTGGGCAGCTGGATTAAGGGCCTGATTCAGAGAGCGGTACGTAAGGACACGGCGTGCACTGTTAGGAGGTTCCCCTCTTTGGAGCTCTGACTGTCGGTAGCTTGGACCATGTTCCCAATACCGGTGGGCTACTATTTTTTATATTTTTATACATACGTAATACCTACCTATAACAAATAATATACCGACAATGTAGCAAACTATAAAATCTATCATTACTAGATGATGACGATGATGATGATGATGATGATGATGAAAAATGATGATTATAAGAATGAAGTAATGATTAACTATAATTAACAAGAAAAAACTATAATAATACTCGAAAATGAAGCAAAATATTAAATGCGTAGTATCTTCTGAGGCAAAAATAAGCTATCATTTCTCGAAAATCGTTATTTATGCAACTGACGTATAATAAGGGGTATTAAAACACGAATGTGGAGTGTGGTAATAGTATCACATGATTGTTTTAATACCTAATTATGTACAGTTGCATACAATACTTTATCTACATCCGTGTTATGAATCCTCTATAAAAGGTTCTGAAATAGTTTTTTGCAATACTAATACTCGTATCGAACATGGCGGCCGGCGTCATAGTATACGACGTGAATTCGAATAAGTTCTTTTTTTAAATTACGGCGCTGTTGTAGTGAAACGCGCGTGTGTTAGATTTGGTGTAATATATAACTATAACTACTATAAGTGTATATATAGATACTACACAAATAGCAAACCTTGAATGTCAGGATGGTTATTAGTTATTTTATTTACTGTGTATTAAAGTATTATTGTTTACTGTGTTTTACTGTGTTCTATGAATATGGTGTGTAAGGGAAGGATTTCATAATTAAAAGCACAGAAAGACAAGACTAGATATTTATATTTCTTCAATCAAGCTTGTCAATAATTATTCATCTTTAACGAGAAAGCTATTGTCCGTTTGCAAAACTAGGTCTTCGTGGAGAAGAACGAACAAGAAACTCCACGGAAACAGTGTTTAAGTATTTTATCAACACATTTCTTATTTCTTATATTTCTATAAATTATAGTTATCTCAAACAGATAATATTCTACCTATTCTACCTATTCTACCTCTATTGGACCATTGTCCAAGAGAACTCAGAATAATAGCAACATAATAACAATAGCTACTAAAATAACATGGTTGAATTAGACATAGTAACAATATTTAAGGTATAATATCAACTTACGTAACTTACGTGACACCTGGTAGGTAGGTCTATTTCACATCACAACGGCACTAGCACTAGCCACTTGAACGTCCACCGAGCAACCGCCTCGAGAATGTCATTACAATCCTTTTTATATCCTACTATCCCCTCTTTCCATCAAACGTCAATTGACAGTATTGTACCAATCGTTTAAAACAACCTATTATATTAAAATAGCAATATAAATTCTAAAATATATTGCTGGTACTATTAAATATTACGTAATTATTTACAGCAATAACATCTACACGATTTTTACAAGATAAGAGTCGTATATTTTATAAACACAATAACTAGTCAAATTAGATACTTCTATATTGGTCCTAAGCTTCGTAAATGTGACAGATGTCAAAACAGTTTTATCTAAAGGTGATTTTACAATGATTTTATGATTTTAATCACAACCGAATCAACTTCCGGATCCAAGGTAATGTCAATTTTACTTAATAATTAAAAATATAATGCTAAAAATTATCAAAATAATCATGAAATATAACACGTGCATTACCTACAATGTTCTTTTTTTGAAAACGAGTTGCATTATGAAATTCAGTACAACATTATAACACCCGTTTGGATGCTATTATGACACTGGCTGTTTTAATGTTGGCAATAAGCTAACTGTTTCAGGAACTTTTATAGAGGATTTATAGCATGGGTGTAGATAAAAGATTTTAAAACCGGCCAGTATTTTTTGAGTTTAAGAACTTTTTACAAAATATCCCTAGACGGTGTTGATGTGTGTAGGTATTTGATGCAGGCGATGCATGGCTAGAAAATTAATTACGAGCTCCCGTTAAAAACAAATAGCCTTTTGATTTCAATAGGCCTAAACACGTAGCAAACGGCCCCACGGATCCGCCATTTTCGTATGTTCAACCGTCTGCCTAACAATGTATAGTTATGTGTTACTAGCAGACACGCTACGATCGACACGTATCTTGCTTAATCTGCGCAGCTATACGTACTTTTCCTACAGTAAAGTTAGTTTCTCATTTACCCTCATTAACGAGGCTACTCCTATCATCAGACTCTGATTACCATCTATCCTATTAATTGAGACCATTCCAATGAGCCCAAACTTGGCCGGAGCTCGGTACCTCTGCTGTAAGTTGGTGAGGGAATTGGGTATCCTGCAAATGCCAAGTAATGCTGCAGCATCAGTTCTATGTTATTCTAATATCGCTGAAGTAACAGAATACCAAATTTCGACTGTGGAAAATGCTCACATTCATCAACTAGAAAAGAGCTGATAATCTTCAAACGGCTGAATAAATTTCTTGAATCGTAGCTAAGAACACTCGATCAAGTCACCTTTCAAACAAAACAAAAAAATCTAGATCGGTTCAGTCGTTTGGGAGCTATGATGCCACAGACAGATATATAGATAACAACACCACCCTGTTTTCTGGAGGTTAAAAAAGGAAAACCGGTAATTTAATTGATTTATGTATTTTTTTAATGTTCATAGATATCTTCCGCTCCTCTGAGGATGAATATAAAACTGACCAAGAAACAAAATTAAAGGGACCCAAACCAGCCAAAGATGGCTCAAAAGATTCAGATGTAAGTAGAGTATACACAGCATTTAAACATAATTATAAACAAGCCAGTAGCAGTCTCAAAACGGTGAAGGAAAATATCGTGAGGAAGCCGGCATGTCCCATCATATCCACCAACCCGCATTGGGCCCGCGTGGTGGATTACGGTACGCTCCCTCTCACCGAGAGGAGGCCTGTGTCCCAGCGGTGGGAACATTATAATTAAGGCTGATTATGCTATTTTGCAATAGCAGTCATTCAGGCTGCGTTGCTCATTCTTTTGCTCATCTCGTCCGGCTTTTTACATAATTATTATAATTATTTACTATAGTCCATATTTTCTAACATACTTTACGTAATAATTATATTTTAGTGCTGAGTGGTAAATCTCAGAGAAATCATTTAATCAAGGATACAAACTAATTGTCTAGACTGCCTACTAAGCCTGCTTACTAAGCTGCAACAATTTGGTATTAGAGGCTTGTCTCTAGATATTTTCAAGAGTTACTTGACAGACCGTTCTCAGGCTGTTAAGATAGGTAACTTTACCAGCAATGAAGAGGTCCTTAGTTATGGAGTCCCACAGGGTAGTGTTCTTGGACCTACCCTTTTTTTAATTTATATAAATGGCCTCTGTAAATTATGTTTGAGAAACTTTAAAATGATAATGTATTCAGATGACACTGTAATACTTGTTCATGGCAATGATTGGCTTGAAACTCGCTCCTATGCGGAATCTGCCTTACAGGTTGTTATGAAATGGCTTACTAGCAATCTCCTTACCTTGAACCTGGATAAAACTAAATTTATCACGTTTGCGCCAAGGACAGCGTCCCAACCGGCTTCACCCTACAGCCTAATTGCACACAATTGCGGTTCGATAATAACTAACACTTCCTGTATCTGTAATGTGATTATGCGAACTAACCATATAAAATATCTTGGTGTTATTATCGACAGTACTATGTCGTGGAATGAACAGATCGGGTCTCTGGTGACACGGGTCAGGAAATTAATATTTGTTTTCAAAAACTTGAGATCTTCTGCCAACTTTCAAACTCTGAAAATAGTTTACTCTGCCTTGGAGCACTCTATCATAACCTACTGTATCGTGGCTTGGGGTGGCTCCGGTAAGTGTTCAATGCTTAGACTGGAACGGGCACAGAGAGCAGTTCTTAAGGTTTTGGCACACAAACCTGTTCGTTTCCCTACCATCGAACTCTATGCTCTGTGTAAAGTGCCTTCAGTGAGGCACGCATTTTTTCTAAGCACTATACTACGCAAACACTCGGAACTTACTTTTGACCCTAATCATAGTTCAAAAAAACGAAGTGATATAAAGTATGACGCAATTATCTTTTATTAAATGTTATTTTATTTTTCGAAGTAACTAGTCATCTTTCAGGTTTATACAGATTGTATATCTTTTTTCAAAACCTAAACTTCCCTTTCTAAAAAAATCTTCTTCCTGATCCCTTAAAAAATCGTTTACGGCGACGACTAGTCTCTCATCATCTTCAAATTTCTGGCCTCTGAGATGTTCCTTTAACCGCGGAAGTAGGTAGAAATCACTAGGAGCAAGGTCCGGTGAATATGGAGGATGTTCCATCAATTCGAAGCCAGCTTCTTGAATGACAGCCATCGCAACTAGTGTTGTGCGCAGGGGCGTTATCTTGGTGAAACAAAACAATCTCTTGACTGACTATATACATACTAGTAATTCTGAAATCAATACACAACACCCACACAAAGTTGATACACTGACATAAAGTTGATATTTGCATAAATAACTTAAAAAAAAAAAAAATGTTTTGTAGCCGCCGCCGGTCGCTAAGGGGGGTGGCAAAGGAGTCGTGGCTAAGAACGCCGCCGCTAAGGCCACGCCCGTCAAGCGGAAAGCTCCCACGACACCCGGTATGTTACACTTCTGAGTGAGCTGAATGGCGCTGCTCCACACGTCATGCTCGTGAACGGTCGCCGTCAGTGAGACTGGTCCATCTCTTAGCTTATTTTATGTTTTTGTTTCTTTTTGCTTTTACTCGGACGCTTTTAACATGCACGTCTTTTTACATTGTTCTTACATATCATTTTAAATTCAACATTAATGAAGTAAATAATATTTTGCACCAATACCATTTAAAAGTGTCCCTGGAGTTTTTTTGCCCGTTCTTCTCCATAGGAATGAATTATGAATATAATACGCTTGAGAATGGGCCGATTCATTTGAAAATTCAAAAGTGCTGTACAATGCGTGCCACGAAAGATGAGACTTGACACACCACGTAGTTTGACTTGCGCAGTAGATTATACTAATTATCTGATTCTGATTTACACAAGATTTATAAGTCTCTACAGCTGTATGAGGTCTGAGACGGGAAGGGACCGGGCGTCATCAGGGCGACGGAAAGAGCGCGGGAGGCGCGATACTGCGCTCGTCAAGTCTGGCACGCATTGGAAATTAGGTTTATGTTTTTTTGTGAAATAAGTGTTTAATTGAAATAAGTGCTTTGAGTTTGAGTTTGTCGGCACGGAGTAGTAAAAGATTATCCTGTCAGCAAAGTTGGCAGTTAGGTAACAGCGTGGGGTATGTCGGACGATTACTTGACACCGTAATTCATGGAAGCTCTTTTATAGCATTATCAGTCCAAAATCATGACCGATTTTTCACTGACGTCTCCGTTTCAGACTTTGTTAAAATATTGAATATTACTTATAAATATCATATTCTAACTTATTTTTCACGGCCATTTGCGATTTCCCTAACTGCGGGCCGACCAGCCAAGAAGGGCAAGAAGGCATCTTCAGACGTGGCATCCGGCGAGGGCAGTAAGGAGGAAGACAAGAATGAGGCCAAAGATGAGGAGGAGAGAGTCGATAAGTCCGACACGCCCGCAGACAAGAAGGCCAAGCGGCCGCCCACTGTGAGTATTTATCACGCAATGAACACATCGCCATACTACACACATCTACACTGTCTAGGGATATTTCCAAGATATTTCACATATAGTAATACTAGCCATTGCCCGCGGCTTCCGTGGATGTCGGCTATTATCCCACGGGAACCTTCTACTCGTATGAAAAGTATCCTGTCTTAATCCAGGTTATAAACTATCTGTATACCAAAGGATACCATTCATATTGGGCCCAACATCGAAAGTAAAAAAAAAGTTATTAATCTGTTTGGGACATCGCCCTAAGCATTTGCTACTATGACACCAAAGCGGTAGCACCATCATATTAGCAGCTACATGACTTCTAAATAAATGTAAACATATCATCTATACTGCATTTGCAATAAGATTAGACATATAAACAAACCTTTTTTACAGTCCATTTAACCGATTTTGTTTTCTATTTTGTTGGTGTCATGACAAATGGCAGCTGCAGTAAACAGTTTGGTATTATAACCACGTTTTTGCTTTTAATGCCGTCCATATGCCTACGGAATAGCAGTCAAAATCGGTTGAATAGACCGTAAAAAGGCTTGTTTAAATGTCTAATCTTATTTCAAATAGGGTTGTTGCCTTAGTTAATATACATATAGATCGAGCCACCGCGTGGCCGGTCATGAGACAGCAATATTAACAGTGAAAGTACTTTGTTTGGCAACATTTTTAAATTTTGCCATGCAAAGTACTTTGTTTGGCAACATTTTTAAAGCAAAAATACGGCACGCCGCGCCGCCGCCGTAAGGGACAGAAGATACGATGCTTTGTCTCAATTTTCCTAATTATTTCGTAATATGTGTCTCACTTCCACACTTCACACTGTAATCATGGCAACGTCTAGATGTATAATGTCATTGGTTGTTGCGAACTCCTTGGTTTGCTCAAACTTTTTAGAAGTTTTTTTATTTTGTGTTACGAATGTTGTTCTTTTCTTTTTATGTCTGCTTTTGGCTGTCAAAGGTTTGTTTCCAATATTTTGTTATATTTTTTCATATTTATCCACTAAAATCCTTTTATCACATTAAGCTTTAGTTTTATTTCATACACCAACCATTAATACATACAGTCCATCTCATCGCCTTCAAGGGTATAAATAGACTTATTTAATGGGTCATTCTCAATGTCAATTCCATGACTGTAAGTGTGCAGTGGCGTATTTTAAGATTCAGCGCCCCGGGCCTGTAAGGTTTGCCGCCCCATGAATTAACGGAATATAGCAAAAACTTTTAATTATAAAATAAAATCCAGCAGTGCGTTGATGCGGGCTGAGAATTGTGATAATGAATCAATAAACCGGCCAAGTGCGAGTCGGACTCGCACACGAAGGGCTTCGTACCACCGCCACCGCACAGTGTTAAAATCGATCAAAAAATTTCCCAATATTTATCGATCAAGGGATGCATTTAAAATGCACGAGTAAAACACCCACGTGTCAATTTCAAATATTTTTTTTTTATAAAAATGATGAAGTTTAGGTGACAATTTCATGAAAAAAATTAAAATAAATTCTCAAAACGTAACTGTCCAAGATATTTATTTTATATAAATAAGGTCTGATAAAGCACCTTTGGGCGCATATTTTTCAGTTTTTATTTTTGGAAAATCACCTCCGTATACCGAGTAAAATTTTTTTGTCAGATTTTTGTTTTTATTTTTTTTTCTCGCTAAAAACTCATTTCAACTCGTGATTTTTTTATCAGTGATAGGCCTTGTTACGAGAAATATTTATGTGCTAGTGACAAGTCGCACTTTTGAGGTTTTAAGGAGAAAAAAAATAAAAAAGAAAATCAGAAAAAAAAAAATTCTCGGTATCCGGACGTGATTTTCTAAAAATAAAAACTGAAAAATATGCACCCAAAGATGCTTTATCACACTATATTCATACAAAATAAATATCTTGGACAATTACGTTTTCAGAATTTATTTTAATTTTTTTCATGAAAGGGTCACCTTCATCATTTAAAAAAAAAAGCACTTCAAATTGACACGTGGGAGTTTTACTCGTTCATTTTAAATGCATCCCTTGATCGATAAATTTACCTTAAACAGCAGAGGGAAATTTTTTTTATCGATTGGAACACTGTGCACCGTACCTACAATATTTAACACCAAGTGCAACGACCATGGGTTATGTGTTCGTTGCACTAAGTACCTAAATGATATTTAAAAACAAAACGAAACAAAAAATATTTTACATCATAAATTTTAACAATCGCAAAGATAACTTTGTACTTCATAATGATACTGTGAACTACAAAGTTATTTTTGCCAGTTACAGAAAATCACCCATATTTAAACGAAATACCTTAAGAATCGGCGTTTTTAGTATTTGTTGATTAAGTACAGTATTTAACTACGTACATGATATACAGAAAATTTAAATTCCTATCCTATCTTGTAGCAATAGAGCTCGCACAAAAATGGTCTAAACTGACAACTTTTGCGGCCCCCTATTTCTTTATTTTTGAAGATAAAAATATAAAAATTATATTTGTACTCTACTCAACGAATTCTATAATGACTTTAGTGGCAATGCCGGGTACAGGTCTTGAGAAATGACCCTATTGATAACTTTTCACTTTTTGGAAAAAGTGCCCATCTTTGACTGTATATACCTATCTTTGCTACCAATAGACCTAGAGTGCTTGAGTTAGGCTCAAATTGTACCCAATTTAGTTTGCTTCACCAAAATAAAGAACAAAGATTTATTTAAAAAAAAAAAATTAAAAAAAAACGGATGTAAGTCCTAGAATTTCGCAGTTTTTCGAGCACCATGGGAGTAGCACAAGTTTTCAGTGTTGCAAACTTGGGTATAGACACCTCTCAGGGGACCTAGCAACATATAAAGGAAAGAATCGTAGTTAGGTATACACGGCTACACATCAAGCTATACATTTCCAGTTTACACTGACCTCTCGTTGTAAGGAAATCCTATACAATACGAGATCAGCTTATACTGGAATTGTACCTAATATTAAAGAAAACCTTAAGTTCGATTTTCCGCTTAGATTATGAGTTTTAGTATATTTGTGTTCTATGTTTTGTGCATAATGTAAAATACTGGTATTTAGCTGCATCCGGTTAGACTGGAAGCCGACCCCAACATAGTTGGGAAAGGCTAGGCAGATTGATTTGTTTTGTGCATACCATGTCTTGACCAAGGTTATTAATTCTCGCAAATAAAAGAATGGCAAACATGTTCTTGATATTATTTTAATCAGTATACACAATATTTTAATTCCGTCAAATAAAACAATAGCAAACATTTTCTTAATACTATTTTATTAAGACTATTTCTAAGGTCAAACTAGGACATCTTCTAATTATATAGCTGGAGAGCGTCTCGCATTTGTTCATACCGTGCGTAGGTTAAAAACTACACTATGCACATTACGTGTGAACAACATCCTACTGTCCTCTTTCCAATATAGTGGCTGGCTGCATTGCGACCCGCCAATGTCCTGTCAGAGCGTCTCCTAACTCTTCCTCCAACCTGATCTTCCGCCTGGTGACCATTTGCCGATGGGTGGTCGACGTGATCAATGGTCGGTTCAAACGAGATTTTCAGCTTTTGAGAAATGTTCATGTCAACTGCGCCTTATACAACATGTTCCACTATTGTAAAGTCGCTGCGACTTTACTTAACGCGTATCATATTTTGATCGAAGACAACGTCCACGCACAAACATTTTTAGAGATCATCAGACAAAGGATTGGAATGCCTAACATGTTATCCGATCTTGTTGCAGGTACAATTATAATACAGGTTGTTTAGTCTTGGCTCCTATCAATTAAAGCAAGCAAGGAGTTATTACGCTGAGCACATTAAAGCTGACAGCACATTTTCGATAGAGTTAGGAGACGCTCTGCCAGAGGTACACACAAGGGAGCTAGGAGAAAATGTTGTCGTTTTTCAAGGAAGAATTCAATCCCTGCTCGTCACAGCGAAAAGCTATTATGTTTATGTGGGTTTTGACAGGACATTGGAGGGTCGAAATGTAGTCAGCCACTAGTATTGCACATGCAATATTGGAAAGAGGACAGTAAGATATTGTTCACACGTAATGTGCATAGTGTAGTATTAATAAAATAATTGAGAATAGTATTAAGAAAATGTTTTCCATTGTTTTATTTGACGGAATTAAAATATTGTGTATATTAACTGATTAAAATAGTATTAAGAACATGTTTGACATTCTTTTATTTGCGAGAATTAGTAACCTTGCACAAGACATGGTATGCACAAAACATAGAACACAAATATACCTACTTAAACTCAAAATCTAAGCGGAAAATCGAACTTAAGGTTTTTTTAATATTTCAGTCACACAGAATAACAGTCATGGCAAAAAAGGCATGAGAAATGCACATAGAGAATGACCCATTAAATAAGTCTATTTATAAGTACCACATTTGAAATAAGATTAGACATTTAAACAAACCTTTTTACAGTCTGTTCAACCGATTTTGACTGCTGTTCCGTAGGGTGGCATTAAAAGCAAAAACGTGGTTACAATACCAAACTGTTTACTGCAGGTACCATTTGTCATGCCACCAACGAAATAAAAGTCAAAATCGGTTGAACGGACTGTAAAAAGGTTTGTTGAAATGTCTAATCTTATTGCAAATGGAGCATCGATGATATGTTTACATTTATTTAGAACTTATGTAGCTGCTAATATGATGGTGCTACGGCTTTGGTGGCATAGTAGCAAATGCTTAGGACGATGTTCCAAACGGTTACGATGTTAAAAATATATTTTTCCGTTGTCCGGAAACATACTTTCGATTTTGGGCCCAACAATGTATGAAACCTGAATGGTCTCCTTTCATCCAAATCCGTTCAGCCGTTTTTGCGTGTTTGAGTAACAAACATCCAAACATCCAAGCATACAAACTTTCACATTTATAATATTAGTAGGATGTCTTTAAAAGTACAGGGGCCGTACGTGTAAAAAGGTCATGGATCCATCATGATTCCGTTGAGAAAATAGGATTGTGCTATAGGTCGTATATAGCTCCGTCTCTCTCTATCTCAGTGGAACCATGATGGATCCATGATCATTTCTCACGTAAGGCCCCTAGCCGTTTTAAAAAAATTTAAACGTCAATTTGTTCCTGGCACATTTAAGTATTTTCTGTATTCTCTAATACCCGGTTTCTGAATTGAGAATTTGAAGTTGAGAACGTCCTAATCTGTACTTAAGTATAACTTAAACCTTTTTTCGTTTCTGAAATAAGTTTTTTTAAATTCTAATCAATATTTGAGTAATTAATCATCATTTACTCAAATTTGAAAGAAAGCATGCTTATCTCATGCTTACGGTCGTCAGTTGCGTTTCTGATGTATGAAAAACGTGTTTGACAACACTCAAACCATTATCAACGTCAAGTTGAGCAGTTGAAAGTTGACACAACAATTTCGGCTGTTCAAACTGTAATCAGCTATATAATAAGTAGTGATTTTGATCATAATGAGTGGCGACGATACTTCCCTGTCGTCTTTGAAGATGCCTCAACGCAGACAACCGCGCAGAAGAATAGCAGGACATCGGCCTAACTTGTTCATCACGCTAAGCGATGAACGAACAATATTCAAGAGTCGGATCCGCTTTACGAAGGAGGCGGTTCGTTTATTTATGCGACTGGTAGCTTTCAACCTGTTGTGGGGGACACCGTGAATGTGAGGCATGGCGACGACTGTGTGCCGCGTGGTAGAGAGGGTGACTAGTGCCCTACCTATTGTTGAGACGGCATTATGTTCGTATGCCCACTGCACAGGAGAGACCATCAGTGGCGGCACAATTTTTTGACATAGCTGGATTTCCTAGAGGAAAGATTTAGATTTCCTATTTCCTAAACACAATTGAAAGGTGTTTTGGTGTTCTTAAAAGATTTCCATGCCTACATCCAGGAATGCAGTTAAAACTTCCAAAAAAAATTGAAGGTGATTGTGGCGTGTGTTGTTCTTCATATGACTATTCATCTTGATAACTACATCGTGGAATATGATGAGCATGTACAAGAAGAAAGCGATGAACCATTACCTCAAGTGTCAAATACCCAAAATTTTGCTGCCAGAACATCCATAGTAGAAAATTATTTTTTATATTCTAATATTTAAAAATGTAATTTATATCTATATTTATTGAAATAAATACAGTTATACAGTTATCTATTTTTTCCTTGCATTTAGAAATCAGAGCTATTTGTTATAAGTATGCTTACTATAAATAAGGTAATTTATTACTACATCAAATGTAAATATGTCTCTATCTCTGCCTAGCCTTTTCCCAACTATGTTGGGGTCGGCTTCCAGTCTAACCGGATGCAGCTGAATACCAGTATTTTACATGGAGCAACTGCCTATCTGACCCCCACAACCAATCTAGGTAATACGATACCCCTTGGTAAGACTGGTTGTCAGACTTTCGGGCTTCTGACGACCCATAACGACTGTCAAAGATCCACAAAGGACGGCCGGGACCAACGGCTTTCCGAGGCACGGGGGAGTCTCGGTATGTAAAGATGGTCACCCATCCACTGACCAACCCCGGCAAGCGTAGCTTAACCTGATGGATTCAGCTGTACGGCTGTTATTACTGAGCCACAATAAAAGAAATTTAGGTAAGTAGGTATTGTAATATTTTTAATAACTCCTAGTTTTATCAGTTACATAAAAAATCACAGATAGGGAGATTCCCAGCCGAGTTGGATTCGATGATTGACCTCTTTGTCGAAGTTGGACCTCCCTAACTGGACAGTTTGTCGTAGGTAAACATTCTCGTCCACTACTTCTTAGAGTGTAGCGTCTCCAAATCTTTATGATCTTCTTAATATGTCGTGCAGAGGCTATTGTACTCTTTAGTAATGGACTTCCAGGCTTCCTGTTGCTTCCTGTTTTTTTTGCCCCTGTCTTTTTGCATTCTATTACACTTGGTATCTGAAGCAATAATAAATAAACGTAAAATTATATTATTGTAAACATTATAGGGTAGGTGCCGGACGGTTCTGTAGTGGCAACCGCGTACCGGAAGACGTAACGTTGGAAGGCCTCCAACAAGGTGGACCGATGACCTTGTAAAGGCCGCAGGAATCCCCTGGATGCGGGAAGCACAGAACCGGCCGCAGTGGCGGTGCTTGGGGAGGCCTATGTCTAGTGTGGACGTCTTTCGGCTAAAATGATGATGATGATGATGATGAAACATTATTATGTACTTACTTTGATATTATTGAAAGAAGATTTTCTTTCTCCTATAAAGTATAGTTAGGCGATCTCTTTTTCTTGTATTTATCCATTTCAATTGGTACAATAGGTAATTTAAGTAAAAATACTAACAGAATTCCAATAAAAATTGTGTTTATTTACTTCAGAATACAGTTTGACATTCACGATTCGGTTCATTCAAACACGTCAAATTACTAAAATATAAAAATATGAAATTGCTAAAATATGCATTAGCAACTCTAAAACATAAAATTGTTGAAATTAATGCTGTTATTTAAAATTAACTTTCTTTTTAAGGCTGTTTTAAATTATTATAAGAATAAAATGATGCAATATTATGAGTTTTTGAAAAGTACCGGTTTTTTAATGTAAATTGGAACGTGTTAGCTTTGATCAGGAATAGTTGAGTAAATAATCAGTTGATTATGGTTTGATGAAATTCGATTTTGACTTGTGAAACACAAAAAACTTAAGCGCATACTTATGTATTTGAGAATAATCAGTTGAGATTTGCTACTTTGCTCAAATCAGAAACCGGCTGTAAATGTAGTACTCTAAATTCGAATAAAAATAATAATGATGGAGGCGGCAAAATTGAATCAACTTTACAACGATAATTTTTCTTCCCTGTGAGTTAAAGATTTAGCGTAAGGGGCCGGCGGAGGATGAATTCTCCATACAAACGTAGTTCTTAAATCATTTGCAATTCGAGCATATTTCCACCATATTATGCTGATATTCGGATTTACACAGTATTTATCTAGGTTCTTGATTATTTTTTTTCCAAAATACTTGTCCAAAATTAAATTTAAACGAATTGCATTTCGCACATATTGACAGCGTAAACTACATGTTTTCTGCTTATTTTTTCTGTATTAAAAACAACAATATTTGTAATATTGTTCGAGCGGAAACATAGCTAACATAATCAAGTTACAAATTATAAAAAAAAAAAAATAGAAAAATATTAAGTTTTCATTCAACATTTTTAGGATTACGGATTGAGTACTTTCGCGTCAAGCAGTTGTGAGAACGCGGGGCGGCACTGCTCACTCACGATGCGCTAGTGTGTGTGCATGTACTCGCCGACACCGACACGCGACACCCCGCGCGGGGCGGTGGGGTTCGTTCGGGACTTTTGTTTGATGTCAGTGTTAGTCGATTACTTTGTGCGTGCGTCCATAATTGTTTGCTAAATAATAATTAGGTTGTAATATTTCTGACACTATTGACCTATGCTACGGACTTGGATTTCGATTTGCCTTGTGATTTGTGACTTTTATTCATACCCCAGAACGCTGTTATTTACTTTTAGGTGGTATACGCACATCGCGTAAATATTAAGTTATTGGAGTAGGTATTTGTCGTTTACTAATATTTTGCGTAACCGTACATAATCAGCCTATAATGTCTATAATGTCTATAGTGCCTATAATGTTCCCACTGCTGGGACACAGGCCTCCTCTCAGTGAAAGGGACTGGGCCGTAATCCACCACGCGGGCCCAGTGCGGGTTGGCAAATCTAGGTTTTACAAAAAACTTTAGACCTCTGCTATGCTTTTTCAGTGAGATATCGGCGATAACGTGTTTTTCTCTGTTTCAATGGCGCGGCTCCTGAAATATAAACCTAGGATTTTTTGTTGTATTTTTACTAGTTTTGACAAATTCAAATCTAGGTTTTACAAAAAACTTCAGACCTCTGCGATGCTTCTTCAGCGAGATATCGGCTATCACGTTTTTCTCACCGTTTTAATGGCGCGGCCATGAGGTTTTAGTCTTACAGCTTCTGAAATATAAACCTAGTATTTTTTGTTGCAGTTTTGTAAGTTTTGACAAATTCAAATCTGGGTTTTATAAAAAGTCTAGACGTCTGCGATGCTTTTTCAGCGAGATATCAGCTATCACGTTTTTGTCACCGTTTGGATGGCGCGGCCATGGGGTTTTAGTCTTACCGCTCCTGAAATATAAACCTAGGATTTTTAGTTGTATTTTTACAAGTTTTGACAAATTCAAATCTAGGTTTTACAAAAAACTTCAGACCTCTGCGATGCTTTTTCAGCGAGATATCGGTGATAACATATTTTCACCGTTTGAATGGCGCGGCCATGGGGTTCTAGTCTTACAGCTCCTGAAATATAAACCTAGGATTTTTTGTTGTATTTTTACAAATTTTGACAATTTCAAATCTAGGTTTTACAAACAATTTCAGACCTCTGCGATGCTTTTTCACTGAGATATTGGCGATAACATGTTTTTCACCGTTTCTATTGCGCGTCTCCTGAAATATAAACCTAGGATTTTTTGTTGTATTTTGAGAAGTTTTGACAAATTCAAATCTAGGTTTTACAAAAAACTTCAAACCTCTGCTATGCGTTTTCAGTGAGATATCGGCGATAACGTGTTTTTCACCGTTTCAATGGCGCGGCTCCAGAAATATAATCCTAGGATTTTTTGTTATATTTTTACAAATTTTGACAAATTCAAATCTAGGTTTTACAAAAAACTTCAAACCTCTGCGATGCTTTTTCAGTGAGGTATCGGCGATAACGTGTTTTTCACCGTTTCTATGGCGCGGGTCCTGAAATATAATCCTAGGATTTTTTGTTATATTTTTACAAATTTTGACAAATTCAAATCTAGGTTTTACAAAAAACTTCAGACCTTTGCGACACTTGTTCAGCGAGATATCGGTGATAACGTATTTTTCACCGTTTCAATGGCGCGGCCATGAGGTTCTGGTCTTACAGCTCCTGAAATATAAACCTAGTATTTTTTGTTGCATTTTTGTAAGTTTTGACAAATTCAAATCTGGATTTTACAAAAACCTCTAGACGTCTGCGTCTTTTTCAGCGAGATATCGGCTATCACGTTTTTGTCACCGTTTCGATGGCGCGGCCACGGGGTTTTGGTCTCACAGCTCCTTAAATATTAACCTAGGATTTTTTTCTATATTTTTACAAATTGTTTACAAATTGAATCTGTTATTTACCAATATTTCAGGTTTGTGCAACGCTTAGTTTCTGAGATCTCCATGGCTGCGCGGTTCTCCGCGTTTCGATGGCGCGTCCACGTTCAAACCCTTCTAACTTTTTAACCATAGCTTTGACAAATTTGTGGTTTTGGGAGTCAACTTTTACAAATTGTTACAAAATGTTGGCATAGTTTTTTTTTTTTAACGCCATGGCCGCGCGGTTGAAACGAACACGCGTCGCGTCGGTCGGTCGGGCGGTTTCACGCGCGATAACGATATATTGCCAATTGGACCATACATTCCTTATCAGTTACATGTAGGTACATTATTGATACCACTGAAGTTAAAAACAAAAACAATAATAATACTTTTTATTTCAAAAAAAAAAAAATTACATAGTTTTGTTTAATCACACATCGCTTAATCAAGTAGTCAATGTGTTCTTAGTATAAAGATTTAGGATAATTGAAAAAGCTGCCAAGTACCTTGTGTATGACGTATCTACTACATTTTTTCCACAAGCCCTAAATTTCGTGCGCAGCCGTGTGTGAGTGTATTCATTCATAACAACCCGAAGGCACTGCAAAGCATTTCTATTTATTAGTAGGTAGGTAATTATAATTAGATATGTTCATTGTTTGCTTTATTTTTGTTGACTACTTTGGGGAACCGTTGGTGAATGTACAGACAAGTAATGCGTTTTTTGGAAATTTCTTTACAATGCCAATATCTCAACATATTAGAATAATTATCTCGTTTAGGGCTTGTAGAAAAAATGTAGTGTTCGTTTCAACCGCGCGGCCATGGCGTTAAAGAAAAAACTATGCCAACATTTTGTAACAATTTGTAAAAGTTGACTCCCAAAACCACAAATTTGTCAAAGCTATGGTTAAAAAGTTAGAAGGGTTTGAACGTGGCCGCGCCATCGAAACGCGGAGAACCGCGCGGCCACGGAGATCTCAGAAACTAAGCGTTGCACAGACCTGAAATTTTGGTAAATAACAGATTCAATTTGTAAACAATTTGTAAAAATATAGAAAAAAATCCTAGGTTAATATTTTAGGAGCTGTAAGACTAAAACCCCGTGGCCGCACCATTGAAACGGTGACAAAAACGTGATAGCCGATAGCTCGCTGAAAAAGCATCACAGACGTCTAGAGTTTTTTGTGAAACCCAGATTTGAATTTGTCAAAACTTACAAAACTGCAACAAAAAATACTGGGTTTATATTTCAGGAGCCGTAAGACTGGAACCTCATGGCCGCGCCATTGAAACGGTGAAAAAAACGTGATAGCCGATATCTCGCTGAAAAAGCATCGCAGAGGTCTGAAGTTTTTTGTAAAACCTAGATTTGAATTTGTCAAAACTTGTAACAATACAACAAAAAATCCTAGGTTTATATTTCAGGAGACGCGCCATTGAAACCGTGAAAACACGTTATCGCCGATATCTCACTGAAAAAGTATCGCAAAGGTCTGAAGTTTTTTGTAAAACCTAGATTTGAATTTGTCAAAATTTGTAAAAATACAACAAAAAAATCCTAGGTTTATATTTCAGGAGCCACGCCATTGAAACAGAAAAAATAGTAACCTAGGATTTTTAGTTGTATTTTTACAAGTTTTGACAAATTCAAATCTAGGTTTTACAAAAAACTTCAGACCTTTGCGACACTTTTTCAGTGAGATATCGGCGATAACGTGTTTTTCACCGTTTCAATGGCGCGTCTCCTGAAATATAAACCTAGGATTTTTCGTTGTATTTTTACAAGTTTTGACAAATTCAAATCTAGGTTTTACAAAAAACTTCAGACCTCTGCGATGCTTTTTCAGCGAGATATCGGCGATAACATATTTTTTACAGTTTGAATGGCGCGGCCATGGGGTTCTAGTCTTACAGCTCCTGAAATATAAACCTAGTATTTTTTGTTGCATTTTTGTAAGTTTTGACAAATTCAAATCTAGGTTTTACAAAAAACTTCAGACCTTTGCGACACTTTTTCAGTGAGATATCGGCGATAACGTGTTTTTCACCGTTTCAATGGCGCGTCTCCTGAAATATAAACCTAGGATTTTTCGTTGTATTTTTACAAGTTTTGACAAATTCAAATCTAGGTTTTACAAAAAACTTCAAACCTCTGCGATGCTTTTTCAGTGAGGTATCGGCGATAACGTGTTTTTCACCGTTTCTATGGCGCGGGTCCTGAAATATAATCCTAGGATTTTTTGTTATATTTTTACAAATTTTGACAAATTCAAATCTAGGTTTTACAAAAAACTTCAGACCTTTGCGACACTTGTTCAGCGAGATATCGGTGATAACGTATTTTTCACCGTTTCAATGGCGCGGCCATGAGGTTCTGGTCTTACAGCTCCTGAAATATAAACCTAGTATTTTTTGTTGCATTTTTGTAAGTTTTGACAAATTCAAATCTGGATTTTACAAAAACCTCTAGACGTCTGCGTCTTTTTCAGCGAGATATCGGCTATCACGTTTTTGTCACCGTTTCGATGGCGCGGCCACGGGGTTTTGGTCTCACAGCTCCTTAAATATTAACCTAGGATTTTTTTCTATATTTTTACAAATTGTTTACAAATTGAATCTGTTATTTACCAATATTTCAGGTTTGTGCAACGCTTAGTTTCTGAGATCTCCATGGCTGCGCGGTTCTCCGCGTTTCGATGGCGCGTCCACGTTCAAACCCTTCTAACTTTTTAACCATAGCTTTGACAAATTTGTGGTTTTGGGAGTCAACTTTTACAAATTGTTACAAAATGTTGGCATAGTTTTTTTTTTTTAACGCCATGGCCGCGCGGTTGAAACGAACACGCGTCGCGTCGGTCGGTCGGGCGGTTTCACGCGCGATGACGATATATTGCCAATTGGACCATACATTCCTTATCAGTTACATGTAGGTACATTATTGATACCACTGAAGTTAAAAACAAAAACAATAATAATACTTTTTATTTCAAAAAAAAAAAATTACATAGTTTTGTTTAATCACACATCGCTTAATCAAGTAGTCAATGTGTTCTTAGTATAAAGATTTAGGATAATTGAAAAAGCTGTCAAGTACCTTGTGTATGACGTATCTACTACATTTTTTCCACAAGCCCTAAATTTCGTGCGCAGCCGTGTGTGAGTGTATTCATTCATAACAACCCGAAGGCACTGCAAAGCATTTCTATTTATTAGTAGGTAGGTAATTATAATTAGATATGTTCATTGTTTGCTTTATTTTTGTTGACTACTTTGGGGAACCGTTGGTGAATGTACAGACAAGTAATGCGTTTTTTGGAAATTTCTTTACAATGCCAATATCTCAACATATTAGAATAATTATCTCGTTTAGGGCTTGTAGAAAAAATGTAGTGTTCGTTTCAACCGCGCGGCCATGGCGTTAAAGAAAAAACTATGCCAACATTTTGTAACAATTTGTAAAAGTTGACTCCCAAAACCACAAATTTGTCAAAGCTATGGTTAAAAAGTTAGAAGGGTTTGAACGTGGCCGCGCCATCGAAACGCGGAGAACCGCGCGGCCACGGAGATCTCAGAAACTAAGCGTTGCACAGACCTGAAATTTTGGTAAATAACAGATTCAATTTGTAAACAATTTGTAAAAATATAGAAAAAAATCCTAGGTTAATATTTTAGGAGCTGTAAGACTAAAACCCCGTGGCCGCACCATTGAAACGGTGACAAAAACGTGATAGCCGATAGCTCGCTGAAAAAGCATCACAGACGTCTAGAGTTTTTTGTGAAACCCAGATTTGAATTTGTCAAAACTTACAAAACTGCAACAAAAAATACTGGGTTTATATTTCAGGAGCCGTAAGACTGGAACCTCATGGCCGCGCCATTGAAACGGTGAAAAAAACGTGATAGCCGATATCTCGCTGAAAAAGCATCGCAGAGGTCTGAAGTTTTTTTTTGTAAAACCTAGATTTGAATTTGTCAAAACTTGTAACAATACAACAAAAAATCCTAGGTTTATATTTCAGGAGACGCGCCATTGAAACCGTGAAAACACGTTATCGCCGATATCTCACTGAAAAAGTATCGCAAAGGTCTGAAGTTTTTTGTAAAACCTAGATTTGAATTTGTCAAAATTTGTAAAAATACAACAAAAAAATCCTAGGTTTATATTTCAGGAGCCACGCCATTGAAATAGAAAAAATAGTAACCTAGGATTTTTAGTTGTATTTTTACAAGTTTTGACAAATTCAAATCTAGGTTTTACAAAAAACTTCAGACCTTTGCGACACTTTTTCAGTGAGATATCGGCGATAACGTGTTTTTCACCGTTTCAATGGCGCGTCTCCTGAAATATAAACCTAGGATTTTTCGTTGTATTTTTACAAGTTTTGACAAATTCAAATCTAGGTTTTACAAAAAACTTCAGACCTCTGCGATGCTTTTTCAGCGAGATATCGGCGATAACATATTTTTTACAGTTTGAATGGCGCGGCCATGGGGTTCTAGTCTTACAGCTCCTGAAATATAAACCTAGGATTTTTTGTTGTATTTTTACAAATTTTGACAAATTCAAATCTAGGTTTTACAAAAAACTTCAGACCTCTGCGATGCGTTTTCAGTGAGATATAATCCTAGGATGTTTTGTTATATTTTTACAAATTTTTACAAATTCAAATCTAGGTTTTACAAACAATTTCAGACCTTTGCGACACTTGTTCAGCGAGATATCGGTGATAACGTATTTTTCACCGTTTCAATGGCGCGGCCATGAGGTTCTGGTCTTACAGCTCCTGAAATATAAACCTAGTATTTTTTGTTGCATTTTTGTAAGTTTTGACAAATTCAAATCTGGATTTTACAAAAACCTCTAGACGTCTGCGTCTTTTTCAGCGAGATATCGGCTATCACGTTTTTGTCACCGTTTCGATGGCGCGGCCACGGGGTTTTGGTCTCACAGCTCCTTAAATATTAACCTAGGATTTTTTTCTATATTTTTACAAATTGTTTACAAATTGAATCTGTTATTTACCAATATTTCAGGTTTGTGCAACGCTTAGTTTCTGAGATCTCCATGGCTGCGCGGTTCTCCGCGTTTCGATGGCGCGTCCACGTTCAAACCCTTCTAACTTTTTAACCATAGCTTTGACAAATTTGTGGTTTTGGGAGTCAACTTTTACAAATTGTTACAAAATGTTGGCATAGTTTTTTTTTTTTAACGCCATGGCCGCGCGGTTGAAACGAACACGCGTCGCGTCGGTCGGTCGGGCGGTTTCACGCGCGATAACGATATATTGCCAATTGGACCATACATTCCTTATCAGTTACATGTAGGTACATTATTGATACCACTGAAGTTAAAAACAAAAACAATAATAATACTTTTTATTTCAAAAAAAAAAAAATTACATAGTTTTGTTTAATCACACATCGCTTAATCAAGTAGTCAATGTGTTCTTAGTATAAAGATTTAGGATAATTGAAAAAGCTGTCAAGTACCTTGTGTATGACGTATCTACTACATTTTTTCCACAAGCCCTAAATTTCGTGCGCAGCCGTGTGTGAGTGTATTCATTCATAACAACCCGAAGGCACTGCAAAGCATTTCTATTTATTAGTAGGTAGGTAATTATAATTAGATATGTTCATTGTTTGCTTTATTTTTGTTGACTACTTTGGGGAACCGTTGGTGAATGTACAGACAAGTAATGCGTTTTTTGGAAATTTCTTTACAATGCCAATATCTCAACATATTAGAATAATTATCTCGTTTAGGGCTTGTAGAAAAAATGTAGTGTTCGTTTCAACCGCGCGGCCATGGCGTTAAAGAAAAAACTATGCCAACATTTTGTAACAATTTGTAAAAGTTGACTCCCAAAACCACAAATTTGTCAAAGCTATGGTTAAAAAGTTAGAAGGGTTTGAACGTGGCCGCGCCATCGAAACGCGGAGAACCGCGCGGCCACGGAGATCTCAGAAACTAAGCGTTGCACAGACCTGAAATTTTGGTAAATAACAGATTCAATTTGTAAACAATTTGTAAAAATATAGAAAAAAATCCTAGGTTAATATTTTAGGAGCTGTAAGACTAAAACCCCGTGGCCGCACCATTGAAACGGTGACAAAAACGTGATAGCCGATAGCTCGCTGAAAAAGCATCACAGACGTCTAGAGTTTTTTGTGAAACCCAGATTTGAATTTGTCAAAACTTACAAAACTGCAACAAAAAATACTGGGTTTATATTTCAGGAGCCGTAAGACTGGAACCTCATGGCCGCGCCATTGAAACGGTGAAAAAAACGTGATAGCCGATATCTCGCTGAAAAAGCATCGCAGAGGTCTGAAGTTTTTTTTTGTAAAACCTAGATTTGAATTTGTCAAAACTTGTAACAATACAACAAAAAATCCTAGGTTTATATTTCAGGAGACGCGCCATTGAAACCGTGAAAACACGTTATCGCCGATATCTCACTGAAAAAGTATCGCAAAGGTCTGAAGTTTTTTGTAAAACCTAGATTTGAATTTGTCAAAATTTGTAAAAATACAACAAAAAAATCCTAGGTTTATATTTCAGGAGCCACGCCATTGAAATAGAAAAAATAGTAACCTAGGATTTTTAGTTGTATTTTTACAAGTTTTGACAAATTCAAATCTAGGTTTTACAAAAAACTTCAGACCTTTGCGACACTTTTTCAGTGAGATATCGGCGATAACGTGTTTTTCACCGTTTCAATGGCGCGTCTCCTGAAATATAAACCTAGGATTTTTCGTTGTATTTTTACAAGTTTTGACAAATTCAAATCTAGGTTTTACAAAAAACTTCAGACCTCTGCGATGCTTTTTCAGCGAGATATCGGCGATAACATATTTTTTACAGTTTGAATGGCGCGGCCATGGGGTTCTAGTCTTACAGCTCCTGAAATATAAACCTAGGATTTTTTGTTGTATTTTTACAAATTTTGACAAATTCAAATCTAGGTTTTACAAAAAACTTCAGACCTCTGCGATGCGTTTTCAGTGAGATATAATCCTAGGATGTTTTGTTATATTTTTACAAATTTTTACAAATTCAAATCTAGGTTTTACAAACAATTTCAGACCTCTGCGATGCTTTTTCAGTGAGATATCGGGGATAACGTGTTTTTCACCGTTTCTATGGCGCGGGTCCTGAAATGTAAACCTAGGATTTTTGTTGTATTTTTACAAGTTTTGACAAATTTAAATCTAGGTTTTACAAAAAACTTCAGACCTCTGCGATGCTTTTTCAGCGAGATATCGGTGATAACGTATTTTTCACCGTTTCAATGGCACGGCCATGAGGTTCTAGTCTTACAGCTCCTGAAATATAAACCTAGTATTTTTTGTTGCATTTTTACAAATTTTGACAAATTCAAATCTAGGTTTTACAAAAAACTTCAAACCTCTGCTATGCGTTTTCAGTGAGATATCGGCGATAACGTGTTTTTCACCGTTTCAATGGCGCGGCTCCAGAAATATAATCCTAGGATTTTTTGTTATATTTTTACAAATTTTGACAAATTCAAATCTAGGTTTTACAAAAAACTTCAAACCTCTGCGATGCTTTTTCAGTGAGGTATCGGCGATAACGTGTTTTTCACCGTTTCTATGGCGCGGGTCCTGAAATATAATCCTAGGATTTTTTGTTATATTTTTACAAATTTTGACAAATTCAAATCTAGGTTTTACAAAAAACTTCAGACCTTTGCGACACTTGTTCAGCGAGATATCGGTGATAACGTATTTTTCACCGTTTCAATGGCGCGGCCATGAGGTTCTAGTCTTACAGCTCCTGAAATATAAACCTAGTATTTTTTGTTGCATTTTTGTAAGTTTTGACAAATTCAGATCTGGGTTTTACAAGAAACTCTAGACGTCTGCGATGCTTTTTCAGCGAGATATCGGCTATCACGTTTTTGTCACCGTTTCGATGGCGCACCCACGGGGTTTTAGTCTCACAGCTCCTAAAATATTAACCTAGGATTTTTTTCTATATTTTTACAAATTGTTTACAAATTGAATCTGTTATTTACAAAAATTTCAGGTCTGTGCAACGCTTAGTTTCTGAGATCTCCGTGGCCGCGCGGTTCTCCGCGTTTCGATGGCGCGGCCACGTTCAAACGCTTCTTACTTTTTAACCGTAGCTTTGACAAATTTGTGGTTTTGGGAGTCAACTTTTACAAATTGTTACAAAATGTTGGCATAGTTTTTTTTTTTAACGCCATGACCGCGCGGTTGAAATGAACACCGACGCGACGAACGGCGCGGCGGCGCTAGAGTTGTCACACGCTGCACGCATGTCGCGTAAACATAAATTATTGGCATATTTATTATTACCTATCTTTATTTATTTAGAACCGGTTTATTTTTTTAGTAGTCTCAACTTTAAAAAACTAACGCTTCTTAGAAAAAACAAAATGAAATAGGTTATGCAAAAAAATTAAAAAATCAAAGACATGTGACATCTGCCTACCCGCACTGGGACCGCGTGGTGGATTACGGCCCAGTCCCTTTCACTGACAGGAGGCCTGTGTCCCAGCAGTGGGAACATTATAGGCTGATTATGTAAAGTTATGCAAAGTATTAGTAAACGACAAATACCTACTCCAATAATTTAATATTTACGCGATGTGCGTATACCACCTAAAAGTAAATAACAGCGTTCTGGGGTATGAATAAAAGTCACAAATCACAAGGCAAATCTAAATCCAAGTCCGTAGCATAGGTCATTAGTGTCAGAAATATTACAATATACCTACCGAATTATTACTTAGCAAACAAATAATGACGCACGCACAAAGTAATCGACTAACACTGACATCAAACAAAAGTCCCGAACGAACCCCACCGCCCCGCGCGGGGTGTCGCGTGTCGGTGTCGGCGAGTACATGCACACACACTAGCGCATCGTGAGTGAGCAGTGCCGCCCCGCGTTCTCACAATTGCTTGACGCGAAAGTACTCAATCCGTAATCCTAAAAATGTTGAATGAAAACTTAATATTTTTCTATTTTTTTTTTTATAATTTGTAACTTGATTATGTTAGCTATGTTTCCGCTCGAACAATATTACAAATATTGTTGTTTTTAATACAGAAAAAATAAGCAGAAAACATGTAGTTTACGCTGTCAATATGTCCGAAATGCAATTCGTTTAAATTTCATTTTGGACAAGTATTTTGGAAAAAAAAAATAGTCAAGAACCTAGATAAATACTGTGTAAATCCGAATATAAATAAACCCCTATGTTCAAGTTATTTGCACTATCTAGAAACACCCTTAGAATGAGAGCTAAGTATGAACATATAGAATAGAATAAACATTTATTGTTTCCAGTACTACAGCTAGTAGCCTAAATCACACCTCCCTCTCTCTTAGGATGACGAGATCAAGAAGTATGTGAAGCAGATTCTGGAGGGCGCTAACCTGGAGCAAATAACGTTTAAGATGGTGTGCGAGCAGGTGTACAGCCACTACCCAGACTTCGACCTCGCGCACAAGAAGGACTTCATCAAGGCCACAGTCAAGTCGGTGAGTACCAGTTATCTACAACTCTGTAAAGCCGGCTTCCAACGGTGCACGGTTTCACGGATGGCGAAGCGTCTACACCATATTGGCAACATCATAAAGATCGAAATCGCAGGATTTACACCGAAGGCTCTCATAAACTTTCAATGGGGAGGTATGTACGGGCAAAGCTAATTACAGATGACGCCATTATCGCTGGTGCTTGTCAGCTGTCTATCGGTTGCCGGTTGACAAGGAAACGCGCTCTCACTATAAAACAATGTAGTACGGGAGGTGACGTTAGTTTGAAAAAGTAATTTTATACCGGCTGAAAGCATACCAAAAATAGTTTTTCTTTAGTGCATAAGAGGGTCAGCTGCTCCAATAGGGGGGGAGTCCAAAGTTACAGCATGTCAAAGTTGTAAAAAAAAACCTTATGAAAAAGGTAATTTCATACCGAGCCAAAACCTTATGCTATGGTTTTTGGGATCATCTTCGACGCTAAACAAATAGTCAGCGGGATGGAGGTGGGGGGAATATATTATGTTCATTCACGCGACTGACATAATTATTCCCCCACTTCAATGCAGCTGAGTATTTTTTTTTCGGTAAAAGATTATCCCAAAAATCGTCACATAAAGTTTTAATGCGGTATGAAATTTTAACAATTTTGACATGCTGGACCACTTTTTGATACTTTGGATTCCCCCATGGGTGCAGCGGCTGACTCTTGACTCATTCATGATTAGAGAATATTAAACAACTAAGTACTAGAATTGAAATTTATTCGGTATAAAATAGGTCGCAAAAATCGAGCAGTAGCTCCCCTACTAATATGTTGTTTGACAGGTAAACAGCACCAGCGACGATGTTACTCCCAGCGGGATAAATTGGTAATATACCTCCCCATTGAAAACTTTGCCTTGTTAGAAGTAATACGGTATAAAATCGTTTGTAAATGAGTATGTTCGTCCGTAAAATCACGCTCTGTGGGAAGCCACGTTGACTGTTTTGCGGTCTGTTCCAAGTGTTTATTGTTTTCAGAGTACTACACGTATCTGTTATAAAACTGTGATAATATCTTCATAGATTTTCTTTTATTCCGTGATGCCTTCTAGATTGTCACGTGGTGCATGTTCTTTTTAACAGTTGCATCAATCGATTTTATTTTTGGTACTCATTGTAGCAGTTTTTTTGCTTTGTTTACAGGATTTCAGTTTTTGTATACTTACAAAGTTATATACCACTGCCACTGCATGATTTCTTGAGCACTTTATTTGCGAATGCATGACATTAGCATTATTTTAAATTTATTTTAATTATTTTTCTTTGTTCCAGTGTATTTAAGAATGCAAAGCAACGCAGGTGACAGTCGGACAACAGCTTTATGTGTGGTTCGATTATAAAGGAACGGCGGATTATATTAGCAGATTTTTTAAAGTTCTATGTTATAAATTACATTTATATTTCTATCGCATTAGGATAAGTCCTGTAATGGTAGTTTTAAGGCATTTCAATAAATAAATAAATAAATAAAATTTATGTAAGTACCTAAGTGTATTCCTAACGCTCGAGCCGTGTTCAATTACGCTGAGAAGTCACGTTAATCCTTTTTATAACATGTACAAAGTTCAGGAACATTGGCCGAAATTGGTTTTTACGACCGAAACGATTGCGCTATGTAGCCCGCAAAATTCAATTTTTAGGGTTCCGTACCAAAATGGTAAAAAAGGAACCCTTATGGTGTGACTCAGTCTGTCTATCTGTCTGTCTGTCTGTCTGTCTGTCTGTCTGTCACAGCTGGATATCTCAAGAACTAGTAATGCTATGAACTTGTAATTTGGAACAGTTTTAGATGACGTTTACCCAACTATTTTGCAAGTAAGAAAGAAATATAAATATAAGTATGTATTTTTTTTGCAACAGGGACTGAAAGGGGCTCATAAAAATTCAAAGTTGGGCTACTAGGTAGGGCATGTGGGATATCATATGAAAGAACGCTGTTTGCACATTCTCAAACATTATTTTTTTTTTTAGGCCGCACAGTTTTCGACTTTTGATGAAAAATGTAAAAAAAAAATACCGTTCCCCCCCCCTTACCTCCGAAGTTTGCAAAGAGAAAAATCTGAAATTATTCTGTGTGATAGAAGTTTATGTAAAGATTACAGGAAAAATAAAACAATGTCTCTAAATAGCACACTTTTTCAGAAATAGGAACGGAACCCTCGGTGCGCGAGTCCGACTCGCTCTTGACCGGTTTTTTTTTTGGGTTTTTTGCAATTTGCAGGTCAGTGTCAGGTTGTATCTTGATCAAAGTATGATACGCGGCAATAAAACATATGTATTTAAATAGTTTTAATCATAAAATCATAAAATCATCAATACATCTCTATAGGTTAGATTTCGTGTAGATTCGTCAAACGAACGAAATCTAACGAATCTGCACGAAATCTAACTTAGAGAGATGTATTGATGATTTTTATGGGTAAAATTATATAAATATTTGTTACCTATGTTTTATTTCCGCGAATCATACTTTGATCAAGATACAACCAGACACGGACCTGCAAATTGCAAAAAACCCAAAAAAAAAAATGAATTTCGCGGGGTACCACTGCGCATCATCCTTAAGAAAAAATATTAATTGCGCCTTAAAAATACTTAAATTATGTGAGGTGTGTATTTTGAGTAGGTACTACTTAAAAGAAAATTCGTCGCTTGGATGGCATTTACCGCGCCGAACATGACCGAGCACAGCGTGAGAACTCCTGAATGCAGTTTCGGTTTCGGTCGTAGTTTCGGCAGGTTTTCGATACTAAACCGAAACCCGTTTTTTTGCCGAAACTCGACCGAAACCGAAACCGAACTTTCTGTCGGACACTAATTTACTTTACAAAATCCAAAATTAATTCACTATAGTGTTATCACTTGTAATATTCCGCATATTAAAATAAGGACTTATATGCGTAGGTGTGTTTATATAGGTGTGTGTCTAGTGTTGGAAAATCCAAAATATTTTTTGTTTCCTATTTTTTTTTTTATAATCGTTAACTATTTGTTTCACAAGGTGTTTCGGGAAGTCAGTTTATTATTTTAACGCGGACGTAGACGGTTAAAGTTTTCTCGCAGTTTGGCACTATCGCAAGATAAAACTATTCGTTTTAGGGTCGGTTAAGTGTACTTTAAGAAGTGTAAATATTACACAGGATTTTTACGTGTGTGTGAACTGAGGGTCCAGACTGGAATCCGCAAAATTTTAATCCTATGATTTAGTAGAAATCTTAAAACAATTGTAGAAGAATCTGGGAATTTGTAAACAAATAGATTAAAAACTACAGCTCATAAAGTGTGGTCCCTCAATCCTCACACTGCTCACACAACATCAGCCAGATCTCGGAGAGTATCTTAAAAATGAAGGTTTTGTGATTACAGACATTTAGTAAAAAATTTGTAAAGATATTTACTAAATTACAAACCTCAGAGCATTAAAGATAAAAAAATATAACGACTAAACTGTGGTCCCTCAGTCCACACGACAAAGGTAATTATTTTAGTGAATATTACCGAATTTAATAAATGAAACCGTTCTTTTTCTAACTAACGATTTAGTAAAAGTCTTAAAACGTTCTGTAAGAAAGAAATGGAACAGAAATATCGACGCAATTTGGAAAATAACGATTATTAAAACTGGTCCCTCAATCCTCACACCTCTACTCTGCCCTCGTAATAGCAAATGCAGTACTTGCAAAATGGCGGTTTCGAGAAAAACGCGGTTAAGTGTTTTTTGTAAATCTCTATTTTAACCTATATAAAACTGATATATTTTGTTACGGAAAAGGTACATAAAAATACATAGTATTGTTTAGTTTAGTTTTTAAGTTAATTTTTCTTATGTAGGTCTTTAGAATGTTTAATACTGCACTTAAACCTTGTGTCTCTATTTGTAATCCGTTAAAGTAGTGAAGTGAAATGCAGTAGGTACTCGTGTTTGTTACTGCATTTGTACCTAGGAAATACATCAAAGTTAATACTGAATGTATGTAGAATAAAAGTATTTATGCAGTGTAAAAACGAGTTTGTTAAACATTTAAAAATAAAAAAAGGTAAAACATGATTAACTATGAAAATCCATCCATTCCATCATACTCTGTCTTCACAAACAAGTTACTTTTGTTTCTGTGTACCTGTACATAAATATACTCTGTTTGTGCTCTTTTTAAGTCTATGTTGAGATGAATGATCCATATATTTGCAGAAGTCAGAAACTTCCATAGCTTTTACTGTGACTTTCCTTGAATTTGCTAACTGCACACAGTCAATGAAATCAGAAAAAATCAGACAGCCTTCCTGCTTTTTGTAATTGGTTTTCTACTTGGTGGTGAAAGCTGCCAGCCGACATAAAAGTGTGTCCTGGTTATAAATATCTTATTGAAATAAGTAGTTTCGGCACATATTTCAGAACCGTTTACAATTTTAACAAGAAATGTAAAAAAATCCCAATTCTTGTTCTGGCTTGAACAATTATCTGTCCACACCAATATTTCGGTGCAGTCACGTTTGCTGAGAAAAAACGTTTTATAAGTACTGATAATATCCTCTTGTTTTCTGCCTAAGATAGCTTCATGCCATACTGCAGCGAATGCATAGCTACAGCCCGTAGACAGGGCGAATTAGTAGGTCCTAAAGGCACGAAACTCTCATTAAATGCTATAATTCTTAAACAAAAAATTACGGCTATACATGTCGATCCTTGGCAGCATAATGACTTTCTGTAAATCGGCAGAATAAAATATTTTTCTAGGATCAGCTGCTGATGTAGTTTATAGCCTTCACACTCTTCACATTCTTCGTTTCCTGAGTAGGTAGGTAAACGAAATGTTCATGTCTTTTTTTAAAACTGTCTATACAGGGTGTTTGGCGCATGGACCGACACAATTTTTTGGGGGATTGGGGGGGTCATTTGCTAGGTTTCACCTAAAGACCTCCATGTCCTAAGTGTGACGGTAATTGAGATATGTTTTTTTTTGTTCTTTCTTTGAATTACCCAAAATCTCGCCTTTGAATCGATATATTTTTTTTGTTTATGGTTGCAATAGAACAAAATAAATTTTATAATAGTCTGCAATGTATTTTTATTCTAAATAAATTATTATTTGATGTAATTGATCAGTAGAAAATGACTTACGTGCTTCCAAAGTCTTAAAAATGTTTAAATGTATGAAAAGTTACTACTCTTAAATTCATTTTTTTTTTAAATAAAGCCATTTTGACCTTATTTTTATCTCAAAAAGTTCTTTAGCTTGTACCCTTTCTAAGGGTATGCTACACGCTATGAAAAACAATTCAAATGTAGTCAAAATACTAGTTAGAGAGTCAGTTATGGAGTGTTTTAAGAAAAGACTTATTACGGTTACTATATTTTTTTATTTTATTTCGAATAAGAATACATTGTAGACTATAATAAAAATTATTTTGTTCTTTTACAACCATAAACAAAAAAAAAATATCGATTCAAAGGCGAGATTTTGGGTAATTCAAAGAAAGAACAAAAAAAAAAAAAAACTATTACCGTCACACTTAGGACATGGAGGTCTTTAGGTGAAACCTAGCAAATGACCGCCCCAATCCCCCAAAAAATTGTGTCGGTCCATGCGCCAAACACCCTGTATAGTTCGTAAGAGATTTTAATTTCAAGGTATTTTTCTTTAAAGTTGTTAAACATATACTCCACCGCGAGTGATGATCACAGACTGAGGCACTAATATAAAACGCAGTATGCGCTATAGCAACACATCATATTTTACATATTTTCTATTATGATACTAGGGTCAATAGCAGTATAAACCATTACTGCATTTGTCCTTACACAACACGCCAACATACCTAGTAAACGAATATATGAATTTACAAAACTAAAACGCAGCCAAATTGCGAGTACTGCGTTTCTTACTAGTATTTAGATGAATACTGCATTCTAACTTAGTACTAAATACGTGATTACTGCATTTTAATCTGGTGTATGATCATTGCTGCATTCATACTAACAATGTCAGATAATTTCAGACGAAATGCTGCATTTTTCCTTATTATTTCACCATGTTCCAGGCATACAAAAAAAAAATAAAAAAATCTACGTATAGCCTAAAGTCTCCTTATGTCATTTTTGACAAAAACGGAAAATCGTAAAAATGTCGATTACTGCATTTGCTATTACGAGGGCAGTACTGACATATGCGTGTGTAGCTGCTTAACGAAAGAAATATCACAAAGTGTAGTGTACTTAACTTTTAGTAAAAAAATTCTACTAAATACCAGAAAACTCTAATTGTGAATTGCTTTCCTCTTAGCTGAGATAATGTTATTTTAGTAATCCTATGAAAATAGATAGAGTAGTGTCACCACACAATTAAACAAAATGTAGACAGTACTATTAAACTTTTTTTAATACTAGCTGTTACCCGCGACTTCGTCTATGATCCAGGACAAAAAGTAGCCTATGTCACAGAATAAATAATAGTCCTATGCCTATGTCCTTCTCCAGGTCATGGCCTACTCATGTGCCAAATTTCATCCAAATACGTTGAGCCGTTTTACAGTGAAAGCGAAACAAACAAACAAAGTCACTTTCGCATTTATACCGCTTTTGACCGCGGCTTCGCCCGAATGGAAATAGGTATGCCACGGGAACGTTCTACCGTGATAAAAAGGTACTGTCCTAACTCAGGTGTAGGACAATACACCTGAGTATATTCCCATGTACACCCATGACGAAAAATTAGGAAATTTTAGCAGCCGCCATCTTGGATTTTAATTTTGACATCAGTATCGTTTTCAGCACCCTCTAAAACCATGGAAACGACACCCATGACGAAAAATTAGGAAATTTTAGCAGCCACCATCTTGGATTTTTATTTTGACATCAGTATCGTTTTCAGCACCTTCTAAAACCATGGAAACGACACCTATGACGAAAAATTAGGAAATTTTAGCAGCCGCCATCTTGGATTTTCATTTTGACATCAGTATCGTTTTCAGCGACCTCAAAAAGCATGGAAACGACACCCATGACGAAAAATTACGAAATTTTAGCAGCCGCCATCTTGGATTTTCATTTTGTTATCAGTATCGTTTTCAGCGACCTCAAAAAGCATGGAAATGACACCCATGACGAAAAATTACGAAATTTTAGCAGCCGCCATCTTGGATTTTCATTTTGACATTAGTATCGTTTTCAGCACCTTCTAAAACCATGGATACGACACCCATGACGAAAAATTAGGAAATTTTCGCAGCCGCCATCTTGGATTTTCATTTCCCCCTCAGTATCGTTTTCAGCACCCTCCACAAGTTCCATTATTTTCAGATTCATTCAAAATGGAACTAGTGGCAGTAAAAAATGATCACTAGTTCCAGCATGGAACAAATAATGGAATTAGTGGCAACGAAGCGACTACAATTCATTCTATTTATTTTTTTAATTTTGACGTGCTTTTTATATAAATGATTTGATTTTGATTTTGACTTTGTCAAGTAAGTACTTTATATTAGTAGATGATGTCTATGGTCTGATGATGGATGGATGGATGGATCAGTGGATGGGTGACCATCTTTACATATCGAGATTCCTCCGTGCCTCGGAAAGCACGTTAAGCCGTTGGTCCCGGCTGTTATTCGTGGATCTTTGACAGTCGTTACGGGTCGTCAGAAGCCCGAAAGTCTGACAACCAGTCTTACCAAGGGGTATCGTATTACCCAGTTACTGGGTTGTGGAGGTCAGACAGGCAGTCGCTCCATGTAAAATACTGGTATTCAGCTGCATCCGGTTAGACTGGAAGCCGACCCCAACATAGTTGGGAAAAGGCTAGGCAGATTGATTGATTGTCTATGGTCTGATGATGAAGGCGGAAGGAGGCCACATGAACTCTGTAATAAAACAACACAACCTCATCAAGTTGTGGTTCGTTTGATTTGTCACGCAAATAATGTCAATAATGTAAATAGTGTAAATAATCTTAATGGTCTGAATAATGTAAAAAGTGTAAGAAAGTTTACGGTATAAATAATGAAAATGCTTTATTATAGCATTTTTATTAAACAAAAGCGCGCCATCTAGTGAAACTTATTCAGGAAAAGTGTTAAGTACAGACGCCAGCAGGTCAAGCCACCCGAAACTGTCAAATTTTCACAATCAACCTTGAACCTAATGCTTTAGCGATAAAGATGAAAATCTATTAAAGAAATTTGACAGATTGTAGTAGCTTGATGTGCTGGCGTATGTACAAAGTCTTTAAAAGATTCAATTTTTTAATTTTTTCGGTGTTGTGTAGTATGTCAACATAAACTCGTTTTGAAGTTAATACTTAATTCGAATTTTACGTTAGGACAGTAGCTATTTTTTTTACTTTTATTTAATCTACTTTTTCATTCTTTAACAATACACATACTTACGTCATGTATTAAAATATAATTATAATTTAACCATACAACCTTTTTTCATTCCATCTTACGTCATTCTAACTAAAAGTGAGTTTGTTTATTACGCTTTCACTCTAAAACGGCTGAACTTATTTGGATGAAATTTGGCTCATGGATAGACCTACACCTGAGTTAAGCCGTTGGTCCCGGCTGTCATTCGTGGATCTCTGACAGTCGTTACGGGTCGTCAGAAGCCCGAAAGTCTGACAACCAGTCTTACCAAGGGATATCGTATTACCCAGTTACTGGGTTGTGGATGTCAGATAGGCAGTCGCTCCATGTAAAATTCTGGTATTCAGCTGCATCCGGTTAGACTGGAAGCCGACCCCAACATAGTTGGGAAAAGGCTAGGCGGATTGGTTGGTTATCCCAAATTAATAAAAGACAGACGTAATTGATTGTATTGTTTTATTTCCACTCTCCCCTCTTGCAGTCTATTAGTTTAATATACAATATCATACAATAATACAAGGTATGTTACATTTAAATTAAACTTAACATACAATGTTTACCACTGCAGACCCATCGTACCCCTGGCCGTACCCGTGGTGGTACCAATAGGGATGATGCCTGGGTAAAAAAAAAGAAACTCTATTTAATCCATCATTCAGATAATAAAAAAAATATGAGACATATTTTGTACTATAACATAATTATTAATAAAAAATGACTTGGATACTTACTTAAACTCAATGTATCGCCGTAATCTTTTGATTACGCAAAAAAATAAAAACTACGGGTCCAATATTTTTTAATAATGTAAATGACGAACAAAAAAAATTTAGTCATCATCCCTATTTACATGAGAATTATTAACCTAAGAACTAACATCGAGATCCTTATCGGACAGATTATTACAAAAGTTAGTAAGTATGTACAATATTTGACTAAGTATTTGAATATACAAAAATATTAATTTCTTGTTAGTAAACTTCTAATTAATTTTACCTATTTTTTAGGCATATTACATTTTCATCATTTCTTTAATAAATAACATTGACATTCAATGTTGATTCCAAAATTCCAAAACTGCTGGCATACAACTGGGGCTGCCTCAATTTATGTACAACACAATGTTTAGATAGTTGAAATTAAACGTTTTTGTATTTTTGTTAAGAGCGTTAACCGCGCGCGCGCTGGCAACGTCGCATAAAATGAAATATTGTCTATTATTTTCTACGAGTAAATACCAAAATAACTGTCAAAAAATAGCATACACCTACTTATAAATATCAACGGTCTAAGAATTTGAAAGAGGAAATTGTCCTTTGATTTAAATTTATTACAATAATAACAAAAAACCTTTCGAAATACGACGCTGCCAGCGCGCGCGCAGGTTACGCTCTTAAAATGAAAGGCATTGCAATTGTTAATGTGTTACGCAATTAGCCCGCTGGAGACTTGAAATTGTCCTAAACTGCATACATCGCAGTGGGACATAACATCCAATCATCTATCTATCTATTTGACAGACACGGTTGGCGCAGTGGTTGAGCGATTGACTGCTGCGCGCGCAGCATGTCGCGGGTTCGATTCCCGCACGGAACAAATATTTGTACGACCTCCAAGTATTTGTTTCGAGTCTGGGTGTTTTTCTATCTATAATATGTATGTATTTACAAAAAAAAAATGTATATAAGTAGTTTATCAGCCATCTCGTTACCATAACACAAGCATTAGGTTGCTTAGCTTGGGACTAGATGGCGTTGTGTGAAATGTCCGAGGATATTTATTTATTTATTTTTATTCTTCACACTACCACAGATTAATACAGATGGGTATGAAGCTACAAGTACACGGCGGGCCCCGTCCGCGGGGCTAATTCAGTAGAAATGCCGCGCGCCGAAGATATAAGAGTTACGCGATAGAAAAAGAGGCAATGTGTAGGTGAATATAACTGTAGGTAATTAGCGTTCTGCGAACTGAATTGCACTTTATTGTGTCGTAGTAAGAGTCGCTTTTTATTTAAATGATTTTGCAGTGTCCCATCTGTATTAATCTGTGACACTACACTATTGCTCTGCAAACAGAGACTTTTACCACAGTAGATAAGACTTGCTACAGTTCGACATGGATTTGTTCCTATGTAGCTGCTAAAGTCCGGTCGCGAAGCAGAAAGAATTTCGTACAAAGACCCCTCGTTACTTTTATCTCTATCGCGTGCGCACAAATGTATTGCCGCACTCTAGAACCTAATGTGCGAGCGCGACGGCAATACATTTGTGCGCGAGCGATAGAGATAAGTAATGAGGGGTCATTGTACGAAATTCTTTCTGCTTCGCGACGACTTTATAATATAGTAGACTGTTAGCTTGTTGAATGTTTCTGTCTATTCGAACCAATGATGTTACATAGTACTAGATCAGCAGTGTACGGCGCCGAAGCGTTACTACATCGTATATGTCCACAGGCATATCCGAGTTCAGTTGTCAGCTTGACGTCAAGTGAGCAATTGCTTAGCGATAAAAATATCAAAATAGTGAAGTGAGCGATTAAAATTTCTATGTCATGGTCTGAAAAGATTAATAAGGCAAGTGGTAATACATTTCACAAGTAACTTTGCTGAATTTTCTTCAGATTGTCCAAAAATTTATCAAACATTATTTTTGCCATCAGTGTTACCAGTAAAAACGATTTTAATTTTGCCAGACTTTTGGGAGTCTTCTTTTTCTAAAATAAAAGTAGCCTAAGTTACTCCTAATAACATCAGCTATCTGCCAGTGAAAGACCTGTCAAAATTGGTCCAGCCATTTTGGAGATTAGATGGAACAAACAGACAGACAGAAAGTCCCATGTCCATCTCCTAGTTTTAAGCTACCTCCCCACCAATTTTCAACCAAATCGGTTGAGCCGTTCTTGAGTTATAAATAGTGTAACTAACACGACTTTCTTCTATATTTGATGTATCTCTTGTACTTACACGGGAGTTACATCTTTTATAAAATTTCTTGAGCGAGGAAATCGTTGCTATCTTAGTAGGTTCCTTGTCGGCGCTGGGCCAGATGCCTATAGCTTGGTCTCGGGCTTGGCGGGCTGCTTGCGCAAGGCGTGTATGCGGCGCGGGCGGCGGTCTGCGCAGGAGTACATGTCCGGGCGGTAGTACTCGCACGTACTCTGCAGCTGTGACGCCGCGGAGCAATTGGAGCGGTGCGAGCTGTCATTGTCGTCTGCACTATCTACGTCACCTGCAAAGTCAAAGTTACATTATTTATTTCAATCGCTGGATTGAAATAAATAATGTCCTAGAAAAGGAAGGGAACATAGACGCTGGTCTATGTATGTTCCCTTCATTCTGTAGAGGAGGGGGGGGGGGGGGAGGGGAATGGTCAATTTACGTCAGTTTTCTTAAATAACTTTAAAACGATTTATTTTAAAATTATAAAAAAAAAAATATTTGAGGGCCTCACAGTAAGTAACTACTTTCATTTGATATGTCACACGGTACAGTTTGCAATGTTTTTTTTTAAATTTTCTTATTTGCCCCCTAAAAGTACCCCCATATTCAAAATTAATTTGTTTACTTTAGCCGTAAGTATTTGGGTTACAGAAATCCATATTATGTGTACCTAAACTTAATCGGTCCTTAGATTCGGAGCAAATCGGCTGTGACAGACAGACATACAGACAGACAGACAGACAGACACACGAGTGATCTTACCATACCATGTAAAACTACATTTATACAAATAAAATTCTATTCTATTCTATTCTATCTTATAAGGGTTCCGTTTTTTCCTTTTGAGGTACGAAACCCTAAACACTAACTTTTTCCCGCGGCTTCGCCCGCGTGGTAATCCGAAATTATTCCACGGGAACGTACGACCGAGATAAAAGGTCCTATGTCCTAACCCCGGTCATCGTTATTGTCGCGAATCATACTTTCAGACTACCATTTTAATTCGGCAACATTGTATTTCTCGGAGGGACCACGGGCACAAAATTCTCCATGGTCCCTTTTAGGGACTACGGCAGGGAACCACGGGTAATAAAAGAGATTTTTTTATATGGGGCTTCAGGCTGAAATTGCTTTACTGCAAAAGAAGTCTTATCAGAGGAACTACAACTTCATTAACCTAGTTCGTCTCCACTAAAGAAACAAGACAAGAAAGAAGTTTTTTTCTTCTGAGAAACAGTAAAACAAAATTATCCGAGTTGAATAAATCTATATCTAACTCGATCTTTATTTATTTATTTATTTTAGAACATGGAGGACTTACAGCTAATAAAAACAAAAAAAAAAGGAAACAATAGTACCAAAAAGCCAATTACAAGTCCTCACCTATAGATTTACAATAATAATTTATGGTGTGAGCACAAAAACAAAACACACATCGCCCAAATAGTAATAACCAATTTAAATACTTGGTTCACAATTAAATGACTGAGAAAATTATAAGTTACTAAAAAAAAACAAATAATATAACCTATCGCTACTTGAAAAATTTAAGGCTTAAGCACCTTCTGGCCGAATTCACACTAATTGTAAATGGATCAAAATCATATTCCTTGCATATATCATTGAAATCTCTGCTTGCGTGCACGATATAACTATTCTGCCTATAATTCGTAGATGTGTGAGGTATACGTAAGGGTGGATTAAAACGAAGTGCTTTACTTAAAAAAGCACCACCCTGCATTAAAACATTTAAGTTTATTCTGATTATATGTATATAGTTATGTATATATCTATGTATTTATTATTGTATTATAGAGTTATTTTCGTGTAGTCTATCCTTTATGTTGCACCTGCCATGTTTTCTTTTTGTATCATCCTAAGGTTGTCTGGTAGTAAATTCTTGAGGCATTAACTCCGCCTTTATACGGTCAGCAAAACAGAAGTCGGATAACACTGCACATCATCTAAATTAACACAAAATGATTGTATAAACTGCTTTTTTTTCGTTTAACTGTTAAATACTTCTGTTCCGATTTGAATGAAATATTTCGCTTAATAATTAAGATTAAAACAACTGCAAGTGTTAATCGACTTTTGTAGCAGACTGTACTTGTGCATAAAGTTTTAATAAATAAAGCAATACGAAAGCGTTTCTATTTTGAAAAAATCAATACGAAAAATATGACAGACTATACACATCTGTGAATGGACGCAGTTCAGAATCAAAATATGACAGACTATACACATCTGTGAATGGACGCAGTTCAGAATCAAAATATGACAGACTATACACATCTGTGAATGGACGCAGTTCAGAATCAAAATATGACAGACTATACACATCTGTGAATGGACGCAGTTCAGAATCAAAATATGACAGACTATACACATCTGTGAATGGACGCAGTTCAGAATCAAAATTTCTCACCATCGCTGCTATTATTGCTGGGCACATGCGCGTCTCGTAGCCGCGGCCGTCGGCGCCAGTAGCGGAACTCGCGCGGCAGCGTGTACGAGCGAGGCAGCGATATCTGTACATAAACAACATCAAAAAATCTGCCTAGCCTTTTCCCAACTATGTTGGCGTCAGCTTCCAGTCTAACCGGATGCAGCTGAATACCAGTATTTTACATGGAGCGACTGCCTATCCGACCTCCACAACCCAGTATCTGGGTAATACGATAAGACTTGGTTACCCCTTGATAAGACTGGTTGTCAGACTATCGGTATTCAGGGCACCCCAATCAAATGGGTTAGGTTAGGTTAGGTTAGAACTGTGACCAACCGCGTTCGAGCAAACCGATCGGTGCCACGGCAGCGGCGGGCGAGCACTAGTTCCAAAGGCTATGCTGTTAAGGTTGATCCGCTGTGGTAGCCCGCAAAATTAAAATTTTCTTACTTTTTTTGCAATTTGCAGGTCAGTGTCAGGTTGTATGTTGATTAAAATATGATTCGCGGCCGTAACCATTATGGCTTTACAGAATTATAACATTAGAATCAGCAATACAACTCCATAAGTTAGAATTGACCTCAAACCTCATAACATGGGATAAGGGCAGGAAGATGATCATCATCTTCCTGCAATAAAAAAACGAAAAAAAAAAAAATAAAAAATAAATAAATAAATAACTAATGAATGAATAAATGAATTTAATAATATTTATTTAATAATATTTTTCTAATATTATGTATAATATTGGAATGAACGGATTTCCGTTCATTCCCCACGACACCACTGACTGTATTGTGAGTGATGTCCAGCTAATTTATATACGTAACAATTCATGGGTCGGAATCATATTTTAATCAACATACAACCTGACACTGACCTGCAAATTGCAAAAAACGTAAGGAAATTTTAATTTCGCGGGCTGCCTTAGGGCATCCTCCTTAACTAAACGGCTTTAAGCTAGTTAGCTGTGACATATATCTACATCTTTTTGAGGCTGACCACAGGAAGTTCATGTAAAAAAAATATAACGTCATACCTGGCTATCAATATCGCTAGGTGGTCGGGGAGTCTCGCGCGCGGCTCCGTCGGGACAGGACTCCTCGCCACTGCTGCCACCGCCTTCCTCCTTCTTTCTGTTGCTAGACAAGGGTGCTTTTATCAATCACTGTTGATATAATCCGCGCGCGATTAAAATAGGATGGAACCTTGTCAAAGTAAATCGAAAATGATAGTTCTCGAGGGAAGTACCGTTAGCAAAAAGAAGAAGCTACAATCATAGCCCTACTTTTGGCTTTGCCAGAACTTTTTTGCTAACGCTACTTCGCTCGAGAACTGTACATGTTCGATTTACTTTGACAAGGTCCCATCGCATTCTGATCGCGCGCGAATTAAAACATAAAATATTGGACAGCAATCCAACAGCAACATTGTACGGAAATCAAATACAATGTGAGATCATCTTAGGTAGGTATACTGGAAATGTATAGCTTGATATGTAGCCCGTTGTACAAGCAGTGGTCAAGAATGGGTTACCTAATGTATTTATTTGTGCATAATTTATTAAGGGTGAATTCGACCAAACTTTTATACCATTCCTCATTATAAATTTAGAATTTTCGACAGTTTTTCCATTCTAAAACTGTCAGATGTCAATTTTATTCCACGGATAAAAGATATACACACATTAGGTACGTAAATGAAACTCACGTATAAGGCGCTCCCCAATGGCAGCACACCTGTCTATTGCAGCCCTCTAGATAATGCGGCGCCAGCAGTATCTCAGGAGTCCTGCACCGCTGCATCTTCCTCATATTCTCAGCCTTCTTCCCCATCGGGTACTGAAACCTCTCACAATTCTGGTTGTAACCACAACCAACCTCATTGTAGTTATTCCTAATATTCTCTATGCTCTGAACATTTAAAGCATTGTGTACATTATGCAACGCAGACACATACTCATCTTTACTTTCATATTTTGGGTATTGACTACCTTCGCAATACCCCGAATACTCCCCCATTTGTCTAGGATCTTCTGAATAAATAGAATTCTGAGCTATTCTAGGCTTATCTAATCCAGTTTCGTAGTTATTACTAACATCTGGCATGTAATTCCTAGGACTATTATTCAGTACATTCCTAGGACTACCACAGTTCGCTTCATAATTTCTGTTTTCTAAATAATTCGGTGATCGTAAAGGAGTTCGTGTGACATCGTTTCTCATGTTCGCTGGGTTCTCGTAAAACGTTCGTGTATTGTCGTATCTGTTCGGGAGCCTTCGGATTTTTAACGGATCGTTTAAATCTGTGGGGTTGTTCGAATCGTTGTTTTGAAAAGTTATATTGATATTGAAGTCTGGTTTTATCTCTGTGTATGTTGGGTAGATGTTGCATATAGGGTAATTTTGGTAGGAGTGTGTCATTTCGATGCTGGGCCATGCTGGTGGTTCCGCATGTGTCTTGGCCCGCGGTATGGGCTGTCGTTGCAAGCTGCTGTATATTTCTTCGGCCGCAACAGGTGTAGTCTTGGCCAGTTTGCCTTGCTTGATTTCCTCCTCTATGACACGTAACTCCGCGAGCTGTTTTTGTTTTTTCTCCTGCAGTTTCTGCTGGATGTTGACGCGGGACCCGACGCTTGAGCCCTCGTTTTCTGATGAGCCGCCCTGAAAGAATAGTGAGAACATAGTAACGCAGCCAACTATTTTAATTAACCTTTTGCCTAGCTATTCCACTGGCTACGATATTCACATAACAAAAAAAAACAGAGTAATAAATAAATAATATTATAATTATTTGGTACAGTCAACCGCCCTTACTGCTACAACGTAGTGCTGCCAATATCTAATTGTTACTATACACGTGCAGTTGATTGTACAAAGGTACTGCTTCAAGTGCATTTTTGCGATGGTTTTTTGAGTTCATATTTGGAAACGAAGTTCGACATAATGAGCTTTGTTTATCGGGTTCTGAGGTTTTTAAACGGAGTTTATACATTCGATAGTGATTATTGGATCGATATTGTGTTTCTGAACACTTCGCAAAGGAAGAATTTAGCGAAGTAAAAACTCAAAAACCGAGCATATGGAAGGAATTCGCTTAAAATAGACAATTTTGTAGAGTCAGCGTTTATATGAGGATCTCAAAAACCAGGCATTAGATAGCTACATCGATCGTTAGAAGCCATATTGTTAAAATCTATCTAAATAAAAATCAATTGCTGTTCGTTGCTTGAGAACGGCTGGACCGATTTGACTATTTCTTGTTTGAAAATGTTCGTGACCCAATGGGGAGCCACACGCAAAGCTGTTTGTAGATGGCGCTCTGAACGACTGTACATTGTTTTACAAACAAATACATACAATTTGACAATCGTTCGATATGTCAAATCAATGAAAAAAGGACAGTCGATCATGTGCCACCTAGCGTGATAAAAAGTTAGTTTTCCTCCCCATTCGGACAGAATTGGGTTTTTATGGAAAGAAAAATTGGAAAAGTTTCCCAGAAAATTGTACAATTCAGGAAAAACTAAGTTTTTTTTTCTATGGGATATTTGTATAAACTCAAGACCATATTGAAATTTTGACAGGAAAACTTCTGTCGGGTCAGCTGGTTATTGAAATAATAATGAATGTAGGTATGCTATGGTAGTTATGCGCGGGTAGCGGTCGTATTAATAATAAATGTAGTTACATGATGGTTATGCGCGACTGGACTACCCGTCGCGCATAAACATCACCATCCCCATCCCATCATCATCCCATCGTTGCCTAGTGGTCGCGTACGACCACTAGGTCGTATTAATAATAAATGTGCTTAATTATATGATGGTTATGCGCGGCGGTTAGCGGTCGTATTAATAATAAATGTAATTATATGATGATTATGCGCGGGTAGCGGTCGTATTAATAATAAATGTTGTTACATGATGGTTATGCGCGCCGGGTAGCGGTCGTATTAATAATAAATGTAGTTACATGATGGTTATGCGCGGCCGGTAGCGGTCTTATTAATAATACATGTAGTTATATGATGGTTATGCGCGACGGGTAGCGGTCGTATTAATAATAAATGTAGTCACATGATGGTTATGCGCGGCGGGTAGCGGTCGTCTCCAGAAGGCGGCTGCGGGCGCGGCGGGTGCGGCGGGCGCGGCGGGGGCGGCAGGAGGTGGGACGAACGACGTCGGCTTCTTCTTCTTGCGACCGTTCGCTGCGCTGGAATTAAAGTGATACAGTAAGTTAGCATAGGACATCAAGGATTGATTGAAGTAATTGAATAAAAAAATAGTATTTAGCGGTTTTTTTTTCGGTAGTAAGTTCCCGTACCTAGGGGGTAATTTCCGACCTCCACGCGAGCAAAACATAAATATTCACCTATTACTGACTGGATTGGAGAATCTACAGTTGAACACGCCCGGTATCGTTGGATTGTCCGCTTGGTTCGACTGCTTGCCTGGAAATGAAATATAGCACAACATCAACGACAATACATTTGCCTGAGGTAGGTAATCCTCTGTTCCAGGCAATATAGGCTAAGGATGGACTATATAAAATAATCACGAATTAATATTTGCAAATAAAACAGTAATGTATAATTGGCAAACACGAAAAGAAAGACATAGGTACTTAAATAGCATTCGAATTTGCCATAGTGTACTTATACCTACTTATTAAAATTATGAAACAGTAATTATTTGACTAAAGTTAATAATTTTTCTGTATCTTCGATTTTGGAGCCGAGAAAAAAGTCAGAAAGAACGCTAAGCGAAAACGAAGTAATAGCGCGGGCAGGCGATGCGATGCGACAGGGTAGGTCGGAGGTACAAGAAATTACACGCGGACGAAGTTGCTGGTAGGGCAAGTTTATTTATTTATTTATTACATTTGGGAAAACAAACAGTAGTATACTAAGCATAAACAGTGTTGTCTTACAATTAAAACTTTACAAATATTCTACCCACAACATTTTCCACAGATTAACATTATATATTAAAAACAAGCTACTAGCAAACATTAACTGTAGCAGGGCTTACTTAATGACAAAGAAGTTAAAAGGGAAAAAAGAAAAGATAAACAATATTCTCTATAGATGTACTATTAATGATACCCAGATTGAGTAAAACCTATGTAGCCCACTGCTGATCCTTTAGAATTTTATTTACATCAGTTTTAAATTTATATCTACCTAGGAATAATATGTCTATTGCACCAAAATGCGTATTGTATGTGTCGACTAAGCGGTATACTGGTGAGCGTACACCAGCATTCGATCTGCAAAAGCTGGTAGCGAAAAGACGCCTGGAGCGTACCTCCCGTCCATGTACTGTTCGAGGAACCAGGTAACACAAACCAGACACCAAATCGGGGCAATCAAACTTATTTCGGCATATACTGAACAACGTCATTGTCTCCAGGAGGACGCGTCTTGACTGTAATGTAAGCAGGTCGTATTTTTTAAAAAGCGATTGGCATGATGTTTTCTTTCGAAAACATCTAAATTGCATAGCACGAAGGTACTTGCGTTGGACTAATTCAATCATTTCGATATATTTCGTATAGTAAGGATTCCAGATCGGCACTGCGTATTCTAATTGTGGCCTAATTAGGGACTTATACAGGTGCAAGAAGGTGGAGGGACGATGGAAATCTCTAGATGCTCTCATTACAAAGCCAAACATCTGATATGCCTTAGTGACAATGTTATCTACATGAATATCAAGATGAAGTTTCGAGTCCAGCTGCACACCAAGATCACGAAGGTTGCTAACTTTGTTAAGAACACTATTAGCAAGTCGATAGTTGAAATGTATAATATTTTTTTTCTTAGTGAACGTTATACTATGACACTTAGGCAAGCTAAGGTACAGTTTATTATAAGTGCAATAGTCTGAAAAACGATCAAGATCACGTTGGAATTCAACACAGTCTTGTTCATTTGAAAGGAGTTGTCCAGAAGTGGTTTTTTATTACTCAATAATTCCGATGAGTATAAGATAAATATATTTGAATAAACATCCCCAAAACTAGTGGTTCTGGGCATATAGTACATTTTTAAACATCGCCAATTTTGAGAAAAATCGTTTTTTATTTTATTGAGAAACGAGACCTGAAACGAATAAACCTTTATATGTGAACCACTGACCTATAACATGCAAGTGTACAATAGAGGTCAGTGAAGTGAACACACTCAAAAAAAAAAACGAAACTTGTCAAAATTGACACAAGATAAGATACTGTCAGTCATGTCATTACTGTTAATCTATGTGACAATGTAAACAAAACGTTATTTTACCTTATAAAATAAGGAATAAGATGGAATGAGATATTTTCAGTCAAAAATGTGTAGCATAATCCTTTTAGAACTAAAAGCGCACTATAATGATTATGGCTACTACGAATGTTCACGTGCAAGTTGCAATATTTTACTAAGATCCCGGTTATCAAGAAGTGCATCATGTCATGGTCATGGTGCATGTTTCAGGTTTCAGCATAGTCCACAGGGGTTGCTTAGCAGGAGTAAATTATAATAGTATCTACTGATCGAGAACATTTTTTAATTAAGTAGGAGAATTACTTATAAATGGCTTGCGAGTCGAGATCGGAAGTTGAAGAAAAGACTCCAAAATATGCTATTTTTAAAAACTGAATGGAACATGCTATAATTGGACGCAAGTGTTAGTTTTGATGGAAATAAAATATTTTTTTGTTTTAAATATTATTTAATTAATTTTCTTAATTTTCAGTGTCTGAGCAAGTGAAGACAATTATATAATTTTGATGCCAAGCCCATCGAAGATACCAGACAATTGTCATCACATGCGCACAGCTTCCAATAGTATTTTCCAGGTTGCAATTTTGCAACTGCAATATCAATCAGAAATACAATTTTGCCAACTAGTCTCTGTCTATGTGTAATACACTCTATTATATTACTATTATAGTGTACTATTATACACTCTATTCGTCTGATCAAAGCTGTCTCATGTAATGACAAAATGCCTGGAATATTTAATAATTGTACATCTCACTTCTACAGTAAAAGTATTGTTCGGCCGAATAAGTTCCAAATAATAACGGCAAACCTGTATAATTTGAAAATTCCTAAGCTAACTAAAATTACATCTGACATATCCATGGTGGGGAATATATTTTTTATTTCATATGTGGTATTTGAGCATTTAGCTGGACAAAACTATTTCATTTATTAATAAATTATAATCATCAATTCATCATAAGACCTATTAAAATATTATACTATTTCTGTCTAAACTGACTGTTTCTAACTTCTACACTGTGTCACTAGTAGTGTTGGCTTTTCAGTTGATAATTGAGTTTCCCCTTCACTTAGGATCTCTGGTTTACATCACTACTTATTATAAAATAAAGTCGCTTCCCGCTGTCTGTCTGTCCCTATATATGCTTAGATCTTTAAAACTACGCAACGGATTTTGATGCGGTTTTTTTTTAATAAATAGAGTGATTCAAGAGGAAGGTTTATACCTAAGTATAATGCATGCGCGGGCGAAGCCGCGGGCAAAAGCTATTATAGTATAATTGTGATGGGTGTTCAGAAGTAAAACAATACACACTTAGTGATATTTTATATTTCAAAAACATTTAGCAAGCACGAAAATACACAGGACAATTTCTCGCCAACGTCTCACCAACCAAAAGTATTGCCCCCGCTACAAGTAAAACTACCATCCCCTGCTCATTTTCAAACTGTCATCAGTCACTTGGGCTTTTCTAGGTGTTTCCATCACTTCGTGAATATTGTTATGAGCCCTTTGCCATCAGGTATTACATGATCGAGTATTAGCCGGGATCTGAAATTAAGTTTTCATTTATGCGTGTTGCAGTAATCAGATACAGTATTAATATATCAAGTGTAAATATTTAATTTACATATTTACCTGAGGGGGGTTGATGATGCTATCTGTATAAGCCCGCTTAGGATGACCATCAGGTAAGGGACGAGATAGTCTGCCTATTCTTCTTGAGATAGAAACGCCACAACACACACATACTGATTGATGACCGAGCTGTGGGTCACTAATGTTGTGCTTGTGATATCAGTAAAAGGTTAATGCATTCTTGGCAAATGCAATCTCCATCTGTTACCTAAAAACAAAATAATATGTTATGGTCTTATGGACACAGTATCGTTTTTCTGTATGTTCTTTGAGCAAAGTAGTGCTGTTTAAACTTTTTCAACAGAAGCCCGGTTACAAATATTTAAAAAGAAAACTTATAATGTGTTAAAGAATACATTACCTCTTGAGCAGTTCATTCTTCCCGTACGATCAGTGAAAAATGTCCTTGTATGTTTTCAGAACACATATTTCAGCCATATACTTTATAGTTGGTCTGAGATTTCAGCCATAGGCGTTACGTTACGTCACACAAAGTACAAATTACTCGTAGCTTTATTTCGATCCTTAGATGTATAATGTCATTATTTCGATCATTTTGATGCTCACGTAACCATGATGAAAAGTCTTTGTTGGACAACCAGTAACCATCATAACAATCCAAACAATTGAAAACAATGAAACTGGAAGTTCATTCAGCTTCCAGGTTATGTTGATAATTGATAAATATTGATTGTTGCTCTATAATCTATAGCGAAAATAAACTGAAATGAAATACAATACATGTAATTTAAATATTGGTTCATTATCTTGTATTTCACATAAAACATTTATACTCTTTAAATCTGCTGGATTAATTGTCTGTGAAACGCGCGCAGCGCAGTGGCTGCAGTAAACGCTGATTGGATATAATCCCTGACGCTATCAATTTTAGCCAATGACAGAGTGAGCCAGAAAAGTTGCGTTCTGTTAGTGCACCACCCACTAAGATTTCGACTAACTAGGCCGAAGACAGTGAATTCTACTGTCTACGAACTAGGCATATGATGAATGCATAAGCTTGTGGTAATATGCACAGAGTAATTACATCGGTAATTACATATACCCAGACTATACTGTTCACACGGCTACACATCAAGCTATACATTTCCAGTTTACACTGACCTCTTATTGTAAAGAAATCCTATACAATGAGAGATCAGCTTATACTGGAAAAGTCTAACGTAGGCGTGATCTCGAGAGATCGTGTCGGTCTAAAGCCGGGTACAGACTGCTGCAACGTAACATGCTCATGCAATGTAACATGAAAGGAGCATTTCATAAGTGTGGACGCAGCACGCGCACGAACCGAGCACGTACCTACTCGCATCCTGTTTCCGGCATGCGCGCGGCGAACATAGCTCAGCTCAGTCTGTCGAGAACGTTTCGCAGTACAGACACACACAACCCGTCCACACTGGCGCTCCGTGCACACTGCGCGCACAAAGGGTTGTGTTCGGCGAAAAAACTGACAAATGGCGGATCGCGGCGCGCACGAGTTGAAATGCTCTGTTTGTGCGCGTCGTTTGCACGGTTTGTGCGCGCAAGCACTATGGGAATTCATTCATTGCGCGTTACATTGCATGTTACATTTCGTAAGTCTGTATCCGGCTTAACTAAACAGACAGAGTGTATCAACATCAGTGTATGTGTAGCTAACTTCCCTCCTTCTCTTTCTCAGCAATAAGAGGAAAACAGCTCATATGCTCAAAATGTAATGTTATCGGTATGTTAAAAATTATCAGAATATGACAGTCAATATCAAGAAATAATACGACCAAATAGAATGGATGGCGGTTAGTGGACAAATAATGTATTCAGTGGTTGTTGAATTTTTATTCCTTATAGTATGTCACTGTTGCTGTCGTATTCAATTTATATTTTATTTTATATAATAGGTAAAATTATATTACGATGAGGGCCAATGGGTCACAATTTCAATCCGCCCCTAAGACGACCCACTGACCCAATCATTGGTTGAGTTCATGAAAAGGTCAGTGTCTCCAGTCCTGGTGAAACTAAATAAAAGTATTTTGCTAGCATCACCGCGCGCTCCAATTAAGAAACTATGCAAAAAAAGCCGTCAAACAGGGCTGATGATGAGGGTTTCGTGACAGTGCAAAGGAGGAAGCGCCGATCGCGAACCAACAAGAACCGTTACGGCAAAGCTCCTACGGATCCCGAAGTGAGCTTGCGTGCCGCGAAACCGAACACACCGTACCTACATCTTCCGTCTACACACACCACCACCACACCACCACTAAGGCGGAGGACATCGAGAAGTATATGCGCCAGAAGACGAGGTACACGACAAGGGTGCAGTTACTAGAGTCACGCCGCAACGCCAACTTCAAGTTAATTTATTGACTTCAAGGCGTTTGTAGTGCGACTACCAAATTGTTATCTGTCCGTCGTCATGGAAGAAGACTTGTCCGCAGGACGTGGCGTTCAGTCGCTTCCGCAGAAAAGTATCACAAGTCAGCGCAAGGATAAGCTAGTGAAGTGAAGTTTTAAGCTATAATATTATTATAAGGCTTGTTTTATACTTTTTAAATGTATTTATGTTCGATTGTAACATGTCTATGGGCCATTGTAGGCTGAAATAAGTGGTTTATTATTTTAATGTAAACAAATATTTCACACCTCAAAATGCTAGTGAGCTATGTAAAGTCCTAAGTCTATTTACAATAGCTACTGTTGAATTACTGACTCATGGTCATGATCACTAATTAATAATAGAATTAATTTAATTACATTTATTTATCATGTTTCAATTGTTTAATTATGGTGGGGCTCCGGGCTGACCTGGTATCGCCACCATTATATATTTAAAATGTTTTATTTCATAACAAAACCTAACTGACTGTTTAGCCACAAAAGAAATGAATGAAAGGCAATTGCATGCAGCTGAGATGAGCATGCTAAGCAAGATGTGTGGTTACACCAGTGGATAGAATAAGAAATGAGTATATAATAGGAAATCTCAAAGTGACACCGGTGACTGAAAACTTGTGTGGAAATAAGTTGTCATGGTATGAGCATTTATGATGTGGAGGAATGAGGAAAATGTTTGGTGTTGAGTATGAATGTGGATGGCTATACGAGTCGAGGAAGACCAAAAAAACGATGGATGGACTGCGTGAAAGATGATAAATGTATAGAAAGGGAGACTACCTAGATGACGACTAATAGAGAAGTATGGAAGGTGAAGACATGTTGCGAGACTCCAAACAAATTAAGATAAGGGCAGGAAAATTATCAACACTTGCATCCAATTAAAGGATATTAATTTAGTTTAGAAGTAGCATCCACTTCCAATCTCGATTCCAAGTCATAAAAAGGAATTCTCATAAGTAATTAAAAATTTTTCTTGATCAGTGGCCTGTGTACTATGCTAAAACATTTATTTATCGTTAATTAAAACGGAACAACACCAATAACATTAAAACATAGAAACAATTTTTATGTTGACAGATATAGTTATGTTGCATATAATTTTTAATTTAAAACTAACATGGAACACTGGACTCTCTTGCATACTTTCCCTCACAAACATAATTTTACTCCATTCATCCACAAAAAGATCCCTATTAGGATGTGTTGTCAGAATGGCATTTAGCATCTATAAAGTACGACAGACTGGACATTCAGCTCTGGCAACAGTTTTGGATAGCAGTTGCGCAAACAGATTGTACCCATGGCTCTGACGGTGTCCGATGTATTTGTCGGGCACAAATAATCGGCAGTAAAGGTCATGATTGAGCCATGCAACTCTAGGCAGTCGATACATCTCTGAAAGGTCTTACGTAAACACATCTTGACAACCGGGGTCTTAGTATTTTAATGCAACTTGCACATGACATGAACATTCCAAGAAGCCTTAATCATAATATAAAGTGCGCTTTCAGTTTTAAAAGCATTATGCTACACAATTTTGACTGAAAATATTACATTTTAAATAATCTGAATTAACGTTTTGTATACATTGTCATTCATACTCTTACATGAAATATTGATTGACAGTGACAGTGACAATGACAGTATCTTGTGTCAATTTTCACAAGTTACTAATTTTTTTTTGGGGCGTGTTCACTTTAACGTTTCACGTTCACAGAAAGGCTTGTTCTGCTTACGACTAAATTCACAATAAAATAAAACACGATTTTTCTCAAAATTGGCGATGTTTAAAAATGTACGATATACCCCGAACCACTAGTTTTTGGGTTGTCTATCCAAATATATTTAACTAATCCCCATCGGAATTATTGAGTAATAAAAAACCAACGTCCATAGAAAAAGCGGACAACTCCTTTGCTTAAAAACTTTTAAATCGTCAGCGTATAAGAGAAATTTTGAATTTTGAAAGCAATGTTTTATGTCATTTATGAACAGTATAAATAATAAAGGTCCTAAAATTGAGCCTTGAGGTACTTCTGATGTAACTTGAATACAGCTAGACTCGAAGCCATTGATCACAACCTTTTGGGTCCTGTTAGTTATATAAGAGACAAACCAACGCAGGAGATCCCCTCTGATACCATTGTACGCAATTTTATTGAGCATCAATCTATGATCCACTTTATCGAATGCCTTTTGAAAATCAGTGTATACCGCATCTGTTTGTTGTCTGCTAACCATGTTTTCAAAAAGTTGTGTTGTGAATATTAAGAGATTGCTTATGCAAGATCTATCTTTGACGAAGCCAAGCAAGTTAGTGTAATGTGTGTGTGTGTGTGTGTGTGTGTGTGGTAGTGTGGGGGTGTGTTGTAGTGTGTGTGTATGTTTAAATGGAGTATAGATACACAATTAGATAAATAATCAAGGAAAGTATTTAGAAAAGTTATACATAATGTGGGGAAGAAGTGAACATACCATCTTTATTCTGTGATGACGTGTTGGTGCTGTTCGTCCCTTGTTGGTGTTCACCTAACATATAACCCAATCTTCTCACGTGGAAATATCTGTGTAAAACAAACATAACATTAAACACATAACAACACACACAACACATAACAAACAACAACAAACAAACACAAACACAGCAACAATTTTTTTTTCTTTTTTTGAACTGGGTTGTGGAGGTCACTTACAGAGGTACAGTAGTACCCAACTGATAAGGCGCGTCGTGAATCTTCGTTCGCACAGAAAAGAAAGTATGGCCCCGAAGATTAACGAGAATGCTTAACTTACAATCAACCTTAGATCACTACTATAAGGTTCATAATACACTGCAGCTGTTAGCTCCGTCTCACTCGCAAGTATGGCGGCTGTCAAGCGGCGCGCGCTAACATGGCGGCAGTTACCGACCAATAGCGGTATAGGAAAAAGCGTGAAGCGTGCCGATTGGTCAATAGCATTTCCCGCGCTTTGAAAATTCATCTTCTGCGCAGGTACATCGATAAGCCATATTAGTTGGGTACTACTGTACTGGTATTCCGCATCCGGTTAGACTGGAAGCCGACCCCAACATAGTTAGGAAAACGCTAGGTAGATGATGAAGATATTTGTTTATCTACTACTACTAAATCAATATGAGGAGCTCATGGCTAAATGATAACAGTGAGACCGGTCGACCGAAGGTTAAGCTGCGCTTGCTGCGGTCGATGCGTGGATGGGTCAACCATCCATTATACAGGGTGTAAGTGTGAACAGTAGCAATCTTTTAAGGGGTTATTGTACTCATCATTATGAACAATTTTTACTATGGGACCAAACCTGAAATCGCGAAATAAATCAGCTGTTCCCTAAAATTTGACGAATTATGCGAACATAAGCACTGAACAGCTGATTTTCGCGATTTCAGGTTTGGTCCCATAGTAAAAGTTGTTCATAATGATGAGTACAATGACCCCTTAAAAGATTACACACTTACACCGTGTATAATATCGAAACTCCTCCTTGCCCAAAAACCAAAAAAAAGGACTAAGCCGTTGATCGCAGCCGACATTCGTAGATCTCTGACAGTCATTACGAGTAGTCAGAAACCCAAAAGTCTGACAGTGACAACCAAATATAGAACTGTGCACACAGGCACAGTTTTGGTTCGGGACTTTTCACACATTTTCGTATAATATGTTACATTAAATGCAACTTCTCGAGAAGACCTAAGGTGTCAATTTTATTCTTCTGCGGTGGAGTAGAAAACAGAACACTGAACTCCAACCACTGGGACCATGGGAGAAAGTCCGGGCAAACCTCTTCCATGGCCCCCTTAAATCTGCCAAGGCAAGAACCCATTCAAAGTACCAATTTAACTGTACCTGGACCGCCTGGATGGGAACGGCCTGCGCCTGGTGACGGGACCATCACAGGATACTGCTCACTAATAAACACTTCCACACAATAGGAATAACGGACAGTCCTCTGTGCAGGGCTTGCATGCGAGGTTGAGGAGACCTTTGCGCATGTGCCTTTTGAATGCACAGGCGTTGCAGGGCTTGCATGCGAGGTTGAGGAGACCGTTGCGCATGTGCCTTTTGAATGCACAGGCGTTGCAGGGCTTGCATGCGAGGTTGAGGAGACCGTTGCGCATGTGCCTTTTGAATGCACAGGCGTTGCAGGGCTTGCATGCGAGGTTGAGGAGACCTTTGCGCATGTGCCTTTTGAATGCACAGGCGTCACCCAGATTAGAACAGAAACCCTCGGAACACCTAGATCTTTCACAGATGTTTTTAAAAGACCAGGAGACTTTATCAAATTCTGGAGGGAGGTGGGCTGGTTGGAATAACCCCCGACGAACGACGGCTGTCATGGACCGCGCACAATGGTGCACCTGAAGGAGTAAATGCGGAAACCAAATCCTCTAACTAACATAGAACATACTAGAACTGACGTAGAACCAGTATTACCAAGGGTTTTCGTGTTACCCAGAAACTGGGTTGTGGACGTCAGTCGCTCCATGTAAAATACTGGTATTCATCTGCATCCGGTTAGACTGGAAGCCGACCGTAACTAGTTGGGAAAACGCTAGGCTGATTGATTTTACTACTACTGAAGCATAATCAGCCTATAACGTCCCCACTGCTGGGACACATGCCTCCTCCTGAGAGAGAGTGTTACCGGAATCTACCACGTGGGCCCAGTGCGGGTTGGTGGATGTCACATGTCTTCGAATTTTCGGTTCTAGGACATGCTGGTTTCCTCACGACAGATTTGAGAAACAAAAAATGTAAGGAGGTCTTGTCAAGATGCTTACCTGTAGTATATGAGCATGAAGGCGATGCCACCACAGAAGGCCGCGGCGGCCGCAGCGGCCAGCGGCAACGGCCGCACTGCGCGACCGGACCACCACCACGCCGTCACTAGCAACCAGTTCTCAATGCACATCACGCAGTAGAACGTCACCTGTGCGTGAATAAAGACAGAAATATACTTCTTGACACCTGTCAGTTTCATACTTACGATTATATATCTTCCTATAAATGATTTAGGGCGGGTTGCACCATCTTACTTTAACAAGTAAGATATATATACAGGGTGATTTTTTAATGACCAGCCAAATTTTCACAGGGTGTTCTACCCATGAATATGAACAACTTTCACTAGGGGACCAACTTTGAAATCACGAAAAAAAAACCAGCGGTTTCCTACAAAAGTTCAATACCTACTCGATCAAAATGTATGAAACAGCTGATATTTTTTTTGCGATTTCAAAGTTGGTCCCATAGTGAAAGTTGTTCATATTCATGGGTAGAACAGCCTGTGAAAATTTGGCTGGTCATTAAAAAATCACCCTGTATATAGAGTCCTCCCGTGACCACGATCGCTGCAAGGCGGTCGAAACGTCGGGTAACAAGTAGTTACCTCTTTACTTCGTTAAAAAGAATATCGCGATAAGACCCGTTTTCGATATTGTTTTATAATAAGTAAGATATAGTTTAAAGTTAGACAAAAAATGGCCTGTTCCATTTGACAATTTGTTAGCTGTGGTAGTAGTAAACTGGTAGAAATCGTCACATAACGAAAAAGCGTTATGCCTCCACCTTGCAACTTTCTCTGTATATTATATTAGAAAGAGACAGAGAGAGAGAAACAGTGTGAATAAGAAATGAAAATACAAGACGGCGCGGCGGCTGTGACAATTTTAAGATGTTTCAACATGGGTGTCTATTTCATGGTTTTCGAGGGTGCTAAAGCTGATAGTGGATTCCAAATGCAAATTCAAGATGGCGGCTCAACGTGAGATGACGTACCCCGACCGCAAACGTTATTTTTTTTTAACTTGTGCCCTAATATGACTCGCCAAATATGTAAGGAGAGATTTAAGCCCCCTTACACCTTACATTTAACTCTGCCGGCCAACTCTACTGCATTAGGGGTGACCGGGTATTTGAAACTAAATCCAGACATACTAAGGTAACAACAAATACTTACCATCTTCTGCCTATGATTGAGCTCCTGCAGATTGACATACGCGAACACGTACACGAACGCGATGAGCGCAGACAGGTACGCCTTGCGCGGCCGACTGATGCGCTCGCCGTGGAACACGTTCTTTGGAGATATCAGCCATAGGAACATTGAGAGCCAGTGGAGACCTGGAGCGGTTAACAGTATAATAATAATTTAATATATTTTAATAATATGTAATTAATTAATCATTTGTACAGTACAACTACGTTCAAAGGTCCCATCGTTTATTTGCGGAAAAAAGCCGAAATACAGCGAATAAAATGTGACTATCGACCAATAGAAATAATAGATTTATATTTTAAATTATCATAGATTCTGATGTGCTCGCCGTGGAAAACGTTCTTTGGAGATATCAGCCATAGGAACATTGAGTGGAGACCTGGAGCGGGTAACAGTATAATAATATGTAATTAATTAATCATTTGTACAGTACGACAACGTTCAAAGGTACCATCGTTTATCTTCGGAAAAAAACCGAAATATAAGTAGCGAAGAAAATGTGAGTATTGACCAATAGAAATTGGTATTATTATAAATTATAGATTGACGCACTAATTCCGTCACTCCCATAATCGTAGACAGCCGATAATAGACCAGTCACATTGAATTTGAATTCGGCAATGTTCGGTTTTTCCGAAGATATACGATGGATCCTTGGAACGCTGCCTGTCGTACTGTAATCTGAGGGGCAATTCCCGTGTTTTTAATAACGTTCGCAATCTCATGTCGCGTTGTGCGGCGTCGTATAAATGCAAGGCGCTCGTGTGCATAGGCCCTAACGGCTGGATGGATTTTATACAAATTATGTCTCTATCGACTTGTCTGGGTCGCCCTACGGTTATAGGCTACAATTGTATTTTTATAAAATCAAAATGGCGGATATTAGACATTGAAAAGAGGTTTCATAAAAAAAAACTTGCATCTTTTTTTTAATGGGTTCTGTTTCTTCTTCTCTAAAATGAGATTTTGTGAAGCTACGATTTTGTTTTATGTTTTGTATTCGAATGCTCATTATTGTGTTAGTCATACAGTACTATTTTATGTACAGTGGGCTGCTTCAATTGGGTACCCCAGTTGTATTAAAATTTTAATACAACTTTTAAAACAACTGGGGTACCCAATTGATGCAGCCCACTGTACCTACATATAGAAACATTGATTATACTTTTATGATTTTTTCTACAAATAGTACACTGTTATGTAACTTACCTATAACTAAGAAGACCCAGTACTCGTAGACTAGAGCGTACACAGTGAGTGCGCAGATCCGCGCCGATATCGTGCCCAGCCGCCACAGGAACTGTAAGTACACAAACGCAATTCTTTTTAATACAACGTCAAGTTAAGTTACAGCCGGCGAAAATTAAGTTTTTAGAATTGGCCAACTGGCCACTTGCTTTTTAAAATAAAAAAAGCAATTACGGAAATCGAAAATGGAATTCTCTGGGATCATGTTACTTTTTAATTTGCGAGACTGTCATTTGTTTTTTCACTGAGGTGTCCTTTAGAAAATTGTGTGTCGCTATTAATACAATGAATTAAGTACATTACAATGAATTTAACTCTTGAAAATTTTCACTCAATGATTTTTTACGATTTTCGCAAGAAACTTTCCAGAGAATTCAAGTGGCATTTGGTGATGAAGCGACATGTCGCAGCTCTGTGTATTCGTGGTTCGGAGAATTTAGACGTGGACTTGATCATCTCCATGACTATGTATGTGAAGATCGGCCGGCGACGCCGGTTACGGAATCTAATATTGAAACTGATTGAAACTGACAAAAAAAATAATTGTTGGCAAATTCGTACTGTATTAACTAGGCATTGGAATGAGCCAAGTGCAAAATATTTTGCATGTGCATCTGAAGATTCGGAAGCTTTGCACTGTATGGATACCGCATGATTTAATGGAAGACCAGAAACGACTGCGTATCGAGTGGTGCCGTAAAATGATGAAAAAAGTTTAATGGAGGACAGTCATTGTCTATAATATCGTGACAGTCTAATATCTGGTCTTATTTATCAGAATCCAGACTCTTTCAGTATGACCTAAGTAATAATAATTCATCATTTCAGCCGTAAGACGTCTACTGCTGGACATAAGCATCCCCCAAGCGACGCTCATCGACCCGTTATGAGCTTCCCGCATCCCGCGGATTCCTGCGACTCGCAACGTAAGTATAAGTAGTACCCAACTGATATGGCTTACCGAGGTACATGCGCAGAAGATGAATTTTCAAAGCGCGGGAAATGCTATTGACCAATCGGCACGCTCCACGCACCGTGCTTCTTTTTCCTGTACCGCTATTGGTCGGCAGCTGCCGCCATGATGTTAGTCAGCCGCCATACTTGGGAGTAAGACGGAACTAACAGCTGCAGTGTATTATGAACCTTATAGTAGTGATCTAAGGTTGATTGTAAGTTTTAAGCATTCTTGTTAATCTTCGGGGCCATACTTTCTTTTCTGTGCAAACGAAGATTCATGACGCGCCTTATTAGTTGGGTACCACTGTTTATAGGTGTAATTTACCTGGAAGATGACACCGAGCCAGGTGAGCACAAGCCGGTGGACATTCTGCAGACGCACATTCTTGCTGAAGCTCGCGAGCGCCCAGCACACGGAGAACAGAGATAGTGACGCAGATATCATGTTGAGTTCCTCAAACGCTTTGGTTTCTGGTAGCGAAAAAAGTTGTTTGTTATTATTGAAAGGGAGGCCTTGGACAACACAGGCTAAAAATAATAATAATATCCCCACCACCGTATCTCTACGTTGACGTCGTGGTGGGGCTTGCGCGCTCTTGAACTCTAGGTCTGTGCTGGTAGAGTTTACTTTGCCGAAACAGGTCTAAGGGTCAGAAGCTAGACCAAGAGAGATACATAAAAAATAAGATAGATGTATAAACCCACATGGCAGCACGTGCCGAGCTGTTGGGCAGTATGGTGACCCCACGGACCCTATCTCCCAGGAGAAGTCTTGATCTTCACATTATTGGCCGGCGGGAGTGGAGATTCACAAGAGCAAACGTGCTCGGAGGAAGGAAAAATTTCAGTAAAGTGCTGTAGTAGTGTAGTAGTGCTGGTAGGGATCTTGACCGTACTTTCGAAATTGCCCTAATAGCCGTGAAATACCACTCCACTCCTCATAAGCACCTCAGGACATGTTGGCCCCTTGTCGCTACGACAATATATTATGTGCTAGCGACATGACAGCTTTCGTGGGCCCATTATTGGTGTGCAAGTCACCCCCTGCCATTTTATCTGTGTATTGTATACAGGGTGTAAAATAATTGCGTGCTAGAACTAGTTAAAAGACCGGTAGTTTTTTTTTACACTTTTCCTCAAATGTCGAAAACTATGCGGCCTAAAAAAAAATGTTTGAGAAGAGAAAGAACACTGTTTGCACATTCTGCAGTGTTCTTTCATATGATCCCCACATAGGGCTTGTAGTCCCTGTTGCAAAAAAAAACTCTTTCTTATTTGCAAAACAGTTCGGTAAAACTGTTCCAAATTTCAAGTTAATAGAATTAGTAGTTCTTGATATCCAGATAATGGTTCCTTTTTACCATTTTGGAATGGAACACTAATTATATTGTTTGTCTTGTTCTATACCTCGTGGAGCTCGTGGCTAAGTAATAACGTAAGTAATCCAAGCTACCCTTCCGGGGTTGGTCAGTGTATGGGTGACCATCTTTACATACCGCGACTCCTCCATGCCTCGGAAAGCACGTTAAGCCATTGGTCCCGGCTGTCATTCTTGGAATTTTGACAGTCGTTACGGGTCGTCAGAAACCCGAAAGTCTGACAACCAGTCTTACCAAGGGGTATCGTATTACCCAGTTACTGGGTTGTGGAGGTCAAGTAGGCAGTCGCTCCGTGTAAAATACTGGTATTCAGCTGCATCCGGTTAGACTGGAAGCCGACCCCAACATAGTTGGGAAAAGGCTATGCAGATTGATTGTCTTGTTCAATACCTGAATGTTCATCAATGCTTGGCTCCGGTGTGACGCCGAGGTCGCTGGCCTGTTCTCTGATAGTATCCTTGACCAGTATGTGTAGCTGAAGCAACAACATCGGCGCCGCCTCGCAGAACGCGTGGACTAGTCTGAGCATACCTGTGGAATGAGAATGTTACATAGTTACGTCTGCAGTTCTATAATTATTTAAATGAATAAATAAATAAAAATAAAATGAATCAGCTCGACGACGGGATAGTAAGCTTCGAGTTACGGCAAGCTCCAGAGCAGATCTGTGGGCCTAACACGAAGACGAGAAATAATAAGAAGGTCGTGTTAGTTACACTATTTATAACTCAAGAACGGCTGAACCGATTTGGCTGAAAATTTGTGGGGAGGTAGCTTAGAACCAGGAGACGGACATAGGATACTTAAAAAAAATGGGTTCTGGGATCGTTCAGACAACGTCTGTCGGGTCCCCACCAATTCAAATCAAATCGAATTCAATTCGAATCGGTTCAGCCGTTCTTGAGTTATAAATAGTGTAACTAACACGACTTTGTTTTATATATATAAATTTACTAGATGACCCAACAGAAGTTGTCCTGCCCAAACAATAACTCATACAATGTTCCCATAGAAAATGCACTTTCAGTTTTCCCGAATTTTACAATTTTCCCGGCAACTTTTCCAATGTTTCTCTTCATAAGAACCTTCCCCGGACTTCAACAAATACTTTTAAAAAAAAAATTGCCGAATTGGTATTCATTTATAATAGCCATTCATATTTAGGGTTCCGTACCTCAAAAGGAAAAAACGGAAACCTTATAGGACTCGTGTGTCTGTCTGTCCGTCTGTCACAGTGCTTCGAATCTAATGGACCGATTACTTAAGTTGAAATTTGGTACCTACACATATTATGTGACCCAAACACGGACGTGTAGGTAACGTTTATAAACGAGTACTCAGCGCATCTGTACAGTACCTAGGATAGTTGTAGGTATTTTCGATTTAAAAACGTTCGAATTTACGTAGGTATGTTTACGTCGGTCCTTCATGCTACGGCCTCTGGCGAAACGCACTTCAGTTTTTGGCAGTGAAACTATGCTATGCTACGCATATGTAAGTGTGGTGGTGTAACTACATTATATTGCAGGCCAGCATTCGAGATGTTTCAATCGAATAATGTTCGCAGATGCCTACTAAATACAAAAATATCATAATGTGTCAATCAAAAGTACAGGAGGCCTAAAACGGCCACATTAAGCAATTCCTCTAAAAGCGATTCATTTCCTGAATGGGAGCAATTTATTATGATTGTGCTATTTGACGTATTTGACATTAAACTTTAATAAAGCAATTCATAATTTGTGGACCTTTTTACGAATCTCCATACCAAACTGTCAAACACAAGAATGCGTGCTAAGCAATAAATTAGAAATTGTCAGTTTGTGACCATATTACGATTTCAAATATGATTCATAATATCTATTATCCTACTATGATTCTGCCAAAGTGGCCGTTTTAGCCCCCCTGAACGAAGAAGTCTTTGCAAACTAGAAAAGCCGGTGGGGACCACAATTTAACCACAGTGAAAGAATACAAACTTCATCTATCCTCAATAAGCATTGTGCTAATGACAAAGTAAATGCACGTGATTGTTTCTTGTCCTTACTTCCGGAAATCCATGGATGAGCTCGTAATAACAGCCGCACGGATCGGTCCGTGGATGCCCATCTTTACCCCCCAAGAAGCTCGAAAGTCTGACAATCAGTCTTACCATGGGTATCATATTACTCATTAACTGGGTTGTGGAGGTCAGATAGGCAGTCGCTCCATGTAAAATAGACAGTTAGATCCGGTTACACTGGAGGCTGACCACTTTTTTTTTGTGTATGAGAAATCATCAAATGACTTCTCCCGCTCGGGGCGGAGCGGGAGGACGTGTCAGACTTTTACTGACTAAAACCCACCCGTGTTCCTTCAGTTGCCTGTGTATCGTTTTCGAACAACCCGCGACCCCGGTGGCAACAATCACACCACCTGGGGAAACCGAAGGAGCAATTCCCCCCCAACCCCCCAAGATGGTTGGGAAAAGGCTAGGCAGATGATGACTTGGAAATCCATGGGAGAGGTCATTGTTGGGTAGTGAATGTTATTTGATGTTGAATACTCACATAAGTCCCGCACTTGATGCTTCACGCGTCTCAATTCGACGGGTACCAGCAGCCTTGCATACCGCCACAGCACACCGAGCTGCAGACAGTGCAGTACTATGGGCAGCCATGGCGGCCGCCCCTTACGACCTTCTCCTGCCCACCAGACGTGGAGGTACCAGCGGAGAGATAACACCTGGGAAGAAGAAATGGAGAGGTATTTATTTTACAAAGTCAAAACTATTGGCAGCAGTGGATTTAAGAACAATAGGTAGGTACTACTGTGGAGTTTGTGTCTGACATTTTTTTCAGCTTTGCAGTAGGTAGGTACTACTTATATTACAGCATTTTTGTAGTATAAGACGAGTAGTGCCGCCAACTAGCGGCCCCAATGAGAAAAAAATCATAAGTCTGGAGATATGGAAAATTTTGAAATTTCATAATGCTCACATTTTTAGACAGATGAGGTAGGTCAGGTGAGGTGGGTGAGGTCAAAAAAATATACCTCATCTGACGAAAAATGTGAGCATATGAAATTGATTGATTGATTTTTTTCTTAATGCTGGCGCCAGTTGGCGGCACTACTCGCCTTAACAAGACCCGTTAGTTTTGACTAAAGTCTCGACTTGTGTTATTTATTTATATTTATTTTATTGTACACTAGATTATTAGTTACTAGCAAAAAAAAATGCACTACAAAATACAAAAAAAGGCCTAAAAAGCCAAGGTGCCATAGAGTCACCACCGGAAAAATACGTTCCATTTAACATAAGCTGTATTACAAAAACAATACACACCTGTGATATAAGTAGCGAAGTGATAACAATAGAAATAGCGGCTGCGAAAGTGCCTTTATATCCTCGTTCGAGCAAGGCATAGCCCATGACGACGTCGAACACCACGTCGCAGAAGTACCCAGCGAGCGAGATCACGTTGAATAGCACGTCGCACAGCGGCAGGAACTCCGCCATTTCCGAACATTTCTTTCATCTACTAATTTTTGATAAAATGTTTTTAATTTGATCCAGAATTTTCGTCATTTGCTGAAAAGAAAATATTTTTTAAATTAATTAAGTATATTGCAAAATGGAATGGCTAGCCAATAAGTGGAACAGACCGTTTTCGTCGAACGTTTCGTTTCAAATTGTTTCGTATTTAAAGGTTATTTACAGGTATTTCCTACGTTTTAAAGACAACTTTACTAATTTAAAAATATAAAGTTAGTTTATTTATTATATAAATAACCTACGCCTTATTTTTATTTTGAGGACTTGCATAATACTTTTCTAAATAAAAATTATATAGTCACGACGCATAGTATCAAGCGCTACAGCTACAGAGAAACGGAACGGCATTGTTTGTTGACGTTTCTCCGTGACGTTTCACGTCTCGCTCGAGTTTATTGTTGGTTACTTTGCTTTCTAGCATTTCTTCGCCTTTTCTACACAATAATGTCTAATTATACAGATTTAGTGAATAAATTTGGCAAGGAGACGTCTCGGGCTGCGTGTAAAAAGTGTGGCTATGCTGGACACCTTACGTTCCAATGTAGAAACTTTATCAAGGTAAGTAAATGGGCTTCGTTTTCGTTGTTATTAATTACACTGGACTAGACTATGATTATTTTTGTCTTTGCCCTATACAATTAAGCTGGATATGTTTCCTTTGTTTTTTCAATTTGTACCTAGTTCAATCAAGAGAATTTTTTTAATTGTATACGATCTTTAGTATTGGTACCTAACCAAAAGTATTTTACCTACTGCTTTTTTAGGCGCTTAGGCTAAGTAGGCTACCAATCTTGTGACCACAATAGCCACACACTACACTGTATGGATTTTGGCAGGAAGTCAGAACTGATAATTAATTAATTTACTCAAACAAAGGATTGTTTGTGTGGATGAGCACTGCTCTCCTAGCTGGGTTATGAAACAGTCCTATCCCCTCTAAAGTACAATGATGTATAGTCACATAGCGTCACCCTAGCGTGCTTGATATGATGCCATATCATTAACAATATTTATGTCTTTGCTTCCAGGTGGACCCTAACAAGGAAATAGTACTGGATGTGAGCAGTACAAGCAGTGATACTGAAGAGGAGTATGCAACACCACTGCAGAGGCTCCGAGAAGCAGAACTTAGGCAGAAGCTGCAGGAGAAACTACAGAAGGCCAAGGAGAAAATGAAGAGTAAGAAGAAAAAGAGGTCTAGGTAGGTGTGAAGGAAATAATAGCTGAATAGGTATCTGTTCTTAATGAATCATAATAACCAATTGTTGTCATATTTTTATAAAGGCAATAGACAATAAGAATTGTATTATCCAAGTCCTATTACTATCTATACCCTGGAAAAAAACACCACCTAAAAATTACAAAAAAATGCAGCTGTATTTAAATATACAGTCAAAACCGTTTATAACAACATCGCTTAAAACAATGTACCAGTTATTACAATGAAATTTTGTGGTCCCAGCATTTTCTGTTCACTTAACATACTTAAGTTTATTGTTATAAATGGTTTTGACTGTAAAAGTTAGTCTGGGCACTCATATCCTCCTATACTTAGCGAAATCTTCAAATTTATCAATATTCTTGTGATAGTGCATCATTATAAGTTTACCTTTAATCCTCCTAATAAGTTTCTGAATATACTTTGTTTCACAGATCATCAAGCACATCATCAACAAGCAGTTCCTCATCATCATCATCAACATCCAGCAGTGAATCAGACAGAGACAAGAAGAGGAAACATAAGAAGAAGTCCAAAAAGTCTAAATCAAAGAAGTCCCATAGTGATAGGAAAAAAAGTAGGAAATAACATTTGTGGTTGCATTTTAGTTTATATTCTGTGTTTCTGATAATTAGTTAGCTTTTACATGATTTTTTGGTAACTGTTCAATTATGTGGCAGATAAATTCAGTGTAGTTATAAATCTGGTAGAATATATCTGATTTATTGCCCATGTTTGCAAAGTAAAGAAATTATTAAATGAATATAGCTACTGTTCACATATTCTGAAACATGCCTTCATCATACCAAATATGCCTTAAGTGTACCTGTATTACATTGATCTATATTGACATAATTATGTAGTCAGAGGCGGATTTGCCCTAAGGCATTTTAGGCCCAGGCCTAGGGCGGCCAATCTGCCAAAAAACTGATGATAAGAAATAACTGAAAGTACCTACCTAAATATTCTAACTAAAGGCTCGCGCACATTATGGCGGGCCGCACTGCACCGCATCGTATAACAATAATCTTCCTAAATCACTTTCGTACATACAGGGTTAGTGGTTATTGACCAATTAGACTAAGAGGTCACAGGATTTTTTATAACAATCATGGGTACGGTTAGATTTACTTCGATGGGTTGTAGAGTAGTCCCCTAATGTGAATGACGTCGGTCTGCCTGCTCTGAGTGGTTGCAACTTCGAGTTATAGCGCTTACAAGAGGCGTCATTGTTGCGAAAAAAAAACGATCAGAGAAATGGTCAGTTTTGGTACACATTCAAAGTATGGCGTCTCCGCAGATGAAACAAGTTGGTCTGCCGGCTCTCTCGAAGTTGCAACCAGTCAGAGCAGGCAGACCGACGTCATTCACATTAGGGGACTAATACTCTACAACCCATCGAAGTAAATATAACCGTATCCATGATCGTTATGAAAAATCCTGTGACCTCTCAGTCTAAATGTCCTCTTAAAGGGTCACTGTACTCATCATTATGAACAACTTTTATTATGGGACCAAACCTAAAATCGCGAAAAAAAATCAGTACTTATCTAACTAGCAGATATTAAAGTTACTTAACTAAACTGGATCGATTTTGTTAGAAGTTGGCAATAAAGTAAATTCATTATGTAGTCTATATGATGTGTGCTGAGGAAGGGGCGGCTGGTATATTACCTGGCCTAGGGTGGCCAAGACTGCAAATTCGCCTCTGTATGTAGTTGCACTTGATATTAATTTTGGGATACTCTCAGCATATTCATTTTCTTTAGAACTCATTACCTATTTAATTTTCAACTAGATTTTAATACATACAATACAACTATTGTTGTTATCACTATGAACTTTTTAGAAGTTAAATATAAATAAGTTTACCTTACCTGTGTTTATTACCCCGATTATAATTCCGTAGATATGTAGTAAGTGGAATAATTACAATTAAACTAAGGCTGATTATTGTAATTTTTAAGCAATTTTGATTACTTAATAAGTTTTAATTAGTGAAAATATTATTATTAATTTAAGGCATGGATTGTAACTTTGAATATAATAAAGAAATAATTTTACAGATCTTTACTTTTTATTTCAACAAAGTTGGTGTCGGGAATTTTGCTATGGGATACCTACTTTTTTTGGACCAAAGTTCTATAACACATGTTATACTCGGCACACTTGGCAATGAGAGCTAGATCAAAAAAAGTGTAATTTAGCATGGAGATAGATGGCATCTTGGGAAAGGATTTTATACACAATTAAGTAATTATGTGGTTTGTTTCCCCTGTGTTTCACAGCTTGCTGAAGCCATTTTACAATATTGAAATATTTAAAAACAATAGGTAATAATTATGTTGACGGGACTGTGTTGGTATGCTACTTACTGAAAACAGCTATATATAATCTACTGTCACAAAGTTATCCATTCAATAGGTAGACGGTCTTGGTACTTACAATATACTTATTGTTAGTATGATCATCTTTACAAGGTAAACCTATCATTGCCATGCTCACATCTCAGAAAGGAATGTTGAAAGCATTATGAGTGTGAGCTTGAGCATATCCCGCTATTTATTTTATTTTATTTATTAATCATTGTAATAAATAAATAAATAAATAATTTATTCTAGTTGAAATAAGAATACTGTTATTTCTCAGGGATAGACAGAAACTCAAACCCCCAGTTTTTGAATGTCAATTTTAATCTGATTTTCTATTGTATCTGTATTAATAAACTTTATTTAAACATTGTTACAATTAGGTACTTATTACTATTGGTACTTATTACTTCGATTAATTATTAGGTACTTGGAATTAATTTTAGGTAGGTACATAATACCTATGTGTCAGTAACTATTGGTGATCTTCATTTTGATAAATGCCCACTGCATTTATCAAAATGAAGATCACCAATAGTTACTGGCAAAATGCCAAGCGATCTGATTAGCTGCTATTATTTCAGGCAGCCAATCACAGCCGTTAATTTAGTTGATGAACTTAGGTACCTACTTACAGCTTATTTTTGTGTTGAATTAATCTTTGAAACTATGTTGGACATACCTATACCTACCTACACATAAAAAAAGATGGACAGTCAGAACCCAGAATTACAAACTATAAAAGTGCTGCATGGAGTTAAAAAGTATCTGTTTCATAGATTCAGTTGGGATTTCGTAAAAGAATCTTATTTTATAGGGCTCAGTCAAGTTATTACTACTTAGGTACAAGTTACCAAGTCTATACCTACTGTTTTACTTTTTACTAATGATGTTATCATGGTAAAAATAAGTTTTTATACTTTTCAAGATGTTTTCTGTGACAGAAAATTAACAAGATTTGATAAGTACCTACACTAAAATAATAATACCACTTTGTGTGTTGTTTACATAGGTGATACTTACCTCAATATAATAAATAACAGAGAATGCTAAGTTAAGAACAAGTAAGTAACACTAAATAAGTTCACAAAACTTCAGAACAATGCTATTTATATGGCAAATATTGATAACAGTTATGTAAGTAGTATGTTTACTTGGGAATGTAAAAGTTAAAGCTATAAGATGTTGGTCATTTGAGAAAACAGATAATATCAACGTGTAATTATTAAGTTGCTACTAAGTGGATACGCGCGTGAAAGTGGGCTATTAAGACTTTCGCCGACTGCTAATTGATAAAATTAACTTTATGCCTACGATTATTGATAAGTTTTGAGTTGAATTAACTCAGTTCCTTTACAAATAATGCTTATTCTATTAGTAAATAACACAACATACCTTTTCTTATGGATTTGTTCAAAGTTTTAGGAGGAGGAACCAGGATGTAATATTCTACGATTTAAAACACACATGTGCATTTCTCACACATTGTAATATAAATGTTGTTATTTAGATATATATTCCCACGGTTATCACTATTCACATCACATAAAAATCTTAGAATATTTTGGTTAAGTTATTCTAAGTTTCAATCAAGTTCACGTCAAAAGTTCATTGATACTAGCGACATCTAGCGTATGGCACGCGGAGTATGGCAAAGCTCGATCGATCGTAGTGGGTGCGTTCATTGGCTATGAATGCTAGGAATGCATCCAGTTTACCAGGGTTGCATTCTTACAACCTTACACATACTTGTCCTTTATAAGTTGTAAGTAATTTTTGCTTGTAAGGAAATGTCTTACGACTACATAGTTCTTGATCTGTCATTTGACGTAGCCTTGGACGGTGGTCGGGTGGAGCTGGCCTGCAAAATTACCGTTATGTTTAAAATTTATTTGTAGGTACCGTGCGAATGTTCACATAACCCTTAAATGCAATGAACGGTACATCCGCCGAGTAGTCATAGAAAGGCTGGCAATGCGAAGTGCAATGTAGCTTCGTCCATAGCCAGTATAACTGTATGAGGTTTGTCTTCATGGATGTCAAGTTGCATATTTTACCCTGAAACGTTAGAAAGTAAAGATGTAGGTATTGTTCCTATCATAAATAAAAGAATACTATCATCAGTTTAAAATCTGTCGCGAAAAGTCTGTTTCATTATGGGTCAAATAACTATTGGCTATGGCGCACTATTGTCGCAAGCTGTTCGCGATTTTTTCTGAAGTTTTCATTCTTCTCGTCAGGGTATTTAAATGTTCTGTGTAGACTGCTGTTCTGAAGAGTTGTACCCTCAGGTTGTACCTACCCATGAGTATAGAGGACGAAGTAGCTTGTTACTTAAAAATTATCTGTGGGAGAGGACAAAAGTAAGTAGGTAGGTCGTTTTGACCCAGTCATTGTTTTGACCTAAGTACTTACTTATAACTTATACAAAAGAAAACTGACCCTATATACTTCTGTCAAAGCGATAACATCCGCTTCCTCGCGCGGGCGTTCAAGTGACTGAACTAATTTCTTGGTAACGGTAACAAACTTGTTACCGTTACCAAGAAATGTTGACTTGAACTTCATGTTGTGACTCACGCAGCCAGCCAGCACCCACGGCTTCAACGGGTATGCTGACCACCACCATGCAGCGGACGCGCATTCGGTCATCACCCTCAGCCTCATCAGAAACCATGGCAAAATATAAATAGTTAAACACTGCGCGCTCTCTATATCAAAAATGGTTCAAGATAAGTATACAAAAAAATGTTTAAACAAAAGTTGTTGAGAATTTAATCCTCTACAATATTTATAAACATTACAAATAGTATAAAACCCATATGAAACGAGATATTTGCAATAAACGTGTAAAAAATCGATTTCTTGACCTTTGACCTTGGAATATCTGTAGTCGCGGACACCCTACGATAAGTATTAGGTTTTGAGATAAGTTTTAGGGTGTCAAAATAAAGGCTTTTACAACTTTATAGCTGACTATCTCTCATTCCGAGATTCTTGCCCATTTGACTAATTTTCCTGGACTAGGCCTACCTTTATGGTTTTATCGTACCAATATTCTAGAAGACAGATAAAACAAAAGAACTCGAACGAACGAAGGAACGAAAGTAACGTAAACATTGACTTATAGTCCAGTAAAAATAGTGTTTGAGATTGCATTAAAGACACTTTAGTAAATTGGTTTTGAAATAATAGTATAGTTATTTACGTATGCATTCGTGGCAATTTTGTGCTCATATGGTCGGAGGAACCTCAGAAATACCTAAAGTTGTGTTTTTACTGTTTAACGTTAAACAAAAAACACACTTTAGGTGAAAAGTAAGATTATCGTCTACAGCCAGCCTAAAATTATAGTACATAAGTAATCCCTCGGTTTGGGTACAAAATTCTTAACATTACGAGATTTTTTCTTTCATGGTGTGATAAATGAGACTTAAAAAATCGCACTTTCGGGGATTTTTCTGTTTATACATTCCAAACTTTAGCCTCGAACCTATGTTCAGTTTTCACCTTGGTGACTTCTCAGGAACATAGTTAAAAAGTGTTTTATCATGTTTTGTATATTGTACATAAAAGACACTTGAAATATTTTTTAGGCTGTGCATTAACAATTTCATTCTTCATATGTAAGTGTCATAATCCCCTGATTAAGTGATAAGGATTCTTCGCAAAATGCATAAAACCTAAATTACCTACACAATATAAAATGCCAACCTTGACCGAGCGCCTTGCATCCCCCGCGTCGGTGTGCGAGAGGGACGAAGTTATCGGATGTGAAAAAGATGGAGCTATTGTTTAACTGCTCAAATAATTACTGAAAATTTTCTTCTCATTACGCAATGAGATTGTTTACGATGCGCCCGGATTTTGGTACTTATTTATTATGTCTTGCGTAATATGCGGAAAGTCCTTAGATAATGATTCTGTCACCGTTGGCAGTAAAGGTTTTAAAACTCTATGTTTTAGTGAGCTTCGGAAAGACAATTTATTTCATTTCTCGGATAATGTGCCAATGATTTTACATACAAATTGCCGAAAACAGTAGTATACAAATCAAAAATGCGAAAGGTATAATACCATGCCTACTCTGCAATCTACCCACTCGCGCGACAATTGCACGAAACTGTACCGGAACGAAAAGCCAGGATTGTCCGACTACACGAAACTGACGTTGTTGTTGTTACGTCAGCAAAGAGAAAAATCTGAAATTATTCTATTGTTAGGATTTTAATAAACTCAGTACACAGTTATACCTATAATAAATGCGCTTTACATCAGGATAAGCGCATTTTTTCTATCAACTACCGCCTTCTGGTTCGAATCATGTAAGGTAAACGCGGGTGAAGTCGACAGTGACCCAGTAGTCGTCTAATTATCTAAAAACATCAATATCTTTTTCTACTAAACACAATGATGTTAATAGTACTAGATCAGTAGTGTACGGCGCCGAAGCGTTACTACATCGTATATGTCCGCAGGCATATCCGAGTTCAGTTGTCAGCTTGACGTCAAGTGAGCAATTGCTTAGCGATAAAAATATCAAAATAGTGAAATGTGCGATTAAAATTTGTATGTCACGGTCTGAAAAGATTACTAAGGCAAGTGGTAATACATTTCACAAGAAACTTTGCTGAATTTTGTTCAGATTATCCAAAAATTTATCAAACATTGTTTTTGCCATCAGTGTTCTGATGTTGTGGACTTTTGGGAGTTTAGTGAATGACGAATGTATGTTCCTGTAAGTCTAAATTATTATTGTAGTCTGTTTGGATTAAACATACTGTACAGTACCCAAACACTCACTGAATGGAAAAGTACCCAAACAGTCACTGAATACAAAAGTAACACATGTCACGTGTAAGTATGTCAAAGGTTTTAACCTAATATATCACTACATCGTCCACCAAAATTAATTTTATTAGCAATAAATAATCTTATATGTAATGACTAATGACTATGAGTTTATATTTTTAAATGAAAAATAATAGATTGTTTATGATCACATTGTGTTATATAGTGGTGTGCTGTGCGAAAATAAACCGGTTCATTTTCAATTAAAGTAAACTAGCTGCGCCCTGCGGTTTTAACCTATGTGTTAATCTGGGGTATAAGCTATCTACTTACCAAAATCCCAAATCGGTCCAGCCGTTTGAGCGTGAAGAAGTAACAAACATACAAACAAACAAACACACGCACTTACAAACTTTCGCCTTTATAATATTAGTGTGATGTGATTACTGTGATTAGTAATCGATTATTAAATCGAATTGTTAAACTACGATCAAATACAAGTTAGTTTATAAATCCAAGATACGTTTCAGAATTTTTAAGATTGACAAACTTATCTAACTCAGTAGTGAAACCCAGAACAGTCGTCGTAATTTCTTTAAAATGACGTACTTTTTTAGGGTTCCGTACCTCAAAAGGAAAAACGGAACCCTTATAGTATCACTTCGTTGTCCGTCTGTCTGTCTGACTGTCTGTCAAGACCTTTTTTTATCAGGAACCCGTGGAGGTATCAAGTTAAAATGAATATCAAATACGTAAGTCGTCTATGATCCTTTGGAGCTCTAAAAAAATCAAGCTTCTAAGTCTACGCCGTAAAAAAATACGGCCATTTATGCAACATATTTTGATACTCGCAAGTAAATCAAAACCTATAGGGTACTTACCGCTGACCTAGAATCATGAAATTTGGCAAGAAGCAAGGTCTTACAGCACAAGTAAAGGAAAAAGTCTGAAGACCGTTATTTTGTCATTTTATCGCATAAACATTTTTTTTTGGGATTTCTTGTTTTTCAGCTACAAATGTTAAGTTTGTTTTTGGATACATTATTTTCAATTACGGAGACCTTCATTTTGCGTGGCCCACACGCGCTTGGCCGGTTTTTATTACTATTAAAATGAATCGAAACAGATAAACTATAGTAATTTACGTTATTTAATTTTCATCGCAACGTATGTACATTCATCATAAACGCGTCAATAGGTGCAGTACTAGACAGAGTGATCTCTTATTTGTTTTCCAGGGTACCTAAAGATCAGAAGCACATGGAAATATTCCATATTACAATCTTTCATTATAAATGATTCAATAAAAACCTTCATTAAATTCTTGGGAAATGATGTTGATCGTTGGCAACTCTGGCCGTTTTTCGGGTAACAATGTCTTGTCTCATTTCAACGTAATTAGTTTGACGGTAGAAGAAGTGAGACAAACATAGATTATTTTGACAGATTGACATATTTATGTATCCGTTTCAAAGCTACGTGTTTAAACTCGTACAAGTCGGTAAGTCGGTACGTTTTTCTGAATTATTTTGTAGGACGCTGCGCCTCTAGTATTATAATACCTCATTGACTAAACATTAAACTTGCCGATTTTATGGCAACCTATTCTTGGTAACATATTGCAACGTCTGAAATATTTTACTTGAAAAGTGTGTCCGACAAAAATTTAATTTTTTTGCAAGTTCAGCTGCTAAATGTGAAGTCGGCACGTAGTTTTGTTTTTCGATTTGTGAAACTTCAGTTGGGTCTACGCTAAGTCTGATTATTTGATGAATTAGTTAAGTTAATTTGCTAACGATAGGAGTAACTTGAAATTTGGAACACTTTAATCACAAAAGTATTTTTTTTCGAACGTGACATCTATTGGTACCTAAAAATTCCTACTTGACCCAGATCTCGTCATTTAATAGTTGCCTCTAAACCCGCCAAATTCTAGGTATTTTAGTGTTTTATGCCACAAAATGCGAATAATAACTATTATTGTGACCGCAACATAGTTGTTAACGCTTTTGTACACACAACATTAATTAAATTTTTAGAAAATTACATTTTGCAGTAGTAAACTACTTAATACATTTACGGTTTAGTTTAAGTCATAATGAATTTGCTTCCTAAGATAAATTTATGGGTAATAAAGGGTGTGCAAGTTGTTAGAATGATTAGCACCACTGGGCCAAACTGGTCCACTGGATCCGGCGGGTCCTTCACATGCCCTAATCTTGTTGATTCTGGAAAGAAGCCAGTTGATTCCAAAGAGAAAATTATTAAGAACATGTCATGCGTTGAGCCACATTGTTCCAGCGTATATCTTCGGCAAAACCGAAATATAGCAAATAAAATCGTTACCTATGTCGGAGGGCAACCCGGAAGGCACACAGACTGTCGCAAAAGCTTTGGCAAAAACAGAAGCGTCTGGCAAGGAAGCAACTGAATTCTTAACACGTTTTTACGGTGACCAGGTAAAATATTATTATATTATAATAGCAGGTCACGTTACTACAAACTGTAAAATTTTCTCATTCAATTTTGAACTTAACCTTCAACAATTGCTCAGGTGCTGGTAAAACTGCAGGCATACCAGGCCTGGGCTTCGGCCCGTAATGACAGGTGCGACTGTCAACGTGCTCGCGCGATGTTAAAAGAGCGTTAAATTCTCCCGCCAAGTATTGCGAACGGGTGTTACGGAAGGCGCGTTTTGACCATGTTGGACGAATTGAGGCCAAGTTGGCATCCTTTCTGGTAGCAAGGAGTTCTGATCGCTGTCTAAATCGGTCTAGACAAATTTCTGCCATTTGCTGCCTCTTATGCTTAAGTCTGATGGAACGCTGGCTCATCCCGCGCAAGAAAGTGCAAACTTATTAGCCTTTATCTTTGCCGAAAATTCACGCCTTGATGCGGCCTCTAACATACCCCACTGTAGTTCCACAATGCCGGAGATGGCAATCTGGTCAAATTCAATGCTCTGAAAACAAAGGCGTCTCTTTTCACTGCCAAAAGGAGTCAGTTTCAGTTATCTCCTACTTTCCGAGGAGCATCTGTACTAGTTACCGACCGCCTAGAGCTTTTGGGCATGGAGTTGACGTCTGATCGGCTCAACCATCGAGTCAAAAGCACAGACTTAATTCCGGACAAAAACTGATTCTGTTATTCTGATCGCACATATTTTTTTGCCAGACGTCTCTTAAAATTTTTAAGCAAAAATATGTTACAATTTAATTAACCTTGCTGTTTTTATTACCTCCTGCTCTGCTACAACCTTTAGTAAATCTTAGCATTCAGTCTTCTACCTACCTTTTGTTTCTTAGACTCTTAACAAACACTTACAGTATGTTCAAGGTCTGAGAGTTCACATTAACACAAAAAATTGAACACGACTGGGTCCTTTTGACGAGTAATAGTACAAATCCGACGACTATTGGTACAAATCGCCATTTTTTTTTAACTATCTAAAGTACTAAAATTACCTATTAGTCTCTTTTTGCATGGAACATTTGTTGTGCGCTACAGTTTATACTTTTGCAGATATCATCGTTTTACTTGTGTACTAGTACTTCTTGTGTTATTGTTCCAAAATATTTTTTTAAAATTTTGCTGATATTAATATTTTGCCTAGAAGTAGGTACACGCGGCTACACATCAAGCTATACATTTCCAGTTTACACTGACCACTCATTGTTAGGAAATCCTATACAATGCGAGATCAGCATATACTGGAAATGTATAGCTTGATCTGTAGCCGTGCGTACTATTTCATTTTAAAACACCACATCTTTGTTTACTCATATGGTCTAATTACACGAATCCAAAATAAAATTTATGTAATAGACGCGGCCGCTTGATGCATCGCGACGCCGCCGCCGCCACCCGCCCGCCGCGCGCCGCCCGCTCGCACCCTGTCGCGAGTGTTTCATTTTCATTTAATTATTAGAAATGCTTTAGAGATATTCAGGGGATTTCTTCCAATTTGAGTAGACAAAAATTGTTGGTAGTAAGATTCATAAAAATATCCTGGGTGTCTTTAATGTACAAGGGTTAAATACAAATTTAACTTCACGAAAAAAAAAGTATAATAGTCACATTGGTGATAATTTACCTAGTTATTTGTAGTAACTATTTAAATACTTTGACAAAATTTCACTCTCTAGGTAAGTACTGTTTTGAAGTTATCATTTATTTTATATAAAATAGTCAATATGGTACTTAATATGTTGATTTTGACCGGGGATAATTATTTCCATAATTAAAACTTTTGAAAAGGAGCAGTCATGTACAAAATCACCAGTGGTCCATTTTTTGTTCCCACTTAAATTTAATGTTATTGCTATAATTGCTAATAACTCAATATATATAAAAAAAAAATCGGGGATTACTGTCAATTTATGTATTTCAGCTATTTATATATTTAATTCTGAATTATCACCCAAAGAGCATTTATTGCAATCTACTCCATACAAATCGATCTATTTTTACTGGACTATTAGAAATGAACGTAAAGGACAGATAGAATTATATTGTCAATCATCAGTGGCGATCTGTCTTTTTTACTGACAGTAGGTACGTTATTGGGTTCGGCCTGTGGTTCGGCCGAAAGTAACAATCTCAACATCAGAATGTTTAACTGCCTCGTTGATCTAGTGTTCGCAAGAGCTACTGCCGAGCAGGAGGTCCTGGGTTCGATTCCCAGGTCGGCTTTTTCCTTACGGAATTTCTCAGTAGCAGCCCGGAGTCTGGATTTTGTTGATTGCAATGGGCTCGCTCTTGGCGAAATGAGTGTGTACTATAGGTAATAGGTACCTACTCCTCTACCTAATCCTTCGAGGATTATAGTCATGATAGCTGCGGTTTCACCCGCGTAAACCGGTATAAAAAGTAGCCTATGTGTTAATCCAGGGTGTCAGCAGAGTTACCTCCATACCAAATTCTATCAAAATTGTTCTAGCTAGCAGTTTGAGCGTGAAGAAGTAACAAATATATACAAACAAACACACACACACTCACAAACTTTCGACTAGGTTTAGGTCTTTGGCCTAGGTATTCAGTTTCCATGGCTATAATGTCATTGTTCCATGGAGTAGGATGTGGGAAGTTGTGGGTATATCGAAGAATGCCATTTCCAAAAAACATAAACTGTTTCCATGGCAACCATTTGATACGTCAATATTTCTGACATCGACATCGTGCAAAAGAGGCATCGCATCGTGCAGAACTGTATTTCGGGATAATAGCAAATATACACTTTCATAGATTCTTTCGAGGAGTTCCATATCTTCAGTTTTCAAAATGGAAAAGCCACTGAATCAAGATGATTTTGCCGCCATGGAAAGTCAGTTGAAAGTTTCTGTGGAACAGGACAGGCGCCACTGGAAGGTAAATGACGTCAAGTGTGATGCCATCTACACTGCCAAGACTTATGAAGAATTCGCGTGAGTACCTACTTAAACCCAATGATATATTTCCTTTAGATGCGTTACCCGGGCTCAAAAATGGAAATTAAATGATGGGTAATTGCCCGGCGTGATATTAGTCACGCACGCGCGCCAGTGAACATGCAGCAGCTAGTGACGTAATTAAATAAGTATATTCATCTCTTTCTTACAACAGGTATCGGCATGCGTCTTTCCTTTTCTTTGCGGCCAGTATATACTGGTATGTTGGTACATCATGGCTTACGCTGTTTTTGAAAGCACTGATGTTCGTGTATGACGCGTCTATCTATAATACGTCATTGCTTAAACCTGTTTTAGAATTATTTGCTTAGATTATGAAAAAGGGCCTGTTTCACCACCTAGGATTAAGTTAAAGTTAAAAGTTATAAAGTTCCTATTAAATTACCTGGCAAAAAAATTTTGTACAAAATCTTTTCTATTTTTGTATTTATTCGGTAAGTAGAGGCTACTCGGACATCGTGAAATAGGCCCTAACCCTGAGTTAGCTGCATGTTAACTCCGAGTAACCCACGAACGCGCAAGTGGCCCTTAATGTTTTTATTATAGCCACTCGGGCCGTTAAAAAAAAATTGTTTCTTATGAATAGACCATGAGTCGCCATTACCACACAGTATTAAATTTTTTCTCTAATAAACTGAAGAAGTTACATTCACTTATATTTTAAAACTAGCGGCCCCGACAGACGTTGTCCTGTCTGAACGATCCTAGAACCCGACTGCAGCGCCACCTACCGGGTCCAGTTGTGTTTTCAAACCATCCAGGAATCCATTCAAATATACACACAAAACATCTAAATCGGTCCAGCCGTTGCCACGTTTTATCCGTTTTTAGGGTTCTGTACCAAAATGGTAAAAAAGGAACCCTTATGGTGTGACTCAGTCTGTCTGTCTGTTTGTCTGTCTGTCTGTCTGTCTGTCACAGCTGGATATCTCAAGAACTACTAATGCTATCAACTTGAAAATTGGAATTTTAGATGACGTTTACCCAACTATTTTGCAAATAAGAAAGAAGTAAAAATATTTATATTTTTTTTGTAACAGGGACTGAAAGCGGGTCTTAAAAATTCAAAGTGGGGCTACTGGGGCATGTGGGGTATCATATGAAAGAAAGCTGCTTGCATATTTTCAAACATTTTTATATATTTTTTTTTAGACCGCATAGTTTTCGACTTTTGATGAAAAATGTAAAAAAAATACCGTTCCCCCCCCCCGCTTATCTTCGAAGTTTGCAAAGATAAAAATCTGAAATTATTCTATGGGATAGAAGTTTATGTAAAGATTACACGAAAAACAAAACGATGTCTCTAAATAGCACACTTTTTTAGGAATCGGAACGGAACCCTCGGTGCGCGAGACCAACTCGCTCTTGACCGGTTTTTTTAAAAGTATTCTATGTCCTTCTCCTGGTTCTAAGCTACCTCCCCACCAATTTTCAGCCAAATCGGTTCAGCCGTTCTTGAGTTAAAAAAGTGTAACTAACACGACCTTCTTTTATCAATGTACAGACGCCAGCACATCAAGCTACTACAATCTGTCACATTTCTTTAAAGATTTTCATCTTTATCGCTAAAGCATTAGGTTCAAAGTTGATTGGGAAAATTTGACAGTTTCGGGTGGCTTGACCTGCTGGCGTCTGTACCTAACCCCGTACGGTATCTTTTCTTCATTGTTAAACATTTTGGTTCGGTTTCAGAGACCGCGTGGCCGCTGCTCACTTGAATCCGCTACATAATAGTGACTACAAGAAGAAATGTGCCCGCAAATGGAACCAGTATGCAACCGACGAGAAGAAATCAGATGAATAGATAAACAATAGCTGTCAACTTAAACAGCGTTTCTTTGTAGTTACTCTTTCTATACACATTAGCAAAGGCATAATAAGCAGTGGTGACTGGTGACCCAGTGGAAACGGCCGCGACTTATGGCTAGTTTACACAGTGCGAGCTAGCGTGCGAGTAGCTGCAGTACAGCAACTCGCACTGTGTAAACAGCCAAGACAAGCCGAGCTACCGACATAAGCGTGTACACAGTGCGAGCAGCTGTCTACTGTCTAGTCGGAAGCTCGCACTGTGTAAACCAGCCATTACGAGTTGCACGTCGTAGGTTTCAACCGAGGCAGCTACTTTGTGTAAATTATTTCATCACCACTGCTCTCAAAACGGTAAAGGAAAACATTGTGAGGAAACCGGCATGTCCTAGAATCAAAAATTCGAAGACATGACATCTACCAACCCGCATGGGGCCCACGTGGTGGATTACGCCTTCTGGCCTACAATGTTGAATTTGCAAAATGTTGAATTCGCAGAATGTTGAATTTGCAAAAAGTTGAATTTTCTGGACCCACAATGTTGAATTTGCAAAATGTTGAATCCCAAAATGTTGGGTCCTGTAGATGCGAGAGGCGCAGGACCAGTTGCGGTGGAGACATTTCGGGGACGTCTTTTGGCAAATATTATATTGAGCACACTTCTACTTCACGGGAAAATATGCACTGCAGTGGTACCCACATAAACGGCCTTGGTACTTTTTAATAAGGTATGTGTCCCCTTTGGCTTTTATTATAGCTTCAACTCGTTTTGGCATAGTCAATTTTGTTTTTGCAATCCCATTTGATTTTGTCAAACTGATTGTTGAAGATTGTTGGCAAACTGCTTGAACTTTTTCCAGTTCTCTGGACAAACACGTGATTAACATGTCTTTATATTTTTTACTGTTCATCATTTCTTCGATGGGTATAAGTTTCCCTGTCCCCATGTATGAAAAACACCCCCAAAACATCTTTTTCATTGGTTGTTTTATTGTCTGGACCAAGTGAGCTGCAGTTAACTTTTCGTCGTTACCTTTTCGCACGAATTTTGATCGGTATCCCTGCACCAAAAAGTGTGTCTCATCTGAGAACAAGACATTTCCCCAGTGTTCTTCTGTCCAATAAGCATATTGTTTTGCAAAATCAGTATTTTTTTCATCATAAGCTGTTTCTTTTGAGGTCTCACAGCTTTTATTCCTTTTCTCCCAAAAATACAAATAAAAAGACTTATTATTCGATAAACGACATTCGTTGTTATTGAAAAAACTTGAAAAGAAGAAATTGCAGCCTTTGCAATTTTTGAGAAAAGTTATATTAAGACTTAGATTAGGATTTTAATGACATGTTAACGGCTTTTTACATTTTCCTTTTTTTTTAGTTAAGGGTTACAAGTAGGTAAAGAGTTTTTGTTTTTAATTTAGTACGTTGATAAATAATAATACAACTTCTGGACGACAATAGATATTCTTGATAAAATAACTTTTTACAAATTCAACATTTTGCGAATTCAACATTTTGCAAATTCAACATTTTGCAAATTCAAGATTTTAGGCCAGAAGGGGATTACGGACCACTCCCTCTCGCAGAGAGGAAGCCTGTATCATGAGTGGGAATTTTATATATGATTATGCTGCTCTTATGCGATTATGCTCTTAAAAACAAAGACATTGTAATAAGCTGAAGCTACAAAACAACAAACAATAGGTTTTAGTTATAAAAATAAATTTATTGATTTCATTACTGCGTTGATGTACCTACGATTAAGTTACAAAAATAAAGTTTTATAAAAATGAAACATTATCAAAAACAAAATGTTCTAAATAGAAATTAAATGCTGTTCGTTGGTAAGCGCATCACTGGTTATAGCTATTTGGTTAATTTTCTTTTTAAATGTTCGTTGATAGTCCGAATAATGTCTTTATGGAAAGAAAAATTGGAAAAGTTGCCCGGAAAATTGGGAATTTCTGGAATATTATAATTTCTACGGGAGATAGTAATAAATAAAATATAAATAAATAAAAACGTTTATTTATGTAATGGTGCAGATTTACAATAACTTATCTTAAACATTAAAGAGGACACAGTTGCTCATTTGCCTGAACTAGGTAGAACCTGTGTTTCAGGCTATAGAGGTGCTTAGAATTATAAAATATAAAATTAACAACGTACAAGACTACTTAAAACTTAAGTATTAACTTAAAAGACTAACATGTTTTATTTACAGACAACGAGTACCTAAATCCTCTGTCTCACTGTATGGTATGCTAAGTAAAAATTGCAGAATAATCTTTTTACAGTCGTAATTATTTAATTTATAGATACTTAATTTCCTATTTAATTTATTGTACAGAAATGGGCCTAAAAATGTATAAAATCTGTTTACAAAGACATATTTAGATGATGCATTTGACTCACATACAATATCATTCCGTCTCTTATTAGTACTTTCAATGTTATAGGAGAGCATGGTGTGCTGTTTTAATACCAAGTGCGATATGAAAAGCTGGCGAACAGTCAGCACGTTACAAGATTTGTATAGCAGATCTGTAGATTCTGTAGGATAGAGAAAGGGATGGAAGTTTGCTACTTTTAAAATAGCTCTCTGTGCTCTTTCAAGAGGCAGTAAGTAAGTTTTTGGTGCTCCACCCCATGAAGTAATACAGTACTGTATTACAGATTGACCTAGGGCCAAGTAAACTTGTGATATAAGTTTTTTATCTGCAATTGCTCGCAGTTTTTTAAAAACAAAAATTAACCTGCGTACTCTTGTAACCAAACTGTCAATATGTGGTCTAAATGAGAGCGACTCGTCTATTAGAACCCCGAGATATTTCATGTTACAGGATAAAAGGACACTTACATACGCTGACTGAGCGGAGTCCGCAACGATGAGCATACAGATGAGAGTTAGTAATGTTAAAAAGCGGTTTGCGGATGGAGAAGTGAATATATTTTGTCTTATCGGCATTTTGTTAGGTAGTTGCTTTGAAGCCAGTTAGATACAGTATTGAAACCTATTTGAGCATATTCGTACAATTCGCTATTTGTTTTAGTGGTGAAAATTAACGCCGTGTCATCTGCATACGATATAATTTTACCTTGTTTAATATTTAAATTACACAAATCGTTAATGTAAACCAGGAAAAGGGTGGGGCCCAAAATACTTCTTTGGGGAACACCAAAACTTGTGTTTTTTTGCTCGTCGCTAATAATATTGTCAATTTTAACACATTGGTATCGATCGTCTAAGTAGTCAGCAAAAAGTTTCAGCGGCGTTCCCCTTATTCCTAAGGCCTCTAATTTGTACAAAAGCGTAGAAACGGACACTGTATCAAAAGCCTTCGCCAGATCACCCAGGGTCTGGTTTCCCTTACCAAGTTCTTCTGAGATATAATCTGTTACACTGTGCACTGCATCGGCTGTGGATAATTTGGCTCTAAAACCAAATTGCGCAGATGATAAGAATTCATTTTTCTCTAGATAGTTAATTAATCTACTGTTTATAATTTTTTCTAGTATTTCAGATATAGAGGGGAGTAGTGATATTGGACGATAATTGTTAACTAGGTCTTTGTTTCCGGATTAGTATCTGCTTCTTTGAAATATTGAAAGTACAGCGGGCCTATTGTCATCAACAGACACAAATCCAGACTTCTACTAAGAAATTCCTAGAGAAAAAACCTACGAATTTACTTATTCGTAGGAAAACACCCATTAACTCTCCATAACATTTAAACTTTCCAGGAAAATTTTTATTAAACTAAAAACTTCAGATTATTTAAATTGGCTTAAATTGTAATTTTTGTTCAATCATATTCAAATGATTTTTGATCTATGTAAAGATAGATTGTTAAACAACAACGTCTATCGGGTCAGCTAGTTTAATTAAATAATGAAAATGAAATGCTGTCCGTTGGCAAGAGCAGACACTCGAGAACGGCTGTACGGATTTGGCTATAATTATGTATTTTGTTTTATATTGATCGTAATAGTCCGAATTAAGTTATTATGGAAATAAATATTGGAAAAGTTTCCCGGAAAGTTTTCGAAGTCGGGAAAAACTGAACTGAAAATATTTTTCATAGGCAAAAATTAGATAAGTAAGTACAAAAAAGTACTGAATTGCGGTAGAACATTTGGTGGCTTATTTGTTGTATTTTAACCTTAGAAAGATGTTTTAAAGAATACAGTTCACAACTTTGTTGGCGTTTACAAAACCATTCCAAAATACAGCTTTTTATTACCAACGGTCTCTGAGTTATACCGCGGACAGACAGGCAGAAAGACAGACAGCTTTCATTGGCGAAACTCTATGGGTTCCTTGTTTTACAACGGAACCCTGAAAAGCGCGTCGCAGCCCGCCGATAGTGTGCCATTGTTCATACAACATCGAAAATGATAGAGGAGGAATTTTTGTGTTTCGGTGCGGCCTGTATTTTTAATTTGTACCTTAGGTAATGGGTAATACAGGCTGGTATCCGCAACTATATTATTATTATATTTTGCGTACCTACCTACTTATATAATTTGTACCTTTATAAAATATTAAGATATAAGTCGTACTAGTCATCTTTGAAAAGGGGGGTACATTCTCATTCTCATGCAAAGGAGTTTGCAGAAAATAGGTGCCGAAGATTTGTTTTAAATGTTTTTACGGCTTTAGAAATTCCACCCCCGCCTCAAAGAGAAAGATTTGCCCTAAGATCATATTACTCCTTTTTATTCCTGGGATTGCACATAAGTATGACGATCTCGATCTTCGTGTGTTTGCTCTCCACTTGAGGATAGTAGAACCGATTGTCGTTACGATTCATCGGCACCAGTGGCTTGTCATACCAACCGTAACTGAAACAAGAATATATAAAAAATAGTACATTGTGATACAAGGGTGGGAAGTATAAAGACGTATTATAAACATCATTGCTGAAAATGATTTAGTTTTCTTTTGTTTTTTCCTCAAAATAAAATGATCGTAAGTCGCCAAATTCTTGAGATTTTGGGGGAAAAATTTCATCTTTCGCAGTTTTCGTCTCAGATAAAATATCGGGTGGAGTTAATTCCATTTCAGCACTTGTACTTACTTGAACTCATAATCAATTTATCACACACATAATTAAGTTTATTAGTTAACTAAAAGTTTCAGAAAATGGCGGGTTTTGCAACTGGACGTTTCTTTTTTTACGACGGAAACAGCCTATTCGATTTTTGATAAATGTTGAAAATAATTAAATTAAAACTGGTAAAAATTAAATACAGTAAACAACCATTTAAAAGACTTTTGAGAATTCAATGCTAAGACGTACGGACTCATTCATTTTTCTCGTATAAAATTGATTCTATGTAAACTCACTTTTTAATTTGACTTGTTTTAAAACTCAACTGCAAAACTAATGATTGAGCTCGTAAACAAAAGTCACGACCGCGTAACAGAAAGATGCCTGAGCAAAAGATTTAATTTTCGAATCATAATTATAGCCCCTGAAAGTCCGCCATGTTTAACAACTGTATTGAAATAGTACATTTTGATACTAGTGATAGAACGTTTGTTATTATTGCATTCGAGGCGGAATTAACACCCGAGCCGTAGGCGAGGTTGTTTTTGAACCGAGAACTGCAATAACAAATGTCCACGAGTATCACACGACGTTTTTCAATACACTTTTGAGGAAATAAAATAAAATAAAGGAAAATATTTTTGTCATGAATTATTAGGAAACTATGATTTAAATTTTCTTTTTTTTCCGCGCTTTGCTTTCGCCAGGTTGAAGGAGAAGCAAAAGTATAAAGCCGATAAACAGCCTAATATAAAAAATAGAAAATTCAAATATTTTTGAGTTTAGAACACAAATAAATGTTAATTTGTTCATAAACGTTTTTTGTATTGTACTAATCATAGTTTTTGATGATATTCTATTTATAAACATTATTTAAATATTCAAAAAATATTAACGCTGTAAAGATGCAATTATCTGTTTGCCGAAATAAAAAAAAAACCGGCCAAGTGCGTGTTGGACCACGCATAATGAAGGGTTCCGTAGTTGAAAAGAATTTATCCCAAAAACAAACTTAACATTGGATATCAAAAAAAAAAAAAAAAAATTATGTCATAAAATTACAAATTCACAATTTTCGGACTTTTTCCTTTACTTGTGCTGGGAGACCTTGCTTCTTGCCAAATTTCATTATTCTAGGTCAACGGGAAGTACCCTATAGGTTTTGATTTACTTGCGAGTATCAAAAAATGTCGCATAAATGGCCGTATTTTTTTATTGCGTTGACTTAGAAGTTTGATCTTTTTAGAACTCTAAGGGACCATAGACTTACGTATTTGATATTAATTTCAGCTGGATACCTTCACGCGTTCCTGAGAAAAACGGTCTTGACAGACTGACAGACAGACTGACAGACAGACAGACAGACAGACAGACGGACAAACAAGTGATCCTATAAGGGTTCGGTTTTTTTCCTTTTGAGGTACGGAACCCTAAAAACATTCACCTCCGAATAGAGAGTAGTGAATAGAGGCATTGAACCAATTATCAATTATCAGTTATCTGTGGCAATTTTTATTCGTGCGGGAAAATGTAAAAATCGCACGCGTGTGAAATACGTTGCATTGTGAACCTAATCGTAGTGCGATATGAACCAGTTTTCGAGGAAGTGTATTGAAAAAACATTTACTACCTTCTGACTTTAAGTAAATATATACTACTAAAAACTGAGGCGGCCGCGATTGATAAGCTTGGCAGGCTGAGTTAGCTTGGCCGTTGTTTACCTCCCCCATCTCACCACTCACATACCTCAGGCGGTGACTAGCAATTGCGCGTGCACTATAATAAAAAAGTCATACACCAAACAACGAGATATAAACTTAAACTATCACTACTAAGGGACAACTTACTGCAGTCATACGTAGATTAACTTCCGAGTTCTCTAGGCCGAGGCACTTACGCCCGCGCCCGTATTAATAGTTTTCAAGAAACTAAGAACGTGAGTGTAGTCTTGATGTGTGTTGGATTGTTAAAGTTTTTCACTTTTTATTGATTGAATATGTTAAGCGACATCTAAAATAGCCGTGAAAAAAAAAACACATGCGGTTGGGGGACCCCCGTCAAGAGCGAAGTTCCTTCTAACGTATCTGTGATTTAAAACAAAAACAAAATTTTCGTAGCCGCCATCTTGGATTTTCCATTTTCACCTCATTATCGATAAAATTTTGAAAGTTTTCGCAGCCGCTTAGATTTACATTTTGACCTCACTATTGAATTCAGCATCCTCGAACACTATGAAAGCGACACCATAAGACGAAAAATTTTAAAACTTTCGTAGACCATCTTGGATTTTCATTTTGAGTACAGTATCGGTATTAGCACCCTCGAAAACCACGAAAAACGACACCTATGATGAAAAAAATTTGAAAATTATCGCAGCCGCCAACTTGGATTTTCATTTTGACCAAATAACGTCTACGAACGCTGTTTCGCGTGATGATTTCTACCAGTCAACTCCTACCGCAAGCCAGGTTAAAGAACTTCGTTCCAAAAATAATAGGCAAATGGCTTGAAGATTTTGACGTGCCACTTGCGGATATTGTATATAACCTATCTACCTCTTTTAGGGTTCCGTACCGAAATAGTAAAAAGGAACCCTTATCGTGCCCAGTCTGTCTGTCTGTCTGTCCGTCTGTCACAGCTGGATCTCAAGAACTACTAATGCTATCAACTTAAAAGTTGGAATAGTTTTAGATGACGTTTGCTCAACTATTTTGCAAATAAGAAAGAAATATTTTTTTTTTGCAACGGGCATATGGGGTATCATATGAAAGAGCGTTGTTTGCACATTCTCAAATATTTCTTTTCTTTTTTTTTAAGCTGCATAGTTTTCGACTTTTGATGAAGAATGTAAAAAAATACCGTCCCCCCCTTATATAACTATATCCGAAGTTTGCATAGAGAAAAATCAGAAATTATTCTGTGTTACATGTTTATGTAAAGAAGATTACACGAAAAATAAAACGATGTCTCTCATAGCACTCTTTTTCAGAAATCGGAACGGAACCCTCGGTGCCCGAGTCCGAGTCGCTATAATTGAGAGGCAAAGCTTAAAGTGTCTCATGGACAAATAATTACATCACTTCGGCACCGGTACTTCAACATATCAACAGTGCTTGGCGGCAGACACGGGTCTGTACGGTGGTGGATTTGCGCGTAAAGCCGGGTACAGACTTACGAAGTTTAACATGCAATGTAACACGGAATGAAAAAATTTGCCGTCCACATTGTCGCAATGTATCATGCAATGTAACAGAATTCCCATAGCGCGCCTTGCACGCACGAACCGTGCACACTACGCGCACGAACAGAGCATTACAACTCGTGCGCGCCGCGATCCGTCATTTGTCGGTTTTTTCGTCGAACCCAAAGGGGCGCGCAGTGTGCACGGAGCGCCAGTGTGGACGGGTTGTACCGCGGAACGCGCACGAAGAAAGGAGGAAGTTCTTTTCGCGTGTTCTCAGCAGACTGAGCTATGTTCGACACGCATGGTCGAAACAGATGCGAGTAGATCCATGCCCGGTTCGTGCGCGCGCTGCGTCCATACTTATGACATGCTCCTTTCATGTTACATTGCATGTTATGTTACGTTACAGCAGTCTGTACCCGACTTAGAGCTAGACACCGTCTGAGGTATGTGAGAGGTGAGACGGGGGAGGTAGACAAATGCCAAGCTAACTAATGCCCGGTTTGAGAAGAATTCTTAAACGGAGTTTAAAAATAGCTATTGATTCGACAAAATTATCTATTTGAGCGAATTCCTTCCTTATGCTCAGTTTTTTAGGTCCTCAGATAAGCCCTCGATAGTAATTCACTCGACTTTTAAGATAAATTCTTCCTAAAAACGTAGTGTTCAGAAACACGATATCGAACCAATAATCACTATCGAATGGGTAAACTCCCGTTTAACCCGTCGCACGCCAATTAGCAGACATAATAGATTTTTTATTGTTATCTGCACACCTGGGTGTCAGTCGACGTCTGCCAATCTTGTCAATCGCGCCTCGCCCGTCTCACCGCTCACATACCTCGGGCGGTAACTAGCACTTGCGCGCACTTTAGGTATTTCCCCGGACGAGCTCAACTTCGTAGATTCCCTATTACAAGTACTATCAACTTTTAACTTACACTTGGTTCTCGGTAGCCGGCGCCTCATACTTGCTGCGTGGTCCTTTGGCCCTGGTCTGCGACACGTTGTCGTGGTAGTCCTGCACCTTCTTCGTTTCTTCCTCAGTCTCCGCCTTCAACTGGTCGTGGGCGGCGTAGAACTTGCCGGTCACGGGGATTGCTGTGAAAGAAATTGAGATAAACCCTCATTTCTTTTTGCTACTCCATCATCAGACCCTGATTACCATCTATTTATAACCTATTCATTGAGACCATTCCAATGAGTCCAAACTCGGTACCTCTGCTTTAAGTTGGTGAGGGAGTTGGGTATCCTGCAAATTCCAGGTGATGCTGCAGCATCAGTTCAAGGTACTATGTTATTCTAATATCATTGAAGTAACAGAACACTAAATTTCGACTCGATCAGACATGTGGAAGATGCTCAGATCCATTTATCAATTAGAAAAGAGCTGATAAACCTAAAACGACTGAATAGATTGTCAGGGTCCTGAATCATAGCTAAGAACATTCTAGATCAAGTCACCTTTCTAACAAAACAAAAAAATCTAAATCTGGTCAGTCGTTTGGGAGCTACGATGCCACGCAGACAGATACACACGTTAAACTTATAACACCCCTCTGTTTCTGTCGGGGATAAATAACATTACGACTGTAATCCTCGAAGGGTAGAGCTTAACCTATAGTACACCCACATTTCGCCAGGTATGTTTAAGTCCCATCCACAATAGGGGGTGAGTGTGTTGCCATCAACCGGGCCTGAACCAGACTTCGGGCTGAGAAATCAGATGGAAAATCCCCTTATTAGGTATAAAGAGAGAATTTTGCGAGCTTATGTATGTGTGTAGGGTAATCTCCGAAACCACAGCTCCTATTTGAAAATTACTTCATGATTTAATAGGTAAGTAGGTACATTATTCCAGATGGACATAGCCTAATATAATTATTATATAAATATATAGGTACAAAAATAATGACTTAATAATACTAATCACATAAGGTCGGTACTACCTAGAATTCATGCAAGCCTAGTACTTTCAGAACTTGTGCACAACGTGTCGTGAACTCGTGAAAAGAATACTCTTCAGATGTAAATAATTGCACCCGTGCGAATCCGGGCTGGATCGCTAATACTTACTATGATTGGAAAAAACACTTTGCCTGACTTACCCAGACCCTGCCAGACATTTATGCTCAGCAGCTCAGCAAATTAAGACTGAAGTGCCTTTATATTCTTTTATACTCACATCCAAAGTTTGGCCTGTAAATCTTGTAATTTCTAAAATGCTTGACTTCCCGGTAGATGATTTCGTTGAGCATGTGAATGTCAATCGGAGCGCGCGTGCCGAACGTGCACTTGCCTTCCGTCATCCTGTCTGGGACACAAGTACGATGATTGGCGTTTTTATAGAAGTTGATTCTGTAGTAGAGGAGCTCGTGGCTAAATAATAACAGCCGTCGGTTCGTGGACGGGTGATCATCCATTACATAATATCATTGTTTCGGGTGTTTTGCCAATCTTTTTATACGTGCAGTCTATGGGCAGTCGTACACGGACTGCTTCAAGCAGTTGAGACCGACTGCTTAAAGCCGCGACCGCGCGGTGAACTATAGTCATTCATTCGCTGCCGTACACACGACTGCTCGAGCAGTCGCGACCGCTTCAAGCCGTCAACTGCATGACGAAATTCCATCGTGCCGTCGACCGCTCGCGAGCTGTCGCGAGGCATACACCGACTGCTCGAGCCGTTGACTGCGCTAGAGCAGTCGACAGCTCTCCGACCTCCTCATAATTGTGTCTTCACGTTTAATTTGAGACTTTCTAGTATATTATTCAATTCATCAAACGAAGAGATTGACATTCTAAAATAGTTGAAAAATTTTTCTTCATCACTTTCTTCTTCACCATCATTTGTTTATGGAACTCAGAGTTCCATAAACAAATGATGGAATTGTCCATGTTGTTCTCTTAATTCCAAAATTGGATGAACCCAAAATTTTCTCTTTTGACGTCGCCGCCGTCGTCTCCGCTTGAGCAGAAGCAGTGCTTCCTGGTCAGAATCCATGACTCGACTGTGGTAGAAAATCAACTGATCGAGCGGTTGGTAGCGACAGCTCGAGCAGGCAACAACCGACCGCTCGAGCAGTCGACGCCGACCGCTCGAGCGGTCCGTGTACGTCGCTCAGCCGCTAACTGCTCGAGCAATCCGTGTACGGCCGCCCATGGGTCAGCGAGCAGAGCAGAGCATTTTCTGAGATTATTGAAAAGTTAATCTTATGACAATTCCACACATTGCAAAATTAAATACACGTCCAAACTCATGCATGCTCAAGCATAGTCGAGCATCAAATTTGGCCGTGTATTTAATTTTGCAATGTATGGTTGTTGCGGCTGCCGAGGCACTGCACACAGGCGCGTCGGTGTTGCTAGTTGTCCGGTAAACGGACGAATAAATTAAATTAATAGTCCGATTATCGGATGAAAAAATAAATTAATATTTGGTTTATAACATAATTCTTAAGTATATGTACCTACTAACAAAAATATGGATCACTGTGTCTGAAGCAAATAAATAAATTAAATTATTAAATTTAATATATCGAGAAGCGTGCCCCGGAAAGCACATTAATTCGTTGGTCCCGGCTGTCATTCGTAGATCTTTGGCAATCGTTATGGGTAGTCAGAAGCCCAAGTCTAACCACCAGCTTTTCCAAGGGGTAACGTGTTATGCTAACTGGGTTATGGAGGTCAGATAAACAGTCGCTCCATGTAAAATATTCAGCTGCGACTGGAAGCTGACCCTAATTACATACTTGGGAAAAGGCTAGGCAGATGCAGATGATGTAGAAGATCTCGTAATACCTATGCTGTAAAAGAAATGTATGCTTCATCACATAGATATATATAGAATACTGTGAGATACCTGATTTTTTTGTAAACACGAGTAAAAAATTAAAAAAATACACCACTTTTTGTGATGTTTTTGTGGTTTGTAAAGTCTTCACTGAATGTTTTGATTGACAATGTCAGTTGGTTGACATATTATATCAGTATTGTGTGTTCATGCATTCAATAAAGAGAGTTTCCGTAAAAGTTTGTATGTGAAAACAAAATAATTTTTGTCCATCTCGAGATTAATTTAACGTTTTCAAAGACACTGAACGAGACACAATAGAAGTTTTTTATAATGGCGTAAGTACCGTAATAGTTTCCTAAGCATTTAGTAAATAGCTGTTACATATTTTGAGATTACAAGCAGACTTTTATTATTTGCATAAATATTTGTATAAATTCTCTCTTTCTTCGGAGTCTGGATTTGTACCTTTAAATCTTTAAATAAATGGTAGGTAGGGTAGGTAATAGGTTCGCCCACTGTTAACGCCCGTTTCCACGAGCGCAATAAAATCGCGGCGGGATTTTATCGCGCACTGGATTTTCAACTCTCTTAGCGCCGGGAGTTGAAAATCCAACAGTGTGTTTTTCGTCGCGCTGGGATGCACTCTGTTTTTGTTAGGTTGGATTCTCAACGCTCGGCTCTACAACGAGAGTTGAAAATCCAGTGCGCGATAAAATCCCGCCGAGATTTTATTACCTACGCTCGTGGAACGTCGACTAACATGGTGAAATGTATACTCCATTTACAGTAAGATTAGATAGGTATTAAAACAAACCTTTTTTCCGTCCGTTCGGCCGATTTTGACTTCTATTCTGTATTTTGTAGGATGCATGTAACCTACAAATGAAGATAGGCGTATTTTGCATAGGTACCTATTTGTTATGTCCACCCTGTTTCATGCAATAGTCAGTCACGCTACAAAACGTCTCAGTTTTCACTAAAAGCAAGCGTCCGTCTGACGAGTCGGTCGAGTAGTGACATGTTGCCGCGCGCGCACTGCATGACGAACGCAACACGAGCGGCTGACGCGACGTTGCCGGTTCGTGGACACAGAGATTTCATTGTTTCTACGCAAGATGCAAGCATTCGTCTTGCAATCGTCAATTGACGAAAGTGTGCGTATGACGTGCGGTTACGTGGACAATTAGCCTTAGGATGGCATTAAAGGCAAAAAAGTGGTTACAATACCAACTGTTTTCTGCAGCTGCAATTTGTCATGCCACCAACGCAATAAAATCAAAATCAAAATCAAAATCAAAAGTCCTTTATTCAAATTAGGCTGAGAATCAGCACTTTTTGAACGTCAAAATTACAGTAAGACAGTCCCCACAAAACGCCCGCCCTTCACCACTTCCTAGTGCTTTAGCTGGGAAGAAGAAGTAGCGGAACAAACTCCCCAGCAGCACAGCTGTCTGATCAGTTAGAAGAACTAGATTCTATACAATAGTACCTATGCAAAATAATTTACGCAACACAATACATTAAATTATATTTTTGTCAAATAAAATAAAATAAACAATTTTAGTAAGTACTTAACTCATGTAACCTGTCATTATGTAAGCTGATCCTGGAGAAAGAACATAACATAAACATTGTCTTGAGTTAATCACAGCGACCAACTATTCTTATCGTTTAAGTAATCGTTGATAGAATAGTATGCCTTTGAACAAAGATTGGATTTAACTTTAATTTTAAACGCATTAAAAGGCAAATCTAGCAAAGAAGAAGGTAGCTTGTTATAAAAAGTTATACCAAGACCAACAAATGAGTTATGAACCTTATGAAGCCGATGAAATGGAGCACGTAATTTATCCTTATTTCTGGTGTTAATATTGTGAATATCACTGTTTTTACTGTACAAATGTATATTTTGCCTAATGTATAAGATATTGGCGAAGATGAACTGTGATGCCACTGTGAGAATACCAATATCCTTAAAAAATTCCCTCAGAGAAACTCTAGCACCTAGCTGGTAAATTGCTCGAACAGCTCGTTTTTGAAGAACAAAAATATTTTCAATATCAGCCGCTTTGCCCCATAGCAGAATACCGTAGGACATAACGCTATGGAAATAACTAAAATAGACTAAACGAGCTGTATCAACGTCAGTGTATTGTCTTACTTTCCTGACGGCGTAGGCGGCTGAACTGAGTCTTCTCGCTAGGCTTGATATATGTGGGCCCCACTGAAGTTTAGCATCTACTGTTATACCCAGAAAAACTGCTGATTCTACAGTCTTAAGCACCTCTTCATCTAAGACGATGTTGGGTCCCAGATTTCTAACATTCGGTAAGGCAAACTTTATACATTTAGTTTTCTTGGCATTGAGAACTAAGTTATTTGTCGTAAACCAATCCGTAACCATTGAGAGTGCACTGTTTACGTCATCAAAATCATGTCTGTTTCTGTCTACTTTAAAAATAAGAGAGGTGTCATCTGCAAACAGTACAACGTCACAGATACCCTTTAAATAGAATGGTAAGTCATTGATATACACTAGGAATAAGAATGGACCCAGTATTGAGCCTTGAGGTACACCTAACTGAACTGGTAGCCCGGAAGATTTCACACCATTAACATCTACACATTGGAACCTATTATGTAAATAAGAATTTATTACTTTGAGAGCTTCGTTTTGGACACCATAATGACGTAATTTACGCAAAAGCGTGTCATGGTGCACGCAATCAAAGGCTTTGGAGAGATCACAAAAAACTCCAATAGCATTTTGCGAGTTTTCCCAAGCGTTAAATATGTGTTTCAGCAGAGCAACACCCGCATCTGTAGTCGAACGACCTTTAGTGAAGCCATATTGTTCATCGTGAAGGAGTCTGTTTAAATTAAAATGTTTTAGCAACTGCTTGAGTATTAACTTTTCAAATATTTTGCTAAATGCAGGTAAGATAGAAATAGGCCTGAAATTTCCAACGTCATTTTTATTACCGGATTTAAATAATGGTATGACTTTGCTACTTTTCATGAGGTCAGGAAAAGTTCCTAAATCAACACATTTATTAAAAGTAACAGCTAGATAGGGGGCTACGATGTGTATTATATTACTTAATAGTTTAGTGGAGATGCCCCAGTAATCACCAGTGTTTTTAGACTTAAGTGTGTTAAAAACATTAACTACATCACGAGGTGTTACATGTTCGAAGCTAAATAAGCGACTACATTTGGGCACACTACTATGCAAAAGGTTTTCAGCTTTAGATGGGGACGAATTTAAGGACCGAGTCGTAGTTATAGGTATGTTGGCGAAAAACTCATTAAATGCCTCAGCTACGTCAGCTGCTTTACTAATTAATTTATTGTCAACCATAATCTCAAGTTGTTCTTCTTGTTTCACCAACTTACCCGTTTCATTGTTAATAATTTTCCAGGTTGTTTTTACTTTATTATTGGATTTTTTAATTGTATCGCTTAAAAATTTAGATTTAGCAAAAACACAAATGTTTTTAAATAATTTTGAATAATTTTTGACATACTCTAGGAAAGAAGTATCAAACCTGTATTTTTTCAAACCGTATAACTCGTATAGTCTCGCTCTACTTTTATAAATACCTGGAGTAGCCCATTGGTTAAAGCCAACGGAGGTGCCATTAATGTTAATGGTTTTGGTCTTGAAAGTAGATTGGTATTCTTTTTGCACAACATCAAAAAGGGCTCCATAGATTTCATTAGGATTCTCGTGTTCTGCTAGAGATGGTGTAATTCTACGAGCTATATTATTTTTAAACTTGTTGCAACGACTAGCTGTATATGGCCTGCATTCTCTTTTATGTGGCTTTTTATGTAATGGCATAGGGAAGCTAGCTAATAAACCGCAGTGGTCAGATGTTAGGTCACTTAGCACTAATTTATTTTTGACCTCACAATCACTAAATATATTATCAAGACATGTTGACGAAGTTGCCGTGATCCTAGTAGGTTCGAAAAACAAGTTAATTAAATTATAAGACCTGAACAGATTGAGAAGTCTAATACTTAATGGAGTAACATCTAAAATATTAATATTAAAATCTCCACATAAAATTATGCTTTTATTACTTGATTTTAACCTATTGAGTGTATCCTCCATAACCAACTCGAAACGAATAAAATCCCCAGAGGGGGGTCGATAAACGCAAATTATAAAGTATCGCTCGAGTTCAACACAAGACAACTCAACAATGCGCTCAATAGAAAGATTAACTATATCTAAACGTTGTTTACATTTCAACTTGTTTGAAACAAGAACTAAAGACCCACCGCGAATAGCACTTTTTCTCACAAATGCACTTTGTACAGTAAAATAATCATCATTCATAAAGACTACTTCATGTTCTTTCAACCAGTGTTCAGTCAAACATAACACCTGAACATCATAGTTCTCCATAAATAAACTTAACCCTAACTCTTTGCCGGACAGACCCTGCATGTTTTGATGTACAACATTCAACTTATGCGGCCTACCCATTGTCACACCTAATAGTTTAAACTACAAGGCGTATCAAAAATGATATTAGTACTACTACTAACAGTATTCGATGGTACACTACAAGTACCGGTGTCACTATGTATATTGTATGCTAAAAGATTAGCAATAAGTCTCCTACAACTAGGTGGTAAATACATTTCATAATTAGTCAGTTTGTAATCAGTAATAAATTGATTACAATCAAAATATAAAATAGCGTCACTATGATGACAAGTTCTATTATAAATTAACATATTTAAATTATAAATGTGACTATTTTGCTCATCAGACAAATATGTTGAATAAGGCAATGCACAGAAAATAAATTTACAGTTCTTGGTCTCATTGAGATGTAACATCAAATGGACACATTCAATTATGTCCTTTTTTCTTACAGATAAACTATCCCCATATAATAGTATAACAGTGGAACTGGGGTTTATTTTTGTCAATTTAATATTTTTAATTAAATGGCTAATACTGGCACCGGGTAAACAATTATTAATTACATAATGTTGCAAACACTGATTTAATATACTACCAAAACCTTGACCAAATTTGTCAGAAAAAACATAAGTTGTCAAACTATTCATAATATTGATATCTTTATCCATACAGCTACCTACTGGCTGAGCCACTAAGGGTGCGGGTGTAACAAGTTGAGGCTGGGGCTCCTGGGAGCAGACACAGCTAAAAGAGAGGGTATTAGTTAAAGACTCATACCTCTCAGCATTACACTTCACCAAATCCAGTAGTTCCCCAGCCTCAAATAAGCGGTCACTAAGTTGTCGTTGTGAATTCTCATATTTTTCAAAAATATCCTTCAGCAAGTGTTCCTTGTGTTGAATAGAAGTCAAAATCAATTTAACGAACTGTAAAAAAGTTTGTCTTAATGTCTAATATTACTTTAAATGTAGTTTATTTGTAGGTACCACACACAAATTGCTACCTCTTCAGGGTGCCTATTCAAACGAAATCCTACGTTCTGTTTAGGTATAGTCCGCCTAAAAAAGATGTATACATCGATAAAAAATCATTTAATTGTCTACAGACTTTGTCTGCTGGGCATGAGGTTGGGGTAGGTACTGGGCACTGGGTTCGATTCCCAGGTGGAACAAAGTGTTATTAGCCTCCCGGAGTCAGGATTTGTGCCCGGTAGATGGCAACAGGCTCGCCCCCTATTACATGGACCTGGTAAAATGTACTGTACTAGAAGGTACAGCCCAACCCTTCGGGGATCACAGGCGTACTGTTATGTTATAGTCCGGGAGGTACCGTTGCATTTCAGGTACCCATTTTACGCCGATCGATTGCCTATTTTTTCAGTAGTTCTCGAATCACTAATAAGTAAACCAAGCGTCAGCTGACGCACCCGCGGTGGGTTTGGGTGTGGGAGGTTGCGAAAGTTGCAAAAAAAAAAAAAAAAAAAGTCATAGTACGCCGGCTGAAACCTTTTTACATAAATAGTTGACATCATACTGAGCTGAAAAAAAATAGTCAGCTGCACTGTGGAAGGGGGAATATGCGTCAGCTGCTCACATGAACTTGTTAAAAAAACACGTAAATAAAAAAGTCATAGTAAGCCGGCTGATGTTGACATGGATAGTTTGATCTTGTATGACTAATAAGTAAATCGACCGTCAGCTGCTCAAGTAGCGGTGGGTTTGGGAGTGGGAGGTTGCGAAAGTTGTAAAAAAATAAATAAAAAAAAGTCTTAGTAAGCCGGCTGATATTGACATGGATAGTTGATCTTGTATGACTAATAAGTAAACCGACCGTCAGCTGCTCAAGTAGCGGTGGGTTTGGGAGTGGGAGGTTGCGAAAGTTGTAAATAAAAAAAATAAAAAAAGTAATAGTACGCCGGCTGAAACCTTTTTACATAAATAGTTGACATCATACTGAACTGAAAAAAAATCGTCAGCTGCACTGTGGAGGGGGGCATATGCGTCAGCTGCTCACATGAACTTGTAAAAAAACACGTAAAATAAAGTACGCCGGATGAAATTTAACGAGGCGATTCTTTAAATAATTTAAAGTACGAAAACAACAATCAGCTGCGTGCGTAACGGTGGAAAGACCGTCAGCTGGCGCAGTAAAGATACAGATTATTCGAGCAATGCACAGTACCTTTCAGGGTCCAGCTGACAGAGTTCCCCTGCCCGCACCCAGCTGACTGATAGTTTTTGTAAACGTAACTATTAAACTATCATATTGTCAAATTTCAACCGGCATAGTGGTAATTAAATGCTAATGTCGGGACATGTGTAAAACTATATCGTAAGAAAACATTTAGTTTTTTTTTTCTTGTTTTATTTTATACTAGCTTTCGGCAGCGGCTTCGCCCGCGTGTATTTCGGAAATTATCCCACGGGAACATACTACCGGCATAAAAAGTGTCCTAGAGTCAGTGCGGAAAGAGAAGCGGCTTAAGATTTGGTGGCGCAGCTGTGCTTAATTACCGTATTTGTGATGTTGTCAACACTGTTACGACATTATAGTGCGACATTATATAACGTCTAGATTATTATGAGGCTGTGTTAGAATATTATAATGTTTTTAGATTCTGTGTTAATAATTGTTTTGATGAAATTTTTAGTAGTCATACATAATGTTAGTTCCATTTTACGCCACGCCGCTTCTCTTTCCGCACAGACTCTATCTCCTATTCCAGGTCATGGTCTATCCGTGTACCAAATTTCATCCAAATCCGTTCTGCCGTTTTAGCGTGAAAGTGTAACAAACAAACAAACTTACTTTCGCATTTTTAATATTAGTTAGGATTAGGATATTTAAACGAAATGCATGATATAAAATAATATTGACTGTAAAAAGGAAATATAATCATTTAATGTAAAGAAATAGAAATATAATAAATAAATAAATAATAAATATCCTTGGACATTTCACACAACGCCATCTAGTACCAAGCTAAGCAACCTAATGCTTGTGTTATGGTAACGAGATGGCTGATAAACTACTTATATACATTTTTTTTTTGTAAATACATACATATTATAGATAGAAAAACACCCAGACTCGGAACAAATACTTGTAGGTCGTACAAATATTTGTTCCGTGCGGGAATCGAACCCGCGACAAGCTGCGCAGCAGTCAATCGCTCAACCACTGCGCCAACCGTGTCGTCAAATATAAAAATTAATGACTGCAGAAATTATTCTTTATGACTGGTATCGCAATCATAATCGTTCTCTGATAAATCATCATCAGAACTCTCCTCTGTTAAAACGTTCTCTTCATCTTGTTCAACTTCTTGAGCTCGATCCTCTTCACCATCATCTTGTAATGAACATTTTAATAATTAAAATTAGGCTACCAGAAATATACTAGCTTAAAGAAAGTGTCACTGACAAAAAATCCATACCGGCAATATTTTCGCTGCTATCATCCGTTATTCTCGTGACTGATGGGGGTACTTGATCTGCTTCGAACCATTTGAAGATATATTTCTCTTCTTTTTCTTCCCTTCCCCAGTCAGTGGGCGACAATTGAGAAGGGTCTTTAAGGTCAGCATGGCTCCAAAGGTGCGCTATGTACGACGTGCGCAGTAAATGCTGGCGTAGCTCGGATTTACACGGGGGGAAGATTGCCCCGCGCGTCGATATGATTTTTCATACTCATAATTATTTAAACAATCACCTAGTTACATTTCATCTGGCGTACCATAACTTTATTTTACGTGTTTTTTTACAAGTTCATGCGAGCAGCTGATGCATATTCCCCCCTCCACAGTGCAGCTGACGATTTTTTTTTCAGTTCAGTATGATATCAACTATTTATGTAAAAAGGTTTCAGCCGGCGTACTATTACTTTTTTTTTACAACTTTCACAACCTCCCACTCCCAAACCCACCGCTACTTGAGCAGCTGACGGCCGGTTTACTTATTAGTCATACAAGATCAACTAACCATGTCAACATCAGCCGGCTTACTATGACTTTTTTTTTTTTACAACTTTCGCAACCTCTCACACCCCAACCCACCGCTACTTGAGCAGCTGACGGTCGGTTTACTTATTAGTCATACAAGATCAACTATCCATGTCAACATCAGCCGGCTTACTATGACTTTTGTATTTACGTGTTTTTTTACAAGTTCATGTGAGCAGCTGACGCATATTCCCCCTTCCACAGTGCAGCTGACTATTTTTTTTCAGCTCAGTATGATGTCAACTATTTATGTAAAAAGGTTTCAGCCGGCGTACTATGACTTTTTTTTTTTTTTTTTTTTACAACTTTCGCATCATCTTACACCCAAACCCACCGCTACTTGAGCAGCTGACGGTCGGTTTACTTATTAGTCATACAAGATCAACTATCCATGTCAACATAAGCCGGCTTACTATGACTTTTGTATTTACGTGTTTTTTTACAAGTTCATGTGAGCAGCTGACGCATATTCCCCCTTCCACAGTGCAGCTGACTATTTTTTTTCAGCTCAGTATGATGTCAACTATTTATGTGAAAAGGTTTCAGCCGGCGTACTATGACTTTTTTTTTTTTTTTTTTTACAACTTTCGCATCCTCCCACACCCAAACCCACCGCTACTTGAGCAGCTGACGGTCGGTTCACTTATCAGTCATACAAGATCAATTAACCATGTCAACATGAGCCGGCTTACTATGACATTTGTATTTGCAACGCAAACGCCCGGACTATTACGTTAATGCTACGTTAATGTTACGTTAAGTTCATAATCGTAAGCATTCGGCGGTTAACGCGATTTCGATTGCACGACAGCGCCAGCTCCTATCTCGTCCTTGTCTATTAGTTAAAGATGTGCGAGTTTTGGTGCATGTAGTCGTGCGCCGAGTCCAGGGGGCCTAAAACGGCCACATGCAATTCCTCCAAAAGCGATTCATTTCCTGAATTCCCAGCAATTTATTATGATTGTGCTATTTGACGTAATTGAGTTTAATAACTTCAATAAAGCAATTCATAATTTGTGGACCATTTTACGAATCTTCATACAAAACTGTCAAACAGATGAATTGCGTGCTATGAATTGTACGCAGATATATTATTAATTTTCAGTTTGTGACCGTTTTACGATTTCAAAAGTGATTCATAGTACCTATTATCCCATTATGATTCTACCAAAGTGGCTGTTTTAGACCCCTTGGTTTAGTGATTGCGATGTTAGCGCGTAGCATATCTTCCTCTAATATATCAATGAGATCATCATAAAATGTAAAACCAATCCTGTTGTCCTGTTGTCCTTCTCAATGTAAAACGTAAGTATACATCTTCTTAAGGCTGACGTACACCATTAGTTAAACAGAGGCTGAAGAACTAAACCTTCGCTACGGGTTGTAATCAACAGGTAGGGATGTTAATTTTAATGGGTCGGTTAACGATGTTAGTGCCGGCTTCCCGGCTTAATCTTAAACCGGATAGATTGCTACCGGCGGCGACGTGGCACCGGCCAACATGTATTTGGTATTACACCGGTATATGACTTACTTTAGGTTAAATTTAATTGTAGATGCAATCATGATCTCATGATTTTGTATGAAGCCTATTAGATGTAACTTGTGTGAAAATGTTACCTTTCCTCTGTGGACGGGATAGAAACAGAAATAATGCCACTTACGAATGTATTTACAGCTATAAGTACCTACCTACCTAAGTCCTACATAATAAAAATTAAAGTCACTTTTCGTGTCTGTATGTGTGGCCGCGTTGTTCTTCTAAACTACGCAATAGATTTTGAAGCGGTTTTCACTAGTCAATCTGGCTAACCTTTTCCCAACTATGTTAGGGTCGACTTCCAGTCTAACCGGATGCAGCTGAATACCAGTATTTTACATGGAGCGACTACTTACCTATATGACCCTCACAACCCAGTACTTAACTGGGTTAATACGATGACTAGTTGTTAGATTTTCGGGCTTCTGACGACCCGTAACGACTGTCAAAGATTCACGAATGACAGTCGGGGCCAACGGCTTAAAGTGCTTTCCGAGACACGGAGGAGTCTCGGCGGTATGTAGAGATGGTCCATCCACGGACCAACCCCGGCAAGCGTAGCTTAACCTGATGGAATGATCCGTGCGGCTATTATTACTTAGTGACGAGCGGGTTTCACTATAGTATTTAGAGTTTATTAGTCTATAAAACATCAATATTTACACTTCGTAAAATAAAGAAATCTTGATTTGTTATGTCATGACGTAAAAACCGTGCGAAGCAGGGGCGGTTCGCTAATGTGGGTATGTACGTATGTACAATGCGTGCCACGAGTGATGAGACTTGACGAGCGCAGTATCGCGCCTCTCGCGCTCTTTCCGCCGCCCCGATGACGCCCGGTCACTTCCCGTCTCAGACCTCATCATGCCGCTATAGAGACTTATAAATTAGATTAATCAGATGTAATTGGGCCACGATAGTCTTAAGTTCTTGATTTATACCTACATTCTAGCAAATAAATTAATTTGAATTTGAATTTGAATCAGAGAATTAGTATACTGCGCAAGTCAAACTACGTGGTGTTTCAAGTCTCATCTTTCGTGGCACGCATTGTACTGACTCATTCTTTTCGTAAAAGGCTACCAACCTGTTGCTTTGCGATAAGACTCTGTGATCTAGAGCAGCAGGATTCTTAGGCATATCTGCTGTCGTGTGTGAATCGCTCACCTGACCTTAATTAGTGGTTGAAGAAGAGATGGCAACTAAGAGACTAAGGCCCTTAGGGCCTGCCAAGTAATAGGAACTTAATGATGGTGATGGAACAGGCCCTAAATGATGCTTAGGAGAATGATGGCGATATTTCCCAAGGAACTTAATTCCTGAATTGCCTGACTAAATACTTAATGTCCTTAAGACTCAAAAGAGCACTGTGCAAGATGCTGCTATGCTTGACAGGTGATGATACTTATATTGTTATAGTATCTACTTTGACGAAATATATTTCAAAGAACTCTAACCATCACGCCCACTAAGCTGTCACTGAAAACCAGCGCTGGGGCTCTGTCTTACATATCACACACACACGGTCACAGCATTATGCTGATGAATCGTACATTTTCCCCCAACTTGTTCTCTTTTGTGTTTTTGTTTTTTTGCGTCATTTTACCGCAAATAAACGTATTTTCATTCTTCTGCTTTACCTAAGTACTGTAGAGGTTTATGTTAAGGTGATTGCGCTGTGTAGCCCGCGAAATTCAAATTTTCTTGCGTTTTTTGCAATTTGCAGGTCTGTGTCAGGTTGTAACTTGATCAAAATATGTTATGCGACAATAAAACATATGTATTTACATAATTTTAACCATAAAAATCATCAACACATCTATCTAAGTTAGATTTCGTGCGGAGTCTTCGAAAGAACGAAATCTAACGAATCTGCACGAAATCTAACTTGGAGAGATGTATTGATGAGTTTTATGGTTAAAATTATGTAAATATATATGTTTTATTATCGCGTATCATATTTTGATCAAGATAAAACCTGACACGGACCTTCAAATTACAAAAAACCCAAAAAAAAAACAATTTTGCGGGCTACCACTGCGCATCATTCTTAAAGTCAAGCCTTAGCATAGATATTACTGGCTGACATTTCGATCATTCAAACATCGAATTTACTCTTGAAGAAAAGTGAAGCTCGCAGATAGATTTTAGCTAGGGCTCTGCAGCTCACAGCCTACTGTATGTCATATATATTTCAGCCCCATTTCTCCTATACACCCCTGTGTTCTATAGCTAGCATTTCGCTGTTGATTCGAGGTTCGAGCCCTCACAATACCTACTACACTCCTAAAACATCCTACCCTACACCAGCCGCATTTCATTTACCTACAAAAGTATATCATCCAAATAATCCCCAATCAATAGGAGACATAATTTTCAAAAGAAATACCAATAAGAAATGAAAAATTCTAATAAATGAGACGGCCTTCCGCTAACCGTCCATGGACTGAATTTAAAAAGCTGTTCGTCCCCGCTATATCTCTCATTCTTCGCGGTATCGGGCGCGTGAGGTGCCTTCGGTAGTTGCCACGGTGATTAGCGGAGCGGTAGCGGGAACAGGTGGAGCGCAGTAGCGTTATTAAGGTGTTCTAAGGTGCTATTTTCCGACTTCCACGCGGTCGAAGTCACGGGCAGAAGCTAGTTTATTACATACATAACATTTTTTTTTTCAATAAAAGTGAGAATTTATACAGCATTAGTTTTTGTTTACCCTAAACCCGAAAAGGGGTCATTGTACTCATGATTTTGAACAATTTTCTCAAAGACGAAAAAAATTTTTTTTTTAGATTTAAGTTGTACTATTAAATAAAAATAAAATAAAATAAATTTAAGTAATTCAGGCAAAAACCCATAAGTGTTACATAAGATAAAATACAATTTCACAATTATTATTATTATATTCTTTATTTTTCGGACAACAATGATCCAACGTGTTAGTAAACAATATTATAACTTAATACTAGTGTTAGTACGAGCAACTCAAATACAATACAAAAGACAGAATAAATAAATATATATATAGTGTTGTGAAAAGGACATCCCCAGTTAATGGTTAGTGATTGTCCTTCTCACAAAACTTATAATAATCGGAGAGTTGATACTCTCCGCCACAGTTTTAAGAATGCTGTTGTCACTCGCCCGCAACCTTGACAACAGCGACGCGGTTTTCTTACGAATGACGGCGTGGAAGCCGTCAGTTCGGCTTTGCGCAAACATAGAAGAAGCGCTGCACCATCGTGGCAGTCCCAACAGCATCCTAAAAATATTATTATATAGTACGCGTAGGTCATCCAGCGTTCTTTTGGTATAGTTGACCCAAAGATTCCCCGTGTAAAAGCACTGGCAATATGCCTTAAAAAGTGTTACTTTTACTAGATTGCTACACCGAGCGAATCTTCGGGCCAACATGTTACCTCGGACCGCCAATGCCCTACGCAACAATACTGCCACATAACATATCGGAATAAATGAAATAAATGTACGAAAACAAATTGAAAAGGGTCAGAAATAAAAATAAAAAATAAAATGTCAATGCAGTTAAAATAAACAAAGATTATAAAATACATATTTGTCAGGGTCACAGAATTAAAAATTTTAATTTCACATTATAACGATACAAGTGTAGTGTGTGGCCTGGCTATAAGTGTACCTAGCTAGAAGTTTTCATTTCAATAATCTTAATATTCCGCTCCGCTCATAACACACAAAGCATTCCAACAAAAATTCCAATCGGCCATCGCATCGGCGCGATATTGCGAGCACAGGCGAAAGAGACACCGTTCCCCGCTATTTCATAAGACGTATAATTGGAATAGCCGCAAAATACCCGCGGTCGCACCCGCCAGCACCCGCCCGCCAGTACCCGTCGCCCTAAGGAAAGCGCCTGATTGGCGGTTCAGAAGCCGCGTTTAATTTTTATTGGCGTTTGAAAAGGTAGATTTGGATTTAAAGGAGTTTATTGGTGTATACATATATATCTGTACTTCCCTCTTAATTACTGCAGTCACATTATTTGTCGAAGTTCATGTCACAAAAAAAATCTGAAAACTACACACTACAAATAAAGATATGAATTATTGTAACTCCACCGGCAGAAAACTCTAAATAATTACGAGAACAGAAATAACTCGAAAACTACTAAAAATCGCGGAGAACACATCGGGTATTTTCGAATATGAATCTGAATTCCTCATACCCCCCCTGGGTATGAGGAATTCAGATTTTTCATTTTCACGTAACTATTTGTACCACCCTGTAAAATTGTAATCACTTGAAAAAAACAATAACCGGCTCTAACGATTTCGATGCAACTTGCATTCGGGTTTACGGGGGCGAAAAATCGATCTAGCTAGGTCTCATATGGGAAAATTCGTTTTCTCTATTTACACCCGATCCGAGCTGGTACTAACTATACAAATAAATACAAAACAAAAGGACACCTAGGCGTCAAAGTACTCGTCCGCATCGCTGTCATGCGGAAACGTGCTCAGAAGACTGGTAGTATGGCCACGTTGAATATCAATGACAATTCTTTGGCCAAAGAACGAGCCAGCCCATTTATATTATTTGTAGGTTGGTAGGTATACTTCATTCTCTCGAAAAGGTTTAAAAGCAAAAAAAAAACAAGTTTAAAAGAAACAATGACCCAATCAAAAGTTTTTCATGTTTTTCATAATGAGTTACCATTAACAGTGTAATGGAATAGCTCGGTTGACAAAGTGACGTTAATTAACAATGAACTAAATAAAAATTTACAGAATTTCTGGCCGGTAATTTTATAAGAAGGTCTGCCTGAACAAAGAAGCATTTTAATAACAGTATTTTATATTGAGTTTATAACAAAGGAGAAGAACTGGCAAGAAACTCCACGGACACTCTTTTCAGGTTTATGTTAAAAAGAGAACTGGGCGGGAATAAGAAAGTGACAGAGTCAATTACTTCCACATGCGAAAAAAGAGAGTGCAACAATGCGCTGGAACCAAAATAAAAGCGCCAAATGAAATATTATTTTTTTTTAAATAAATTAAGCTATCTATCAAAAATATTTTCAGCCAACGCACATTTTGAATGCAATTTTGCAAATACTTAGGATTTTAGAATAACAGAAAAAACAAAAAAGTAGAGGTATTTTCGGAATTAAATTCTATTGAGGAAATAGGGATGATGACTAAAAATTTATTTTTTGTCCGTCATGAGATTATTAAAAAATATTGGACACGTGTTTTTTCTTTTTTTACGTAATCAAAAAGTTAAAATATGGCATGACGTCACGCTTAACTAGGTTTTATACGTACAAGTGACGTAGCGGGCCCCCACTTCCCAACTTTAATGCGTGATAGCTAAGTATTTTTTTATTAATATGATAAAGCAAAAAATACGTGTCTAATATTTTTTTATTATCTGACTGACGGACTAAATAGAATTTCTTTTTTTTTACCCAGGCATCATCCCTATTGAACCCAATTGTGTCCTTTAGTCAGAGTATAATGAAATAGTCAATAAACATAAATATCCAAAAATTAAATCCATACATGCTGCAATAGTGAAATAAATGGCTATGAAAAATCCCCCAATTTATTTTGGTATCGCCTTAAATCAAAATCAGGGATACATTATCCTTGTTGCTATGGAGTGACGATCTTCGCAGTATGACTGGTATCAGGAGGATCAGAATATACGAGGATAGAGATAAATACAGTGATTTCTAGAGCTCGAGCTAAAACGCAGCGTTCGGGCCGCTCGCTGACACACGTAATTCGAGGCCGCGGATGAATTCCCCAGATGTCTGCGGCGCGTGACAATAGTCCCCGTGTAATGATGGCCCGACGGTAGCTGCTGCAATCTGATAACTTTCTGTAAACTGGAAACTAATCCACCAAGAAGAGTACCTAACTAATAATATAATAAAGAGTTAAAACTTGTGAGTTTGTATGTAGGCCAGGTTACCCCTGGACAACCACCACCCTTCAGAACTACTGTACAACTACTAGTATTGCTGAGTGTCATAAGATTGTCATTTTATGTTAAAACTAGCCTTTGCCCGCGGCTTCGACCGCGTGGATGTCGTAAAATATCCCACGGGAACGAGAATCCTTCCTTATTCCTTGTCTACATTATAAAGGGTACCACTGTGCAAAATTTCAGCTTTCTAGGTTCAAGGGTTTGGGCTGAGCATTGATGATTCAGTCAGTCAGTTAGACAGGACTTCTCTTTTTATATATTACTAGCTTTTGCCCGCGACTTCACCCGCGTGGATGTCGGAAAATATCCCACGGAAACAAAAATCCTTCCTTATTTCTTGTCTACATTATAAAGGGAACCTCTGTGCAAAATTTCAGTTGTATAGGTCGAAGGGTTTGGGCTGGGCGTTGATGAGTCAGTTAGGACTTTTCTTTTTATTATATTGAGATAGCTTCTGCCCACGACTTCGTTCACGTGAAATTTCTTGTGCCCCCAACCCACCCCTCGCATCGCATTGCCTGCCCGCGCTATTTATTTCTACACACCCTGCCCCTCACTACACCCTCCTCCCTCACTACATACTCCTATACCTCTCCCCCTCCCTCCATCATCCTCCCCTCTCCCTCCTCACCACCCTCCCCTCCCTCTCCCTCTCACCAAACCCTGCCCTTCCCCCTTTCCCTCCTCACCACCCCGTCCGCTTCCCACTTTCCCTCCTCACCACACCTCCCGTTCCCTCCCCCCCCCCTCTACCCTTCCCTGTGGGGAAAAACTATTAATGACAAACTTTATTACCTGCTTAGGCAAGTATTTGTGTCAAGTTTCAAGATAATTAACCAAATGAATAAGATTTTTCATATAGACTATATTCCCTTTTTTCACCCCCTTTTTTTTTTTTTTTTTTTTTTGAGGGCGGGACATCATCAAATAACTTCTCCCGCTCTGGGTGGAGCGGAAGGGCGTGTCAGACTTTTACTGACTAAATCCACCCGTGTTCCTTCAGTTGCCTATGCCAGGGCCGCGGTATCTTCTTCAAACAACCCGCGACCCCAGCGGCGTCGGCCTTATTAGACCCCGTCACTTGCTGACATCTCTTTGAGGCGCGCGTGGAACACAACGCGCCGTCGACTCGGGCCTGGTCCTTACCAGACGGCGAGCTACCCGCTGCTCACCGTCCGCAGGCCCGCGCCTACGGTGGCTGGAAATCGCCCCGCGATTCCCGCTGCCCAGGGCGTCTCCTGCGGCGATTGAGGCCGTGACGCTGCCTCTCCCTCACGCGTGCCGCCTCCTCCTTCGCGAGCATCACTGCTTCGCAGAAGGAGGTGACGGCCTCCCATGCACTCTCGCTCCGCACCATGGCCTGGACCAGGCTCGGACGCGAGAGATCGCCGCCGCCGATCGCCTCCGTGAGAACACGGCGGTGCTCTGCCCAAGCCGGGCAGACCTCCACTGTATGCTCCACCGTGTCCTCCGGGCGATCCACACAATGGTAACACCCGGGCGTTTCCTCCCGCCTTATGCGAAACAGGAACCTCCCGAAACAACCGTCTCCGGTGAGGACCTGCGTCAGGCGGAAGGTGAGGACGCCGTGGCGCCTCTCTAACCACTCCTCAAAGAGGGGACTTATCGCCGCAATTGTGGCGTGCCCAGCGCTGGGTTGCGACAGTCGCGCTCTCCATGCCGCCATGAGATCCCGCCGGAGCTCTGTCCGCTGTACCGTGATTTCTCGCGGCAGCGGAGTTACGCCCCGGCGCTTCGCCTCCTCGCGCCACTCCCACACGTGCGCGAGGTTTTTCACCCCCCTAGGGGTGGAATTTTAAAAACTCGTTTGGGATATTTCCCTAACTTGACTGAAAGATTTTAAGTACACCAACTTTCGAGTTAATCAAGCCCCGCAGTAAATCCTGCCCTGTAAAATTTACTACCCCTTTTGACCCCTTTATTTTCGAAATTTTTGATTTTCGAAAAACCCTGATACACGTTATTCTTAATTTTTGGTCTCAAGTTAAAATACTGAGTTTCGAGTTAATCGGAACGCCCGTTAAAATTCCTCCATACAAAACTTTGACACACCCCAATCCCTCCTGAGGGGGTAGTTTAGGAAAACTGAAAATGTTAAACTTTATAATTTACATAGATAAATATTCATGCCAAATTTCAAGTCTATTAACTCAAGGAATAAGATTTTTCATACAAACTTTCATCCCCTATTTGTCCCCCTTAGGGATGGAATTTTCAAAAATCCTTCCTTAGTGGATGCCTACACTGTATAAGGTATCTATGTGCAAAATTTCAAGTCTCTAGGTCCAGCGGTTTTGGGCTGTGCGTTGATATATCAGTCAGTCAATCAGTCAGTCAAGACTTTGAATTTTATATACAGGGTTACAGGTTAAGTCGACCGAAATCCTTTAAGAGGTGGTAGTTTCCATCATTCCTGACTGATTTGACTATGGAACCCCATACCCCAAACTTAACCGTTCTCAAGTTATGGGACTTTGAAGTTTTTTTTATAAAAATCCAGATTTTTTGTCTTTTGTCCCCTTTTTTTGTGTTTTGTACCTCTAATGTTTTTGTTTTTATACTTTTTGTGTAGCAGATTAGTTGCTTCATTATTTTAAATACAAAAACTGCAAGTAACTGTACCAACTAAGTCATATTAGACGATTGATTGTTAAAAAAAAGAAATAAATTTGTGGAAAGTTTTTTATTCTTTGTAAGATATTTTAAAAAAAGTCTATGACAGTTATGCTGCAGATGTGCTTAAAAATATCTACGGTTCTTCAGCTTTTCGATAAGGTATAATTTGCTACGGTGTTATCAGGATTCTCGGAAAAATCATCGATGAAAGACTCCCGGGTAATAGCAAAAATAACGGTATTTCGTAAAGTTGCTCGCAGCGCCTATTGTCCTGCATTCTGAGGTCCTGCGAAATAGGGGCGGACATGTGGAACATGTACTGTAAAAGGAATAATAAACTTCAATTGTTACCTATTTGGATTGTTTTATTTTGTTTTCTGACTAAAGTTAAATTTGATGCTTAAGTATCGTTATTTTTTACTACTACCTGGTAGCATATCATCAATGTTTTTGTTAAAAAAATCCAATAATACCCTGTTGTATTATACCTTATCGGAAAGCTGAAGAACCGTAGATATTTTTAAGCACATCTGCAGCATAACTGTCATAGACTTTTTTTAAAATATCTTACAAAGAATAAAAAACTTTCCACAAATTTATTTCTTTTTTTAACAATCAATCGTCTAATATGACTCAGTTGGTACAGTTACTTGCAGTTTTTGTATTTAAAATAATGAAGCAACTAATCTGCTACACAAAAAATACAAAAACAAAAACATTAGAGGTACAAAACACAAAAAAAGGGGACAAAAGACAAAAAATCTGGATTTTTATGAAAAAAACTTCAAAGTCCCATAACTTGAGAACGGTTAAGTTTGGGGTATGGGGTTCCATAGTCAAATCAGTCAGGAATGATGGAAACTACCACCTCTTAACCCCTCAAGTGTCGCGTGCACCCCATGTGTGCATAAGAAAAACCGTTTTTTTGTTCGGTACATAAGCTTATATCACATATATATAAATGTACAAAAACATCATCCGATGGAAAACCAATCAAATCATTAGTTGTGAACTTATGGAGTTCGCAGCTAACCTCCCCTCCCCCCCCGCGTGTCAAATGCACACCAAATGTGCAAAAGGACAAAACTTTACATAATAGGTATATAAGCTTAGATCACGTATATATAAACGTAAAAAAACATCATCCGATGGAAAACATATCATTATCAGTAGTTGTGAACCTATGGGGTTCGCAACTAACCCCCAACCCTCCCCACTCGCGGGGGTTTTGGGTCTAAAATCAGCCAAACTCAGACACTTGAGGGGTTAAAGGATTTCGGTCGACTTAACCTGTAACCCTGTATATAGAAGACTTTTTATCACACATCACGGTAACATAGGGATGTTAAATGTAGGTATGGAAATATAATAAAGTCGTTTTAACGATAACGTTATAAGTAACGTGCATGTATTTCCATCTATATAATTATAAATAAAAATGAATCCCTATTTCCCTTGGTCATCGCATCACGCGTGAACGGATGGAACAATTTCGCTAATTCTTTTTTTGTTTTGTTTATTATTGTCAGGAGAAGATTCTTATGAAAGAAAAAATTAAGAAAATTTCGCAGAAAATTGGAAAATTTCAGAAAACTTAACGACTATTTTAACTTCGCGCGTTTACATTAAAATATGCATAGTCAAGACAGGACAACGTCTGTCGGGTCAGCTAGTTCATTATATGAACGTGGACGTCTACAATAATATCGTCACGTTAGAAATTATAAAAGTGCACATTATTGAGATAAGATAAAATAAACAGCATAATCATAGAATTTTCCAGATCGTCTTTGATCGATAAAATAAACAGCATAATTATAGAATTTTCCAGATCGTCTTTGATCGATAAAATAAACAGCATACTTAATTATAGAATTTTCCAGATCGTTTTTCTAGATCTTCAATAATTACAGGTGCCCAGGTGCTCCAGCTGCAATTCCGAGCTTTATTTAGTTAGTTCCAATACAAAATGAAGGTGTTCTCGGTTGAACGGTCCGGATTAATCTGAAATCCATTAAGAGCTAGTGGTCGATTTATTTTAAATCCTGCGTTGTTGTTGTAATTTAGATGTTGATTGTTGTGATTTCAGGTTGTTGTTAATTGTGAAGTTCGTGTTTATTATATTGACTAGATGTGCCCGCTAAAACCTAGTCAGATAACACGGAATAGATAATAAAAGAGTCATCTATTTCGTGTCAGAGAAAATATTTAGGAAAAAAAAAGTGAATCAGAAAGTGGGCTCTCGAGTTTTTTTTCCGTCAGGCGTTCGCCTATTTGCTTAAGGCTTGTCCGTCGCAAAAAGCGCGGTCACTGTCGGACTGCATAGAAAAGAAAGAGAAGCGCGATGACACAACGCTTGCAAAACATGAAGTAATTATCAATTTACAAAAAATCTGTTGAGTAAGCTAAAAAAGTAATGACAAGAAATCATTCCTTATTAGTTTGTAAAGAACTGTATAAATTTATGAACACTTTTAATGAAAACTGTAGGAGTATATGGTAACAACTCGAAAAAATAGACCGAAATAGACCTGGATTTAGGTTTGTTTTTCCTTAGTTCTACAAACTAAAATAGATTTCAGGACACATGAAATCACTTCTTATGTATCGTAGATTACTGTGTATTTTTTCCTATCAGAAAGATGCTATAGTTACTGTAAAAATGGTTACAAAGTTACTTAGTTACGCCGTATTTTAGGAAGGAGCAGCCTTAAGAACCCCATAGGTTTATGTCAATGTGTGTTCGAATTTCAACCGAATCCCATAGGACCTACTGTAAGCCCGCGGTCGCCGTTTGATGGTGGTATTTTATATTTACACATGGTTATTGGTAAAACACCAACAACCTCTTAACCCCTCAAGTGTCGAATGCACCCCATGTGTGCATAAGGAAAAACCTTTAAACAGTGGTATATAAGCTTATATTTCATATATATAGACGTATAAAAACATCATCCGATGCAAAACCAATCATCATCAGTAGTTGTGCACCGGAGTTCGCAACTACACCCCCCTCCCCCCAGCGTGTCAAATGCACTCCATGTGTGCATTGCATAAAGACAAAACTTTACATAGTAGGTATATAAGATTAAAATTACAACCAGTATATCTGGGTGTAATTTTAATCACCGTTATCCTCTTAAGGGGTCATTGTACTCATCATTATAAACAACTTTTACTATGGGACCAAAGCTGAAATCGCGAAAAAAAAATCAGCTGTTCAGTATACATATTATATATGTATTTATGTTCGCATAATTCGTCAAAATGTACTGAACACCAAAGCTGAAATCGCGAAAAAAAAATCTGTAGGTACTGAACACCAAAGCTGAAATCGCGAAAAAAAAACTGTTCAGTATACATATTATATATGTATTTATGTTCGCATAATTCGTCAAAATGTACTGAACAGCTGATTTTTTTTTCGCAATTTCAAGTTTGGTCCCATAGTAAAAGTTGTTTATAATGATGAGTACAATGACCCCTTAAGAGGATAACGGTGATTAAAATTACACCCTGTATATAAACGTAAAAAAACATCATCCGATGGAAAACATATCCTCATCAGTAGTTGTGAACATATAGGGTTCGCAACTAACCCCCAACCCCCCACACCGCTGCGCGCTGGGGTTTTGGGTCTAAAAATAGCCCAAACTCAGACACTTGAGGGGTTAAGGAATTATTGTACTGATCATTATGAACAACTTTTACTAAGGGACCAAACCTGAAATCGCGAAAAAAAAATCATTCATCACATTTTGCTACAACAACTGATTTTGCAACAGCTTTTTTTTCGCGATTTCAGAGTTAGTCCCATAGTGAAAGTTGTTCATACATTCATTTTATTAATTTAATTTATTAATAAAACAATTTTTACATTGTGTTGAATATTCAGGGTAGAACATCCTGTGATTTTTCCATCTATTTTAACGGGACCTTATATACAGGGTGTTAAAGTAGTTGCGTGCCATAGCTTAGGGGTAGGTTCAGTATCGATAAAGGAACCCAGAAAAAAAAAAAAAATTGCAAGATCAACCTAATTCAGTACCTACTAACTTAAAAAAGCAATCGTTTAGAATTACAATTACAATTTTATTTGTTTAAATGCTTTAATTACTTACATACTTACCTACTATCGAACGCATTGTCATTTTGTCCTTCACTTCTCGCGTCGCAATACTAAAATAATTTTATAAGTACAGGTTGTTTAACCCCTCAAGTGTCGAATGCACCCCAAGTGTGCATAAGAAAAACTCTTTTTTTTGTTAGGTATATAAGCTTATATCACATATATATAAATGTAAAAAAACATCATCCGATGGAAAACCAATCATCATCATTAGTTGTGAACCTATGGAGTTCGTAGCTAACCCCCCCTCTCCCCCCGCGTGTGAAATGCACCCAAAGTGTGCAAAAGGACAAAACTTTACATAATAGGTCTATAAGCTTAGATCACATATATATAAACGTATAAAAACATCATCCGATGGAAAAAATATCATTGTCAGTAGTTGTGAACCTATGGGGTTCGCAACTAACCCCCAACCCTCCCCACTCGCTGGGGTTTTGGGTCTAAAATTAGCCAAACTCAGACACTTGAGGGGTTAAGTAGTTGCGTGCCATAGCTTAGGGGTAGTTTCAGATATCGATGAAGGAACCCAGGAAAAATAAAAAAAATTAAATATAAACATAAAACATTATTGCAAGATCAACCTAATTCATTACCTACTAACTTAGAATAGCAATCGTTTAGAATTAAAATTATTGTTTTTTTAAATGTTTTAATTACATACTTATTTGTTTTTTTTTTTAATAGTGAACATTTAGGTGGATCCGTGGTAGCCCGCGAAATTCAAATTTCCTTGCGTTTTTTGCTATTTTGATCGAGATACGAACGAAATAAACGATTGCTATTTTAAGTTAGGTACTAAATTAGGTTGATCTTGCAATATTTTTTTTTGTTTTTTTAATTTTGAGGGTTCCGTACCTCAAAAGGAAAAAAACTGAACCCTTATAGGATCACTTGTTTGTCCGTCTGTCTGTCAGTCTGTCAAGACCATTTTTCTCAGGAATGCGTGAAGGTATCAAGCTGAAATTAATATCAAATACGTAAGTCTATGGTCCCTTGGAGTTCTAAAAAGATCAACGCAATAAACTATAGCTACTAACTATACTAAATAAATAGCTAAGTCAACGCAATAAAAAAATACGGCCATTTATGCGACATTTTTTGATACTCGCAAGTAAATCAAAACCTATGGGGTACTTTCCGTCGTCCTAGAATCATGAAATTTGGCAAGAAGCAAGGTTACAACACAAGTAAAGGAAAAAGTCCGAAAATTGTTAATTTGTAATTTTATCAAATAAAAAAATATTTTCAAAGTTGTCAGTCTGTCAAGACCTCTTTTCTCAGGAACGCGTAAAGGTATCAAGTTGAAATTAATATCAAATACGTAGGTCTATGGTCTCTTAAAGTTCTAAAAAACTCAAGCTTCTATGTCAACGCAATAAAAAAATACGGCCATTTTGCGACACATTTTGATACTGGCAACTGTCGCAAGTAAATCAAAACCTATAGGGTACTTCCCGTTGACCTAGAATAATGAAATTTGGCAAGAAGCAAGCCCTCCCAGCAAAAGTAAAGGGAAAAGTCCGAAAATTGTGAATTTGTAATTTTATGACATATTGTTTTTTATATCCATTGTTAACTTTTTGGGATAAATTCTTATCAACTCCCTTCATTGTGCGTGGTCCGAAACGCACTTGGCCGGTTTATTTTCCTGGGTTCCTTTATCGATACTGAACCTACCCCTAAGCTATGGCACGTGACTACTTTAACACCCTGTATACTTATCTTAACTTACTCTATGCTGTACTTACTGTGTAGATACTTATTATCTTAAAGTTTTTTCTTAAGATCAAGCAATACTCCTCACTTACTACCTACTAAAAAATGCAGCGCGAATGCAATTAAAAAAAAAATCGTTCTTAAAACGTACCTATAGTACACCCCGCGTGCTAAACTATTAAAAAATTTGTACGTCCTATTCAAGAAAATTAAACTATTATTTAAATATGGTGATGATTAAGACAAGAGATTAACGCGAACGACGCTGGCTCTCAACGGACATTCGTCTTGAGATGCGCATTAATCGCGCGCACCTCTATTGTCTATGGTAATCGTTTATCCAACGAGAATCGCGGCGATTTATGGTCATCTGTTCAAGCTTTTCACTGTACAGCTTTTGAAATGTTTAATAATTATGCCAAGCCATAATTGTTAAACATTTCAAGCCAAGTTGTTGAAACGTTTAGAAGATTTTTTAATTGATGTGCTGGTATTTTGGCTTTTTGTCGGTAGTAGAGCTTCAGATTTAGGTTTGATGCCCGAGTCAGACAAAGCCCTAATAAGGGTTTTCATGGTTTCACTTTTTTATATAGTATATTAGGTCCATGGTTACTACTGGAGAAAATATAGGGGCATTAACACTTTTGACAAGTACCTGACGTCTCAGTAACCTAGTGAACGTCATTTCAGAAAACCCAATGGGGGGCGAATGGGGGCCTAAACAAAATCCCTTTTCTGTAAGGGTTAACGTTAACGGAAAGATCAAATTGTATGGAGTTGACAGCAGCAGTCACGTGACATCTCTGAAGCTAATGTCAACTGCATACAATATAAATAAATAAAAAAAATAAATAAAATAAATAAATATCCTTGGACATTTCACACAACGCCATCTAGTCCCAAGCTAAGCAACCTAATGCTTGTGTTATGGTAACGAGGTGGCTGATAAACTACTTATATACTTTTTTTTTTTTGTATATTATAGATAGAAAAACACCCAGACTCGGAACAAATAATTGTAGGTCGTACAAATATTTGTTCCGTGCGGGAATCGAACCCGCGACATGCTGCGCAGCAGTCAATCGCTCAACCACTGCGCCAACCGTGTCGTCGAATATAATTTATGATCTTTCCCTTGGCGTTGACGCTTACAGAAAAGGGATTTTATCTAGGCTGTCTGGTAATTCTTACAATCAGGTTAAAGTGGAACATTTACAGAATACCTACTAAGTAACTATACTTACCAGTTAGGTAGACCGTACAGTTGTTTTATCTCACGAAAGCGGGCGAGCCGTACTTGTAGATGTAATGCGTATAGACACGCGCTCTTGTGTGCGTACCTGCAGGTAGCGCGCTCCCGAGCTTACGCACACAAAGACAACAACAACACACACAACATTAACATTACACATACAAGTATGGCTCGCCCGCTTTCGTGAGATAAAACAACTATACCCCATACTGTATCATCATTAGCATCATAATCAGCTTATAACGTTCTCACTGCTGGGACACAGGCTTCCTCTCTGTGAGTGGGTGTGGGCCGTAATCGCAGGCAAATAAACGCGGGCCCACTGTAGTGATGGATTAATTAGCATTCGCATTCATTGTTAGCATGCGAATGCTTATTTAGCATTTAGCAAATGAAATGCAGTTGCGAATTTCTGTGAAATGTGAAATGAATTATTATTCATCCCTTCGTACTTCATAGGTCGACAGCGCGTGCAGTGCGCGCTCTCTGTCGCACCCACGAAAAATCGGAACTACTAAATCTATCTGTTTCACGTGATCCTGACCTCGTTCGCAAGTGAAATTATTTAGCAGGTGGTGCGAATAATGAAGTCAAGCAAATATTATCTTCGATTAGCTCGTACTCGGATCGTATATTGAATGAATGCGTATGATTGTATTGTTAATAATAATTTGTGATTTTATGTGGCACGTGCGTGGCGCGCGATTATTTTATAAATTGTTAAAAACGCGCTAAGACGCTAGCCCGCGAACGCGCTCTTTAATTCACATACTAACAAAATTCACATACTTGACTATTATTAATTATCGTCATATTAGCAAATAGCATAGCAATAGGGTTTAGCGTGCTAAGACTCAAGAATTCGCATGCTAATGAAATTTATTCTAAATCGCATTAATTGCCATCACTAGCCCACTGTGAGTTCGTGGATGTCACGTCTTTGATTCTTTGGGTCTAAGACCTATCGGAAATACGGCCATTTAAGCGACATATTTTGCATAGCGATATATATTACACATATATATTATTTTATTACCTATACATATACATTTTTTTTTTGCTACGGGTAAATCAAAACCTATAGGATACTTCCCGTTGTCCTAGAATCATGAAATTTGGAAAAAAACAAGGTCTCACAGGACAAGTAAAGGAAAAAGTCCGAAAATTGTTAATTTGTAGTTTTATCACGTAATCATTTTTTTTGTGTGATTGAGAGTTAACCGTGACATACATCATTGTATTGTAACATTGCAGTTGAAAAACATGTTCCCCACATGTTTTTCAACTACAATGTTAAGTTCGTTTTTGGGATAAATTCTTTTTAACTACGGAACCCTTCATTGTGCGCTATCCGACACGCACTTGGCCGGTTTTTTATTATACCGGAAAAGCAGACCTTTTGCTTATCAAAAAATATTTGATAAACCATTTATTGGTAAACCATTCCCGATAGGCTTTTGGTAAAATAAAATAACAGTGGAATATTAAAGCTTTGGCAGCCATTTTAATATTCCTTTCGTAGCAAAAATCAGTGGCCCGTAAAGGGTTAACATATTGTTTTAATTTAATTCGTCTTGGCTAAGAAGCAAAATTGTTGGTAAGTAAAATCCTATAACTTTTGACGATTAATAGTAGATTGTTAAACATGGGATGTAAGTAATTAATTACACCCGAGATATTTAGGAACACGAGCGAGCGAAGAGAGTGAGGGTGCTTATATTATACATAGTTGATAGAGTGATGAAAAGTAGAGTGATCAACTCTGGTGTGAGAGAGAGTTGATCACTCTACTTTTCATCACTAATGCGAGGAAATTAGAATAATTAATAAAAAAATCTGTTTAATTAAAGAAAATATTTCATTCAGCTAAATGGATTGGCAATTAAAAAAACCTGCTCTGCCTGATCACTTTTTGTGTTGTTGGTCTGTATTTTATTTCTACTAGTAATATCTATGAAAAATGTGCCTTTCTTATAATTGGTGAGTATAAACTGCTTTAAAAACGCACCGGCCAGCAAGACGACCGCACGAAAAAATTGACGCCGACTTGTTAAAAACGTTGTTGTTGCAAACAAAATTAACCCTCCGGGACTTCAGGCATGATGATATGTTCAACACATGACAAACAGTTTTGAAGCAGATTTCTTCTTTACTAACTTCCAATAGAGCCAAATTACTTGTAACTCAAGCTAGATTACTCCTGAGTCCGTGTAGGTAACTAAACACCCGGTCATAGTAAGTGATAGTTGTAACATGATCGCCGTCACCTCCTGACGGCTGGTCGTGATTTATCGCCCTTCGATTAGGTAATACCAGGGACCGTACATCCCCGGATAAGAGTTAAGTCTTTGGAAGGGGTAAGCCATTTATGAGGTTACTTTTATCTTGTGTAACTCGTTGGGAAAAGGCGAGGCAGATTGATTTGATTATTATGTCAGAAAAAAATAATTTTATAAAATTGTTGGAAAAAAAAAACTGTAACAATATCTACTTAGCTCGCAAGTAGGCAAAAGCCGTCTTTTTCCAGTCAAAATATACACGGTAATCTATATAAATAAAAAGAGAAGTCCTGACTGACTGATTGACTGACTCATCAACGCCTAGCCTAAACCCTTGGACCTAGAAATCTGAAATTTTGCACAGAGGTTCCCTTTACAATGTAGACAAGGAATAAGGAAGGATTTGCCGGTAGTAGCTAGTCTACTATAAGTCCCTATAAGTTACGTTTGCCTTCATAAGTTCTAATTAGCAGACTGAAACGGAGGAAATACGACCAGATGGTGCATCCTTAATTTGAACTTTGACATAAGAACTATTGAGACGCCAAAACCAAGCACTATAGTCAACTAATTGAGCCAACTAGTTCGATTAAGTGCCTTGGACTGGATGCCACAGAGTAGCTAGTAACAGCGGTACTAAAACAAAGGAAATTAACGATGGAGTAGAAAATTGAAAAAAAAAAAAAATTAATATGGGCCTGTTTCACCACCTACGATTAATTTCCTATCAACTTACTTGGCAAATAATTTCATACAAATTCTGTTCCATTTTTGAATTTATTCGGTAAGTAGTGGCTATTCGGACATCGTGAAATAGGCCCTAAAGAAGTTATAAAACGTAGGTTCTGTGTAATTAAACAAGACTGTGTATGTACAGGGTGTACCAGAAAGGTGGGGTCTAATTTAAAGGTGTGGTACAGACCATCAAACTGAACAACTTTCTCCAAGGGACCAACATCCTAAATCGAGAAAAAAATATCAGCTGTCCCGTACAAAACTTCAAAACCTACTCGACCCAAATGTAGAGACGGCTGATTATTTTTTCTCGATTACGATGTTGGTCAATAAAACTAAACTACACTCACACACATGTCATGTCATAAGATTTTATTTGCTTAAACATGTGTATGTATACATAGGAAGTGCATACAAGCTGATACAGTAAATTAAGTCCAACATGTTGAAAACAAAAAAAAAAAACAAATGTACAAAATATTAAAAGTGGTCATACTTAAATTATTATGGGTTATTAAAGTATAAAGTATATCCAGCTCCAAATTAATCTAATTACCTATAATATAATTGTCATGGAACTACATATGGAGAAAGTTGGGTCAATTTTATGGTCTGTACCTCGACCACACCTTTCTGATAAAATCTGTATAACAAATTTAAAAAAAAAATGAGTTTGGTCCAGTAGGTGGCTACGCCAATCGCGGCATCAATGGGCGCGTGTTTTAGGTATCTACTCAGAAGTGCAGATGTATGGAGACTTTGGACACTTCAATATATCGAACTTAGTTTCATCAGGAGCACCTCATTTACACTAGGTGTCAGTTGGGTCAATTACCTAATCCTCCATTTCGCTAGATTGTGCTAAGTATTATATTTTCGTATTAATACCTACAAAGTATAACTTAAATAAGTACTTGTACCATTCCGCGTAAAAATGTTTGCAGGTCACCAATCTAGAAAAGCCGTGTGTCACACGAAAAGTAAAAAAGTGCACATCTTTCAAATTTTTCCGCTCGCTGATTTTCCTATAATGGAAATCAATCTTTTCCATCATCAATCCTTTACAAGGCGGTCATCAAACTGATGTTCCTTATAGTGATAGGGCTTACAGTACATACATTTCCATACATTAACATTTCGTTAGTTATGTCATAAGTTCCATGTACTTAATAGGGGAGTCTATTTTCACTAATCGGTCACAAATCCATCACCGTTCATTCTGAGGTTGCCTGGAAGAGATCGCAGAAAGCGATAAGGCCACCCCTTGTTGCGCTATAAGAATTAACAATATTGTTACAGATATAGTTTTTCCGGGTTTAGCTAGGTATATAAATAAAAATAGAAGTCCTGACTGACTGATTGACTGACTCATCAACGCCCAGCACCCTTGGACCTAGAAAGCTGAAATTTTGCACCGAGGTTCCCTTTAATATAATGTAGACAAGGAATAAGGAAGGAATTCCCGGATGTTCCCGTGGGATATTTTCCGACATCCACGTGGGCGAGGCCGCTGGCAAAACCTAGTTAGATAATAATTGAAATGATCTTTCATGTTGGGCATTCAAACTTCAAGAAATATACAGTATTTTAACTGTAAAATTACGTCTGTAAAATCACGCAAATCAGCGAAATCGGCAAAATTTCGTATACGGCTTATGGGTAGTTCTTCGAGGTCCCTCAAAACGCGGTCACACGGTCTTAATTCCGAACCTATTAAATATTCAGCCTTAGGACCAAATACAGATTACTCTTTGTTTATTTATGTGTACAATTTGAACAATAAACATCTAAAATTATTTATAATATTTATTTAAAAAAATATCTAGTGTCCAAAACGGGAGCAAAATCGGTGTTCTTCGCGCGTCACACTCTGTTCGCGCTCACGGCAAACTTTGATAACTTTTGTATTCTATTCATAAGCATATAATGTAGTACATCAAATTGATCGTATTTAATTAGGCATCATAATGATCAAAGAATATTAATTGTATCTCTTAATGTACAATAGTTAATAGGCATTATGTCTCTGTCACACGATTTTCCTACTTTCGCGAGGGCGCAACAAAACTGCACCTATCTTCCAAGAGGGGCAACTTGTCGCTACACTTTTTAGTTGCGCGGACGCTCAGTAGTGTCCCGGCATCAGTGGGGGAGACAAATACATTCATTGCTTATAAACAAAAAAAATATGAGATAAGTTAACCTTTGAATATTTTCAAGTAGCCTTGGTCAAGAAACTTTCATGCGCAAATTTTGAAGGATAATGTTTACAATTTTCCAAATCATTTTGAATGAAGGAATAAGATAGATCTTCGAGATTATTCCCAAGTACTTTGTTCGTTAATTTACCTGTAACTTTAATTGTAATTCTAAAAAATATGAAATTTTCGTAACTATCGTGGCACAACTTTCGTGGTTATTTGTCAACGAAAGTCAGCTAGCGCACCATGAAAGTTTTATATCTCCATTAAATAATGACTTCAGATGTTTTGTGACGCTGCTGATGCATTTACTCGATTGTCGCGAATCTCAAAATAAAGGTGTTATGTATTTGTATAAGTATTTATGCGTGTACGAGTATGTGCTTCAATTTTTTTCTTGTAACGACTCGTAGTATGTGTTTCTGTTTGTATGTTTTCTCGTAGCCAAATTAACAGCTTACTTCACCTCAACCTGTGCTGTTTAGCCAATGGGCTAATTGACAGTAAGAAAATACCTTATGAATTTTATTATGTAGAGTGCTTGTCAGACAAAAGTATAAAAAAACCCGTTCTTAAGGCCCTCCAGAAGCTGTTTGATTCCGTCATACTCGAGGGCAAAACGCCGCAGCTATGGTACAGATGTGTGGTGGTATTATTCTTTAAGAAGGGCGATAATGTTCTTCTTAAGAATTACAGACCCGTCTCACTTCTGAGCCATGTCTACAAGCTGCTTTCAAGAGTCATCACGATCTGTCTCGCACGCAGGTTTGATGACTTCCAGCCTCCCGAACAAGCCGGATTCCGTAAAGGCTATAGCACCGTAGACTACAAACGTATACGCTGCGACATGTTATACAGAAGACTGAAGCCTCCGATTCGATTAAGGCATGGGCTGTACTGCAGTCTCGACTATCGGTATATTGAGGTGCTGAAGTGCCTGTACGAAAACGCCACTATGTCAGTCCGACTCCAGGAACGGACCTCGAAACCTATCCTTCTGCACCGAGGGGGAGACAGAGAGAGGTTATCTCTCCTAAACTGTTCACCGCTGCACTGGAGGATGTCTTCAAGGTTCTGGACTGGAAAGGGCTAGGCATCAATGGCGAGTACGTAACTCACCTTCGGTTTGCAGACGATATAGTAGTCATGGCTGAGACTATGGAGGAGCTCAGTACACTGCTCGATGACCTCAGTAGAGCTTCCGAAAGAGTCGGTCTTAAAATGAAAATGGTTATGACAATTGGCAAATGCCCATGTAGCACCAATTCTCATGAAGATCGGAGACACTACACTGTAGGTTGTGGACGAGTCCAGTTAGGAAGGTCAAACTTGAAGAAAGAGGTCAATCGTTGAATCCGACTCGGCTGGGCAGCGTTCAGGAAGCTTCGCAGTATCTTCTCGTCTCACATACTGTAGTATCTCAAGACGAAAGTTTTCGACCAGTACGTGTTGCCAGTAAAGACCTACGGCACTGAAACGTAGTCGCTCATAATGGGCCTTATGAGAAGGGTAAAAGTCACCCAAAGGGCAATGGAGAGGGCTATGCTAGGAGTTTTCCTATATGATCAAATCAGAAATGAAGAGAGCCGCAGTAGAACGAAGGTAACCGACATAGCCCGAAGAATTGCTAAACTTAAGTGGCAGTAGGCAGGCATTGCTCGAAGAACAGATGGCCGATGTGGCCAAAATGTTCTGAAGTGGCGGCCGCGTACTGGAAGTCGCAACGTTGGAAGGCTTCCCACAAGGTGGACAGATGATCTTGTAAAGGCCGCAGAAATCTGCTGGATTCGGGAAGCACAGAACCGGTCGAAGTGGCGGTGCTTAAGGGAGGCCTATGTCCAGCAGTGGACGTCTTTTGGCTGAAATGATGATGACGATAATGATGTAAATTTTACAGTTTAGTTACTGGACCAAAGCTAAATTAGCAACCTAAGTTACTAGTAACTAATAATAAGCTGATTTCAAAACACTATGTTGATCTCAAATACAAGTTGATTCATAAATAATAAGTATTTTATGTAATAAACTTCAATCCACAGGAAATTAATGAAAAAATAAGGATTTAAAACTGTATTTTGCTTATAGAAAATACGTTTTTAACTTTTGTGGCGTCTTTCGTAACTTTCGTGGGAAACGAAATTTCTAAATAGAATATCTCTGTAGTTTATGCACCGATTTACATATAATCAAAATTGCACTTATTATTTTTAGAGCATCTTAGATGTGTGTCCATTTATTTAAAGATTACTCTAAAAAAAAATTCGCCACGAAAGCTACGCGGAGAATACTTTTTGAAGAACTACTCTTATACTTAACACTTCAAATTCACTATACAGTTAAACTACTGCAATATCATTGCCTATGTCGCAGCATTCACGGACTTCAAAATTAATTGAACACTTGAGTTTTTTCTTCTTCTTCAAACAATGAATAAACGCGGTTTCTAAACGAAAATCCGTTTCTACACTAAACAAAGGTTAAGAAAAAAATACGATGATTCAATAATATTGGAACGAAGTTCCTTATCGCGCGTTGTGAAAGGGGGCTAGACGGAAAAAATTCTCACGAAGTTGTCACGACACTTTTTGCTTTAGTAAGCTATTGTAAGCCGTGCGGCGTGCGCATGTTTCTCTGTCTGTCTCTCTCTTATAGAAAGCAAGCCAGATATTTCATTCCTATTTCGCATTGAACAGTGTGGTGTCACGATGATGATGATGCTGATGATGATGATGATGATGATGATGATGATGATGATGATGATAAGTATAAAAATAAAATTTTATTACAATTCCTTCACTAATTAATCGAAAGGAACTTCGTTCCATCCGGGTGTCTCTTGACACCTCTCAAGTTTTTTTAATCAAATAGTTTGCAAATCGGAAAATATCAGTGCAGCGACATACTTCTGAAATCACGCGACGGAAAATAGTTACGGCATCTTTAGGCCAGTAGTACCTTCGACATAACAAGCCGAAATTACGTTGCGTAATTTTCATAGGAAGCACAAAGCATGCTGAACTTTTGTAGAGTAATTTTTCTGTAGATACTCGTAGGTCGCCAATTTTATAGAGGAGAGACAGATATAGAGGAACTCGTGGCGGGGGAGGAAGTAATAACAAACGCACGGGTCGATGCATCAGGTTAAGCTACGCTTGCCGGGTTTGGTCAGTGGATGGGTGACTATCTTTACATACCGAGACTCCTCCGTGCCTCGGAAAGCACGTTAAGCCGTTGGTCCCGGCTGTTATTCGTGGATCTTTGACAGTCGTTACGGGTCGTCAGAAGCCCGAAAGTCTGACAGCCAGTCTTACCAAGGGGTATCGTATTACCCAGTTACTGTTATCGTATTACAGTTAGGTTGTGGAGGTCAGATAGGCAGTCGCTCCATGTAAAATACTGGTATTCAGCTGCATCCAGTTAGACTGGAAGACGACCCCAACATAGCTGGGAAAAGGCTAGGCAGATTGATTGTGTTTAGATATCGATGCTTATCGTGTCTGCGGAGTTTTGCTAGGTAATTTAATTTAACCCTGTATATTTTTTAATTTTCTCATCATCGTTGACAGAATCTCACTTTGTCTATGCCCTCAGATTTCCTCACGAAGTTTTCCTTCACCGTATGTTAGTAGTGTATGTGGTTACAATTCGCTCACAACGAAAGTTATACAGGGTGTTTCTTTTAAGGTGTCAAGCCAGTGCGAGCTGATAGCAGAGTACCATACCTATCGATTTAACCCCCATGTGTGTTCTACGATTTTTTGTAGTTTTCGAGTTATAATTTTTTTTCGATATTTTTCCTGATTCAACTAGATAGGCTTTAAAAATTATATCTTTTTTTTGGGTCAACACTGAGCACGAATATCGCGAATGTACTAAATAGGGCATTATTTACTGAAATCGGTCTTTGAAAGTGGTGTACTTATCTGAAATCTTGTCATTTTCATATTTTATAATTTAGTTATTATAATCTTAGCATATTTTGGTCTATAATTTTGCAATCGAAAATAGTGATTGTTTCACAATAACACCGCAAGCCGATTAACTTTACATCAATAATATTAAGAAATTATTGAAGGCACTTTTATTGTTTACTTAGGAATACTGGGAATTGATTTAACACTTTGAGCGGAGCGACGTTATAATACGTAAAATTTGATAAACGCTATTTGACACAACGTTTAATCACGTCAGCAAAAAATATGTCTTTGTTTAAAGAACGTGTATAAACGGCTGCGGCCTATACCAATTCCTTCAAGCTACGTCATCGCGCCGTATCACTTTAAATTTTCGGACTGCTAGCGCCACTCCACGTTAGTTTTGTTGTACACTTTTTAAGGCTAGTCACACACATACATTATAATCGACGTGTGGGTTGTGTCACATTTCATATTATCTTTGCTTGTATGAAAAACCAGAACGTCACTATTCGTCATATATTTTGTATGAGAAAATAGTGCGCCGCGCAACAAACATTTGAATACCCAGATGATCAGCTGAAAGTGTTAATATTCAAGAAAGGCGTTTACTAGAAGAAACTAAGAACTAAGTACAAACTATTTAATACTAATAAACAAATTCCTGCTATTGACTGTTCGTGAAAAATCTCTTCTCACAATACCTACTGAAAACGAAGGGCGAAGGATGCTTGATAGGATAACTCATTATAAAATTATTCATTTGTTTATATGGCCGTATCTTTTTATGCTTGATTTTGTTAGAGCTCCAAGGGACCATAGGCCTACGTATTTGATATTAATTTCAACTTACGCGTTACCTCCACGCGTTTCCGAGAAAAAAGGTTTGACAGACTGACAGATAGACGGACAATGAAATGATCCTATAAGAGTTCCGTTTTTAGGGTTCCGTACCAAAATGGTAAAAATGGAACCCTTATGGTGTGACTCAGTCTGTCTGTCTGTCACAGCTGGATATCTCAAGAACTACAATCCTATCAACTTGAAATTTGGAACAGTTTTAGATGACGGACGTTTACCCAAATATTTTGAAAATAAGAAAGAAATAATAATATTTATATTTTTGTTGCAACATGGACTGAAAGGGGGTCTTAAAAATTCAAAGTGGGGCTACTAGGGCATATGGGGTATCATATGAAAGAAAGCTGTTTGCACATTCTCAAACATTTTTTTTCTTTTTTTAGGCCCCATAGTTTTCGAGTTTTGATGAAAAATGTAAAAAAATACCGTTCCCCCCCTTATCTCCGAAGTTTGCAAAGCGAAAAGTATGAAATTATTCTATGTTATAGAAGTTTATGTAAAAATAAAAGAAAAATAAAACGATGTCTCTGAATAGCACACTTTTTCAGAAATCGGAACGGAACCCTCGGTGTGCGAGTCCGACTCGCTCTTGACCGGTTTTTTTCCTTTCGAGGTACGGAACCCTAAAAAGGGTCACTAAAACGACCTACCTACCTACCCAAAAGTCTTACCCGTGAAAAGAGGTTTTGACCTTATAACAGTTTCGATTGTGACATAATAATATGTACTTATGGTTTTATCCCTTTAAAATTCTTCGATATTCAACAATCGAACTCGATCGTAAGACACACCATTATCGTTCGTATGGTCACAAAACTCCTCATATTATGTTACAAAATGTACCTTTACTATGTACTAAAGGATAATAGCTAATAAAATATAATAAAATGCGGCACCTTTCGCATAAAACGTTGTTATTATTCATTACAATACTACGCTTAACTTTTACTACGGCGCTCGTAGACATCGTAGCTTCGTAGCGGTGTCGTAGACGCCTTGCTACGCCGTAGCAACTGTGGCTTTGTATGAACTCTTTCAGAGATTTTTATTTGATTGACTGTTTTTTTTTACAAGTATAATAAAGTTTATCAATTAATGTTTGTTATGAATTTAGCATTTCATTTGATTATTCGTGTGCGTACGCGCAGCGGAATGTTGTTGAATTTAAAGATTTTAATTTTGCAGATATTTAGTGTATGACGTCGTATAATTGTTTAGGGTAAAAAAAAATTTGTGCACGCAACCACTGTGGAGAAATTCACCAAAAACTGATTCCGCTGGGCGAACGTTGTCCTGGCGGAACTTTTTTTAATCCATAGACTTTAGAAGAAAAGAGATGTGTCCAAAAATTAGTGTGTATTTGTGTGTAATTGTGTATGTATGAATAAAACTAGTGCATGCATAAACTTCGGAGAAATTCAAGTTTCCGCTACGCGAACGTTTGGCCATTAGCTAGTTTTCATATAAAGCGCTTACATAGAGAGCTGTAGATTTTTACATACGTTGTTTTGAATTTGTTTATATTTGTTTAAAAAACAGATTTAGAAAAAATCGTAGGGCTTAAAAGATAAAAATATAAACGTAAAATACGCTTATTAGGTCTTAGTTCTTAAAGTATGCACTTTGGGGTCTAGATTTTCACGTTTATACAAACCTTGTAAGTGTCTGCAACATGTTGCCAAATAGCAATGATGTTCCGTTAGTAACTAAAGAGTTATAGGACAAATTTACCATGAACAGATCACTGTTTACAAAGCAGTCAAATATCACGACGTTCTGAAGGAATTGCATGGTAATATGTATGTCAATAATTAGTGTATTCATTCAACTATTCTTATGCAAAATTTCATGTCATTAAATTCAGTAATTAAAGAAAAACAATTATAATACTGACGAAGCATCGAAAACCTACATAACCCGACCAAGTTCGGATGGCTACAAAAAAGCGGCCGTGCCATATATTTAGGTAACATCCCAAAATTTACAGTATAATACCGGTATTGAATTGGTATAGGTGATAACACAATTGTTGTTTCGATATAATTTATAGGTCATTTATTTTTGTACACCTACTTTTTTAAATGTATTTGACTATGACAGAAAGAAGGTACTATTTACGTAGGTACTTTATTAAAGTATGCGCTTGAGACTTGAGATATAATCTAAATATATTATTTAAGACAAATAAAATTCATACACCTAATTTCTATTAAAGATTTCACGGATCAGGATTCTAAGTATAGACCCCTTAGGGAAATTAAATATTTACCACATGTAAGTATGTACTACTGTTTAGGTAAATATTTATCATATTGTAGCTTATTACACTATTTAACCAATAGACTAGGCATGCACGAGCGTTCCCCTTTGCAACTTTAGTGGATCAAACAATCTAATAACTTAAAAAAAACTACTTCTTGAATCGATTTTTTTTTCTTATGTATGTGAGCGTGTTCCCCCGCACCCCACCAAAATATGCAGAATTATTTTGTTCGAAGTTCGGTACGCTTAATCCTTTAGTTAAATAGTCTAAGTATTGTAGTTATGAATTAATCAAAAATATTCTTGTGTGAAAAAATAGACAACGCGCTGCGCGCAACGAGCAATAGGCGGCTTCCCGCTTGAAACGGTACTGTCATCCTTGAAGAAAAGAGAGGGCAATATGTTTTCGCGCGTATTCGTTTGCTGTTGAACTTGAACCTGATTTTGTTTCATCCCCAGTCACAAACAAATAAATGTGCAGTCAAGGACAATGTGCGTATGCGCTGTTGTTTTGCTATGCATCGCCAATTCTCTGTAATAATAATATTGACAAAGTGTGTTATTAATGTTATAGTGTAACAGTGAAGCATAACATAATTATGTAGTAGGAATATTGAGTGAATGATAGTGAGAAGCTGATAACAGATATAAGGTAAGATTTTATAATAAATTAATAGCTATAGACTTAGGTATTCATTTACGTAGGTAGTTTATTAGGCAGATAAATTATAATATTTGTGTTATGTTAACATTGGACAGACACCATAAACCCAAGTTAATATCTACTGATTGATCTAATTCTATATCTATTTACTTAAAGAAGAAGGGTCACGCTCAATACAAAATTTACCCGGGCCCGGCGCGAACGGAAAATATTTTAGTTTTTTCATTATTTTAAGTACATCAATTATCAGGTATTTCTTTTTTCGATTTCAGTGGCTAACCTATTTAAATTGCCTTCACAAGGCAAAATATTATTTTTATCAAACCTACCAATAACGACAGAATTCAAAATAAGAAGCTTTACAGTATATAGCTATGTTTTAGTAAAGACAATTACAATGGAAAAAACCAAGTTATGTACCATTGTAGCGAGATAATGGTCGTAAAATGATCAGCATTTCGGCTTATCTCGCTAGTGTGAGATACAAAAGAACTCGAACATGCTATTTATCACTCCTGCACTCCCTAAAAGAGCGAGTATTATATGTATTATATATATTATATTATATATATTATATTATTATATTATATTATATGATTATATATTTGGGTTTTTTACTAAGTTAGAATAGTTAAATTGCCTGTGTAAGACAAAACATATTGTTTTTCTGGAAATTAAACAAAGGTTTTTTCTTTAGATATCTTTATTTTCAATGAAATCATAATAACCCTTATTCCTAAAGTAATAAGGTCGAAAAGTGATGGTACATCTTGACGATAGCCCACCATGAGTCCATGATGTTGAAATTATATAATATTTAAACTATATAATCATGTAAGTACAGTGGCGTTACTTTCCGGTCGACCACCCAATAAGGTATTTAAATAGATAAGTACTTGTTAATTGAAGATTTGTTTTTATCGTAGATAGTGGCGTTATTATTAAAAAAATATTTTTCATTCAAGAAATGCAATTGTTTTATTTTTTCCTAACGCTTGTGTACGCAACTGTACCATATTAATAAATACTATATTGGAAGGTTAAGAACGTTTCTAAGATATATGGCACGGCCGCTTTTTGGTAGCCATCCGAACTTGGTCGGGTTATGTAGGTTTTCGATGCTTCGTCAGTATTATAATTGTTTTTCTTTAATTACTGAATTTAATGACATGAAATTTTGCATAAGAATCGTTGAATGAATACACTAATTATTGACATACATATTACCATGCAATTCCTTCAGAACGTCGTGATATTTGACTGCTTTGTAAACAGTGATCTGTTCATGGTAAATTTGTCCTATAACTCTTTAGTTACTAACGGAACATCATTGCTATTTGGCAACATGTTGCAGACACTTACAAGGTTTGTATAAACGTGAAAATCTAGACCCCAAAGTGCATACTTTAAGAACTAAGACCTAATAAGCGTATTTTACGTTTATATTTTTATCTTTTAAGCCCTACGATTTTTTCTAAATCTGTTTTTTAAACAAATATAAACAAATTCAAAACAACGTATGTAAAAATCTACAGTTCTCTATGTAAGCGCTTTATATGAAAACTAGCTAATGGCCAAACGTTCGCGTAGCGGAAACTTGAATTTCTCCGAAGTTTATGCATGCACTAGTTTTATTCATACATACACAATTACACACAAATACACACTAATTTTTGGACACATCTCTTTTCTTCTAAAGTCTATGGATTAAAAAAAGTTCCGCCAGGACAACGTTCGCCCAGCGGAATCAGTTTTTGGTGAATTTCTCCACAATGGTTGCGTGCACAAATTTTTTTTTACCATACACAATTATACGACGTCATACACTAAATATCTGCATAATTAAAATCTTTAAATTCAACAACATTCCGCTGCGCGTACGCACACGATTATTCAAGTTAAGATCGATTATATCTATTTGTTTTATTTTTAAATCCAACAACAAGAAGAAGTTCTTAAACCGTATAATCAATCTATTTCCTACTCAAACAGATATATTTTTTTTGTTTTTACAGAACTTAAAGCAAACCTAACTGATATAATCTGAAGTAAAAGTATCTTGAACCCATCATTTAACACGACTTCTCTTCTAATGAAACTCAAATTCAAAAAGCGAACGCAATAATATTTCAAAACCATAGACCAGTGTATTTTTCAGTAATAATGATATCGAAACACCTGTCCTTACCAGCCAGTACATGGTGTAACTATACTCGTACCAGCCAGGATTCAGTTGCGATCGGGCGGTCGACCACGACGCACATCTCGCGGTGCGCTTCGCAAAACTTCGTCGTAAGTTTACCAGTCGAGTGAATAAACACTTTTGATCGAGTGCCCTTTAACTTCTGAAACCAATAAATCGGAACTTATTAAAGATTTATGGCAGGTAAGTCCTTTTTGAGTACTTTGGTATTTTGTATTTCGGTTTCCTGGAAGGATGTGAACTTTGGAATAGTTAATAGGATTGTTGGTAATATTTTATGCAATTACTTTAATAAGTTGAATTTGAATATTTCATTTAATGTGCTTTGGTTTGGAAGAGCTGAAGAATCGTATTATATGTTATTAAATATAATTTTATGGGAAACCCATAAACACAACGCGGTGAAATCATCAATTAATCCGTTACAAAAAAATCGTAAATCTGGAAATGCTTGATCCCGACAGTGATGACTGATGATGTTCAGCCGTACATATTACCACAAATAGTTGATGTGATGATCATCAGGAGCTTCAAGAGATTGTCAAAAATATTTTTAACAATTTTTTTTTAAACAGGGGAGCGCGAAAAAAAATTTTAACCTACCCCATCGAGTCGGGTATCATTGTTTAGAACTCGTTGAGGAGTTGTATACTGTGTTTTTTGTTTTATAAAATATTGTATAACGAAGGAATGAGAAGCTACCAAAGTCAACTTTTTTAACAAAATTTTATTCCGAAAAATTTTTAAACGTCCCATAGACATAATATGAACTTGAAATTTGGTGATAATGTTTATTATAACGTAGGTATATTTTACTAAAACATACCAATATATTGATAAATCTGTTTCTATAAAAAGAGAAGTCCTAACTGACTGACTGACTGATTGACTGACTCATCAACGCCCAGCCCAAACCCTTGGACCTAGAAAGCTGAAATTTTGCACAGAGGTTCCCTTTATAATGTAGACAAGGAATAAGGAAGGAATTCCCGGTACTATGTTCCCGTAGGATATTTCCCAACATCCACGCAGGCGAAGCCGCGGGCAATAGCTAGTTTAATCATATAATTTATAGATATCACAGATAAATTACAGAATAAACAATTTCATTTCATTTAAATCTGTTGTTAAGGCTTTCAATCATTTTATCCGAATTTTATAAGGCATTTCAATCATATAATCGATTTGAGTTCAAAATAAAGAGACTTATGTTACGTCAAAAATTACAAATCCATAATTTAGAGTAGGTATTGAAGCAATTACTTAATCAGACCTAGCTGAGTCAGCTTGAACCCAAGTAGGGCGAGGAAGATGATTCGAAAATATATTAACAAGTGGCCCAACCACTTGTTAATATATTTTCGAATCACACACATTCCTTTATGGAGTTCTTTAGGTGTATATTTTTTTAGGCTAAACTTTCAGCCCCAGAAATGCTTTGTCGATTTCGTGGTACGTATTATTTCGTATCGTAGGTCATTATAAAATACAATGAACATCGTAATTTCAATCTGCAAAGTAAGAACGGTGAAAAGACAAATTGCCGTCCTTGGCATTTTTAATAACATCACTGACCTCACGCGTTAGTAAACATAATCAAATATGTTATCCAATTAGCTTATAATTCGTTTAAAATGTCACTCAACTGGGAGTGGTAATTAGCAGTTAACACTTCATACTCATAATTCGTCGTCAAGGGATCTCTAATCCGTCCCTACACTGTGTTACTTATTACTTTAATATTTAGCTAGACTAATCTACACTAATATAATAAAGCTGAAGAGTTTGTTCGTTTGTTTGAACGCACTAATCTCTGAAACCACCAGTCAGATTTGAAAAAATATTTTTGCATTTGATAGCCCAGTTCTTGAGTAAGGCTATTTATTTATTTATTTAGGAGCTGAGCAAAATGAAAAAAGTCAGAAAGACGCTAAGCGAAAACGAAATAAAAGCGCGGGCAGGCAATGCAATGCGACGGGGTGGGGCGGCGGAAAAAGAAATTTTACGCCGACAAAGTCGCGGGCAGATTATACAAAATATAGGTAATACTTAAATCAATTTTTCTCTTTTGTTTTTGGTCATTTCCATTTATTTAAAGAGTATAATTAAGTTAAAAATATAATATCCTAACGTAACTAAAATTATTAAAAACTAAAATATGGCGTCGAAAACTTCCTCCGCATCGCTTATCAAGTTATCAAGTTCTTAACATACACACGTCAACACGGTCTAGGGAAATTTTTAAAAAAGCGAATTACTATCAATGTGTTAATTATTTATATGACATGTATATATTTAAAATGATACGTTATTTAATATTATACCATTTTTTTATAATGATTAAGGTACTCAGATTCAAATTTATGGAATTTATGGAAAAAAAATGAAGCATAGACGGAAACCGTATATGAATTAACTTTTAATTTGTGAGTAAAAACTGAAAAAAATAGAAAAATCATATAATTTGTGTTTATAAACTTAAAGTTAGTAGTCTGAGAAAGCGCCCATAATGTTCATAACACATCGGCAACGATTCGGCATGCTCAGAACAAGGTTGTCAATGTCTTGCTGCGGAATATTGTCCCATGTCCTTCTGAGGTGCGCAAAAAGTTGATCTTCTGTTGCCAGATTTTCAGGAACTTCCTTCAGAGCTCTTCTTTGCAGCATATCCCACGCATGCTCAATGGGATTTAGATCTGGCGATTGAGCAGGCCAGTCTAAGGCCCTAACATTGTGTGTATGTAACCAAGCTGCTACCGTTCTCGCCGTGTGTGCCCGGGCATTGTCGTGCATGAGCAGGAAATCTTGCCCCATTTGTGTTCTGTGGGGCAAGATTACGGGCCCCCGCACCTGTTGGACGTATCGTTCTGCCGTCATATTGCCCCGCACCAAAACGTAACGCACCTCCAAGACGAATTCCTGCCCAAACCATAATTGTTCCTCCTTGGTATGGGTGAACTTCCTGAGGGTTCTGAAGACGGCTCCATCGTCCAGGAACTCGCCAAACACGCGTCCTTTGTGAATCTGGATGGAAGCCGAACCTGGATTCATCCGTGAACAGCACATTGGACCATTGCTCACGGCCCCAGTCCACGTGGTTCCGAACCCATTCTAATCGTCGTCCACGATTGCCTCTCCGTAAAGGTGGGACCCGGAGTTTGCAAAAATCGGTCTTGTCTGGGGGTAGTGATGCGACTTGGCCCCCGGTGCCTCTCCACTACTTCACCCGTGGTACGATAGCGTGTACACAATCTTGAAATTACATTTTGGTGGGTCCCTATGGCCTCAGCAACATTACGCTGAACAGACCCAGCTTCCAGCATTCCCACAGCTCGTAACATCTCCGCCCTCGTCAAATGTTGGCGTTGCATGGCTACAATACCTCAATTTTAACTTTATCTTTCGTTTAAAAATGAAAAAAAAACTGTAACTAAACGTAATTCGTATTGTTTTCTAAATTTCGCACAAATGAAAATTCCCTCTCCTACACATCAAGACATTTTTATGCCACCGAAACAAAAGAATTTTCAAAAATTTGAATTTGAAATTAGTCTGAGATAAATTACAAACAAATCGGGTATAAAAGAATCCAATGCGGCCAGTACTTTTCGAGTTATTTAATTGAGTATGACATATCCCTAGACCATGTTGATGTGTGTATTTAAATTACATTCGATTTAAAGCAAATTTTACTGCACAATAAGGAAATGTTAAAGTATAATCGTACACTTATTAAATAAACAGCGTGCGTATTGCGAGTTTTTATACTTACTCGATCACGTTAACGTAAACGTCAATTTGTACTGAAACTGAATTAGCGCCGTCTGGTGACTATAATGGGAAACACAATTCTTCCATACAAATTGACGTAAGGTAAAGTTAACGTAAACGCGATCGACTAAGTATAAAAACTTTCACTAAGCCCTCAGTTTCTTCTTATGAGTACACTGAATTATACGTACTGTGTTTTTAGATACGACATATTGACAAATAATTTGGGGATCCAGCATCGTCGATGTACTTGTACGGTTGCAAGGAGTCAAAATATTAAGCAATTTTGAAACAAATTACTTGCCCGTAGCGGGCGCATGTAACCTTTTAGATCTATCATTGTCATTGAGAACTTACTAAATACCAGGGGGCTGAAAAGTTTCGTGCCTAAGTACCTTCAAGTGTCAATAATGTTTCGCGCTGCATACTACTAATAACTCTTTAGTAAATACAAAGTTTCATGTCATTAGCTCACTAAGCTTTTTGTAATTAATCCGTAAACATCATCATGTCTCAGTCATCCGCGGCCCATCCCTAGACTCAAAGTTTTCAGGCCCCTTGGGTTGGGGGGCCCCAGCGGGCTAAAAACTTTTGAGCCTAGGGATCCAGCCGAGTTTCATAATACAGAGTTTCATGTCATTAGCATCATTACGCTTTTAGTGAATAATCCTTAAACATCATTATCCCGATATTTTAATTGTGAATTCTTTACTATGGAAGAGCGGAGTCTCCTAACACAGGCATTGTTTGCTTAAAAGGAGGCTCCAAACACTAAACCTTGTTTTATAAACTGAAGCATTATTACACTTTTTTTTAATTTTATAGAGGAAAAATTTGCGAGTTTGTTTAAAGGGGTTAATCTTCGGAACTACTGATCCTATTGAGAAAATTCTTTCACTGATGGGAAGCTACAATATTTAATATTAATACCTTTAATAATATGTAATTTTGGGGTTCCCTACTTGAAATCGAATAACACTTTTATGGATAAGTCTTTATGCAAGAAAGGGTTAGCAAAAATTACTATGTGTCTGTGAATCATGCTCGTTGAAATATCGCTTTTCTATAGCGAATTTTACAAAGGGTTACAAATACACAATGGTCGGTCACCATTGTGTATTTGTCACCCTTTGTAAAATTTCTACGTATAAGTAAGTAACTATATTTATAATCCGTATGGTGTACATAATAATAGTTCTCTTCTAAATGATCAGTTCACAAATTTATAATCCTGTAATATACCTATACACCACAGCACGACACTGTAAAAGATTACTTAATTCCCTTGTTGGTATGATCCGTCAGTATCTTGTTACAGATCGTTCTCAATTTATCTTACTTAGATTTCACACTAAGTGCAGTACTTAATCGGTAATAGTATTGCGAATGGAACTTGGTATACTCACTTGTTTACATTTTACGGTGAGTGCAATCTAAGTAAATGTATGTACATACCTACGCCCAAGTACACGAGTAGGTCTACATACCGCGCGATTTAGTTCCAATCTTTCAACTAGATGGCGCTGTACAATGACGTCACTATTCTGAATCGCGGTGTTAAGAGTCTCCGCCGTTGAATGACCCTCGCGAATTTTTGTAAGAAATTCATACTTACCTGGCATAGGGGATACCGTGATCAAGAAGGCGGTTCCCCCAGGGCGAGGCCTTCCCATTGCACTGCGGTTGGGTTGACCCCTGCGATTATCCCTAATGTGGATAACTCGGATGCGTAATTTTTGGTAGTGGGGACTGCGTACGCGCCGTCCCCCTCAGAATTCCTCTAACATGATGACTTTGTGTGTATTTAGACTTTTTAAACGGATTCATTCGACTTTTCGTTACGGAAATCCGTATCGAACGTACGCATTATAATCTCGGCCTCAATCTTGTAATGAAATTAAGCAATTTACTTATTAAAAAAAAAACAAAAACCCGACTGCAAAAACGAGCAATTTGTTCGGGGTGCCACCAATTGCGGCTTGAAATACAAGTACTAGTGCTACTGTGCGATATCAATGGTCAGCTGGGAATGTCGATAGATAAATAGGTTGCTTTCGTCGCGATTTAGCCATTTCTATGATGATCATTTCATGAAGTGCTCGGTCATTTCATGAAATAGTTGTGTTTCATTATATGGCCAAACGTCGACTGACATAACATTAAACAATGATGTTTTTAGCTAGTCTGGGTATTATGAAGTATTAACGCCACAATGATTCCGTTACGTAAAAGGGATGGGGTGCTTTAGGTCATGTAAAGCTCCGACTCACTAATGTTCATAATACGGCCCCTTTAGCTGGGTATAATCTGGATTAACATAGGGTACTTTAATCCCAGTAGTAGTAGAGGAACTCGTGGCTAAGTAATAACAGCCACACGGGTTGATCATCAGGTTAGCTAGGTACGCTTGCTGGGGTTAGTCCATGGATGGGTGACCATCTTTACATGCCGAGACTCCTTCGTGCCTTGGAAAGCATGTTAAGCTGTTGGTCCCGGCTGTTATTCGTGGGTCTTTGACAGTCGTTACTGGTCGTCAGAAGCCCGAAAGTCTGACAACCAGTCTTATCAAGTAGGTAGTATCGTATTATCCAGTTACTGGGTGTGAAAATCAGATAGGCAGTCGCTCCATGTAAAATACTGGTATTCAGCTGCATCCGGTTAGACTGGAAGCCGACCCCAACATAGTTGTGAAAAGGCAGATTGACTTTAATCCCGGTAGTACTTTCCCGTGGGATATTTTCCGACATTAACGCGGGCAAAAGCTATAATGAAACCTGACAAAAACTAATCAATCTGCCTAGCCTTTTCCCAACTATGTTGGTGTCGGCTTCCAGTCTAACCGGATGCAGCTGAATACCAGTATTTTACATGGAGCGACTGCCTATCTGACCTCCACAACCCAGTAACTGGGTAATACGATACCCCTTGGCAAGACTGGTTGTCAGACTTTCTTGCTTCTGACGACCCGTTACGACTGTCAAAGATCCACGAATGACAGCCGGGACCAACGGCTTAACGTGCTTTCCGAGGCACGGAGGAGTCTCGGTATGTAAAAATGTTCACCCATCTACGGACCAACCGCGACAAGCGTAGCTTAACCTGATGGATCGACCCATGCGGCTGTTTTTACTTAGCCACGAGCTCCTCTGACCTGACAAAAACTAATTTATGGTAAAACGCGGTTGAACCAACATCAGTTGGATTTAAGACAAGGATAATGGCGGGCGCACAAATAAACAGAACAGGTGCACTCTGTTGCATTACGGCGAGCAAATCTAATATCTGCCCAGGCGAGCTTTTATTAAATGTTTCATTATTATGATATTGTGTTTAGAGGACATCTTTTTTGTACTGCTTTTAAAATATTAGAGTTATTCAATGACGTTATAAAATATAAAGATAGAAATATGGTGTCGCGGACTTTTTTTGTAGAATTATAGTATAAGACGGACGTTGCCATACATTGTTTTCAATTTTAAACAACTGTTTAGGCAACGCAAGCAAATAATTCTTTTCTTGCCGACCTGCTAGACCAAAATTGGATAATATGCATGATATAAATATAATTTATAGCCTATAAGCACTCAGGGATAATGTAGCTTTCTACAAGTAAAAAAAGTTTTAGAATTGGATCATTACCCCCTACATACAAACTTCAAACAAAGAACATTGCTCTGCGCTCATACATTGTTCGCTCTGGAACCAAGAGCATCGAAAATTATGTTGTTGTTTATTGTTGATCATTAGGAAACTCCTATAAGATCTTACATTTATAGCGGACTAGCTGTAGAATAGAAATATTTCAAAAAAAGTATTCGATTTTGAGGTTATAATCGAACCATAACAACGAATATTAGGTACTTTTTCATAGCTCCGAGTGATTCTTCGTGAGTGAATGAGCGACTCTTTATAATATTAGTTATTCTCTGTTGGCGGATCACTGAACGAGTTCAATCAGCCGTAGCTAAATAAATAGAGATTGCGTGTATTGTTTAATTCTATAAAGTGCACTACAGGCGTGTTCAATACAGTGATAGGTACAATCAGCGTTATTGTGGTACAGAAGGCCGCACGTCAGAGTTAAATAACCAGTGTAAGCTGGCCTCTTATCTATTGAAACTCCGCACTGTGCTAGGCTCTGGTCTTTTTTTTCTGTGAGGAAATCCTCATGGATACCCTCAGTCTGGGAAGAACGGAGGGTTATGTCGGACTCCTACAGACTGAAACCCCACTGTTTCTTCTAGTACCACGAGTCGGGGGACCGGGAGATACTTGTACAATCGCCGCACCCCCCAACTGGTATCAGCCCGCCATGCCTAGCGGTCCCCATCACCAGTATGGCCGATCCCACGACCGCACGTCCTTCCATATTGAAGCGTGGTTTAGCTCGGTGTATAAGCGGCGGGGTTAAGTTATAGTTTCCGTCAAACTTAATTTTAATAGTAACATTAACAATGAATTGCTGTTGCACCGTCATCGTCATGTCAAATGTAAAAGTTTGAAGTTCGGAGCAGGGACACATATTCGACGCCTCTGACAGAAGTTACCGATATTTAACAATAACATTAACCAGCGATGCGTGGGCGGTTAAGGTTACAGTTAAAGTTATGACATCAGCTAACAAATTGTCAAATGGACCAACCCATTTTCTGCCTAATTGGTTCAGTTGGTGGCATTTTCAGTGCGAAGTTTGTTATTGATAAAGTAAGATGGTGCAACCCACCCTAAGGTTTGTTCTAAAATGTCAGGATTTCGGAAATCATGACGTTTTAGAACAAATCTAATTTGATCAACATACAACCTGACCTGTAAATTGAAAAAAAAAAACGTAAGAATTTCGTGGTCTACTATTGCGCATTCACCTTAATCTCAGATTTTGCTTGAAACCAGCAGTGCGATTCTGTAACCATCTCACCGTGAAAACTTAGATGAAGTGAGCGTGGAGTGAGCTGTCAATAGTGTCAATTCCTAGCAAAAACAAACTCACTTCACCTTTCATGGTGAGATTTTTACAGAATCGACCGGATATTCAACAAATAAAAAACACTGTGTATTTTCAAATACATTTTTTTTTCGCGTACTAATTCTACAATCTTAAAATCTAGCCCGCCAGTCAACGCACGCTGTTAATTTCCGTTTCAGGAATTTAATTCCCACGAATTTCTCGATATCGATACTTTTGATTAGCTAATCTGTCTATCGATAGAATGTCAATGTATTTGACGTAAACGTGCGATCTTTAGAATTTGGAAACGAATATTATTAAAATAAAAAGAGTCGAAAAGATATTAAAACGTAGGTAGGTAAATGTTTTCATTTTGGATACCTAGTATTTATATTAATTAAATTAATTAAATACCTATACAAACATAGGTACTAGCTACCTTTTTTATCAATTTGCCTAGCCTTTTCCCAACTATGTTGAGGTCGGCTTGGCTACACAGTACAGGACCTACCTAGTGCGAAGCTTCACAATTTTATAGCGTATTTCACACTGTGCAAGTTTAAAAAAATTTAACTTTTTACGTACCTAATCAAATTGACATTTTACCAAAGATGATGTACGAATTTCACTTCTATGATGTTCCATTACGTTCAGACAACAGTGCTAGCGGATTTTAATGGTTTTAGTATAAATATTGTTTTTTTTTTACTTTAATTCATTTTTAAATACCTGCTATACTCTTTTTTAACTCAATTATGAAGCAAAGCTATATAAATAAAAAGAGAAGTCCTGACTGACTGACTGATTGACTGACTCATCAACGGCCAGCCCAAACCCTTGGACCTAGAAAGCTGAAATTTTGCACAGAGGTTCCCTTTATAATGTAGACAAGGAATAAGGAAGGATTTCCCGGTAACAAGTTCCTGTGGGATACATTCGCGCGAGCAAAAGCTAGCACCTAATTAATAATTCATGAAATTGAAAATAATTAGTTGTATTCTTAACAGAGGCCTTAGTGCAAGTTTTCATACTTACTCGATCGCGTTTACGTAAACGTCAGTTTGAACTGAAAATTAATAAGCGCCGCCTGGTGACTATAATGGGAAACACAATTACTCCATACGAATTGACATAAGGTAACGTTAACGTAAACGCGATCGAGTAAGTATAAAAACTCGCACTAAGCCCACAGATCGTGGTAACGTAAACGTTTTGAATGAAAGTGACGGTGACGCTAACGTTTGACAGTTCTCAGATCTCACTCGTCGTATGTGTGTACGAAAGGCAATGTTACAACTGTTACTAGGAGAACTTAGGATGCAAGAGCGAGCGAAGCAAGTTCGGGACTTTGGGCACCCCGGCTCGGGGTGGTAAAATACGGGTAGATATTCTGCTGCATCCGGTGAGACTGGAAGCCGACCCCAACATAATTGGGAAAAGGCTAGGCAGATGATGAGATTTTGATACCTTGCCTTACGGCCTACGTAAGGCAAGGTATCAAAACCAATATAAGCTGCAACCTAGTCACAATAAAATTGTGCTGACACATAAGTTTTACTAACCCAAACAGACGATTCACCCCTGAGTCACTAAGATGAACAGAATGAAATCCAAATAGTGTATAATCTTCCACTTGCATATACAGCACAGTTCAAACACCCCTTACAAGTTCAACTTTAACAATATCTCTGTAATTGCACAAAGGGAATACTCACATGTCGGTAATAGATGTGTAAAAGTATGTACAGTCGACGAAACAGTAAACTGTGCAAGCAAGAAATAAACCTTTGCACTTAGATAATAATAATAAAATGCTTGTTAAATGTTTCATAACACCTAAAAATTTAACTTGGTTGGTAAATAAAATAATATAACCCTGGAATGTTACTGATGAAATATGGGAATACCATATGCATGTATGTATAGCTCTGACTACCCGTCGAAAATACAGGCGTGATGTTTAATTATAAATAGCTTTTGCCCGTGGCTTTGGCCGCGTGGAGGTCTAAACGTACTACCAGGATAAAAAGGAACATACATAGGATTCTTTTTATCCTGGTAGTAAACTCCTAACCTAATTCATGGTCTATCCGTGTGTCACATTTAATTCAAATCCGTTTAGCCGTTAAGTCGTGAAAAGGTAAGGCGATTCTCACATGACGTCACGCACCGACGACGCCGACGCTGCATTTTGTAAAACGGATTTCACGTCGCATTGGCTTGTATGTAATCCGTTGATGCCTAACACACGTAAACCGCCCAACAATACGGAAAAGCGGCGCTCGCACCGCCTCCATCCCTCCGCACGGAACACCGCTTGGTAGGGTGGTTGTCACACACACGAGCTACCGCATTACAGCGCGGATTACTGCGGGATAAGAATGTGTTGCATTTTGTTTGAAAATGGATTTCGATGTCTGCGCAGCGCACCGCTAGAAGCCCAGGCGCGGGCAGGGGGCTGTCCCCCTGCCCGCGCAGTTACTTTCGAATTTATTACTATATTACTATTAGTATGGTATATATAGTTGTAAACATAAGATGCACAACGGACAAGGGATGTAAAAGACTCGAGAGATCTCGTACACAACTTTAATTAAATGCCTGCATACTTAACACTTTTGTTGATTGTACACAAGTATGTACGTAATAATATATCTATCGTTATTGAGTGATGTGTTGTTTTACTAACTCAAAGAACGTCTCTATAGACTGTTTATGTGAAACTTTGAGCTTTGACGTTGATTTCATCCAGCCTGTCCTTTCTTGCTGTCCTCCCCCCAACGACGCCCTAAGCCGAGGTTCGTACCCCACAGGGGGTGCCCTTAACGTGCAGTCGCTTTTTAAATTAATTTTATGCCCTGGCTGGAGGCTTTGAGTTCGCTTAAGGCAACCACAGGATTGTCCAGTTAAGGAGTATCGGCCTCTCTAGGTCAACTACGATATGCCCTACACAAAAAAAAAAAAGGTCATGCCCGGGACGTGGTCGGGCTGTGCTCAAAATAAAAAAAAAATATGCAGTCATGGGGAGTGCCGATAGAAGTGAAAACTTAAATGTAAAACTATGCCTAGCATGTCGCGGTGACACGGTGACGCGAACCCGTAAGATTTCCCCCTAATAAAAAACACACAATGCGCCAAAAAAAGTTTTCTAGGAAAACATACCAACCAACTAACCAACCACGAACTGCCAATAACCTACTACCAACTACCAACCAACCAACCAACTTATTTACCAACTTACTTTCATAAATAACGTTTTAGTGACTTCATTCGCCGGTAAAATGCAGACGGTATGTGGCGGCCACCGCTCTTCTAGGAAACAGTAGCTTAAGACGCAGATATATACCAACGACCTTGAGTGGTTGAGGCGTTATACTTTGCGTGTTCTGTGTTGAGTTCACGCAACGCGTCGTACGTCCACCCAGTAATAGGAAGGCCCATCAAGGAGCGCTGTCCCAAATTAAACGTATTATTCATTTATTATGCATAAAACAAAAGGTATCATATTAAAACATGTACACTAAAAGATAAATAATTAAATTATCTATAGAAATACGCTTGATAGTTTTTGCGTAATTCTCAATTTTTATCCGCGTTAGACATAACTTTACAAACTGATTACACTATGTAATATAAAAATATGGAAAATGGTCTAATTTAACTATAATATATTTTTTTTTACACTTCCTCGAAAACTGGTTCATATCGCACTACGATTAGGTTCACAAGGCAATGTATTTCACACGCGTGTGATTTTTCATTTTCCAACACGTGTGCGGGAATAAAAATTGCCACAGATAACTTATACCTATACTTAGTCCAAATTGGTTCAATGCCTCACCGTCTCGCGCCAGAGACCGTCCTCTCTATTCGGAGGTGAATGTTTTTTTTTAATCTCGGCAAAGAGATATGCGTCTTTTTTGAATATTTAAATAATGTTTATAAATAGAATATCATCAAAAACCATGATTATTACAATATAAAAAACATTTATGAACAAATTAACATGTATTTGTGTTCTAAACTCAAAAACATTTAATAAATAATAATAATAAATATCCTTGGACATTTCACACAACGCCATCTAGGCCCAAGCTAAGCAACCTAATGCTTGTGTTATGGTAACGAGATGGCTGATAAACTACTTATATACATTTTTTTTTTTGTAAATACATACATATTATAGATAGTAAAACACCCAGACTCGGAACAAATACTTGTAGGCCGTACAAATATTTGTTCCGTGCGGGAATCGAACCCGCGACATGCTGCGCAGCAGTCAATCGCTCAACCACTGCGCCAACCGTGTCGTCAAATTTGAATGTTCTATTTTTATTTTTTCATATTAGGCTGTTTATCGGCTTTATACATTTGCTTCTCCTTCAACCTGGCGAAAGCAAAACGCGGAAAAAAAAGAAAATGTAAATCATAGTTTCCTAATAATTCATGACAAAAATAGTTTTCTTTATTTTATTGTGTTTCTTCAAAAGTGTATTGAAAAACGTCGTTTGATACACGTGGACATTTGTTATTGCAGTTCTCGGCTCAAAAACAACGTCGCCTACGGCTCGGTTGTTAATTCCGCCTCGAATGCAATAACAAACATTCTCCACTTGTATCAAAATGTACTATTCCAAATCATTAACACTACTCGTTTAGACGTAAGTATTCTTCAGTTTAAAATCATTAAAAGTCATTAATCGTCGCCTTGACTGACCTCTACCACCTAGGAAGACTGATTGTCAGATTGCCGGTATTCTGACCGCCCATAACCACTTACGTATCATCGCCATCATAAATTTTATTTACCTCCAGATTAGGGCGGAAGGATTACACACTGTACTCCGCTCCCCAAAGCAATGGTTTTGTCACGTATCACTCTTAAGTGACACTTGTCGCGGATGTAAGGAGCCTTGTAGCTGCGGATGGAGGCACATACGTCGCGTCGCTTGTTGAAAACGGTACTGCGTCCTTCTTTTGCACCGAGTAATACTTTATTTTTTGGTCTTGGTGAGCAAATAACTGACGTAGCGAGCATTCCCCAATTTTAATGATTTTTAGCGAAGTCATTTTTTATTGGTATAATAAAGCAAAAAATAAGTGTCTAATATTTTTTTATTATCCAACTGACGGACTGAATAGATTTTTTTTTTTACCCAGTCATCATGCCTATTTTTCACCTGCACCTTAAATCACAATAATTCGAAAAAATTTCTTCACGTTTAAACAATTTTTCTGTTCAACAACGCAAATTACGCAATGAATGTTGTTGAACTGGCAAACTAAAAGGCATTTAGATTGTCAGTTGCAATGATTTCCATTATACTCGTATGTTACGCAATTACGTCGCTGTTACCTATCGCACTATAATTTTTATCATTGACACATCACATTTCGCGCATCGCATTCACAATTAATTTTAGTGATTCACGGATCTTTGACGCATGCTTTCTGTTTTCAACATTTAATACAATAAAACCGGTAGTTACAGAGTTTTAATCTTGTATTTTGAAACAAGGTTAAATAATACAGCTAGATAATCACCACCGTCTACAGCGGCCTGCAAGAAATACATTGTAACATTAAGTACCGTGTTTCAATTGACCCTCTCAATAAAGTCCGCTAGATGTGGGTAGTTGGGGATATGTTTACAGTAGAGCTGTCAGTCCGCCACTCGCAACCATGACCGTATGGGAGACGCACTAATTGTGTGTGTGCTCTGTCCTTGACACACGCTCACTGCAATTTCTGCATTAATATATGCCTGTCTGTTTGGAATTGGTTTGTTTGTATAGTACCTCTACCTACTAGGATTTGGACTGTGTTAATTCAATATATTGCGGATATACTAAACTTCCTATACCTAACGAAAATCATTCTGTTTCGTAAAGATTGATTAGATAAAAGTATACTGTGTAAATGATTTGGCGCCCAACACGGGGTACGATTTAAATGACGTAATTACTGTTGTTTTAGATCTTGATTCTATATGTATTTTTTACACAACGTTATTTTGCCTTATTACAAAACAAGGTTCATCTTCAAACCCAGGTTTAAACCATGGACCCTTTTTTGAGTTTCGAACTTTATTCCGACACATTAAGATTTTAGTTATATAAAACTGACAATTTAGTACGGGACTAAATTGTCAGTTTTGTATAACGAACTGTATTTCTATCACAGCTAGGTTCTTATTACAAAAACTGGCTCGATGGTTTAAACCAAGACAGAAGAAAAACCTCGTTTTGTAATAAGACCGAAAAAGTTCAGAAATCAGTGTCTTACTTAATCTTGTCACTTGTTTTGGCGCCCAACGTGGGGCACAATATTAGTGACAATGACCGTTATTCCATTTACTTTAAATCATGATTCTCAGTATAAGTAACTAAAGCGTCTCACCAGTCTGAGGTACAGAAATTGTAACAGAAACTTATATAAATCTTATCAATTACTTTTGGCGCCCAGCGGGGGGCCCAATTTTTTCCCAATCGATCACAAGTATGGTGAAAACACATGAAGCATTCAATTCAATAACAGCTTGATCAAAAACGAGTGAAAGGTACTATTCTTCTCCAAAGAATGTAGGAGGTAGATCTTATCACATTACGAAGTATTTAATTTTTTTTTTAAACCGGTCATGAGCGTGTTGGACTCACGCACCGAGGGTTCCGTTCCGATTGCTGAAAAAGTGTAGAGACATAATTTTATTTTTCTGTAATCTTTACATAAACTTCTATCACATAGAATCATTTCAGATTTTTATCTATGCAAACTTGGGAGATAGGGGTGGGAACGGTATTTTTTTTTACATTTTTCATCAAAAGTCGAAAACTGTGCGGCCTAAAAAAAAGTAAAAATATATTTGAGAATGTGCAAACAGCGCAATTTCATATGATACCCCACATGCCTAGTAGGCCCCACTTCGAATTTTTAAGTCCCCGTTTCAGTCCCCGTTTGCAAAAAAGAATGTATTTTTATTTCTTTCTTATTTGCAAAATATGTAGTTGGGCAAACGTCATCTAAATCTTTGAGACTTCAGACATGCTGCATTTATGTTTTGTAGTACCCGATTTTACTTTGGCAATAGCGATGTTATTTTGCTCTTAAAAATACGTAAGGGTATATCAACTAAATTGTCTCGTAGAAGTTCAAAAACGACCACCGGTCTAAGTAGCCCGCGAAATTGAAATTTTCTTGCTTTTTTTGCAATTATTGTTATTTTTTTTTTTTTTTTTTTTTATTTTAAGATGGGTTTGCTCTTGACTCTAGTCTAGGTCAGAGGTGACAGAGACAAAGTCGACGATGGAGTGAGCTTACCCAGAAGAAGCCTGTTCACTCTTACTTTGAATAGTTCAGGGTTGTATGCGGTCGGAAACACAGACGCAGGCAGAGAGTTCCACTCTTTTGATGTGCGCATTATAAAAGACGTTTGGAAACGCTTAGTGCGAGTTGGTGGAATAGCAACCAGGTGTGGATGGTAACCTGCAGTGCGCCTAAAGGTCCGATGGTAGAAGGGGGCCGGTGGAATGAGGTCATGGAGTTCATGGGCACACTATTATTATTATTATATTTATTTATTTCAGGCATACGCCCATAATGTTAGTAACAAAGGTCTTAAAAAACTAGTGTTAGTAGACTTACAAAATTATTGAGTGTGGAGTTTCATCCAATGACGCAGCATTGGTGACTCCCATCTATCTGAGAACAAACTTAAAATAGTGTTGGTACTGCCACGAAGACGAGCAAGCAGAGAAGCGCTTCTTTTGCGTATGATGGCCGCAAAACCATCAATATGCCTTTCCGCAAACATCTTTGATGCACTGCATCGCCATGGCAGCCCCAACATTATTCTGAGTGCGTTATTATATTGGACACAATCAACAACACACAACAACAACACAACAACAATTATATTGTTATTATATTGGCAATCTGCAGGTCAAGCAAAAAAGCAAGGCAAAGTTGTATCTCGATTAAAATATGATTCGCGAGAATAAAAGAGGTACTTATTTACATAATTTTAACCATAAAAATCATCAATAGGTACATCTCTCGAAGTTAGATTTGGTCAGGATTCGTTTGGTTTCGGAAATCAGACGAATTCGGAGCAATTCTTACTTTTAATTTCGCGGGCTACCTTAGCGCAATCATCTTAACTCAATTTTTGTAGATCACGTCAGATGGCCAATTCTCGTACCTAAAAACGTTCACAATCTCGTGCCAGTGTCAATCAAATGTGAAAAATGTAGGTAAACGCTATACAATTTTTGACAGATTGAGACTGAGATGAGATTGCGAACTTTGTTAAAAATACGAGAATTGCCCCTCTGATCTTCATAGTTGGCAACGAACAATTTCAAATACGCCACGTGTTTTGAATGGAACATAAAAACAAATGAACAAAGGTAATGAAAATAGCTCAAAGATGTACCTTCAAAACGTCAGTTGAAATCGTTAGCATCGAGTTTGCAATAAGCATGAGTTAAGTTCGTTTGTTAAATAGTTCGCAGACTGAGCTGGGACAAGTTGCAACGACTAAGTCGAGGTGCGGTTACTTGAACTTAGCACACCGGGATGGGAAGCTGCGAGTATAATATCTTTGACTTGTCAAAGGCAAAATGTTTTTTGCGAACTGTGTAATTGTCATAATATATATTGTGTTTAAGTATTTGCTGAAACTTTGCATTACTTCAAATGTTTGAAAAATTCGTCTGCTACACATCTATCTATCTTCTATCTATAATAAGTATAAATAAAAAGAGAAGTCCTGACTGACAGACTGACTGACTGACTGACTGATTAACTGACTCATCAACGCCCAGCCCAAACCTTTGGACCTAGAAAGCTGAAATTTTGCACAGAGGATCCTTTTATAATGTAGACGAGGAATAAGGAAGGAATTCCCGGTAGCACGTTACCGTGGGATATGTTCCTACATCCACGCGGGCGTAGCCGCTGGCAAAAGCTAGTAGAACAAAAAACAAAAACTAGTAAATAACGCAGTGAATAGGTATTGCTGGATTGTCATTATGAAAGGTATAATAGTCGTTGTATGTTTCGCAATTTGGCCGCAGGTTTTATAGTAATTGACATTATTGAAAACTTTCGACCATTGATAAGATTTGATACAGAGTTAGTCTCCAACATAGCTTGGATTTACTGGAACAGCACATTATGATCGTATATTAGATCACTAGCTTTTGCCGCCGGCTTCGCCCGCGTGGATGTCGGAAAATATCCCAAGGGAACCTGCTACCGGGAATTCCTTCCTTATTCCTTGTCTACATTATAAAGGGAACTGTGCAAAATTTCAGCTTTCTAGATCCAAGGGTTTGGCATGGGCGTTGATGAGTCAGTCAATCAGGCAGTCAGTCAGTAACTGACTGACTGCCTGATTGACTGACTAAAAGAGAAGTCCTAACTGTTAGGACTTCTCTTTTTATTTATAATAGATAGATAGATAGATTTTCGGCCAGCCTTCATTGTAGCGGCCAGTGTATCCATCAGAAAAAAAAAGTTAGAGTGTCATTTCCTACGAAATGATCAGAAAAGTTTTTTGCAATTTCTGACTTTTTTAGTAAGTACTCAAACCTCAGTTGGTCCGAAAGTGTTTTTAGATCCTTATAAAAAACTGGTGAGCATCAAAAAAAGTTTTTGTGAAAATTGCCCGTTTTCTTGCTGGGGCGCAGATCAAAATGTCTTAAAAAGTTAAGGACAGTCTCCTAAGACCGTTTTCCTTTAGTTACAACGGTTAAGGTACTTGTTCTTACTACTCCATTCCAAAAATCCATTCTGTATATATTTTGTGTTGGGAAAGCTATCCAGCAATAGATGTGGCATATAATAAGGTCCCATTAAAATAGATGGACAAACTTTTAGAAATAATTCAGACCACCAAAATAACGATAATGGTAAAAATAATAATATGAAAAACGCATTATGATACTTAAAAGAAAAAAAAAATAGGTAAGTAACGAAAGTACCTACCTACACTAAAAATGTTGGTTATCCAATGCATAAACACATCCATGTCTTTGTTATCTCATAACTGATAGTTATTACAAATGAGCAGGAGCAAGTGACCACGTCACCGCGCACCCGCCGCGTTTTTTTAACTATTTTAGGTCAAAATAAAATCACTTTAATCAATGTTTTTTTTACTTGAATATCTCTGGTTAGACGTACTGAACGTGTCCATCTACCTACAGGGTGTAAGTGTAAATAGTGGCAATATTTGAAGGGGTCATTGTACTCATCATTATGAACAGCTTTTACTAAGGGACCAAACCTGAAATAGCGAAAAAAAAATCAACATTTTTGTTCGCATAATTCGTCAAAATGTAGGGAACAGCTGATTTTTTTTCACTATTTCAGGTTTGGTCCCATAGTAAAAGTTGTTCATAATGATGAGTACAATGACCCCTTAAAATATTACCACTGTTTACACTTACACACTGTATTTTAATGAGACCTTATAATATATGCCACATCTATTGCTGGATATCTTTCCCAACACAAAATATTACAAGTAAGCAGATTATGTGAGAGCAGTCAAAGGCCCTTGTTTAACGAGTTGCTCGTATTTAGTAGTCCCTTCATAAAACTGTCATTTTTGTCCTCGTAACGCAAAACAGAGCTGACTTGGCTCCCCAGTTCAATTGGCGAACGATTCAATTTAAAGGTTCGCTGGTGCTCGGGGTCGGGTTACATTTTAGTCATGTTTTGATTTTTATTGCTGTTCTGGGGAAATTGTTTATGTGAAATATAATAGGCAGGTATTCCCAGAAGGAGTACAGCAAAGGTAAGAAGATACTAATTACTTTGAACCACATTTAGTCTGTACCCAATTATTATAGGACGTACCTAACCCTCTCATCCCGAAATTTCTGCCTAAGTCTACTATCTACAGGAATAATACAGGGTGTAAGGGACAGCCCTCCACAAATTAACAGGGTGCATTCAGCTCCTTATTGTGAATCATATTCCACCGGAAATTTTCTCAGGAAAAGTTTCATTTTTTTTAACGTTTTTTTGGCTAATATTCCTTTATTTCAATGTAAAATTACATTCTCTGTTTGCAGCACTCCATTTATGTAAATAAAACAGCTAAAATCCAAAAAACAGCAATGTATGTCGAAATACTCTAACGTACTACGCGCGAAATCAGCTGTTCACTTTCTGCATAGCTTCAGAGTTCATCAAACTCACCGCATACTACTTGCATACAATACAATAGAGACAAGCGAGACGCTCCGATTTACCGAGTCGCAACAGTATTGCCAACTTAATAAACCTCAATTTGTGAACGAAAATGTTAGATCAAACTTGGTTCACATAAGAACTCCTCTAATGTTAAATGCAAATCTTTTAGTGCACTTAATTTCTAAAGGAAAAACGCACATAATGTGCCCTTGAGTATTCGTGGTAGGTACATACCTAATTACTTAATTAATTCTACTTTTCAAGCGATCACTGGATCCAGTTTCCAAGCCACCCAAGGGCCTTTTCATGGCTTTACGGCAGCTACCGACTGGTAGTCGAGTCGCGAATCGAACGTAAGCCCTCTGCAATGGAAGCCCAGTCTTCTATCACGCTGGGCTATCACTGCTATTAATTTGCTTAACATAAACTTTGAATTAAATTGACAAATTAATCGTTTCATTTCTCCAAAAAAAATAACAGCTCTAACATTTAGTCAAGCTTAAAAATAGTGGTATTTTTGTACAACATTTTTGCAAGAAACATGCAAAATTTTTTGAGTAGTTGACAACACTGTTTTTGTGTGTGATTTTTCGTGTAGTCATTAGTACAGTTTAGTTGTCCTGCGACTGTGTCCTGCGCAGTATCGCTCGCTGTTGTTCGCGCAGTCGCGTCGTGAAGTTTACGTACTTACCCATTTGTGTTGTTGTCTGTGAGAAATGGCTACACGAGCACTAAGCTCGTGAATATGGCGAAATGATAATGTGCTACGGGGAAGCTCGGGGAAATGCCAGGGAAGCGCTCAGAAATTACATCGATAGGTATCCTGACCGTCGGCATCCATCAGACTCCCGGATAATTACCAATGTCTATCAACGAGTGCTAGATAACCAGCCCATAGTTCCCAATCAAGAAGGCGCCGGAAGACCACTTCGCGGTGCAACTGTAGAAAGAGTTTTAGACCTGGTCCGTCAAAATCCACGCCTAGGCACACGCACTGCAGCTCGACTATTGCGCCGGAATCATGGAGCCCGCGTCTCACACTTTTAGACTTCTTTTTGTGGGGCTACGTAAAGGAAAAAGTGTTTGTTAGTGCATGTGCGAGTGAGGAAGAAATGCGAGATTGAATCACAGACACATTCCAGCAGCTGCGCTACAGCTGCAACGAAGATCCCAACTTGCTGACCCGCTTGCACGGGGAGACCCTGCGCCGTGCCAATGTGCGTGAAGGTCTCGGTGGAGGTCATTTCGAGCCGTATCTCATACGACCGGAGCGATTCTAAGGTAGGATTAATTTTTGATACCTATTGAAATAAGACTGATTGATTTACATTATTTTTCTATGTAATAAGGATTGTACTTATGGTAAAAACACATAACGCTCCTTTTTTAACTTGCCGCAGTCGGGTAAAAAAACGAAAACCACTTCAACGTTAGTTGTAGCTATTGTTTGGCACAAAATTAACTCTAGTGCTTATTATTTTGTTATCTTTACTCGCTTTACCAAAGCGGAATTCCCGCTGTGTGAAAGGGCAGCTAATGAGAAGCCTGAATGCATGTTTGCAAGTACTTAGTATTTTTTTTTTTTTATTGACTGTTTGTTTCATCTGCATCTTGTTATTTTCGTTAAGTTTTAGACTGTTGTTGGTTGAGCGGAAAATACTTTTGTATTAATTTGTTTAAAAATGCCTCGCAGACGATACAACGTTTTACGTAGGCAAGCCAGAAAAGATAAAGGTTTTTGAGGGAATACAGCCATCATCGTAAATACAAAATAAAAACATTATTCCTTATTTCATAAAACCTACTTATTTTATTTTTCATTGAACCCTACCCGTACTTGACAAACTGACCAATAAGTAGGTACCATACACCACTTTAAACATCTTTCAGTTATAAAAATAATTAAATGAAGGCTAAATTATTGTCGCTTTTACTGTACCTGCGCGTAAGTATCTACCTACTCAACTAACTTGTGCACTACGCTGTCGCTAGAGCCAAGTGGCGCGAGAATTGACCCCCTGGCGGGTGGGGCAGCCGAACACTCACTGCGCTACCGTTCGCTACGTGCGTTTTGCCACGGAAGCAATACATTGCGTGCGAGGTAATAAAACAAATCAGGTTTATTGGATTCCCATAACGTTCCTGAAATAATTTCATGTACCGGTCATCTTAGTATGATGTACTGAATTCACCCTATCAATCTGCGGAGGGCTGTCCCTTACACCCTGTATATCTATAGTAATAGTAAAGCTGATGAGTTTGTTTTTGTTTGTATGTTTGAATGCGCTACTCTCGAAAACTAGAAAAATAGAACTAGCAAAATCAATCTGCCTAGCCTTTTTAACCGACTTCCAAAAGGAGGAGGTTCTCAATTCGTCGGAATATTTTTTTTTTTTTTTATTTTTTATTTTTTTTTTTTATGTATGTTCCCCGATTACTCGAAAATGGCTAGACCGATTTGGATTTTTCTTTTTTTGTTCGAAAGGGTATACTTCCCAAGTGGTCCCATGATCATCAAATCAGGATCTGATGATGGGATCCCATGGAAATCGAGGGAAACCCTCAAATTTTATGGGCACACCTATATCGATTTCGGTATTTTTTATAGTAACTCGTGCATTTACTCTCGGAAAGTACCATTCGGTGAACTGGAACTGATGATGAAGACCACAGAGGGCCCTCGGAAATACTCAATTATATCTAAGTATATAACAGGTTGCGATTCGATTACTTTAATATGGTTTATGCTCGTCAAAATAATGGTAATGGTGACTTCACCATGAGCTCCATTTCTCCTGGTTCTTACTAGGAGAACTCCTCAACAATTAACGTCCCTGCATCGGGAAAAGCAACATTTTGTAAAACGTGATGAGCAGTTGACATTGGGTTATTGTAACTTAGATAAATTACAAACTGAACCACTAAAAAGTGAAAAATTAAAACTTTTTTACAAAAACAAAAACCGACTTCCAAAAAAAAACACTACAAAGTGAAAAATAACTTTAATTTCGGAAGTCGGTGGCAAAAAACTAAAATACAGATCCAAAGACACCGACTTCCGAAATTAAAGTTATTTTTCACTTTGTAGTGTTTTTTTTTGGAAGTCGGTTTTTGTTTTTGTAAAAAAGTTTTTATTTTTCACTTTTTCACATGTATGTTGGGGTCGGCTTCCAGTCTAACCGTATGCAGCTGAATACCGGTATTTTACATGGAGCGACTGCCTATCTGACCTCCACTACCTAGTAACTGGGTAATACGATACCGCTTGGTAAGACTGGTTGTCAGATTTTCGGGCTCCTAACGACCACCCGTAACGACTGTCAAAGATCCACGAATGACAGCCGGGACTAACGGCTTAACGTGCTTTCCGAGGCACGGAGGAGTATCGGTATGTAAAGATGGTCACCCATCCACGGACCAAACCCGGCAAGCGTAGCTTAACCTGATGATGAACCCGTGTGGCTGTTATTATTTAGCCACGAGCTCCTCTCTGGAACTAGCAGTAGGATTTGAAAACATATTTTTGCATTTGATAGCCCAATATTAAAACATTTATTTTTAGGCTACAATGGCCCATAGACACATACCTTAAAACTAACATATTTCAATTATGAAACATAACTTCTGTTAATAAATACAGCCATATGCCATTTAACTTCACGCTAGGCCCCTTAGGAGCCGCACCAAAAACAAAGTACCTAAGTCAAAAAGAACGCTAAGCCAAAACAAAGTAATAGCGCGGGCAGGCAATGCGATGCGAAGGGGTGGGTTGGGGGCACAAGAAATTTCACGCGGACAAGTCGTGGGCAGTACCTAGCTTAATATATTAAGCTGAAGAGTGTGTTTGTTTGACCACGCTAATCTCTGAAACTACCAGTCGGAATTTCCAATATACAGGGTGTAAGGGACAGCCCTCCGCAAACTGATAGGGTGAATTCAGTATGTCATACTAAAATGACCGGTGCATTAAATTTTTTCAGGAACGTTAAGGGAATCCAATAAACCTGATTTGTTTGTGTTTTTGTGCACAAATCGGAGCGTCTATTACTGGTTGGGAGGGGTAGGTAATAAGTATGCGGTGAGTTCGATGAACTCTGTAGCTAGACAGAAAGTGAACAGCTGATTTCACGAGTCGTTCGTTAGAGTATTTCTACATCCATTGCTGGTTTTTTGTTTTCAGTTTTGTTTTTTGCTGTTTTTTTTAACATAAATGGAGTGATGCGAACACACAATGTAATTTTACATTGAAATAAAGAACATGTAACTGAAAAAAATATTTAAAAAATGAAAATTTTCCTGAGAAAATTTCCGGTGGATTAAGATTCAAAATGAGGAGCTGAATGCACCCTGTTAGTTTGCGGAGGGCTATCCCTTACACCCTGTATGTTTTCATTTGATACTTAGCCCAATTCTTGAGGGAGGTTAACTTCACGCTACGGCCCTTAGGAGCCGAGCAAACAGAAAATAAGTCAGAAAGAATGCTAAGCGAAAACAAAGTAATAGCTGGCGCGGGCGCCGAGGCTGTATTATAAGAGAAAACAAGAAATTTCACGTGGACGAAGATGTAGGCAGAAGCTATCTTATACACCGTGTTATTTAAGTCATCCATAAACTTTGGCAAACGCTTCTATAGCTTTTACAAACCAAATCTAACAAAGGAAGAACTACTTTAAAAGGCTTCGTTACAAAGATATTAGTAATTTAATTTTATGAAATTTAATTGAGCAATGCAGTAAGAAAGGGTCTTAAATTTGGCATATGTTGCCGCTTAGTGCAATTAAAATTATAAATCTATCAATAATGGAAGTAAATTAATGCATTCAAAAAAGGAACGAGATGAAAAACAAAATAAACTTAGTATTTACAAGTTTCAGCCGGTCAAATCATATGAATGAAAATACGACATTGCACATTCGGATAAAGAGGCATGCATATCGGGTGATTTACGTCAAGTTTGTATGAAAATTAACAAAAAATAAAAAATAAGAATTCATTAAAGTCTCATAATGAAAAATGCTTATTTCCATGGTCATCTAATCGAAATTTATGTATATCGTCCGGAACACGGTGTACCTATATCAATATGGATAATATTCAGTTATCCCTATTTTACTATCACTAGATGAAAGAGAAGTCAACATCAGAGTTACATTTAATGAAGTTCAATTCTTGTCTCACATACGGTATCGAAAACCGATACAGTTGTAGATGCCACGTTTTTTTTTTAATTTATGCATGAAGTGAATCCGGTTCCGAGGTTCTTTATTTCATTCTTTATTCGTTTTAGAATCTAGCTCGTAGTGTTCAGTAATTAAGTTTTAACGTGGAGTGAGCGACCAAGAATGTTCGTAATTCTCATCACTGAAAATGTGGTGAGACCATTTTTGAATTTGTTTCTTCTCATTTAGCTCTGTGCTAATAAACATTTTCTATAATATTCTAGTATAGGAGAAGAGGGGCTCGTGGCTAAGTAGAGTCTCCTCCGTGCCTCGAAAAGCACGTTAAACCGTTGGTTCCGGCTGTCATTCTTGGATGTTTGACAGACGTTACATAGGGGTCGTCAGCAACCCGAAAGTCTGACAACCAGTCTTACCAAGGGGTATAGTGTTACCCAGTAAGAGGGTTGTGAAGATCAGATAGGCAGTTGCTCCATACTGGTATTCAGCTGTATCCGGTTAGACTGGAAGCGGACCCCAACGCGGACAAAAAAAAAAAAACGGCGGGAAAAAGGCTGGCAGATTGACTCTATTCTAGCATACCTCATCATCATCATCATGGGCACCTTGTTCCACCCACTGCTGAGTACAGGCCTCCTCTCTTTTGTGCCATGATACCCTGGTCTGTGCGAGCCTCATCCAGGTCTTCCCCGTAAACTTCTGGAGGTCTTCCACCTGGCTATTGCTCTGCCAACGCTCCTTCTACCGTTTCTACCATCACCTCGTCTAGCTAAGAGTCCTGCCCACCTCCAATTCAGAGCATACTATAGCATACCTACTGTGGCTCAAATTGCAATATAGTCCAATACAAAAAGCTTTTCGGCGATTCTCTTTGAAATGCGTAAACAACGACCCGTTGCTTGGCTTTGTCTTAAAATCTATCTATCTAAATAGATATAATTTTAAAGAAATCCTGACTGACTGACTGACTCATTAACGCCCAGCCCAAACACATGAACCTAGAAAGCTGAAATTTTGCACAGAGGTTTCCTTTTTATTGTAAACAAGGAACAAGGAAGGATTTCTCGATACCACTTTCCCGTAGAATATTTTCCGACATCCACGCAGTCGAAGCCGCGGGAAAAAGCTAGTACAATGTAATATTTCTCAGAATATGTTTACTTTTGCTAGTTTCTACTATAGTGTGCGCGCAAGTGCTAGTTTACCGCGTGAGGAGAGGGCGCGATCGACAAGCTTGACGTTTGTCAACCGATCCCCCGTCTCACCGCTCACATACCTCAGGCGGTGACTAGCACTTGTGCACAATATAAGTGGAAAACACTGCTTGAACAATTGTATCGCTTATTACTTACCGGTAGAGAAAAGAGGAAAGTTGGCAGAGCTATAAACAAACGATGAATCGACGATATCGCCCAAATGTGTGGACCGAAATGGAAAATCCATGATGGGGACCAAGATTTTTTTAATTTTTTGTTTTTATGTCTCAAACCCAAATCTTGAAAAACTAACTAAGTATACCTACTAACAACTAGATATAAGCATAAGTAAATTCCTAAACCACATACTAACATTTTTTAATAATCTACTTAAAGTTTCAACTAAATGGAATAAGAATATTAATTAATAGTTTTCCGTCATATTCTACCAGGTATCTGAGGGGCAATTCTCGTATTTTTAACAACGTTCGCAATATCATCTCAAGACTCAATCTGACAGAAATTGTATAGCGTTTACCTTCATTTTTGACATTTTGATTGACGCTGGCATGAGATTGTGAACGTTTTTAGGTACGAGAATTGCCCCTCTGGTGTGCAAATCTTAATTAAATAGTATAAGTACCTAACACAAAAATTAACAAAGATACAAAAATAACAAATACGCAGTATTTTTTTTTAATCTAAAACTTATCATCAATAATGAACTAAAAAAACCGAATCTAAAAATTAAATTAAATGTAAATAAATGATAAAAAAATAATCAATACTTTGTCTGTTGTAATGTAAATAATGAAAATAAGTATTATAGGCATATTTATTATTAAAATGGAGATATCAGTTCATCTTAATTGACTTTCAAGGCCATTTTGATATTTGGAGAAAACCGTTTCATACAAAAAGAGAAACCTATTAGAAATTATAATCCGGGAACATACATCAAATGATCTAAGTTAAAAGATCTCGATCAGATTACTTACCGCTTGACAGACATTGAAGGAGCTTTATAATTTTTGTGTTCATCATGTTTTTGAAATCTCTTTAGTATTAAATTAGATTCCATTTGGCGTATAGCGCCACGAGTTCTACGTTAGCCGTTTTCATAATTTCCGCTTCCGGACGCTCCTCATGATAGTCGATGATTTGGAAAATGTCAGATTGTCTGTCGATAGTTTGGGAGAATTTAAGCATTTTTTTTTATATACCAAAAAGTTGAAGCAACAGTTGACAGGCAGCGTCTAAGCAACACATAACTACTTGCGCACATACACATTTACATTTTACCGTTAAATAGTATTTGTAGTTTCATTATACACCACCTTGGATTCGATAGAAGTGGTCAGTTGCCGGAGATTGCACTAAATTCCGTCAAGCTCAGAACTACTAGGCAGTTTACGAGTATCTCGCACTAGATAAACGACTGACATATTCCAAGTAACAACTGCTGACGACGCACTATGAACTCAACCAATGGAAATGATTACATCGTTGTTACAGATTAATATAAGCTCATGCGTTTATGACCATTGTGCGTGTGCAGAGAAATAAGTCTAAAATGATCTTCACAAAGAATTTTCTAGAAACATTATTTGTGGATATTACGAGTATTTGAATGGAAATTCATATTTTTGTTAAATTCGTACGATACCTATGACCTAAGTCCGATAAAAAAGACAGTGTGCTATATATGGTTTCAACATTCAAATGAGGTAGCCGTTTGATGGCTGTCTCAAAGGCTACTAAAAGTCTGTTATACTTTAAAAATTTTATTACTTTAAAATATATTAAACTTAAAGCCGCTATATGAATGGACTTTCCACATCGAGTTAACGCCTTATTCAAATCTTAATCGTTGAGGATTTTTGAGGTAAAACACTGGGCACCTCTCGATTTAGATATGCCAACAATATTACCAGTCAGCAACACGAGTCGCGAGAATGAGAGCCCAAGGTGTGCTTAACTACATATAACGTCACATGTGAAGGCTTTGAATTCATCGTACTTATAGGCATACTGGTGAATTCATACTAATGAGGGTTAAAAAAAAAATACGTACCTAATTATGTATAAGTAATAATAAAAATATTTGTCAACTTAGTTATGAGGCTTTTGCTTACATTGCTCTCTGAGCTTGTTTCTTTCTTTTTTTTCTTTTTTTTTTCTGAAATGACGTTCACTAGGTGGCAACACTAAGACGTCAGGTCCGGGCACGTTTCAAAAGTGTCAAAGCACCTATAGAATGACGAACGAATGAATGAGACGAATGGTGGACGATGCGCCAACTGGTGTCGTGAATTTTATTATGACTGGTATCTGAAACCCCTCATTACCTAAAAGTGTAAGAAGAGACTACAGAACAGATATTTAGCCCCCAATAAACGTTCCGTGCAAAAATGAAAAGTTAACAAAACTGTATATTTTCCGCGCCATCGTCCACAGTCGCGTTACTAAGGTCAGGCTTGGCGTGGTTAATGTAGCATAGCTCTAATTTACACGCTATGTACCGCTGATAAAGTCATACAAAAAGATTGGGGCCACGAGAGCGGAGAAATGATGAGCGCTCAGAGAGAGAGCGATTAATCTCCTGTCATTGTGTTGTTTATTACAACACAAAAAGTCTATATTACTGTGGGAGGGTAAGTATATCTTCCGAAATCAGATTTTAGCAGGATAAGGTTATCAATATTGTATAAGCTGCTAGTGCTGCCCATTTTAATGTCAGGGAATCCAAGTAGGTAGGTATTTTAATTTCAATAAATGAACATTGGATGAACCGATGAACTATGCCTAGTGGGCTACCACTCTCATAATTATTATGAAGGTATAAATTGTAACATGGTATTTGTAAGGGGAAACGATCAATTTGCGTACCAATGTGCATCAGTCGTGTAAAAATTTACCATTGCAATTGATCGTTTCGGGGACATCAAATTGACCTCTACGCTGCCATCGATAACAACTTAGAAGTGGCGACGTTTTGGTCCAAATTACTGTCGTGGCAGCGTCAGACGAAGAACAATATGACAGTCACAAAATCAATGGAGAAATAACCACAAAAGTAGAACTTTATGGCCCGCATCAATACGGCTATAAAGCCGAGGTGAGGCTAGCAGAAAGCAGTGGCTCGCTCGTTGATAAGGGACGCTTTTGTCATGCAGTGGCCACCACGCCTAATTGTGTGTGAAGTGAGCCTCTTTGACCTCTCTTCCAGTTGAAAATGGAACGTACAGAAGATTTGTATTGAATTTTTAAACGTTCAATTGTTTTTTTGATTAATCTTATTGATTCTTCCTTTTTGTTTACGAATAGGTATATCAATATTACTGTATGAATGACGGCACGAGATTGGTATCTATGAGAAAATGTTATCATCATCAATCATTGACTTATACAGTAAGGACCGGGCCAACCGCACGAAGAAATGGCACCAGCGCGCTGGCCCTAAAATGAAAGTTTAGGGCCAATGTGACTCAGTCGGCCGCGGTCCGCGCGCGGAGAAGTCACTCTGTCAAAAAAATGCCAAGCTGCGTTGTGAGGCTGCAAAAATGACGATACTACGATTAAAAAGCAACGTGGGATATCGTATCATCAGTAGGTAACCTTGTATTACTTTTGTTGCAAATAAATTATTAAATAAACACATCTCTAAAGTGATAATTTTAGTACCGAAATCTACAATGGCGGCCATGCGCGCGCTGCTGTCATCGCACCTCTAGTTAACGAAGTAACCAGTAGTTCGTATGAGTTATGACAGCTGTCACAGATGGCGCTACTTTTTGCTTGTATGAAGAAGGTTTAGGTGAAATGTTCAGACGGGCGTATCCTTACTTTTGAAATCATTGTCATCAATATAATCATCTGCCTAGCCTTTTCCCAACTATGTTGGGGTCGGCTTTCAGTCAAACCGGATGCAGCTGAATATCAGTATTTTACATGGAGCGACTGCCTATCTGACGTCAACAACCCAGTAACTGGGTAATACTATACCCCCTGGGTAAGACTGGTTGTCAGACTTTCGGGCTTCTGACGACCCATAATGACTGTAAAAGATCCGCGAACGACAGCCGGGACCAACGGGTTAACGTGCTTTGCGAGGCACGAAGGAGTTTCGGTATGTAAAGATGGTCACCCATCCACAGAAAAACCGCGGAAAGCGTAGCTTAACCTGATCGATCGACCCGTGCGGCAGTTATTACTTAGCCACAAGCCCCTCATAAGAAAAGCTTATGTTGTGGTGAAAAGATTAGCTATTAGTCAGTAATGTGGTTATCAGGAATACCTAAGCTATCCAATGTTAAATATGGAGGATAGGTAGAAAAAACCGGCCAAGTGCGTGTCGGACCACGCACAATGAAGGGTTCCGTAGTTGAATAGAATTTATCTCAAAAACGAACTTAACATTAGCTAAGTATCATAAGGATACCTTTACGCGTTCCTGAGAAAAACGGTCTTGACAGACTGACAGACAGACTGACAGACAGACAGACAGACAGACAGACAGACGGACAAACAAGTGATTCCGTTTTTTCGTTTTGAGGTACGGAACCCTAAATAAGGAGGAGCTCGTGGCTAAGTAATAAAAGCCGCACGGGTCGATCCATTACGTTAAGCTACGCTTGCCGGGGTTGGTCCGTGCATGGGTGACCATCTTTACAAACCGAGACTTCTCCGTGCCTCGGAAAGCACGTTAAGCCGTTGGTCCCGGGTGTCATTCCTGGATCTTTGACAGACGTTACGGGAAGCCCGAAAGTCTGACAACCAGTCTTACCAAGGCGTATCGTATTACCCAGTTACTGTGCGTTGTGGAGGGCAGATAGGCAGTTGCTTCATGTAAAATACTGGTATTCCGGCTGCATCCGGTTAGACTGGATGCTGACCCCAACATAGTTGGGAAAAGGCTAGGCAGATTGATTAGTTTTTGTCAGGTTTCATTATAGCTTTTAGAAAAAAAAACTTCCTTGGATTTCCCTTTTCTATACATATATTGGATGTAAGTACATTTTACTCAAAGGAAACATTCCTGACTTAAAAGTTAAAAAGTAATTTTAATTCTGTGTTCAGTGGGCTTCAAAAATCCAGAGTTTTGCTTATGTTTAAACAATCTTTTCCGCATAGTTCGACAGTGTTGATGAATTTACGTTCTTTTGCTATAGTACCTTCTTATAGTGCGGTTGTGAAGCGTGCTATGTTAGTATTAACACTCGTATCACTTTGTTTAACTTACGAAAGCTTAGAGTAGGTACCTAGTGTTTGCATAGAGTGTGATTTCACTCTCCCTCAGACTCACGGTAAAGAATTGAGCTAGCTAAAAAAACACGGACAACGACAAATCACAGAGAAAACGTTTTAAATTATTGTAATAAGGTTCGCAATATTGTAATATTAAATAAATGGGAATGACCTTCGATGAGGGAGGCTGTTTAGATCCGTTTGGCTTAGCACATGCAAAAAACGAATGTCCACATCGATGTATTACTTAGAACAAATTAATAGAAACCTAGGAGCTCCTGGCTAAGTAATAACAGCCGCACGGGTCGATCCATCAGGTTAAGCTACGCTTGCCGGGGTTGGTCCGTGGATGAGTGACCATCTTTACATACCGAGACTCCTCCGTGCCTCGGAAAGCACGTTAAGCCGTTGGTCCCGGCCGTCATTCGTGGATCTTTGACTGTCGTTACGGGTCGACAGTAGCCCGAAAGTCTGACAACCAGTCTTACCAAGGGGTATCGTATTACTCAGTAACTGGGTAGTGGAGGTCAGACAGCATTACCTTTGTACGTATTTTTCTATTCCTTTCTGTTTGTCTGTCTATTTGTGTGTACATGAATTGTTAAATAAATAAAAATAAAATAAATAAAATAGGCAGTCGGTCCATGTAAATTACTGGTATTCAGCTGCATCCGGTTACACCGGAAGCCGACCCCAACATAGTTGGGAAAAGCTAGGCAGATTGATTTAATATAAAGGACCTATTTTGTACAATAAAATTAGGAATGTGAATAGAATTGGACTGAATACTGAAGTCAGCCTGTATAATAACAATTAGCACTAAATAAAACGTAATATAAACGCTTGGTATCCATATTATGTCACACGTTACATTCAAAAGTGATTTATTTACCTAAACCTATACAAATCCATGTATAAATGACAACGTTTCGGTTTAAAGCGAACGCACTGGACTGTTAACCGATACACGAATCATCCTGTACTTGCTTTGTGTTCGATTATCTTATACAGGGTGTTTATTACCAGCGGAAGACTGAGAGAAGCGAATATCTGATTCTGGGAGCTAAAGTTATAAAATTGTCTACAGTGGAGTCAAATACAAAGTAGTGTTCTCTTATTAAATAGAGTAGATTGAATAGTCAAGTAGTCTCAGTAGTAGTGTAATCTGCCTAACTACTAAGGTAGACAGATTTCAAATTCAAACTCATTGATACAAAACAAGGGTCATCTTCAAACCCAGGTTTAAACTATGGACCTTTTTTTGAATTTCGAACTTTATTCCGACACATTAAGATGTCAGTTTTACAAAACTGTATTTCTATCACAGATAGGTTCTTATTACAAAAACTGTCTCGATGGTTTAAACCATGACAGAAGAAAAACCTCGTTTTGTAATAAGGCCGAAAGCATTTATTTCAAATAAACCAATTACCAGTCCTTTGGATTGTCAAGGGGTCGTCGGTCAGTCAGAAATATGAAGCTGTTGCCCATCCAAAGCATAGCAGGTACCTCTGGAGAAGAACGGGCAAGAAAGGCCACGGCGGACACACTTTTATTTAATTCAAAATATTGGTTACATCATTCAAGTTTAAATTATACTTGTGAGAATAATTTTGAAAGACGTGCACGTTAAATGCGTCACTAGTAAAAAAAAAATTAAAAAAACTCTGGCAGCTAAAAGACGACCAGTCCCAACCGACGGCGCCCGTTCACGAACACGACGCGACGCATAGCATCATTCAGCTCAACCATTTTGAAGGGAACTGATGATACAGGTTTATAAAACACCCATTTTGACAGCATAAGATGACATAATTATGACATGGGAGGCATCTGGGTCACTACTGAGAATTTTCAATACCAAAAAAAAAACGAAAAACTACATGTATATACCGAGAATCGAACCAAGAAACAAAGAAAATTAAGTCATTCCAAATACCTAATAAGCTGATGTTATGTATGTACTTAAAGTTGTACATACCACAGAATACATAATAGTACAAGTACAGAAGATTCTCCCCGCAAAATCATTTAAATAAATAGCGACTCTTGCTTGCACGACTACGACACAATTGTGTCGACAAGTCGAGCCCGCCGCGTACTTGTAGCTTCATACCAAAAATGTGGAGTGCGCCTGGCCAGTGGCTTTACTATCAGCTCTTATAGCAGGGTAGAAGTTAAACGTTTCCAGTGAGAGAGAGAGAGAATTGGCTATAACCACCACCCCCACCACCACCACCACTGAACAACACGGCGTTTTTATATTTGTATGAGCGTTACATAGTATTTTCATGGACATCATACGCTCAAGGGGTCTACGGAGTAGATGACCTCAAAACATCCTAATCCTAAGGGTTCTTAAGAGCGTAAAATCTGAAGGTCATTGACGTTTGTAAATCGGCTTATCTACGCTAATACCAGAAGAAAAATATGGTCCGGTGTGAGTGTAATAGTCCATCAAAGGTTCCGTATCTATAAATGTTAAATGGAAGTGAAGTACTGGAATCAATTTCACGATGAAAGCACGTTAAGCCGTTGGTCGCTTTCATTCTTGGATCTTTGTCATTACGGGTCGTCAGAAGCCAGAAAGTCCACAACCCAGTATAGTAACTGGGTTGTGGAGGTCAGATAGGCAGTCGCTCCGTGTAAAATACTGGTACCTATGCAGTTGCATCCGGTTAGACTGGAAGCCGACCCCAACGTAGTTCGGTAAAGGCTAAAAGGTTTAAACTTCTGATTCATTAATTTGTTTCATCACCTGCGGATGAGTTTCGGTTAGCTTAGGCAGGCAGATACCTTATGGCTAATACTATCTATACTTTAACATTATTTTAAAGATGTAGCATCTTTGGAACTGCAAATCCAATTCCGAAAATTCTTTCTCTAATGAGAAGCTGTCCAGTATTGCCCAGTGTCATAGAATATTTTATGTTAAAACGAGAAATTTCACCCGATCGAAGTCGCGGGCAGAAGCTAGTCATATAAATAAAAGTTGCTTCCAGCTACTTATTACTTTTTCTCCGGTCTAGCCAATCCTGTGTTTAAGTGCTCATATACCTACACTGTTGTAGACGCGTCTAAGGCTGGCGCCGACGAGAGTGGACAGCTGCAGTTGCCTCTGCCGTTAGTAACGTGCCGTAAGTGTATCTGAGCACGTTCTCAAATACACGAGCGGCACGTTGTCGATGGCAGCCGCCGTCGCGTCGATGGCTGCATTTGCCTCTGCCGACGACGCGTCTACGGATGGCGCCGACGAGTGTCAAGGACTGCATTTGCCTCTGCCGATGACAACGTGCCGCCGTGCGATTATTACATAATAAGCCGACGTTCGCACGGACGTAATAATAACGCGGCGATTTTTTTTCGCGCACTGGATTTTCAACGCTCTGCTTAGCGCCGAGAGTTGAAAATCCAAGTGTGTTTTTCAACGCGCTGGGATGCACTCTGTTGTTGTTAGGTTTGATTTTCGAAACTCGGCTCAACACCGAGAGTTGAAAATCTAGTGCGCGATAAAATCCCGCCGCGATATTTTTACGTCCGTGCGAACGTCGGCTTACGTGGATCTTGATTATTAACTTTATCCAGTTCCGTGAGTATTCCTTAAGGTTCATACTCTGCTCGAATACAAATATGAAAGAGAGGATTCAGTTATTTCTAATTTTAAACCCATCGTGGTTTAACAGAACCCTAAAAAAGCTCCGTAAAGCTAAGGACGGATATTAGAAACAGAGTGGTTCTCAAAGTTTAAAGGTCTTAAGGTAGGTTCTTGTGATAATTCTTATATCTTATTATGTGGAGGGCCCAGCTATGAGACGTCGTAAGCGGATAGAGAGGGATTTGTCAAAATACCATTAATATTCAGTTTTTATTCGGTTTAGAAGATGGCTTTGATTTTTGTATGTTATTTGGTTTTTCTATTTTCACATACATTTTTTTTAAAGACAACCTTTAGGCCACATTAGGTGTTAGTAGTACTTACACTAAATCAGCCTATATGTTCCTATGTTCCTACCTTGGTCACAGACCTCCTCTCTGTGTGTAAGCCGTAATGGCATTGAAATATTTTTTTTTCCTGAATTAAACGAATTTCCAAAACAGCCACAACGCGAAATGCGGGTTTTGGCCCTTTTGAAAACAACCATCTTGGATTTTCATTTCCCGGTCACACGCCACCTGAATGGAGTATTTCGCGTAGTGGCTGTGTTGAAAATATCAGAAGCGTTCTGGTCAGTTTTATTTATTTATTTATTTAAGGATTACCAACGAGATACAGGGTGTCCGGAACATTGACGTCCAAAAATAAAATTTCGGTCCCTCGTATCGTGGGGTATTCGAATCACCCCCATGTATGTTCCGCGACTTTTCATAGTTTTCGAGTTATGAATTTTTTTCTGACTGTTTGAAAATTTTCGACCTGACCAACCTAAAAAAATTCTAAAAAAAAAAGTAGAGGGTTTTATCGAGTTTCTTTTTTTGCAACTGAATTTTCATAAGTAGTACTTTTATGCATAAAATAATCAGCTTCGTAACTGTGATGAAAGTTATGAAAATGTTGATCTAAAGTGAAAAATTTACGTTCGGTAAATTATGACTCAAATTTTCAACTTTAAATTAAAAATCTTAACAGGTGACTTCATAATTCCTAAGTAGGCTTCAAGAATGCGCCAGACTCTCAGCTTTCATAATCATAAAAAAATGAAGTACTTAATAGGGCTACTTTGTTTAAAATCGGCCTTCAAAGACAGCGAGGTGGAAAAATTCTTAAAATTACCCATCTGAGTAATTATTTTTTTTTGGCTATTTTCTCGTTCCTAAGGTTAATTAATGATAAGAATACTGAAAACTAACCAACAAATAGTTTCAGAGTTGGGTAAGAAAAGTTTTACGTAAAAAGTGGTTTTGAATAAAACACAGATGATAATGTGAAAAAAGTACTTAATTTATTTTTAACATTTACAAAAGGTTTTCAAAGTGGCCACCACCAGCAGCAATACACATTCTACACCTACGTAAGAAATTGTCTGGCAATCGTCTAAAAGCGTCTCTGTTCTCTCTCACAACACGTTCAGCTTCTGCAATCAACTGCCTCAGCTCTTGTTCACTTGAACAGTCTCGGGCGTATGCTATTTCCTTGTAATAGCCCCAAATAAAGAAATCGATGGGGTTGAGATCAGGTGAGCGTGGAGGCCACCTAATTGGTCCGCTGCGTCCGATCCATCTGTTGGGGTATGTTTCATCTAAGTAATTTCGGACCTGGGCGCCGTCATTTTGCAACACCATGGTTCGTCTGAGTTCGAGATTCACATCTGCCAGCAACAATGGAAGTTCATTTTCCAAAAAGTTTTTGTATGTTTCTCCATCAAGTCTGGACGGCAGTTCAAACGGACCAATTAGTTCGCCATTGAGGATACCAGACCACAAGTTAACGCTGAAGCGATGTTGAAATGTCGAAGCTCTCACTTCGAGTGGATTTTCATTCGCCCACGTGTGGTAATTATGAATATTGAATATAATGTGGTTAGTTTTCAGTATTCTTATCATTAATTAACCTTAGGAACGAGAAAATAGCCAAAAAAAAATAATTACTCAGATGGGTAATTTTAAGAATTTTTCCACCTCGCTGTCTTTGAAGGCCGATTTTAAACAAAGTAGCCCTATTAAGTACTTCATTTTTTTTATGATTATGAAAGCTGAGAGTCTGGCGCATTCTTGAAGCCTACTTAGGAATTATGAAGTCACCTGTTAAGATTTTTAATTTAAAGTTGAAAATTTGAGTCATAATTTACCGAACGTAAATTATTCACTTTAGATCAACATTTTCATAACTTTCATCACAGTTACGAAGCTGATGAAATGAAACTCGATAAAACCCTCTACTTTTTTTTAGATTTTTTTTAGGTTGGTCAGGTCGAAAATTTTCAAACATTCAGAAAAAAATTCATAACTCGAAAACTATGAAAAGTCGCGGAACATACATGGGGTGATTCGAATACCCCACGATACGAGGGACCGAAATTTTATTTTTGGACGTCAATGTTCCGGCCACCCTGTATATTACAATTATCTTCTACAGTAATAAACATGCGTAATAAATACGGTATCCTGTAATGCGTTTTAATAATTTGTTTTAATTTTTATTTTATTTTGTTTTTTTTATTTTTTTGCAATGTTTTTTCGCTCAATGAGCATTTTCGGTCTTTGAGCCTAACATTTATATCTTCTAACTGCATGTCCCGACTGACTGACTCACTGACTGACTGATTCATCAACGTAGAGCCTAAACCAGGCTACAAATTTGAAATTTTGCACACGGCTTCCTTTTATAATTTAAAGTCGCGCGGGTAGAGCTAGTTTTACATAGGCCTATAAGAACAAACTGCGGTCACCAATCCTTCTTTAATGATTAGAGATTATTATGCATTCCGTTCTTTATTGTTAAACCGCTGTTCAGTAGTGAATCATTGACGTTGTAATACTTTTTTTCCATCGAGACGCATGCATACTAGGAACTTGCTTAAAACAGATAAAGCATAGGTACTTATGTATATATTCCAAGAATATGAACTGCATCGTTACCGCAATATACCCACAATCTAGAGATTTTCTCGAATGGGAAATTCTTGTAAGAAATCAGAAGTCAGCTCTTAAATAAACATACGTAATATAAACATTGGATAAGTATTTCCAATAATTGAGTTTCGTCGGGGTCTTAGCTGTTTTGGATATTCGTTACAAAATATAAGTAGGAATGTCACGGGAGACACGTCTCAGCTATCTATTTCTAACAGTATTGAAGGGTTCATTGAGTTGATTGAACAAAATTTGCGAGTATCCGACACCACGAAAACAATATCAAAATCCTGAAGCGATTATTATTGTAATAAAGTTTTATTGAAAAAAAACTTGGGCCGAACGGTTATTTTAATTACCACCCAAACATTGTTTCCATGTCCTGCAATAGTCACCAACCGGAGGTTGTCCTTGGGGTCCATTTACTTACATAGAGCAAACAGGGATGACCTCGATGGACCGTAAACGTCCATCTCCGGTCTCAGAATTTATTTAGGTAAGTCCATCTGTCCTCCCCCCCCCCTTACCCCTTGGTAAGACTGGTTGTCAGACATTTGGGCTTCTGACTACCCATAACGACTGTCTAAAATCCAAAAATGACAGCCGGTACCAAAGGCTTATCATGCTTTTAGGGTTCAGTACCAAAATGGTAAAAAAAGGAACCCTTATGGTGTCACTCACTCTGTCTGTCTGTCTGTCTGTCACAGCTGGATATCTCAAGAACTACTAATGTTGTCAACTTGAAATTTATAATAGTTTTAGATGACGTTGACCCAACTATTTTGCAAATAAGAAAGAAATTAAAATATTTATATTTATAACAGGGACTGAAAGGGGGTTTTAAAAAATCAAAGTGGGGCAGTGGGATATCATATAAAAGAGCGCTGTTTGCACATTCTCAAACATTTTTTTTCTTTTTTTTAGCCCGCATAGTTTTCGACTTCTGATGAAAAATGTACAAAAAAATACCCCCCCCCCCCCTTATCTCCGAACATTGCAAAGAGAAAAATCTGAAATTTTTCTATGTGATAGAAGTTTATGTAAAGATTACAGGAAAAATAAAACGATGTCTCTACTAAATAGCACACTTTTTCAGAAATCGGAACGGAACCCTCGGTGCGTGAGTCCGACTCGCTCTTGACCGGTTTTTTATAGCACGGAGGGGTCTCGGTATGTAACGATGGTCACCCATTCACGGATCAACCATGGCCAGCGTAGCTTAACCTTATTGAACAACCCGTGCGGCTGTTATTACTTAGGTAAGTACACATCTACTTATATATTTTTACCCGACTGCGGCGAAGCCCAAAAGGAGGGTTATGTATTTGACCTGTATGTATGTATGTCCGTTTCTTTGTTCCCTCGTAACTCCTAAACGAACGAACGGATTTGGATAAATTATACGTCTTTAGATTTATCTTGGTGGCGCGAGTGTCACTGGCTACATTAACATCAAAAATAAAGTAAAATGCCTAGGCTTGGCTATTTGTGCACTTATTCAAAAAAGCTTTAGCCGTGAGGGTTATTTACCTCACGGCCAAAACTCCTAGCTTTTCAATTTTAGTTTTTTACTTCAGTCGGGTTTTTTAGTTTTTTTTAATTAAGTAAGTACCTTTTTATGTTTTGTCAAGTCGAAAAAATTGTGCGAAGCAGGGGCACTCGCTAGTAAAATAACATATATGTACATGATGTAAGTGTAAACAGTGGCAATCTCTTAAGGGGTCATTGTTCTCATCATTATAAACAACTTTTACTATGGGACCAAACCTGAAATCGCGAAAAAAAAATCTGCTCTTCTCGCAATTCGAGAGGTATATTGTAGAGTGTATATTGGAAATGAGCTTGATGTGTAGCCGTGTGCGCATAATTCGTCAAAATTTAGGGAACAGCTGATTTTTTTTCGCGATTTCACGTTTGGTCCCATAGTAAAAGTTGTTCATAATGATGAGTACAATGACCCCTTAAAAGATTGCCACTGTTTACACTTACACCCTGTATTTGTAAATGTGTTTATCATAAAAATACTCGACGAACACCTAGGCCATGCTAGTCAAGGTTAGCACTGTTAGAATTGTAAATCAGACATATCAGACTACAGAAGTACTTATGTGGATTTCCGTTCGTATGTGTGTGCTATACCTACTTATAATTTATGGAAGAGATAGGAGTAAGGTAGTTTTCACATTGTCGTCCTTGCGAAGTAGGATGTTAATGTGACAAATGAAAGCCATGTTGTTTGATTGAAATTATGAAAACTGAGATGTGAATTTTAATTAGAATATATTTATTCAGTATTAATCATTCTTAGAAATAATTTACAAAGGTAATAAATAATGTTAGCTGCCTGTACTAGGTTAAACCTGTATTACAGGTGGCATAACCTTATTTACTTTTACTTTACTTTATGGTAATTGTATACCTAGTTTATTTATTATTATTTCCCTTAAGGCTGCTCCTTCCTAAAATACGGCGAAACTAAGTAACTTTGTAACCATATTTTACAATAACTATAGCATCTTTCTGATAGGAAAAATATACAGTAGTCTACAATATATAAGAAGTGATTTCATGTGTCCTGAAATCTATTTTAGTTTCTAGAACTAAGGAAAAAAAAACCTAAATCCGGGTCTATTTCGGTCTATTTTTTAGAGTTGTTACCTTAAATATTACTCCTACAGTTTTCATTAAGTGTTCATAAATTTATACAGTTCTTTACAAACTAATAAGGAATGATTTCTTGTCATTACTTTTTTAGTTTAATCAATTACTTCATATTTTGCAAGCGTTGTGTCATCGCGCTTCTCTTTCTTTTCTATGCAGTCCGACAGTGACCGCACTTTTTGCGCGACGGACAAGCCTTAAAAATAAAAATAACAATAAGTCCAAATAAATCATAATACCTATACAATTTCTTATTTAGTTTGGGAAAAATAGTTTTTTGCACTTTATAACCTAGTTAAACACACTAGTTTAGTTTTTTAATAGTTTAGTTAGGATATAATTTTGTTGTTTATAGGTTATGTTTATTAACGTTAAACACATAGGTAATTATTACCTACATGATTTTGCGCCAGCAGAATTGGTAAGTGGGTTAAAGTAAATGTTACACAAAATTAAATCTCGTTCGAGGCTTAATTACATAGTAAGTACTACTTTTATTGGCAGGGGGTTATGCAACTTCAGACAAAACCATTGTTGTAAAAATAAAGATATAGGTACGTACACCTAACCGTTCCAGGCGTGATGTTATGTATTATTTTGCCAGGTCTTCAGTTTCAGTTCAAAGACACAGCGCCTACGTCACAGACTCTCCGGTATCGACTAATGTACCGGCTTCGAATGCACTTGGGTGCATTCGAAGCCGGTACATTAGTCGATAACACTGTTACTGATGTCTGTCCACACCGTGTTACAGTACGATAACGTTCAAAGGTATTATTATTATTCGTTTATCTTCAGAAAAATAGCGAATAAAATGTGACTATCGACCAATAGAAATTGATTTATATTCTCAAATCCCACCTAAATTATTATAAACTAGCGGTGCCCCGCAACTTCGTTCGCGTGTAAGTGGTAAGATAAACAATACACTAAAATAACAAGCACATTTCAATAAAACTCCCTCGTCCTCCGACTCGCCGCGACAGCTAACCGTTTATCGTAGTTACTGTACTTTGCGTTAGTTGTCACTGACAGACGACACTGCCAGGGAAGTTTATTGACAGTGACAGTAATAATTAGTTTGCATTCGGTAAGTAATGATGGGTTAGTTGCACGTGCCCAGTCGGATCGTCGGATCAGATATAAATTAGTGCGTAGCTTTGGTTATTACAGTGTTAGCAACCTTCTGCTTCTGCTTGCTTCGCACGGTTTTTGAAACTATACTTAGATAAAACATCGAGATTTATTTATTATATCTGTCTTCTATTACAGTAATAAACACATAGATAAACATTTCGGAATAAATGACCTAATTATGGTGAAAATCCGTTACGTAGTTTAGAAGAAAAACGCGCTAATACAGACAGACACGAAAAGCGACTTTAAAATATAATATGTACAAATACTTAAACAAGGTGTCCAAAAGATAGTGGTCCAAAAATACATTTGGGTATAATTATTCACTTAAAAAAATTAAAATTGGGATATTAGGTTAGTAGATATAAGGTTAGTAGGTTTATACCTAATTATTTTTTAAATCTGGGCTTAGAAAGTTTAATAAAACTTAATAAAAAGTTAGAAAAGACAAGTTTTTTTTTTTTTAGCTAATCTTGCAATCAGTTTCTAAAACTATGAGCAGATGAGGTGTAGGATGATCTGGCAGGGGAGAGTGGTTAGTCTTCATCAGGAGCAACTCTCATAGTAGTCATGCAGCTCTCTACAAGTTATCTAATTGTAGAATGCCGCGTCTTTTCAGTCTGCTGACATAATCTGGTATTGTGAGCTGAGCGGCCAATTGGTTGTGGTGTCTCTCCAGTCTGGACTTGTATTTTTGCGAATATGAACTTATTTCTTCCTTGAATGTTTTCATATTCAGATGTTCGTGAACTTCAGTGTTCCTTATAAGCCAAGGTGCATTTGAGATCTGTTTTAAGATGAGATCTGAACAGCTTCCTCCTAGCTCCAAAAAGCTATTCTACCTGGCACGAGAATTTGCCAAGAAAAATGGCTTCGCTTTTTGCTGGACAAGCAACGGGAATATATTTCTTCGCAAGCAGACGGGTGATAAACAGTTACTGGTATCTTCAGAGAAGTGTCTTCTGGATCTTGCTAGCAATAATATGTGACTAATTGAACCTATTTCTCAATCAGTGCTTCGTAATCCAGTCGCACTGATGTTATTATTTTTATTATTATTTTTTGCCAACATTGTTAAATTAGTATCTAAACTACACATATTGATTAACGATACACAAATACATTCATCTCACACTTTAAATAAACAGCACCTACACATTATAAATGAACATAACGTACACACACATACTTTTCCACTCCACTGTTCTTCAATTCCAAGAAAAAGCGATGCAATTTCGATGTACCATATACTTTCATTACCGGAACATACAATATTTCCCTTTTTGGAACTAACTGATATCTCCAATGGCTAATATAGATAGAATCAATAACGACCTTGACAATCTTAATCTTGAGAACTCTTTCTCATGTGACCCTCAAGATTGTATAAAATACATAAGTACAGCAAATGGTAGCATAAAACTATTGCACATGAATATACGTAGCGTAAATAAAAATTTTGATAGTTTACAAGCATTGCTGTGTCTAATTAATGTTAATTTTGACATTATTGTGTTGACTGAGTGCTGGCTGAGTAGAGTGAGTAATACCCCCGTATTAAACGGTTACCAGTCGCACTTTACTAAAAACATAACGAATCAAAACGATGGAGTAATTCTTTATACTAAAATTGGCCTAAATGTAACAGTATGGGAGCCAACCTTAAGCTTTGCGAATAGTCTAATATGTCAAGTTGATAATAAGCTCTCAGTAGTTGCGATATATCGTTCCCCTTCAAATACCACAAAAGATCATTACGATAGTTTTTTGACTAGTCTCAGTTGTATCTATGAGAAGATAGCAAGCTCGCCAAATATTGCAATGGTAGGTGACCTGAATATCGATATAAAATTAGGTAGTAGGAATGACCGGGCGTTAGATTACCTTATTTTAAACGCATCCTATGGACTATTGCCAACCCACCTTTTACCCACTAGAAATGAAAATTGTCTTGATCACATATTGCTAAAAACAAAGTCATCGGCCACAAGCTTGGTAATAGAATCGCATATCACAGATCACAAACCAATTATACTTGCAATCTCAAGTACTAACTCTACCGGTAACAAATTTTTCACAAAATCGCGCATTAATACGGAAGCTATCAAAACAGAATTAGAACATACAGATTTTACACATATATATAAAGCTGAAGATGCAAATGTCGCTATGAATGAACTAGTTACACTTTTGTCATCAACTATAACTAAACATACAGAACAAACCAACGTACCAAGGAAACTAAAAATTATAAAACCATGGATAACTACTGGCCTATTAAAATGTATTAGGCATAGAGATAGATTACACACAAAATCTAAGAAGACACCAGACAATTTAATATTACATGTAACATATACACGCTATCGTAATTTTTGTAATGCGCTACTGCGCAAATTGAAGAGTGCATATGAGAGGAGCGAACTTGAAAAATCACAAGGTAATCCGAGAATGCTATGGCAAACAATTAAGGAAATTACGAATACCGGTAAAATACACTCTAGTCCAGATGAGCTATTAAAAATAACCGATAACCCTAAATCTTCCCTAAACAACGTATGTTCCTTCTTTAGTAGTATAGGTAAAAACATGGCAGGGGCAATACTAAATGACCCTAATAAAACACCCCTAACTCGAGATAAACCTCCCGGTTGTATAAGCATGACGCTGAATCCGCCCATTAATTCACTTGCCATACAAAAAGTCGACGACAGTGACGTCAATTCTATTATACTGCAGCTTCGAAGCGATTGTGCCGTGGGCTGGGATGGAATTCCTTCGTCGCTTCTTAAGATATGTCGCCACACTCTCGTACCAGTGATAACACACATATGCAATCTTTGCATAGACACGGGAGTCTTCCCGGACTCTCTTAAGAAGGCCATTGTACGCCCAATCTATAAGGGAGGGAGCAGGAACTGTGTCAATAATTATAGGCCAATATCTGTTCTATCCTCGCTCTCGAAAATACTAGAAAGGATTTTAAACAATAACCTTAGAAGCTTTTTAGACAGGTACAAAATTATTGCTGATAACCAGTATGGCTTTAGGTCTGGTGTCTCCACTGAAGATGCAGTATTAGATCTAACTCAAACTGCAGCAAAGGCACTGGACAGCAAGACTAAATGCCTTGGCATATTTTTGGACCTGTCGAAGGCTTTCGACACAGTTTCTGTTCCCAAACTAATAGCCAAGTTAGAGTGTGTGGGCGTGCGTGGCATGGTTTTGAAAATTTTTGCTAGTTACTTGACAAGTCGTACCCAGCAGGTTAGGATAGGTTTGAGGCAAAGTGATGAAGAATCGGTGTCATTCGGTGTGCCTCAAGGAAGCATATTAGGCCCCACGCTCTTTCAGATCTATGTAAATGACCTTTGTAGAATGTCAATACCTGATGGTAAGATCTATGCATATGCCGATGACACGGCGATTTTAATTCACGGGCCTTCGTGGGACGATGTACAAACCAGGGCTGAATCTGCACTAGCTTCCGTAATGACCTGGCTTAATCAGAACTTGCTGACGCTAAACTTGGCTAAAACCTATTATATACCATTTGCGATCCGACGTAACACCCTTCCCCCGAATAGTTTTTCGATTACAGCTCACTCATGCCAAAATCGGCAGATGTCGTGCTCTTGTGCAGCCATTGTTAGGACTGATAACGTGAAGTATCTGGGGGTACATATAGATGAGGGATTGAGATGGGACAAACAGCTTGATACTCTAACTACTCGTACTATCCGTCTGATACATATCTTTAAATCTCTGCGAGAATCAGCTGACTTTAACATTCTTAAGATGGTTTACCTCACCTTGTGTCAGTCAGTCCTCGGATACTGCATAACCGTGTGGGGTGGAGCAGCGAAGACTTTTATGCTGAGAGCAGAGAGAGCTCAAAGAGCTGTACTTAAGGTTATGACCAGGAAACCGTTTAGATACCCCACATCACAACTTTATTCTGACTGCAAAGTTCTGACGGTACGTCAGCTGTTTGTTCTTCGATCTGTCCTCAGAGTACATAGCTGCCTGCCCCTACCTGACCCAAGGAAGCGAACATATGTCCCCTCAGGTGTACAGCACAAAACCTCTTTTGCAAAACACCATTATTACGTCTTAAGTGTCCACGTATATAAAATCATACAAAAGAAATTAAACATAATAAACTTAAATAAATTCAATATCAAATCTAAAATTACAGACTGGCTCATACAACAGGACTACAATAACACCGAATCTCTACTGACATACATCGCTTAACAGATCATTAACAAATCACAATTAAATAGGAACAAAAACACTACATACAAACAAATACCTCAGTCATAACACAACACACTCACACCCATACAACACAAGTAACATTACACTCACACACACACCCCTCTCCCTTTCACAACCCCACTCTTTCTCCTCTGTTACTAAGCAAACTCACATTCAAATTTTTGTCTTGTGGTAGATTAACACCGACACTCGAAACCTAAGGCCCTTCATTAAGTGCAATTCAGCTCGGTCGAATCACTGTCTCCTAAGATACAGGGCATCCCTAGTTTAGGAGATAGGATTTAATTTTTGTATTATAGACAATTATTTTTCACCCCCTGTGTCCACTGTTAGTTTACTAAGTCTTAACATGTAACATGAATACAAAATGTGTCTATGTATCTTGGATCAATAAACGTTTTATTATTATTATTATTTTTTATCTCGTATCATGTTTATATTGGAGTTACACGCGGAGCCCCACAGTTGAATGCCCTAAATCCAGATGGGTTTTAATATGGTCTTAGAGAAAAGACAACTATCAATAAAACCTGAAGCTTTGCAGAGCCACACTGAAGGTAAATAGGAACATAATTTTGTACCTACACTATCAAGGCATCTTCCACCCAGATTTGAACTCGCTACCTAAGTCGAAAATTTTGTAATACAAACTTTAAAATTTTTAAATGATACGCGGTCACTTCCGCTTTACCTAATTTGTCTACATTATCATGGGAACCTCTGTGAAAAATTTCAGCTTCCTAGGTTCAAGGGATTTGGGCTGGGCGTTGATGAGTCAGTCAATCAGTCAGTCAGTCAGGACTTCTCTTTTTATTAATATAGATGAAAAACAAAATAGTAAAAATACAAAAAAAAATTGACAATATTATTTATCTTTTATCTTCCTATGTTAATTAATGTAATTGGTTTTGTACTGTTTTAATTAACTATAAGAAAATAAATAACAGACCGTTACCTACTCGTAGAGTCTCTTTTAATGCTCCTCAAAAACAACAATATCTAGCAACAACACAATAACGTCCAAAATTAATCTATAAACACGTAATTTTTATTTGCCATCAAATAACATCTGTTACAGTTATAAACCTCGGACAGATCTCTCGTAAAACGTCCGGCGTATAGTGACGGATGAAATGTGGAGCGTCCGAACTGACGGCTGGGCTCGAGTGGAGCAGTGTAGCCGATTGGCTTGACAACCTGACGTACATACTGTACTGTATAGTTCGCCTTGTTTCTGAAACCGCTACCTAATTGCGTAACAAACTATCGACATCTGAATCATTTTGAAGCAAATTGCTAATCCATTGCTTCATAATTCAATCTGCCTAGCCTTTTGCCAACTACTTTGGGGTCGGCTTCCAGTCTAACCGGATGCAGCTGAATACCAGTATTTTACATGGAGCGACTGTCTATCTGACCTCCACAACCCAGTAACTCGGTAATACGATAAGACTGGTTGTCAGACTTTCGGGCTTCTGACGACCCGTAACGACTGTCAAAGATCCACAAATGACAGCCGGCACCAACGGCTTAACGTGCTTTCCGAGACACGGAGGAGTCTCGGTATGTAAAAATGGTCACCCATCCACTGACCAACCCCGGCTAGCGTAGCTCAACCTGATGGATCGACCCGTGCGGCTGTTATTACTTAGCCACGAGCTCCTCTTATTGCTTCATAATTGTGTTCGAAAAAATTGTCTTCTCAACACCGTAAATAGCGCAGTGAATGTTGCTTAACAGTCAAAATGAAACCGATTCCTATTGATAGTGTGTTACGCAATTAGGGTGCTGAAGAAGGTATGTTAGTACTATTATTTATTCGAAGTAGCAATAGCCGCCGAGTAAGTAAAATGATATTGGTGCTTTTTGGATAGGTACACTACTGCAATAATTAGTTTTATGTTATAAAGGTATAATACTACGTGCACAGAGTAAAACTATGGTTTCCTTAAAGAGCGGTGACGATCACATAATGGCCGCAGTGACGACTGTCATGAAAAAACTGTTTTACAAAAAAACAACCGGTTTTTTTTTTTGTAAAAAAGTTTTTTAACTATGTATAATTCTATGGATGTATAAGGTCCTGGAGTGGCAGCCTCCCAAGGTGGACCGATGACCTGGTGAAGGCTGCAGGAATCCACTGGACTCGAGAAGCACGGAACCGTTCGAAGTGGTGGTTCTTGTTCGAAGTGGTCCTTAAGTTCTGAGTTGAGCTGCACGATTACTGGTAAAAATGCGTGCACTGACTGGACAGGTCCACTCAATCTGTGTGGTTCTTTCCTCAAAAGACCAAGTACACCCAACGGGCATACAGCGACCTGCGCGTACAGTACAATAACGCATTCAGGGTGCTTTTGGGGTTGCGGTGGCGAAGTAGCGCGTCAGGAATGTTCGCGGACGCATGCATCGACGGGTTCGCCGCCATCATGCGGAAGCGTTGTGCTTCCATGGTGGTGCGCTTGCGCTCCTCCTCCAATGGCATCCTGAATTTGTTTTCAGACCGGTGGGACTCTCCCCTCTTACAAAGATGGGTAGGAGCTCAGACACACTTGTCCGGGTAGGCTGGTGTACCGTTGAACTATTCGTTCAGCGGTACACTGGTTTATTTGGATAGGTGTGGAGTTCATGAGTTATAATATTATTGTTAATTTAATTTAATAAATACTAACATTAGGCTAAGTTATATTGCTACTAACATCATATGGATTTGATCAAAATTTAAAACATTTGAATTTGAAAAGACCATTTCAGACACCAATCTACATGGGCTTCACATGATCTGACCAAGATTATGTCTGGACTTTAAAAGAGACTGTGACCTCTGAGTTTGTTTCGGCCTTTCTTCTCAGAGTAGTCAGATAGAAAACGCCGACCTCATCTAGTTTTTATTAAAAATATGATTGACGTGTAAAATTGTACAGTCGAGTTCATTAAATACTGGCCCTTTCGGCTTCAAAAATATATGAACGTCAAAAAGTTCATTTTGTGAAAACTAGGTATAAGCATAATTCAATTGTGGTCAAGATTTAGATTCATTAATATATAACTGCTTTTGCTAATGTTACTGAGAAAAAGCAGTTACATAATAATGAATCTAAATCTTGACCACAATTTAGTGATGCTTATAGTTGTCACCCTATTATGAACTTTTTTGACGTTCATATATTTTTGAAGCCTGAAATGGCCATTATAATAATGACTCGACTGTACAAACGTACTTAAAGAAATAATATCATTTATCAGTAAACGTAGATTTGTAATCATCACGCTTCAATAGATAGATCTCAGAGATAATACATATTTTTTATTAGGAATGATGCGAGTGAAATCTTCTAGCTAAAATTATAAGTTAACTAGACTTTGACCTTTTAATTTTACTGTAAAATATCAATGAAATAGTGAATCATATAAAGTAAATGCGTAATATCACTACCGTGGCGTCACGCGTTTCGTGCGAGATATTAAGTTTTTAATTTTATTTAATTGACTGCCTGCACGGTATACGGTGTGAACCAGGGCTGACAGTCTGACACGCGTACTTACATACGTTTTGCTAAAATACTTATTTTGTGAAAACTGTAACAACTTTCACTAAGATACCAACTTTGAAATAGGAAAAGAAAAGATCTGCAATAATTTAACGGCTAAAAAAAAGGAAGAGGTTCTGAAATCGAGGCGTATATATATTTTTAGGGTTCCGTACCTCAACAGGAAAAAACGAAACCCTTATAGGATCACTTCGTTGTTCGTCTGTCTGTCTGTCTGTCTGCCAGTCTGTCAAGACCCTTTTTCTCAGTAACACGTGGAGGTATCAAGTTGAAATTAATATCAAATACGTAAGTCTATGGTCCCTTGGAGTTCTAAACAAAACAAGCTTCTAAGTCAACGCAATAAAAATACGGCCATTTATGCGACATATTTTGGTTCTCGCAAGTAAATCAAAACCTATACTTAGGCGTACTTCCTGTTGTCCTAGAATCATAAAATTTGGCAAGGTCTCACAGCACAAGTAAAGGAAAAAGTCCGAAGATTGTTAATTTGTAATTTTATAACATAAAAAAAAAAAAATTTTTGGGATTACAATGTGAAGTTTGTTTTTGGGAATACTTTTCAACTACGGAACCCTTCATTGTGCGTGGTCCGACACGCACTTGGGCGGTTTTTTTTTATGGTTAACCACGACAAATTATTTACCACTTTGTAGTGTTTTTTTATGGTAGTCGGTTTTTTTTTTTTTTTAAGTTTTTTTAAAGCTCATCCTTTTATCAATATTTTTAAATTGTCCTGTATTTTTTACCTTCGTTCCATTAACACCTCCCAACCTACAACAAAGAACTGTCGCCGTAACCTATACAGAAATCAAGTTAAGTTCCAATATCTAGTAAATTGAAATGGATCTTAGACTGGAGGTATCCCAGCTGTAGATTCAAGGAAAGGACACAGTACTTATGAATAGGTGTATTTAAGAGCGTTAATCGCGCGCGGGCTAGCAACATCGGATTTCTAAACATTTTACGTGATTATTTTAATAAATCAGAGGACAATTTCCTCTCTCAAATTCTCAGATCATTGGTATTTATAAGTATGCATGCTATTTTTTGACAGTTATTTTGGTATTTACTCTTAGAAAATAGAAAATAATTGACAAAATGTAATTTTATATTAGTAAATACCAAAATAGCTGTCAAAAAATAGCATACAACTTATAAATTATCAACAATCTAAGAATTTGAGAGTGGAAATTGTCCTTTTATTTCCAAAACCTTTAGAATTACGACGTTGCCATCCCGCGCGTAATTATCGGGCATAAGCAATTCTATTATATAGAGGGCAAGAGTTAAGCTCTAAGTAATTTTTATTCAGGGTATTGCTAGTATAAAGTTTATTAGTTATTCGTTTGTCAACTATTCTGATCTTTCATTACAATTAATTTATTGGAAGACTTAGGCCTAAATCTATAAACATTATTTAGCGCGAGCTTTGGCTTAGAAATATCCCTGTCTCTGTCTGGAACTAAAGTAGTTTGACAGTGACAGTAATATTATGCTCACACGAAGTTCTCGCTAAGTAATGTTTATAGATCTTGGCCTTCTGACTGGTTGCCGCCGGGGTCGCGGGTTGTTCGAAAGAGATACCGTGGCCCTGGCATAGGCAACTGAAGGAACACGGGTGGGTTTTAGTCAGTAAAAGTCTGACACGCCCTTCCGCTCCACCCAGAGCGGTAGAAGTCTTTTGATGATTTCCCATCCACAAAAAAAATAGGTGCTGACTGGTTTATACTTACGCAATGATGTATTTATAGTTCAAGCCACAGGTTCAATCTGCCTGCCTTTTCCCAACTATGGGAAAATTCCAGCAGAACCCGACTTCTGACGATCCGTGATGACTGTCAAAGCTGGCTGGGACCAACGGATGAACGTGCTTTCCGAGGCTCGAGAATTGTTTTAAATTCCGTCAATACAAAGACCCCTCGTCTTTGTATTGACGGACTTTAAAACAATTGACGAGCTTTAACATGTTTTAAAGTTATAATTTATCCATCTTCCTAAACAAATAAATAACTTAACCACCTTACTGCATGTCTTACGTGACACCCCTACATATCGACAGCGTGTGAACATAATTAATTACTCGTCTAAGTGAGAGTACGCGAGGGTTGTCACATAGCTGTAGATTCGCTCGCAGTGTGACGTAATTGTCATCGCAGGAACCTTCAACCCTACGTCATATTATACATTTTTATTATTCTATTGAATTAACAGGAGTAACGACATTTTAACAGACTTTACATTTCCTGTTGTACACAAATAATGTTCAAAGTCAAAGCTTTTAAGTATTTCAAAACAATTTAATTTTTCCGAATCGTACCATAAGGGTTCCGTACCAAAATGGTAAAAAGGAACCCTTATGGTACGACTTAGTCTGTCTGTCACAGCTGGATATCTCAAGAACTACTAATGCTATTAACTTGAAATTTGGAACAGTTTTAGATGGCGATTACCCAACTATTTTGCAAATAAGAAAGAAATAAAAACTTTTTTCCAAAAAAAAAAAAACAATCGACTTCCAAAAAAACACTACAAAGTGAAAAATAACTTTAATTTTGGAAGTCGGTGTCTTTGGATCTGTGTTTTAGTTTTTGCCACCGACTTCCAAAATTAAAGTTATTTTTCACTTTGTAGGGTTTTTTTGGAAGTCGGTTGTTTTTTTTTTGTAAAAAAGTTTTTATTTTTCACTTTTTAGTGGGTCAGTTTGCAATTATCTAAGTTACAATAGCCCAATATCAACTGCTCATCACCTTTTACAAATTATTGCTTTTCCCGATGCAGGGACGTTAATTGTTGAGGAGTTCTCCTAGTAAGAACCAGGAGAACTAGAGCTCCATGGTGAAGTCATCATCACCATTATGCATTTTGATGAGCATAAATTACTTAGCAACCATACTCGTAATCGAATCGCAACCCGTGAAATACTTAGGTATAATTGAGGAGTTCCGATGGCCATCTGTGGTCTTCATCATCAGTTCCATTTGCAGTTTATAAGTTTAAACTTATTCTACGGTCGTAGCTGCGTAGCGAACAGCTACGACGCTACGGTGCTACGACTCGCCATTAAAAAGTATTAGAAGTTTATGCAAATTATCGCTGCAAGTATTTGCTTGAGAAACCAATTAAAATAATTTATTATTTCTTCTTAAAAGACGTTACTTTTACTGGGTAGGCAGAAATGTACCCTACCTACCTACATAATTACATGTCATAATTATTATAAATTGAATTCTCTTTTCATGTCTGTCAATGTGACCACGTTGTTATTTTAAACTAGCTGACCCGACAGACGATTTCCTGTCCAAATTTAACTATCAAACTTTACATACGATGTAAAGTTTGATAGTTAAAGAATCAAGGCAAAGTCCATAGATTAATTTGTACAAAAAAAAGTGTTCATTTAGAGGGTTCAAAACATTTTCCAATGTTGAGAATACATTGTCGGGAGTAGATTGATATACTTATCATATTTTTAAAAACCCGGATACTTAAAATATTTCGAAAGGAAATGATCAGTTTTTCGTTGACCATTTTGTATTTATAAAAAAAAAACGAAGTGACAAGTGACACTACCGGATGACCGGATCTATCAAACTGACAGACAAGTCAGATGTGTTTTCTTGTTTACAGTTGAAAAAGTACATTGAAATCATTATTTGTGACATTTTCCATAAAACGATGATGACTTGCGTGACGACACCAACCCTAAAGATACCTAAAGATTATGTATGGATTATGTCTACCGGTGGAAGATGTCAAATTAATATCAAGCTTGTGTAAATATTGATGTACGAACCTTAATCTGTTGAAAGTGTAATAAGTTCATATGAAGTGATATAAATAACACCAGTTTAGGTCTACTTAATAAAAAAAACAACATCTTGATATTTGTCTTTATTCCTCTTCTACAAAAAACATGATTTTAAATGCTGAGCTGGTAGTAAAATGTTATCCTGATACCTTGCCCATCCCAAATACCAAACAACTGTTATTACATGGGCATAACAACCGATCGTTCGGCGACCAACTATGCAATTACAGCAATACTCTAGGATGCGGTGCGTTACACTCAAGTATACGACGGGAATGGTGAAGATTCAGGTCACAGTTGATACACCTCATTGTCCAATTCGTAAATCAAAATCCAGTGTCGAGAATATAAGCACAAAGTCAAAGATAAGCGTGAGATTCAAAAGTCCGTGGTAGAAGCCGAGAGTTTTCAGGGTAAAGCAGAGATCAAATGTCCAACAGAGTAACAAAAATCCGTTAAAGAAAGCGAAAATTACACCGAAGCAAGAATACACGCAACACAGTCGACGATCAAAGATAGTCTGGCGCATAGATAATATACTATATAAAGTACTAGTCTGGCGATCTGGCGATGGTCTGCCCACAGCTTTGCTTTGAATATATGGGTCTGCCTCAAAGAGTATAACTAATAAATAGGGCGAATGGTGCCCTCTTACGGTATTTTTATGCAAACATGCGCAATAGCGCCGTCTACAATTTGTATCCGAGCTAACCAGTCTATAGCTAGATAATAGGTACCAAACCTAAAATCCCAAAAAAAAAATCAGCTGTTCCGTACATCAAACTCGTCAAAATATAGGGAGCAGCTGATTTTTTTTTGATACGTCCATGATTGTAGGTACTGGATGGAACATTAGTTGACGCAACCGCATATCAACGGTAACAAAACCATTTTCAGCGGAACTGGCTTAATATAATAGGTTTCACAGAGGACAGGATCTGCTTTTACTAGTTTTGTTACCATTGATATGCGGTTGACTTACTGTCAATACATGTAGGCTAGTGTTTCATAGAAATGACGCAAAATGAAACAAGGAAATTGAGCCACACGCAGGTCAAATATTGTGCATATTTAATTTTCAAAAAACTACATAGGTACAGTTAGGTTCTTACTGAATGACAAAGAGACCATAGTTATAAAACTATTAGGTACCTAAGATCTATGTTCTGTGTTTGGGTTTGGTTTCTGAACTTAGTTCTTCGAGTGGACCATCGTGAGCCATGGCGGCCATGGGTGGTTATTCCAACCAGCCCACCTCCTTCCAGAAGTTGATCACGTCTCCTGATCTGTTCCAAACATCTGTGAAAGATCTGGTTGTCCCGAAGGTTTCTGTTCGAATCTGGGTGACGCCTTTGAATAAATTCAAAGAGCACATGCGCAACGGTTCATGTTTATTGTTTATGTATCTTTTAGTTAAATTATTATAATCATTATAATAAAGATACAATATTTTTATTCTTATGACACATAAGACAGTGACAAACAGGATGACATGACATAATTTATAAAGAAATAAAGAAAGTCGAAGCAAAGAGGCCACATATATAACACAGAAAAAGACCAGTAGGTACATAAATAATATCTTATTTAGTTTAATGTTTAAAATTATTAAAATATGCTCAATTTTATTATTAAAATGTAAAATAAATATTATTACGGTATTTAAGTTATACACTCAAGTAAGCCCCCTGGCGTAAGTTTTTAATCCGTGTTTAATCTATGGTCTAGCGGGTCTTACACTGGCAGCCGCCGTTTCGTTCTGAAATAATGAGCTCTTCGTTAAACTATTTGCTTTTAACATTATATTTTTTATCATAGGGTTATAAAATATTGTAGATGCCAGAAGATAAACTTTAGGCACCCAAGAGTATAAAAATTTAATTACAACTTCTCTACAAATCTTTATTTTTTTGTACAAATCATGCCATCATTCTTTGGACAGGAAAGAGAAAGTGTCAAATCTACGGATGCATTTCTAGTAGTGACTGCCATCCCCACAATTGACACCTAGGAACAGTTGATATGGGAAAAAGAAAACGTGGTTATTGCGTTTTCCGTGCAATTTTGCCAATTTTTCTCTTCATAAGAACCTTCCTCGGACTTCAAAGAATATTTGAAAAAAATAAATAGCCGAATGGTCCAGCTGTTCTCGAGTGTTGCGCTTAGCAACACATTTAACCATTCATTTTTATTTATTATACTACGCAATGGATTAAGATACGGTTTTCACCATCATTTAGAGAACTTAACGAGGCCAATGTATGTATTTTTGAAAGATACAAACATGCTTGATGCAGAAGAAATCTTCTGATTATTTTTGTTTGTATTTTTTTATCCAAATTTCCCCATCCGGGAAGTAGACCCGAGACGCACCGGATCAACTCAGGATGGATGAAATGGCGATAGGTCACAGGAACAACTTGCGACCCACGGATGCCCCTCAAGTTAAAGGGGAAAATTTACAAGTCCGTGATAAGGCCTGTCGAACTTTATGGATCGGAATGCTGGGCAGTGAAGAAGACGGATGAAAAAACATTGCATGCAGCGGAGATGAGAATGTTGAGATGGATGTGTGGAGTGACGAGAATGGATAAAGTAAGAAATGAGTATTTTAGAAGAAGTTTGAAAGTGGCGCCAGTGATAGAAAATTTGAAAGGAAATCGTTTGGCTTTATATGGGCATGTGATGAGGAGGGACGAAACGCATGTGAATAAAAGAGTGATGAATATACATGTTGATGGATGGAGAGGCAGAGGAAGGCCAAAGAAAAGATGGATGGATTGTGTGAGGAATGATATGAAAGAGAAGGGAGTGAATGATGGCGTGGCGGTTGATAGGGGAGAATGGAAATAGAAAACGTGTTGCGCCAGCCCTACGTCACATGGGACAAGGGCAGGAAGATGAGGATGCTTTATCAAATGTAATTAATATTTATGTTGTTTCAGACGATGACATGGAGGAGCGGGTAGCGTAGCGGGCGGCATGGCGGGCATGCCCGGGCTGGGGAACAGCGTCGGCGCAGGCGAGCTGCGAGATAACGCCCGCGGTGAGTCACTTATAATTAACTAGCTTTTTCCCGCGGCTTCGACCGCGTGGAAGTCTGAAGTCTATTAACTCAAGGAATAAGATTTTTCATACAAACTTGGGATCCTCATTGCACCCCTTTAGGGCGTGAGTTTTGAAAAATCCTTTCTTAGTACACTCCTAGACCTCATAAGGAACCTACGTGCCAAATTTGGAATCTCTAGTCCAAGCGGTTTGGGCTGTGCGTTGATACATCAGTCAAACTTTTGCTTTTTTTGTATACAGGGTGTTTCTTTTAAGGTGTCAAGCCAGTGCGAGCTGATGGTAGAGTACCATATATATCGATTTTTTTTTTGTAGTGTTCGAGTTATTTTGATTCCCTCATTTCATATCTATCCAAGTCCCTTTGTGCAAGGACTAATGTTTCCTTCGTGTTCTCTCTGTGGACTGTAGTTTGGTTGCTGATTGAAACAAAACTATTTGCTGTTAATACTCTTTATATTCCACACACAACACACGTTAGGTAGCTAGCGGAAGCCACAGTGACCGACCTTCTACATGTCATCTAACATAGACTAAAAATACTTAAACTTTGTGTTGCCATAAACAATATCAATGGTAGTATTGATAATAAAAACATAAGTTTTATACAAAAAAAGGTAGGTTGTAGGTATAAAATATCAACTGAGCTCTGCTGAAACGTGGAGGATTATTAAATATCGGGATTGACAAAAATATGCAAAGATAATAATAAATTATAAAATATGAAAATCACAAGATTTCAGATACACCACTTTCAACGACCTACAGCAAAAAATGGCTTATTTAGTACATTCTTGATGACCCAAAAAAAGATTAAATTTTTTAAAGCCATCATCTCGTTGAATCAGGAAAAATATCGAAAAAAAAATTAACAAAAAATCGTAGAACATACATGGGGGTTAAATCGGTAGGTACAGTACTCTGCTATCAGCTCGCACTGGCTTGACACCTTAAAAGAAACAGCCTGTGTGATAGATTAACCCCTATCTTAATTGAGAATGACGACTGTTGCTATCGAGGCAATGCGTTAGTTTGTATTCCTTCTGACTATAAACCACGGTGCTCTTGGGTGGTTGATTCCGCATAAATATTCGTCATTCGCCTTAAAAATACATGTTCATGTTTTGTGTACCTTGAGATCCGTCTGATCTGAGCCAAAACCCGCACCGTGTGTGGCCTCAAGATTAATCGCCTAAGATGGCCTTTATACAAGATGCATAATTATTACTAAACAGTCGGATCGTTGCCTGATATGCACGTATCTCGTTGGACCAGGGGTTCCCAACCCTTGAACATGCGAGCCCTTCCTAACTTTCTTTTACAATCAATGCACCCCCCTAGTTACTTTGTCGACTTGTGCAGAAATGCTTAACCCGTCGCACGCCAATTAACAGACACAATTGATTTGCTGTTGTTATCTGAACACCTGGGTGTGCAATCGACGTTTAAAGAGTTAAGAATCTAAGAATGAGCGAAAGCGAGTTCGATACTTTTTTCCGCTCACTCGGAAATAAAAAATATTTTTTATCATTCAAACAGAAAAAGGAGTTACTTTGTCGAGTTATGCAGAAAAACTCAATAATTATTTGATTGGTTGAGCGAACGAAGCAAGCTCGAATAATTTTGCACAATATATGTTACATTTTCCTATTGATCATTCATACAGAAATAGGAAAACTTATTTTGTCGAATTAAATGTAGAAAAGCTGAAGCTCATTTTACAGCACCTAAGTATTATGAAACGTTATTGTTTTGGTATCTAGCCTTAAATTTATCTATATATTTATATTATGTTTACTTTTGGAATCGCCGCGCCTTCCCAATGGGAAGGCGCGGCGATTCCATTCGGGCGTAAAGTGGCCGATGGGAAGTTCCCATCGGCCACTTTACGCCCCCAAGCCAACCGGGTCCAACCGGTTGGAAACCTATCTGCTAGAAACCGATCTGTCACAGATTCCTCTGTTCAGATTGATCTTTCCTTGGATACTGCTAGGTTTTAGTCGTTTCTTTGAAACGGTTCATAACCGAATCCATGAAAAATAAACTGCAATTTAAAATCTTTCATACCGCGCGTTCAATCAACGTTCGTTATACATATTTACCAATATGTCCAAAACGTATATTAATTGCAACCCAGGCGATGCGCCGTCCGGCATCAGTATCTGTTTTACTATCATTTTATTTACACGCCACATTTTTCATCAATTTAATTTGTATTATATTCCACCTGGGTTGGTTTTTAATATTTTTATAATTTACTTTTAGGGTTTGCGTTAACGAGAAAGGATAAATTACGCTGTCAATTGTTGGATGTAGATTATATTTAGTGTTATTTATGTATTGCCGTTTACACAATTCTCGGGAGACGAATGTTTTTCATGAAAATCCAGGTAAATTATAAGAAGTGGGATTTGCACTTATATCTAGGGACCATTTTGTTACCTATCGAAAGGGTTTTCAATAGGGTTTTTCTAAGCAATTAAGCAAAAAACCATACGATGACAGCTAACCCTTTTGAATGGCTTTAAGAGAGCATTTTGGATATCCATTGAAAGGGTTTTCGATAGGGTTTTTCTAAGCAGTTAAACAAAAACACATACGATGTGGGTAACCCTTTTGAACGCCTTAAATAGCCGTGCAAAAGGGTTTTACTTCAACTCTCTTAACAACGATAACAGCGTAACATTTCAACTCGGAGCAATGATGATCTCTCGATGATGGGCATACTGTGCAAATAGCTAATATGGTAACCCGAACAAAACCCATAGAATATATAGGTTATCTTAATGAAGGGATAAACCTTTTACTGGGTTTTAAGCCTAAAATCCATTCAACGAGTTACACATGATAAAAGTAACCTCATAAACAGCTTAACCCTTCGAAAGACTTAACCCTCAACCGTGGTTGCTTATAACCCATGGGTTGCGCCATTGAGCTACAGAACCATATTGTCTAACTACAGTCCGACCGGCGGGCGTCAGGAGAATTCGTTCCTGACACCTGTCAGTAGTACAATTTCTAGTAGGTACACACGGCTACACATCAAGCTATACATTTCCAGTTTACACTGACCTCTCATTGTAAGGAAATCCTATACAATGCGAGATCAGCACTGGAAATGTATAGCTCGATCTGTAGCCGTGCGTATAAATGGATTAAATTAGTAAAACACATGTTCGTTAGTATGAAACTGACAGGTGTCAAAAACGAATTCTCTTTAAAGGCCAGACTGTATGTAATGGTTTGTTTACTAATTACTTTAGACACGATACTGTGTTTGTTAAATAAAATGAGCTAGCTAGAATATAGTTAAATTTTCTTACTGCCGTCTCATTCTAAACTTCGAATCAGTAGTGCTATTCTGTAAACATCTTACCGTGATAACGTAGGTGAAGTGAGCGTGCAGTGAGCCGTGGTTGACACTATTGACAGCTCACTTTAAGATCATTTCACTTATGTTTTCACTGTGAGATATTTACAGAAAAGCACTACTGAATCCACTGTGAGTTTCTTGATTGGCGTTCTAAATTCAAAGTGTCAAATAAAAAACAAGTGAGAAGAAGTGAAGTGAATAGCTATGTGAGGTGCGAGTTGTTGTTTGAATTTTACAGAATCGAACGTACTGAACTCTCACCTTGTAAAATCAGAGTGGTCTTAAAAACGAGGTGAAGTTCAAGAACCAAGTTTAAAATAATGAGGCTTAATTTTTTCGAGCACCACTGCTTACCCGTTGCGTTAATAATATTCGAAATTAAGTTTTCTCGCAGAAATTCACGGAGTTGATGAATAAACCGAAATAAAATATTTTAAACCAAATGCATTTAAAATACAATATCATGGTTTTTAAATAAAATAAAAATCTTTTATTTCGGACCCAAAAACAGTCCACTTGGTTAGTATACACACGACTACTCCCAGAGTAGGTACAGTCTGCAACAAAAGTCGATTAACACTTGTGTTTGCTAAATCTTAATTATTGAGAAAAATACTTCATTAAAATCGAAACAGATGTCAAAGAAAATTTACTCCTAAGTAATAAATGAAATGATAAAAAGCAGGTTATTTATTTATTTATTTGTTTCTGGCCAACCAACAATTGTTCATACTGTTACATGCTAAAATAAACATTCTTATATCAAAGGTTAGTATAACAATCTCTTACAGGTTAGCACCGCATGCCCCATAAATTAATAGATGTCACCAGTTATATTAAGGTTTGAAGCAAAATTTAAATCAATAACAAATTAAAAATCTAAATTAAATACAAAATCAAAATAAAATTAAATACAGAATCAAAATTAACAACAGAATCAAAAAATACAAAAATAGATTTAAAAGCACTGTCAAAATAATGCAATAAAAAATCAAAGTTATCGTATCATTTTGTGTTAATTTAGAATTAGATGATGTTAAAAGTAGCAGTGTTAACCGACTTCTGTTGCTGACCGTACTAATCTACTGGATTTTCTATTGGCGCTTTTTCCGTCCTTTAGTCGGTTATCGATGTTCTTACAAGAAATTCACGTTCGAATTGCAAACACACGAGTATTTGTTTAGGCGCTGTACTACCGACCTAATAAAAGGTTTTCTTTATTAATACGCAGGACGCACGGGTCGATCCATCAGGTTGAGCTACGCTTGCCCATCTTTACATATCGAGACTCCTCCGCGCCTCTTCCCGGCTGTCATTCGTGGATCTTTGACAGTTGTTACGGGTCGTCAGAAGCCCGAAAGTCTGACAACCAGTATTACCAAGGGCTATCGTATTACCCAGTTACTGGGTTATGGAGGTCAGACAGGCAGTCGCTCCATGTAAAATACTGGTATTCAGCTGCATCCTTGTAGATTGTGGCTGCGTAGGTTTATGTTGGGATAAGTTTTATAAGATACCTACTCGATATACCTAGAGCTAGAGAGATACGTTCGTTTTTGCATTGTTTACAAGGGGTCTTATATTCAAATTCAAATTCAAATTCAAATTAATTTATTTGCTAGAATGTAGGTATAAATCAAGAACTTAAGACTATCGTGGCCCAATTACATTCTACCATTACATTATGGTGTGCAAATGTGTCCTAATAACTAGGCTAACACTACATAGAATTTCAATTAAATTAAGTAGGTATATAATTTCAATTCAATTAATTATTTTCATTGTCATTCACATTATTTCAATTCAATTAATAATTCAATTCAATTAAATAATCAAGAACATAAATAAATTAAATGTCAAAATCGAGAAAAAATAAAAAATATAAATTTTGACACTAAGAACATAATACATTAATTAATGTCAAAATAGAAAAGAAAGAAAAGGAAAAAAAATAAGTAAAATGTCAAAATACGAATTTAACGCAGTCCTTAGGTACTCCATAAAAATGTCACGATTTTTAATAATATTAAACATTAAAATAATTATTATAAGGTATGAACTATATCAATATTTTTCGGATTGCCCTTCTGCACGATATGTCATAAATTCGTTTAAATCATAAAAACAATTTTCTTGTAACCACTGTGTTAACTTTTTTTTGAACATAGTCAAAGGTAAATCTTTGAAGGCGTCTGGTAATTTATTATACACCTTTATAGCCGTTATATAAGAGTTCCTTTTGTACAATCCGAGCTTACATTGTGGTACGCAGAGCATATGTTTATGCTTATCTTTATTCCTAGGAGCTACGTTTCTTTTAATAACATCTTTGCGCTTCGTGAAATATTCCGGATTTTTTTGTACAAATAGGCATAATTCTTTAATGTACATGCACGGTAAAGGCAAAATATTATACTTTTTGAACAAGGGCTTACAGCTATCGGTAAACCAGGCTCCACAGATTGCACGCACACATTTTTTTTGTACTCTAAACGCCCTTATGATATCCACCGAATTGCCCCACATTACAAGTCCATATGCGAGTACTGACGAAACGTACCCGTGATATGCGCATAGAGCAGCTTCTGTTGACACTGTAACTCTTAGTCTTTTTAATGCATAGACAAATCGATCAAGCTTGTCACAAACGTGCTTATAGCTTTTACTTTCTAATTTAAGAGCCATTTCACGTTTTCCCGCGAATATCTAAGATTTTAGTCGCCTAATTTACCATCTTAGGTAAAACTCTGACTTTGTTGAATACATTTAAAAGAAAGACCAATCTTTCGTATTGAATCTTAAGATAAGATAAGATAAGATAAGATAATATTTATTTTGTGAAACATGAGTATACAGGTCTTATAATATTAATTTGAGGTAGGCTACATGTTTTGCCATTTATGGCGTACAAAATTAGTCATACGGGACCAACAAATACAAAAAAAAAGAAAAAGCAGAGAAAGAGATTACAATCATTTGAATTAAATTTTAATAATTAATGTCACACATTTACCAAAACTTATTTGCTTCCTTTGTGGCGAATAATCTCCCACAACTAGTTTGCAGAAAAATCATCGCACAGTCAATTTCAGACTCATAAATCCATCATTAAAATTCATAAATTTTACTTAATAAAATACATAAAGCATCAGATATACAATTTTGTTGACTTTAATTAATGTACTAGAATATCGATTATTTAGTAATTAATAGTTAGTAATTTTATTAGTAGTTAGGTAGTAGATTTATTAGTAATTAGTAGTTATTTGACATTAATTAGTAAAAAAATAAAGTCTCGGGGTAATTTTTACGTTTTATGTCGCTATTTAATCGCGATTTTTTGGTTTGAATAAAGCGTAATTAAATTTGAAAAAAAAAATGTCAAAATAAACTATGTTCTTTAACAAAACTAATTCTAAAGTTTTATTAAAATCCCTTCATTTATTTAGACGTATTAACGATTTAACATCACTCTAAACTACCGATTATTACAGCGCGAGCGCCCATCGAGGAAGGACCTGTGCCATTTTTTTCCGCCTCCTGATGTCCGAGCTCACGTATCGTGAACGCATTATTTTATACTACGACTGCAATATTAAAATTTTGTTAAAATTTTGTGAAATGGCTCTTAACACGCTGTTACGTAGAATAGGGATGGTGACTAGACATTTTTTTGTCCGTAATGTATTATTAATTTCTAATTTAAGAGCCATTTCACGTTTTCGCGCAAATATCTAAGATTTTAGTCGCCTAATTTACCATCTTAAGTAAAACTCTGACGTTGTTGAATACATTTAAAAGAAAGACCAATATTTCGTATTGAATCTTAATGTCACACATTTACCAAAACTTATTTGCTTCCTTTGTGGCGAATAATCTCCCACAACTAGTTTGCAGAAAAATCATCGCAGAGTCAATTTCAGACTCATAAATCTATCATTAAAATTCATAAATTTTACTTAATAAAATACATAAAGCATCAGACTAAATTTATAATAATTAAAAAATATTGCACACGTATTTTTCTTTTTTTACGTAATCAAAATATTACGGCGATACATTGAGTTAAAATGTGGCATGACGTCACTCGTCGTTGCTAGATTTTATACGTAGTTTGTTATAGTTGTGACGTAGGAAGCCTCTACTCCCAACTTTAATGCGTTTTATCTAAGTATTTTTTTTATTAATATAAAGCAAAAAATACATGTCTAGTGTTTTTAGGGTTCCGTACCTCAAAAGGAAAAACGGAACCCTTATAGGATCACTTGTTTGTCCGTCTGTCTGTCTGTCTGTCAGTCTGTCAAGACCGTTTTTCTCAGGAACGCGTGGAGGTACCAAGTTGAAATTAATATCAAATACGTAGGTCTGCAGTCTCTTGAACTCCCAAAAAAACTCAAGCTTCTAAGTCAATGCAATAAAAACATACGGCCATTTATGCGACATATTTTGATACTCGCAAGTAAATCAAAACCTATAGGGTACTTCCCGTTGTTCTAGAATCATGAAATTTGGTAAGAAGCAAGGTTACAACACAAATAAAGGAAAAAGTCCGAAAATTGTTAATTTGTAATTCTATCATATAAAAAAATATTTTCAAAGTTGTCAGTCGTCAAGACCCTTTTTTCAGAAACGCGTAAAGGTATCAAGTTGAAATTAATATCAAATACGTAGGTCTATGATTTCTTCAACTCCTAAAAAACTCAAGCTTCTAAGTCAACGCAATAAAAAAATACGGCCCTTTTGCGACACATTTTGATATTCGCAACTGTCGCAAGTAAATCAAAACCTTTAGGGTACTTCCCGTTGACCTAGAATAATGAAATTTGGCAAGAAGCAAGGTCTCCCAGCACAAGTAAAGGAAAAAGTCCGAAAATTGTGAATTTGTAATATTTTTACATAAAAAAAAATTTTTTGGGATGTTAAGTTTGTTTTTGGGATAAATTCTTTTCAACTACGGAACCCTTCATTGTGCGTGGTCCGACACGCACTTGGCCGGTTTTTTAACCGACTTCTAAAAAAGGAGGAGGTTCTCAATTCGGATGTTTGTATTTTTTTTTTTTTATGTTTGTTCGCGCATAACTCCGTCGCTTGCCCACCGATTTGAAAAATTATTTTTTTGTTGGAAAGGGTATACTTCCCAAATGGTCCCATTTTTGTCAAAATCCAGTTCTGATGATGGGATCCTGGAGAAATCGAAGGAACTCTTCAAATATTATAGGCACACCTATAGCGATTTGGGTATTTTTTATAGTAGCTCGTGCATTTGCTCTCGGAAAGCACCACTTGGTGGAGTGGAACTGATGATGAAGACCACAGATGGCTACCGGAACTACTCAATGATAAATATTTTACGGGTTGCGATTCGATTACTTTAATATGGTTGCTAAGCAATTTCCGCTCGTCACACAATGCGTACGGTGAGTGGTTGTTGAGGAGTTCTCCTGGTTCTTACCAGCAGAACTCCTCAACAATTAACGTCCCAGCATCGGGAAAAGCAATATTTTGTAACATGTGATGAACTGATGAGCAATTGACATTAGACTATTGTAACTTATACAAATTATAAACAGACCCACTAAAAAGCGAGAAATAAAAACTTTTTAACAAAAAAAAAACCGACTTCCAAAAAGCACTACAAAGTGAAAAATAACTTTGATTTCGGAAGTCAGTGGCAAATAAAAAGAAAGTAAATAAAAAACGAAAGACACCGACTTCCGAAATCAAAGTTATTTTGCACTTTGTAGTGCTTTTTTGGAAGTCGGTTTTTTTTTTGTTAAAAAGTTTTTATTTATTATCTGACTGACGATGACGGACTAAATAGATTTTCTTTTTTTTTATCCAGGCGTCATCCATAATAATTATGTGGGGTTTTACAGAGCCACTTGATTATCGATAATAATATTCGAATAAAGGCTCCCACAGACAGGCGCGGCGTGAAAACCTACACGACTCTATAATAAAACAATTTCTATATGAAAACTTCATGCCGATTGATCCATTAGAGTCGCTTCGCGCTGCCGCATCGCGAACTATGCTCTCTAATAAAAACTTTTTTCCAAAAACAAAAACCGACTTCCAAAAAAAACACTACAAAGTGAAAAATAACTTTAATTTCGGAAGTCGGTGTCTTTGGATCTGTATTTTAGTTTTTTGCCACCGACTTCCGAAATTAAAGTTATTTTTCACTTTGTAGTGTTTTTTTTGGAAGTCGGTTTTTGTTTTTGTAAAAAAGTTTTTATTTTTCACTTTTTAGTGGTTCAGTTTGTAATTTGTCTAAGTTATAATAACCCAATGTCAACTGCTCATCACGTTTTACAAAATGTTGCTTTTCCCGATGCAGGGACGTTAATTGTTGAGGAGTTCTCCTAGTAAGAACCAGGAGAAATGGAGCTCATGGTGAAGTCACCATTACCATTATTTTGACGAGCATAAACCATATTAAAGTAATCGAATCGCAACCTGTTATATACTTAGATATAATTGAGTATTTCCGATGGCCCTCTGTGGTCTTCATCATCAGTTCCAGTTCACCGAATGGTACTTTCCAAGAGTAAATGCACGAGTTACTATAAAAAATACCGAAATCGATATAGGTGTGCTCATAAAATTTGAGGGTTTCCCTCGATTTCCATGGGATCCCATCATCAGATCCTGACTTGATGATCATGGGACCACTTGGGAAGTATACCCTTTCGAAAAAAAAAAGAAAAATCCAAATCGGTCTAGCTATTTTCGAGTAATCGGGGAACATACATAAAAAAAAAATATTAAAAAAAATACAAAAAAAAAAAGGTTCCGACGAATTGAGAACCTCCTCCTTTTGGAAGTCGGTTAAAAAGTCGTTAAAATATCTATAGAAGTTTTACAATTGTAGGTCTTCAGGTTCTTCAAAAACCGTCTTTATTTGATTTATTAATAGAATAGAATAGAAAGCGTTTATTTCGACCAACAAAGGATCATAGTCTCAAAAGAAAAAATGCAAAATTTAAAAATAAAGCAAAAAAAAAATTCAAAAATATATATTAAAACAATAATATAAAATAATAAATGAAAAAAGAATAGTAATAATATTTCATATTTTGTTTGCTGTATTCCCTGTGATCCCTGACCAATCGTTCCAATGTTAATCATTCTATCGAAACAGTAAGTTAATTGTTTGTATTGTTTGTTTGTGTGTGCAGAGGCGAGCAACAGGTCGTCGAGTAGCGGCTCCCGACGCGGCTCCTCCCCGCAACACGCGCAGGTAAACGTTTGTTTGAAGTAGTTTGTAAACATGTTACAGTACGACACAACTTAGATGTAGCATCGGCAAAATTCGTAAAACCGATCACGATCTGAACAGAGTGCACCTTCAACATCACCAATCTTTATTACTGCTTTAGGCGAAAATGTTCTTTACGCATACGCAATAACTTGTAAAGTCATATTTATAACCAAATACATTCGTAAAATATAAATTAATGAATGCAAATTGTTAAATCTATGCTACATCTAACTTGTGTCGTAGGTACTGTACTAGTTATGGGAACTAGCAGTGATTAAGAAAATAATGTTGTAGAAATACCAAACAATTAAAAGATAAATAGAGAAACACAAAACATTGTTTATATATTAACCGTCTTCAAAAAGGAGGAGGTTCTCAATTCGACTGCATGTTTGTATGTTTGTTACGCGATTACTCCGCCAATTATGAATTGATTTTGATGATTGAGAGAGAGATGATCCCCAGGGGTGGTCCCTTATAAATTGTAGGTATTAACTTTGCTTGGGTAAGTAGTTTTTGAGTTAGCTTCGATAATACGTATTTAAACCACTTTTTTTATCTTGATTTTCTAATACGTGTCGCTGTTGTTTACATAGCAAGTACCTAGTGGTATACGAATTGGTGTGCGACAGGTACATAACTAAAACTTCCAAAAAAACAGTACAAAGTGAAAAACAACTTTAATTTCGGAAGTCGGTGGCAAAAAACGTAAACACAAAACCAAAGACACCGACTTCCGAAATTAAAGTTGTTTTTCACTTTGTAGTGTTTTTTTTCTTGGGAGTCGGTTGTTTTTTTGTAGTTTTTTTTTTTGTTCTAGCTTATTTATTCATGTATCAATTTATTTCTGAAAAAAATCACTCTCAAAGTGAGTGTCGAAATTAAAGTTTTTACTAGTCACAAAAGTGAATTTAATACTTACCTATTTTTTTAGAGAATATCCTGAATACTTATAGGCTGTTTCGGTCAATTTAACTAATAACATAAAACATTATCACCCAAGAATACATAGCCAGATTTAAACTTACATTTATTGGAATGATTTTATCATTTTTTTTTTCTAAAGTTAATGCGCTGTGTAGCCCGCGAAATTCAAAACTTGGAGAGATGTATTGATGATTTTTATGCTTAAAATTATGTAAATACATATGTTTTATTTCCGCGTATCATACTTTGATCAAGATACAACCTGACACGGACCTGCAAATTGAATTTCGCGGGCTACCTCTGCGCATCATCAGTTAGGTTCCAGAACCATTATCTATAACCATCATCTAGAGCAGTGGTTCTCAACCTTTTAGTCATGAGGGACCATTTTACCAAATCTTTGTCTTGCCGGGGACCACCCAGTTGGTTTTCCTAAATTAAGGATTGTTTGATAAAGAAAACAAGCACAATTTTAAAATTAGCACTCATTTATTTATTATTTAGCAAAAATGTAAAAGTTACAGATTTTAATTTAATGTGATTTTTGTGACTGCATACTCTTTACTAACTTCTGAATTCTTGGTTCAGTGCTACTCAAAGCTAAACGCATGTCGGCAGTGGCATCCACCAACTTTAAAAATTAAACCAAGTACTCAGTAGGTACAATACTCGTCACGTTATAAATCCCTACCGCTCATTACATCGTCGACGTTGCAAGTGAAGTGACGGACGATCGGCAACATGCGCCGCCGCGCCGCTAAAACAAGGAACGAATGGAACGAAACCCCCGCCCCCGGTGCACCGCGTTTCACCTTCGGACTCGTGCCGCGCGCGCTTTGTGCTCGCGGCTCGCGCTTTTCGACTCGACTCATTACGTCACGCCACATATTATTAGGATGGCTTCGCGGACCACTTGGAATGCCTCCAGGGACCACTAGTGGTCCGCGGACCACCGGTTGAGAACCAATGATCTAGAGAAAATTACAATGATATTCATTTGTTTTAGGAGCATGAGACTTGTGACGCGACGGTGCACAAGTCTGACGTGACGCGCACGCGCCCCTCCAGCTACGTGCGGGAGTACCACGACAAGGTGCCCACCGTGGTGAGTGTCTTCAATCAAATCACAATATTTTATTTCACATAAACCTACATTGGCACTTATGAAACGTCAGAAGCTAGGTGCACGGTTCCAAATTGGTAATTTCCTATGGAGAAGAGCCCGCAAGAAACTACATGGTACTCTTTTAAAAATAATTGCCTTTTACAATATTTTCAAATAACAGTGTTAATAGATATGGAAGGACAATGTAGACGTTTCAACAACTACCAGGTACTTAACAAAATAGAAAACAGTCAACAAATGTACAGTCTACTAGGCCTGCAACGTTCTCACTTTCACAAAATAGAAAACGATCTATTTAGAAGATAATAGAATAAAAACCACACAAATGACACAAATGAGATGATTACAACTACAGTAACAAATGTGAATAAATATCATGTTCACAATGTAAGAAGTAGTATAGCTAACATGGGACTTAAGAGCCCATACTACCTCAGCTTTTTATCTCGCTCGCACGATACTGCTTGCGGACTGAGTACGGTGCTCGGCGCCGATAATTTAAGTAATTGCTTTTTACGGTGAAATATATACCTAGTTAGTTCAGTTAGTATGCAAAGTTTCATGATCTATTTTAAAGAATTTTTTGAATACCAGCGGTTTATTGTTCAGTTTGGAGAAAACTTTGTAATTTTTTTTTATTGAGAAAATATGGAATCGTGTTTTCGTCATACATACACAAACACAACACTACTACTACACACACTACTACTTAACATTACCATAAATTTATTTCAAAATTAATGCTGCAGTATTTTCGACATAACGGAGGATCATGCTAAGCCATTTGAGGTAGTAGGTATAGGCTCTTTGTTTCGGAAGTTTCCTGTTTCGCATAAGGCGGTAGGAAACGCCCGGGTGTCACCATTGTGTAGATCACCCGGAGGACACAGTGGAGCATACAGTGGAGGTCTGCCCGGATTGGGCAGAGAACCGCCGTGTTCTCACGAAGGCGATCGGCGGCGGCGATCTCTCGCGTCCGAGCCTGATCCAGGCCATGGTGCGGAGCGAGAGTGCATGGGAGGCCGTCACCTCCTTCTGCGAAGCAGTAATGCTCGCGAAGGAGGAGGCGGAACGCGTGAGGGAGAGGCAGCCTCACGCCCTCAGTCGCCGCAGGAGACGCCCTGGGCGGCGGAAATCGAGCCGATTCCCGGCCACCGTAGGTGCCGGCTTGCGGACGGTGAGTAGTGGGCAGCTCGCCGTCCGGTAAGGACCAGGCCCGGGTCGACGGCGCGTTGTGTTCCACGCGCGCCTCAAAGAGATGTCAGCAAAAGATGAGATCCAATAGGGCCGATGCCGCTGGGGTCGCGGGTTGTTTGAAAAAGATACCGTGGCCCTGGCATAGGCAACTGAAGGAACACGGGTGGGTTTTAGTCAGTAAAAGTCTGACACGCCCTTCCGCTCCACCCAGAGCGGGAGAAGTTATTTGATGATTTCCCATCCACACAAAAAAAAAAAAATGTAAGGCTCTTAAACATAACTGGCGAAATGTGGGTGTCGGAATTCATGACATCTTGGAACACTAGAAAGATGTAGGTATTGATGATTTTTATGGTTAAAATTATATACATATTTTTTGTAGCCGCATATTTACTCATGCGCACAGTGCCCCAAAATAGAGCCAAACATCGCTACGAATATTTTCACGATCATTCTAGGGAACGCTCTAGTAAATGCTCCTTAAAAATGTATTCTTCACGAATCTGTGAGACTTGACTTAAAAATTGCTCGGCTCGGTAAAAAGCTCGAAGCAAATTTACTGTCGTTTCGCTAGAATGCTCGCTAGAACGCTCCTAGAATGCTCACTGAAACGTTCCTGTTAAAACGCTCCATTTTAACATTCGCTAGAATGCTCATTACAAGTGAATGCTCAAGTCTATCAGCGGTTTTAGATTACATTATTATATACATTACATTACATGAGACTTTTAACACTTATGCAGCAACGAGCAACCCGGACATTGCTCAAATTGCAGTCACGTGCATTTGATGTTTTATACCACAAACTTGTTTAGTGCAAAATGATTTTTTAATCACATCACATCACACTAATATTATAAAGGCGAAAGTTTGTGAGTGTGTGTGTGTGTATGTTTGTTACTTCTTCACGCTCAAACAGTTGGACCGATTTGGATGAAATTTGGTATGGAGGTAGGTGACACCCTGGATTAACACATATAGGCTACTTTTTATACGGGTCTACGCGGGTGAAACCGAGGGGATCAGCTACTTACTTTTATTATAAACGATTTGACATTTTGATTCCGAATATTCACGATCATGATTATTCAGCAAAATCTATATTTATCGCCAACCTTTAACGCAATATCCACCTCACAAGTTAGTTCCGATGATCGTGTTATAATAACCGAAACCGGTCAAGTTACTTATAGACCGCAGTAACTTGATTGTCGGTAAACTTTAAAGGTTAATCACGCTGTTACTCAACTTAGCGGGGGCGACGATATTATGCTCAACTGCTCAAGCTACGTAATTGGTTGAGTAATCGGTGTTTATAGGTAGGTTCTAGGAAGCCTAAAATTTTTTGAGCCTCAGCTGGTTCATTTTCAAGTGTGTTCTGAATTAAGTTGGTTTTGCCTCGTGGCAGACGGTTCTATCCGGTTGCGATTCGATTTTTCTGTCTCTTGCTTTGTTTAGCGAGCTCTAAAATATATTGAATAGGCAAAGAGACAACCAGATTTTTTTTTTCAAAACCAAAATTTTAAAGTCGGCAAAAAAGAAAAAGTTGCAGACCGTAAGGGTTACTTTGACTCTACGGCATAACTTTGGCTCAAATCGAGATAGATGTTTACTGTAATTAAATCTACACAAAGCTCCGCCAGTAGTTACGCGTCTATATTGCTGTCTATTAGTTACCGAAGGACATACGACGTTCGGTTCTAAGGTCGCGATACTTTGGGCAGTTTAAACAGTTGTCTCGATTTGAGCCAAAGTTATGCCTTAGAGTCAAAGTAACCCAACCTTACGGTACATGAAAATATATAATTTAGCACTTGACATTGTCATTTTTAGCCAACGAAAAAAAGGGAAAAGGTTCTCTCTCAAGTCGACGTGAATATTCTTTTTCCGACTTTTTTCTGGAACCATAAATTAATGAGACCAGAAAAATCTCTAAATAAGTGTCCAATTTAATTTTTATAATCCTTTATTTGTCAACAGGCCACGCTCAGCGGCGCCGGTGTGGTCACTCATACGGCACCATCCTATGAAGAACAGCGTGCTAACCCCGCGCTGCTAAGTCGTGGCGCTAGTGGCACTCCTGGGGGACGAAGTGTGAGGGATGATGGGTATTGTTCAGCAAGCAGCACACCACGGGCTTTTGGTATGTTACTGTGGTACTTGTAGTGATGTAGTGTTATAGGCGTGCTAACCCTGTGCTGTTGAGTCGCGGCGCCAGTAACACTTCGGTACTTACTGCTCAGCAAGCAGCACACCACGGGCTTTTGGTATGTTGCTGTGGTACTTGTAGTGTTATAAGCGTGCTAACCCTGCGCTGTTGAGTCGCGGCGGCAGTGACACTCTGGGTGGATCAAGTGTGAGGGTTGATGGCTACTGTTCAGCAACACCACGGACATTCGGTATGTTACTGTATAGGTACTTATAAGATGATGTAGCAGCAGATTACAATTGCAATATAGCGCCAGTCTGCAAACAAAGCGTGAGGGATGATGGGTACTGTTCAGCAAGCAGCACCCCAAGAACTTTGCACATATGAATAAACAAAACGATAAAATGATAATGCTTCAAAAAGTAAGTATTTTATTCCCACCATGTGTTGAAGACGTCCCATGATTTGGTCCATTTAAAACAGACTGCTAAATATTCAACAGAAAACAATGTAAAAACGGTACAATAATAAGTATCTTGTCGTGGAGTTGCGGATACCAGCCCGTATTACCTATTACCTATTTGATGTTATAGCGGTAATAGAAATACACAATCTGTGAAGATTTCAACTGTCTACCTATAACTTATTACGGTTCAAGAGATAAAGCCCGCTGACAGAACGGACGGACGCACAGCGGATCCACGGAGGCTTAGTAATATACTTCCATTAGTAATATACTTCCATTAGGCGTCCTTCGGGTACGGAACCCTAGAAACGTCACAATATCTTCCAAGAAACTTAACAACAAACTTTTCAATAATTTCCAGTCCAATATTTCTCCATTAAACAACTAACTACTTAGACTAGAACTCATTTCATTGTACTGCAATAAATACACTATCGACTCAAATGAAATACAAGTCGCTCCTAGAGAGGAGAAATATATTAAAAACTCTAAGGCCACCAGGTGGCGCCAGTGGCACTTGAGTAGAAACTTATTGCCACTTCACTATTTATTCCGCCACTCTTGTTTGACTTGGCGGAAAACTTTGTTTAGCGGGCTCCTTGACTAAGCGGTGAATTAATTTTATTGGAAAATTGAATTTTTTTTGATAGACTTTTGATGAAGTTTCTGAAAAGTTTTTCTGGTTACTCTTATTACTTCTCTGGCTGTAAAATCAGCTTCTGAAAGTGTACACAGAGAAATCATGAATTCTACATTTACTTGATGATTTCATGACTCAATAATGAAAAGAAACATATGTTTCTTATAAAACCCGTCGAGTTTAATATCCAACTAATATAAATAAACGCGAAAGTTTGTGAGTTTGTTACTCTTTCACGCAAAAACTACTGAACGGATGTTGATGTTTGACACACAACACGTTGGTTGGTTGGTTGGTTTTTTTTGTTTGGTTTGTTTGTTTGGTTTTGTTTTTGTTTGGCAGTTTACAACCTGGATAACACATATAATACTTTTTATCCCGATATTTGTACGCGGGTGAAACCACGGGGCGCAGCCAGTCCTTTACAAAAACAATGATTTTTTTTTATCATTTGCATATTATGAAGGACATTCTAAAACAGCTGCAGAAAAATAACATTCTTTTCAACATTAAAGATCAAATAAAATCGAGGGATTGGTAATCTGAATGCGCTCAAACGGAAGATGTCTCCTGAGACCAACATATTTTAGCTTTTACATCTCAGCTTTAGACTACTTCAATATTTAAAACTTCTGAAGGTTTTATACACAGACATTGCTGGCTGATATTATAACATAACTAGCTTTTGCCCGCGTGTTCTCCCGCATGGATATCGGTAAACATCCCTCGGGGGAATGTAGGTAGTATCGGAAAATCCTTCCGTATTTCTTGTCTACATTATAAAGGGAACCTCTGTGCATAATTTCACCTTTTTCATGTTCAGGGGTTATAATGTACAAAATATAGTGGGCAAATTAGGTCCAAGCGTCGCCAGGGTTGAATCATATACCAAATGAAAGGGTACAATGTACTGTTCAAACATGCAGAAGGTCATCAAAATCTGTCCGAGAGAATTCGAGAAATGATAAGCTTATTTTTGTCTTAAAAGTTATTACTGATTTTTATTATTTTGTGTCACTGTCAATGTCTTTGACATATCTCGAGACCCTGGGGTCCCGGACCTTTGGAAGGCGTACGAGGGGCCGAAGCCAACTGTACTGTGCGCTCGGCCTCTGGCCGGAAGCTTTAAGTTTGCCAGGATAGTCCGGTTAAGTAGTCTCGACCTGGAGGTCGAGACTACTTAACCTTAGTAGTTGATCATTGATGATCAACTACGAGATGCCATAGGTACACAAAAAAAAAAAACCACGAACACGGACATATTATTCCTAGTTAATATTACCAACGAAACGGGACTGGCCGCTATTAATTATAATTGCTCTTGCAAAGCCGGTAAGCGCATATTAGGTTGCTGCGCCCACATAATGGCTATAGTGTGGTTCTTGGGTTTCGCTCGTCACCAAGAATCCATACATAGACCCGCAGAGTTTTTGGATTCAGTAATTATTGAAGCGAACATTTCTTGTTTTCTTTTATCTCTTGTTTATTTTAATGGCGAAGTAGGACCAAACCGAAAAGATGATCGATTAATAATGATGATAATAATTCATATGAGAATCAAACCCACATATTATCTCCAGGTGTTCTCGTCGAACTAACGAAGAGTACTTGCATAGACACGACCTTGTGGCCAGGATTATCAGCAACTTGCGCTGAAATACAACTTTGCAGAATCGGAAGTGCCGTAGGTACATTAAGTATGTGCCCGACCCAGTTCTCGAAAATGGAAATATCACATTGTACTGGGATCGATCCATCATCACTGACAGGACTATTGTAGTCAATAAATCTGATATAGTGGTGGTGGATCGAATAGAGCGGCGCGCAATGATTATTGACATAATGGTCCCGTATGACGGGAACCTCGTGAAAGTCGTGAAATATAAACAAATCAAGTATCTTGACTTGGCTCGCGACTTCGCTAGGTTTTCGACATGTGGGATGTGGACGCTGCAATCATTGTGCCCATAGTCGTATCAGCCAATGGCTTAATTGCCAAGAGACTCGACCAACACCTAAGGAGGCTCTCGTTGGGCAGCTGGATTAAGGCCCTGATTCAGAGAGCGGTACTTCTGGTCACAGCGCGCATTGTTAGGAGGTTCCTCTCTCTGGAGCCCTGACTGCCGGTAGGTTGGACCCTGTTCCCGATACCGGTGGGCTCATGGGCGTACCCAGCTTTTGGCCCAGAGGGGGGGAAATCAGAAATTTCTTAAGCCGGCAAAATCTTAGAATGGAGACTTATTTATAAGCGCCTCAAAGGTTATGCCGATACAAAGGGCCTAATTCCTAACGAGCAGTATGGTTTTCGAACCCAACACTCTTGCGTCTTGGTCCACCATATCGACGAACACATAAGCGTTGGTTTCCAACGTGGTTCGATGACGGGTGTTGTTTTCTTCGATATATAGCAAAAGCGTTTGACAAAGTCTGGCACAACGGTTTATTATAAGCTTTACAAACTCGGTGTGCCAGACCGTCTCGTGCTCATCTTACGAAACTTTTTGTCTTTCCGCACTTTTCGCTTTCGTATCAAAGGAGCGCTATCCTCTCCCCACCCCATTCACGCAGGTTTCCGTTAGGTTCTGTGCTTTCTCCACTCATTTCCACGTTATTTACCAGCGATATCCCGAAAAATAAAAAAAGGCACAGTTGGCTCTGTTCGCAGACGATACGATTATATTATCATTATACTTAGTATCATTTACTATTCCGGCCAACGCCAAGACCCGATGTCTCGCACTCTCCAAACCGCAGTCGATAAACTCGGTGCGTGGTTTCGAAAGTGGAGAATCGAAGTCAATCCCGACAAAAGTCAAGCGGTTCTCTTTTTGAAACCGCGTCTCAATCCATCTCCCCCCCCCCCCGACCAATCACCATGTTTGGCAAGCCGATCCCTTTGGAGAAGCGAGCAAAATATAGGTGTAACCCTCGATGAGCACCTCTAAGCACATAAAGCAGTCTCGTTCTGAATGCACGTAGCAAATTGTCACTTAAGTGCAAGTTGAACATCTATACAGCGTGTATTCTCCCAATCATGACCTATGCAGGTTAAGTATTTGCACACTCAAAGTCCCGAAACATCCATAAGATATTAAGATGCAGACCCTTGGTTCGTGAAATCCTCCACCTAGACCTTAAAATCCCAATATCCATCAATTCCAAGCGTTTCTTCGATACCCCCGCGAAACATCGCAACCCCTCTGGTTGTCGAATCCGCTAGTTATATCCCTTCTGAAATCAGTAAAGTCCGCCGTCCAAGGCATGTTTTCACCGACTCGCCGAAATCTACATTACGACCTCGCCGCCCAGGTCCATTGCGACGACGACCCCTACGTACCCAATTCCCCCCGACCCTTAATCGGTGAAGCCAGCTGGTGGCGTACCTGAGCCTGTAGCAGATAATAATTATCCAGATATGAACCAGCCTGTCCCTGCTTGCTGTACTCCCCCCAGCGACGCCCTAAGCCGAGGTACACCACGCCGCCCTTAGCATGCAGTCGCTTAATTCATAGACTAAGGCCCGTATTACAGAACGCCACTCAATACTCAAGCATGACTTAGAACTAGATTCTAGCTTTTTGATTGGTTGAAACTAGTTTTAAGTAATACTTGAGTATTGAGTGACGTTCTGTAATACGGGCCTAAAAGCCGGGGTCATGGCAGCGCAGCGCGGTTTTTTCTAAAAATCATGCATAATAAGTATATTGTACTTAACCCCTCAAGTGTCTGAGTTTGGCTGATTTTAGATCCAAAACTGGGGTTAGTTGCGAACCCCATAGGTTCACAACTACTGATAATGATATGTTTTCCATCGGATGATGTTTTTTTACGTTTATATATACGTGATCTAAGATTATATACCTATTATGTAAAGTTTTGTCCTTTTGCACACTTGGGGTGCATTTGACACGCGGGGGGGGAGGGGAGGTTAGCTGCGAACTCCATAAGTTCACAACTAATGATTTGATTGGTTTTCCATCGGATGATGTTTTTTTACATTTATATATATGTGATATAAGCTTATGTACCGAACAAAAAAAGGGTTTTTCTTATGCACACATGGGGTGCATTCGACACTTGAGGGGTTAATCGTAAAGTAAGTACAAGACGACAACGTGACGTATGGCTCTAACATAACTTTTTTCGGCAACATTACTTAGGCATACAAGATCCAGGGGGGGGCAGCTGCCCCCCCCTGGGTACGCCCATGGGTGGGCTACTATTTTTTATATTTTTAAATGTTTTGTACTTGTATATTTTAAAGAAATATTTAAAAATGTATTTTGTTACAAATGAATAAACGAAATGATAATAAAAGATGATATGATTATTTTTAACTATAAATACTGAAAATAATAATGATAAACATATCCGACAATTTCGCTAAATAAAATAAGTAATCTATAATAACTTCTAAGGCAAAAATAAACTTATCACTACACAATGATGATGATGATGATCAACAACGATGATTATAAAAATATGATGCGAAGATTTTGAACTACCTATAGGTAATACGTAATAACAAATAATATACCGACAATGTAGCAAAATATAAAATCTATTATTACTCGATAATGATGATGATGATGATGATGAATAGTGATGATTATAAGAATGAAGTACTTAATGATTTTTTAATATAATTAACATGAACAAACTATAATAATACTCGACAATGAAGCAAAATAAAAAATCCGTAGTATCTTCTGAGGTAATTACAAAAAAAAAAAACAACCGACTCCCAAAAAAACACTACAAAGTGAAAAATAACTTTAATTTCGGAAGTCGGTGTCTTTGGTTTTTTATTTACTTTCGTTTTTTTTGCCACCGACTTCCGAAATTAAAGTTATTTTTCACTTTGTAGTGTTTTTTTGGGAGTCGGTTGTTTTCTTTTTTGTAAAAAGTTTTTATTTTTCACTTTTAAGTGGTGACACTACAACTCAAGTAGCGCAATTTGAAGCGGCATATAGTTAGCATTAAATCATTTATAGCCAGAGTTCACCTCATGACAATTGCAATAAGCCCAAACATGGCTACGATACAATATTTTATTAACGAGTTCCGATGCCTACCTTCCGGCTTCTTCATCAGATCGGTTCGATGCTCGAGAGATCGAGCTTCGTCATAGTCGCTTAACTATTTTAATGGAGATATCTTATCGCCATCCGTGAAATACTTATCATCGTTGAGGAGTTCCAGTGGCTTTCTGTGGTCTTCTTCATCAGTTCCACTTCACCAGATGATACTTTCTGAATGCAAACGCTTGATTTGTCGATGAAAATACCAAAATAGCTATACGTATGCCTATAATATTTGAGGAGTTCCCTCGATTCCTCATGGATCCCATCATCAAAATTGGATTTTGAAAAAAATGAGACCAATCTGGAAGTATACCCTTTCAAATAAAAAAAGAATTTTCCGTCGGTTAAAAATAAGCTATATTAGATCATTTTCGAAATCTCTCGGACAGATTTTGATGCCCTTCTGCATGTTTGAACAGTACATTGCATTGCTTTCATTTGGTATATGATTCATCCTTGGCGACGCTTGGACCAACTCCCATACATGTTTGCCCACTATCTTTGAATTTTTGGTTCTATATGACATTTTTCTTCACCGTTTTGAGAGCATTGGTTATGAAATTATTTTCACAAAGTAAAGCGCCTGTCTGGGTTCGAACCCACGACCTACAAGACCGGCTCGAAATCGTTAATTCGTGGTCGTTACCACTTGGCCACCACTGCTCTCACTCGGCTAGTCGGCTAGACTACAAAGACGGCTCTAATAGTGATGATCCCTGGGTAAAAAAAAAAGAAATTATATTTAGTCCGCCAGTCAGATAATAAAAAAATAATAGATGCGTATTTTTTGCTTTATCATAATAATAAAAAAATACTTAAATAACACGCATTTAAAGTGGGGGAGTGAGGGCTCACTCCGTCACAACTAAGTATAAAATCAAGCAAGTAGTGACTTTATACCATATTATTAAGTAAAAAAAGAAAAAATATGTGTCCCGTATTTTTTAACAATCTACATGACGGACAATAATTTTTTTTAGTCATCATCCCTTTTGCCCGTCATTCATCTCGATTCTCAGCTTCTCATATCCAGCCGCTACTAACCACCCTTCAATGATCATTGTTCCAAGTAGCCTGACACCGAAAATTCTTCAAAACAAATTATAGAAAGCGGTCAAGATCGAATCTGACTCGGACACGAGAGTTCCGTACCACTTTACAATACTAGTCCAGTAAAAATAGTGTTTGAGATTGCATTAAAGACACTTTAGTAAATTGGTTTTGAAATAATAGTATAGTTATTTACGTATGCATTCGTGGCAATTTTGTGCTCATATGGTCGGAGGAACCTCAGAAATACCTAAAGTTGTGTTTTTACTGTTTAACGTTAAACAAAAAACACACTTTAGGTGAAAAGTAAGATTATCGTCTACAGCCAGCCTAAAATTATAGTACATAAGTAATCCCTCGGTTTGGGTACAAAATTCTTAACATTACGAGATTTTTTCTTTCATGGTGTGATAAATGAGACTTAAAAAATCGCACTTTCGGGGATTTTTCTGTTTATACATTCCAAACGTTAGCCTCGAACCTATGTTCAGTTTTCACCTTGGTGACTTCTCAGGAACATAGTTAAAAAGTGTTTTATCATGTTTTGTATATTGTACATAAAAGACACTTGAAATATTTTTTAGGCTGTGCATTAACATTTTCATTCTTCATATGTAAGTGTCATAATCCCCTGATTAAGTGATAAGGATTCTTCGCAAAATGCATAAAACCTAAATTACCTACACAATATAAAATGCCAACCTTGACCGAGCGCCTTGCATCCCCCGCGTCGGTGTGCGAGAGGGACGAAGTTATCGGATGTGAAAAAGATGGAGCTATTGTTTAACTGCTCAAATAATTACTGAAAATTTTCTTCTCATTACGCAATGACATTGTTTACGATGCGCCCGGATTTTGGTACTTATTTATTATGTCTTGCGTAATATGCGGAAAGTCCTTAGATGGTGATTCTGTCACCGTTGGCAGTAAAGGTTTTAAAACTCTATGTTTTAGTGAGCTTCGGAAAGACAATTTATTTCATTTCTCGGATAATGTGCCAATGATTTTACATACAAATTGCCGAAAACAGTAGTATACAAATCAAAAATGCGAAAGGTATAATACCATGCCTACTCTGCAATCTACCCACTCGCGCGACAATTGCACGAAACTGTACCGGAACGAAAAGCCAGGATTGTCCGACTACACGAAACTGACGTTGATGTTGTTACGTCAGCAAAGAGAAAAATCTGAAATGATTCTATTGTTAGGATTTTAATAATCAGGATAAGCGCATTTTTTCTATCAACTACCGCCTTCTGGTTCGAATCATGTAAGGTAAACGCGGGTGAAGTCGACAGTGACCCAGTAGTCGTCTAATTATCTAAAACATCAATATCTTTTTCTACTAAACACAATGATGTTAATAGTACTAGATCAGTAGTGTACGGCGCCGAAGCGTTACTACATCGTATATGTCCGCAGGCATATCCGAGTTCAGTTGTCAGCTTGACGTCAAGTGAGCAATTGCTTAGCGATAAAAATATCAAAATAGTGAAATGTGCGATTAAAATTTGTATGTCACGGTCTGAAAAGATTACTAAGGCAAGTGGTAATACATTTCACAAGTAACTTTGCTGAATTTTGTTCAGATTATCCAAAAATTTATCAAACATTGTTTTTGCCATCAGTGTTCTGATGTTGTGGACTTTTGGGAGTTTAGTGAATGACGAATGTATGTTCCTGTAAGTCTAAATTATTATTGTAGTCTGTTTGGATTAAACTTACTGTACAGTACCCAAACACTCACTGAATGGAAAAGTACCCAAACAGTCACTGAATACAAAAGTAACACATGTCACGTGTAAGTATGTCAAAGGTTTTAACCTAATATATCACTACATCGTCCACCAAAATTAATTTTATTAGCAATAAATAATCTTATATGTAATGACTAATGACTATGAGTTTATATTTTTAAATGAAACATAATAGATTGTTTATGATCACATTGTGTTGTGTTGGTGTGCTGTGCGAAAATAAACAGGTTCATTTTCAATTAAAGTAAACTAGCTGCGCCCTGCGGTTTCACCCGCGTAGACCGGGATAAAAGTAACCTATGTGTTAATCTGGGGTATAAGCTATCTACTTACCAAAATCCCAAATCGGTCCAGCCGTTTGAGCGTGAAGAAGTAACAAACATACAAACAAACAAACACACGCACTTACAAACTTTCGCCTTTATAATATTAGTGTGATGTGATTACTGTGATTAGTAATCGATTATTAAATCGAATTGTTAAACTACGATCAAATACAAGTTAGTTTATAAATCCAAGATACGTTTCAGAATTTTTAAGATTGACAAACTTATCTAACTCAGTAGTGAAACCCAGAACAGTCGTCGTAATTTCTTTTAAATGACGTACTTTTTTAGGGTTCCGTACCTCAAAAGGAAAAACGGAACCCTTATAGTATCACTTCGTTGTCCGTCTGTCTGTCTGACTGTCTGTCAAGACCTTTTTTATCAGGAACGCGTGGAGGTATCAAGTTAAAATGAATATCAAATACGTAAGTCGTCTATGATCCTTTGGAGCTCTAAAAAAATCAAGCTTCTAAGTCTACGCCGTAAAAAAATACGGCCATTTATGCAACATATTTTGATACTCGCAAGTAAATCAAAACCTATAGGGTACTTACCGCTGACCTAGAATCATGAAATTTGGCAAGAAGCAAGTTCTTACAGCACAAGTAAAGGAAAAAGTCTGAAAACCGTAATTTTGTCATTTTATCGCATAAACATTTTTTTTTTGGGATTTCTTGTTTTTCAGCTACAAATGTTAAGTTTGTTTTTGGATACATTCTTTTCAATTACGGAGACCTTCATTTTGCGTGGCCCACACGCGCTTGGCCGGTTTTTATTACTATTAAAATGGATCGAAACAGATAAACTATAGTAATTTACGTTATTTAATTTTCATCGCAACGTATGTACATTCATCAGAAACGCGTCAATAGGTGCAGTACTAGACAGAGTGATCTCTTATTTGTTTTCCAGGGTACCTAAAGATCAGAAGCACATGGAAATATTCCATATTACAATCTTTCATTATAATTGATTCAATGAAAACCTTCATTAAATTCTTGGGAAATGATGTTGATCGTTGGCAACTCTGGCCGTTTTTCGGGTAACACTGTCTTGTATCATTTCAACGTAATTAGTTTGACGGTAGAAGAAGTGAGACAAACATAGATTATTTTGACAGATTGACATATTTATGTATCCGTTTCAAAGCTACGTGTTTAAACTCGTACAAGTCGGTAAGTCGGTACGTTTTTCTGAATTATTTTGTAGGACGCTGCGCCTCTAGTATCATAATACCTCATTGACTAAACATTAAACTTGCCGATTTTATGGCAACCTATTCTTGGTAACATATTGCAACGTCTGAAATATTTTACTTGAAAAGTGTGTCCGACAAAAATTTAATTTTTTTGCAAGTTCAGCTGCTAAATGTGAAGTCGGCACGTAGTTTTGTATTTCGATTTGTGAAACTTCAGTTGGGTCTACGCTAAGTCTGATTATTTGATGAATTAGTTAAGTTAATTTGCTAACGATAGGAGTAACTTGAAATTTGGAACACTTTAATCACAAAAGTATTTTTTTTCGAACGTGACATCTATTGGTACCTAAAAATTCCTACTTGACCCAGATCTCGTCATTTAATAGTTGCCTCTAAACCCGCCAAATTCTAGGTATTTTAGTGTTTTATGCCACAAAATGCGAATAATAACTATTATTGTGACCGCAACATAGTTGTTAACGCTTTTGTACACACAACATTAATTAAATTTTTAGAAAATTACATTTTGCAGTAGTAAACTACTTAATACATTTACGGTTTAGTTTAAGTCATAATGAATTTGCTTCCTAAGATAAATTTATGGGTAATAAAGGGTATGCAAGTTGTTAGAATGATTAGTACCACTGGGCCAAACTGGTCCACTGGATCCGGCGGGTCCTTCACATGCCCTAATATTGTTGATTCTGGAAAGAAGCCAGTTGATTCCAAAGAGAAAATTATTAAGAACATGTCATGCGTTGAGCCACATTGTTCCAGCGTATATCTTCGGCAAAACCGAAATATAGCAAATAAAATCGTTACCTATGTCGGATGGCAACCCGGAAGGCACACAGACTGTCGCAAAAGCTTTGGCAAAAACAGAAGCGTCTGGCAAGGAAGCAAGTGAATTCTTAACACGTTTTTACGGTGACCAGGTAAAATATTATTATATTATAATAGCAGGTCACGTTACTACAAACTGTAAAATTTTCTCATTCAATTTTGAACTTAACCTTCAACAATTGCTCAGGTGCTGGTAAAACTGCAGGCATACCAGGCCTGGGCTTCGGCCCGTAATGACAGGTGCGACTGTCAACGTGCTCGCGCAATGTTAAAAGAGCGTTAAATTCTCCCGCCAAGTATTGCGAACGGGTGTTACGGAAGGCGCGTTTTGACCATGTTGGACGAATTGAGGCCAAGTTGGCATCCTTTCTGGTAGCAAGGAGTTCTGATTGCTGTCTAAATCGGTCTAGACAAATTTCTGCCATTTGCTGCCTCTTATGCTTAAGTCTGATGGAACGCTGGCTCATCCCGCGCAAGAAAGTGCAAACTTATTAGCCTTTATCTTTGCCGAAAATTCACGCCTTGATGCGGCCTCTAACATACCCCACTGTAGTTCCACAATGCCGGAGATGGCAATCTGGTCAAATTCAATGCTCTGAAAACAAAGGCGTCTCTTTTCACTGCCAAAAGGAGTCAGTTTCAGTTATCTCCTACTTTCCGAGGAGCATCTGTACTAGTTACCGACCGCCTAGAGCTTTTGGGCATGGAGTTGACGTCTGATCGGCTCAACCATCGAGTCAAAAGCACAGACTTAATTCCGGACAAAAACTGATTCCGTTATTCTGATCGCACATATTTTTTTGCCAGACGTCTCTTAAAATTTTTAAGCAAAAATATGTTACAATTTAATTAACCTTGCTGTTTTTATTACCTCCTGCTCTACTGCAACCTTTAGTAAATCTTAGCATTCAGTCTTCTACCTACCTTTTGTTTCTTAGACTCTTAACAAACACGTACAGTATGTTCAAGGTCTGAGAGTTCACATTAACACAAAAAATTGAACACGACTGGGTCCTTTTGACGAGTAATAGTACAAATCCGACGACTATTGGTACAAATCGCCCCTTTTTTTTAACTATCTAAAGTACTAAAATTACCTATTAGTCTCTTTTTGCATGGAACATTTGTTCCATTCTGTATCTGAGAAGGACGTTGTTAGCGCGCTACAGTTTATACTTTTGCAGCTATCATCGTTTAACTTGTGTACCTAGGTACTTCTTGTGTTATTGTTCCAAAATATTTTTTTTTTAATTTTGCTGATATTAATATTTTGCCTAGAAGTAGGTACACGCGGCTACACATCAAGCTATACATTTCCAGTTTACACTGACCACTCAATCAATCTGCCTAGCCTTTTCCCAACTATGTTGGGGTCGGCTTCCAGTCTAACCGGATGCAGCTGAATACCAGTATTTTACATGGAGCGACTGCCTATCTGACCTCCACAACCCAGTTACTGGGTAATACGATACCCCTTGGTAAGACTGGTTGTCAGACTTTCGGGCTTCTGACGACCCGTAACGACTGTCAATGATCCACGAAAAACAGCCGGGACCAACGGCTTAACGTGCTTTCCGAGGCACGGAGGAATCTCGGTATGTAAAGATGGTTACCCATCTACTGACCAACCCCGGTAAGCATAGCTTAACCTGACGGATCGACCCGTGCGGCTGTTCTTATTTAGCCACGAGACCACTCATTGTTAGGAAATCCTATACAATGCGAGATCAGCATATACTGGAAATGTATAGCTTGATCTGTAGCCGTGCGTACTATTTCATTTTAAAACACCACATCTTTGTTTACTCATGTGGTCTAATTACACGAATCCAAAATAAAATTTATGTAATAGACGCGGCCGCTTGATGCATCGCGACGCCGCTGCCGCCACCCGCCCGCCGCGCGCCGCCCGCTCGCACCCTCTCGCGAGTGTTTGATTTTCATTTAATTATTAGAAATGCTTTAGAGATATTCAGGGGATTTCTTCCAATTTGAGTAGACAAAAATTGTTGGTAGTAAGATTCATAAAAATATCCTGGGTGTCTTTAATGTACAAGGGTTAAATACAAATTTAACTTCACGAAAAAAAAAGTATAATAGTCACATTGGTGATAATTTACCTAGTTATTTGTAGTAACTATTTAAATACTTTGACAAAATTTCACTCTCTAGGCAATTACTGTTTTGAAGTTATCATTTATTTTATATAAAATAGTCAATATGGTACTTAATATGTTGATTTTGACCGGGGATAATTATTTCCATAATTAAAACTTTTGAAAAGGAGCAGTCATGTACAAAATCACCAGTGGTCCATTTTTTTTTCCCACTTAAATTTAATGTTATTGCTATAATTGCTAATAACTCAATATATATTAAAAAAAAATCGGGGATTACTGTAAATTTATGTATTTCAGCTATTTATATATTTAATTCTGAATTATCACCCAAAGAGCATTTATTGCAATCTACTCCATACAAATCGATCTATTTTTACTGGACTATACAGGGTGTAAGTGGCAACCTTTCAAGGGGTCATTGTACTCATCATCATGAACAACTTTTTCTATAGGACCAATCTTGAAATGGCGAAAAAAAAATCAGTTGTTCAGTACATTTATGTTCGCATAATTCGTTAAAATGTAGGGAACAGCTGATTGTTTTTTCGCGATTTATGGTTTGGTTCCATAGTAAAAGTAGTTAATAATGATGAGTACAATGACCCCTTAAAATGTTGACACTGTTTACACTTACACCCTGTATGAAACGCTGAAACAAAACTCGTTTCTTGTATCGGGACCCCTCTAACTTTATTTTATTTTTATTATTTTTGTTATAGTGGCCATAGGTAATACACGCTCTGTGGAAATTTCAAATGTCTACCTATTACGGGTCAAGACCCTGTGTCAGACGGACAAATGGACAGCGGAGCCTTTGATATTATATAATTCAATATAGTGAGAAGGGTTCCAACGGGTCTCCCGTTGGAACTCTTTGGGTACGGAACCCTAGAAATAATCCAGCACGTATCACGTTGCATTTAATTTACTTAAACTTTTAATGAAATCCTAGGGAGTCATGAAAAGAATCTAGATTTAATCAAAGTATAAGTTTTATAGAAGAAGGTTTCACTTGATTATACTCTGTATGCATGTTATTGCGTTTCTGTGCTGAGTGGGGTCTTCAAACTTTGCTTTTTGTAATGTTTATTCTTTTATGTGGCTGACTTTTCATGTTAGATTAAAATTTGTATGTTTTGAGCGTTTGCACTGACGAAACATTCAGTTAAAAACATGTTGATATCTCTGTCAGATACATTGACAGAAATACAAATAGCAATACGTTTTTATGCGATGTTTTTTTTGGCAAATAATCACATACAAAAAATGCTTAAATGCATAAGGAATTACAAAAGCATTTTTTGTACTTTGACTTTTTTTAAATGGTCATGAATTCAATAACACCATGTTATTACGTGTGTAAATTAAAAAAACAACCGACTTCCAAAAAAACACTACAAAGTGAAAAATAACTTTAATTTCGGAAGTCGCTGTCTTTGGTTTTTTATTTACTTTCGTTTTTTTTTCCACCGACTTCCGAAATTAAAGTTATTTTTCACTTTGTAGTGTTTTTTTGGGAGTCGGTTGTTTTTTTTTTGTAAAAAGTTTTTATTTTTCACTTTTTAGTTGTGCCTACCCCACACAAATCTGAATACCACTCTGAAAAAAAAACCGGTCAAGAGCGAGTCGGACTCGAGTCGGATTTCTGAAAAAGTGTGCTATTTAGAGACATCGTTTTATTTTTCCTGTAATCTTTACATAAACTTCTATCACATTGAATAATTTCAGATTTTTCTCTTTGCAAACTTCGGAGATAAGGGGGGGGGGGGGGGGACGGTATTTTTTTTACATTTTTCATCAAAGTCGAAAACTATGGGGCCTAGAAAAAAGAAAAAAAATGTTTGAGAATGTGCCAACAGCGCTCTTTCATATGATACCCTATATGCCCTAGCAGCCCCACTTTGATTTTTTAAGACCCCCTTCAATACCTGTTGCAAAAAAAATATAAATATTTTTATTTCTTTCTTATTTGCAAAATAGTTGGGTCAACGTCATCTAAAACTATTCTAAATTTCAAGCTGATAGCATAAGTAGTTCTTGAGATATCCAGCTGTGACAGACAGACAGACAGCCAGACAGACAGACAGACAGACTGAGTGACACCATAAGGGTTCCTTTTTTTACCATTTTGGTACGGAACCCTAATAAATTAGAGCATCATCCATATAGACTAAATGGGAAAAATACGTATTAAATTATTGAAGCTAACTCAAAAGCCACTCATCAGAACTTAAAGATATTTTTATACGATCATCTCAGGAGTATACCATTTCAAATAAAAACTTTGCAAAAACGTCGCGCTAATATAAGTCATGTCAGAAGTTTGGTAGGCGTAGTTTTAGTTGACGGAGATAACGAGACTACGAAATCTGCCTTCTGACAATCAAGGCTACACATAACATGCAACTCAATTACGTAGCGCAATTTGAAGCGGCATATAGTTACCATTAAATCATTTATAGCCAAAGTGCACCTCATGACAATTCCAATGAGCCCAAACACGGCTAGGATACATTGTTTTATTACTGAGTTCCGATCCTACCTTCCGGCTTCTTCATCAGATCGGTTCGATGGTACCATTTTCATCAGAACAATTTATTTAAAGCTTCGTCATAGTCGCTTAACTATTTTAATCCAAATATCTTATCGCCACCCGTGAAATCCCACCCGTGAGTTCCCGTGGCCATCTGTGGTCTTCTTCATCAGTTCTACTTCACCAGATGATACTTTCTGAATGCAAACGCTTGATTTGTTGATGAAAATACCAAAATCGCTATATGTATGCCTATAATATTTGAGGAGTTCCCTCGATTCCTCATGGATTCCATCATCAGAACGGGATTTTGATAAAAATAGGACCAATCTGGAAGTATACCCTTTTAAATAAATAAATAATTTTCGGAACCGGTTCATAAATCACGGAGTAGGTACTGAGGTAACAAACATACAAAAAAAAAATACAACCGAATTGAGAACCTCCTCCTTTTTTGAAGTCTCCTTTTTTTGAAGTCGGTTATTGAGAACCTCCTCCTTTTTTTGAAGTCGGTTAAAAAGTGTCAATGTCAACTGTCAACTGATCAGCGAGTAAAAAGTGTTTGTGTGCATAACCAACTGACGTCATAATCACAGAGCAATATGGCGTCCACTGCGTCCAGCGTTTTCGCGCGTTTGAAAATATAAAATTTAAATGCACTATGGCACTTATCGATTGAATAAAATTTTTTTGTTTTTTTTTAGTGCTTAATAGCACTATAGAATCTAATTGAGACACCTTTCAAAAATGGGTGTACCCTATTTGCACGTCACTTGAATTAAAAATGCACAAGTTCAAACTACCTCATACAAGTTGTAGCTTCTAAGTAGGTTTGTTCAAGTTGTATGCAAATTGTAACTTGCATAATGGAATCGCGCCTTATGTTTTTACACGCTTCAGATTTCATCTCAATGGACATAAAACGCCCAACTACACGATACACGTGGCCTTGAAAAGTGTGAACACCAAACAATTCGTCAAACATTTCAGATTAATTAAAATTTTCATACATCACGCCAAAACGAAGTCAATAACAGCAAAAAATACCGATGCATATATACCGACATACTTCAGTAATATGAAATACCGACCCATTCCGTGCCAACATTAACGTACCGTTTTTGAATTCCAATGGATTCGCACCTCAGGATTATTGCGGCATTTTTCCACATCGGTATCCCATTATGGCGTCCCCGATGGCATGCCAGTGACGTTATTAAGATCCCGCGGTAGATGTAAGAATGAACGGTATTAGGGACACTTAGGTCTCATTTATATGCACGGGTTTAAGGACTATTCGCATATTGATGAGGTGGATTAATGTAGGAGAGTTTTGGGTGCATACCGAGGTAGTTTGTGTTTGTTTGCGGATTTGGAAATAATGGATCATGTTGGTGCATTTTTAGCGTTCAATGATAAAATTCTACTTATATTGATGGATGCCCTGCATTTTCAAACGTTTCAATGATCTGTCGGTTACGTATTATAATGTCTAAAGTTATTCTAACTATTTTCGATATAACTACGGTCAAAAGACCTACCGTTTAAAATACCTAAAAATCGATTCACAGATTTTTGAAATAACTAATGAACGAAATACATAATGTAGAATTCACCTCGGTTAATTCATTTACGATTTATTCAGCTACAATTAATAAACCTAAAGTTGATTGAACTAATGGACGATTCACCTACTGTTGGTTTTCAATCAAAAATATTGAATATTGTTTGTTCGGTATATTTTCCATGGTATTTTATTTCAACGACGACTTAAAAAATCATTAATTTAGATTAATCGTTATTCTTTAGTGCAATTGATTTTAGTTTAATCAAAATTATGTAAGCAAAACAGTAGTTCAGTCGACCAATATGTGTTATGAACACATGTGAATCAACCGTAGTTATATCGAAAATAGTTAGATTAACTTTAGATATTATAATATATAACCGATCTGTCGATTGTGCGTTTTTGACAAATTTTGTATGACAGGGCAAAAGACCAAGGGGTAATCAAATCAAATCAAATCATTTTACTATCAGGCAACTAGGCCCATAGATAAAATACATAAAACAATAATAAACTGCATAACTGTAACTGGACTGCATTTTGACAGCCCCTATGCTATTGTATTGAAACCGAAACTTATCATATAGTTCGCGTCATGTACGTTTGCCGCTCTGAAGTAGACTATCAAATGACTGCGCAGTAGTCAATATCATGGACCAGAGGCCCTAGTGCGAGTTTTTAAACTTACTCGATCTAATCACGTTAACGTAGGTAAACTTCAATTTGTACTGAAACTGACTAAGCGCCGTCTGGTGACTATAATGGGAAACACAATTACTCCATACAAATTGATGTATGTTAACGTTAACGTAAACTTTAATTTGTACTGAAACTGAATTAGCCCCGTCTGGTGACTGTAATGGGAAAAACGATTATTCCATACAAATTAACGTAAGTTAACGTTAACGTAAACGCGATCGAGTAAGTATAAAAACACGCACTAAGGCCACAGGTCCATAGTCAATATCTATACTGAAACAACAGCGCGCCATGCCATACGCATCTAAAAGCCTGGGGGTCTACTCCCTAAGCACGAAACCCGTAGTTTCGGCCTTCGTTACGGGCGTTTCCTACTCCGTATCACCTACGGATGCATGATTGGTTCGGGGCCCGAACGAAGTATGAATCACAACACGATTTGACAGTTGTACCTAAAAATTTAACTTTTACACTTGTTTTGATAGATCGTTATGTCAGACGGACGGACTGACGGACGAACGGACGGACTTAGGGAGTAAACCCCCTGGTTCCAGAGCGGGAAACTTACGTGACGCGAACTGTAATTGCATTACGCTGGCCAGTGGCGTGCGGTTCATAAAGACAAAAAGACACTGCCTACCCTACCTAACTCAGTATAATCTGGTTCTGAGATCTATTATTATTTTATCTACGAGTACTTACTAACAATAAACAAAAAAAATCATAAACACTCGTTCTAACTTCCAAGCAGACTCGTTCAGTATTGTAGCATTGCGCTGCACTAGCGCCCCGCTGCGCTGAGTGCCTCGCGTCTCGGGAAAGACACGAACTATTCGGGTCTAAAAGTTTCTAAGTGTGCTCTTGTGGTCATGCGGATTGAACGAGTGTGCGTTCCTATAAATACGTGGCACACATTGTCACAATAACGATGTCACAATAATGATGTTTTCCGAACAAAATTAGCATCATTCATAACTTACACTTTTTTTTTGCCGTATTGTTTTTTGTACTGAGTCAGTTTGTGACTGAGTCGCCATATTGTTTGTTTGATTCGTTTTGATTTGTTTTGTGAGCCATATTATTTGGTATTTAAGAGTTTAACGTCGATAATAGTGTGAAAAATGGATAATATTCACTGTGAACGTCTTGCAGAACTTTCCATGTTTTCAATAGAAAAAAACCTTTTTACGGAAATGAAACGCCTTTCCAACTTTTACGATTCCATGTTGCAGTCATTCTTACAGAAAGATAAACGTCTAGATTGATTACCTATACAATTAAAAAATCTTAAAATAACTTATGGCTCCTACAAGCACACCACCAACTTTTTACAGCTATTATTTAATTTTACAAATACTGAACATCAAACAAATGCGCCGAAATTGATATGTCTACAAAATCAGCCAATCTATGTACCATATCTATATATTTGTGGTGGCTATTACATACCTACATCATTAAAATTGTCTGCCTACCCTGTCTAAAAACTCTGTGCACGCTACTGACGCTGGCAGTGGTCACCGAAGTACTAACTGTGTGAGCACCATAGACCTTAGATTTCAATTGTTTTTTTTCTTTTTCAGATAACAAATCAACGAAAGGCTCGGTCGTCACTCTATCTTGTTACAAGAGTAAGTAATTCACCTAGAACATAAATTAAAATGTTTAGGTACATCTGTGTAGATTCTAGATAAAGTTGCTATGTCTTAATTAATTTACTGCTTTTATTTCAGAGGAGCCAAAAATACAAATAGAGGAGGAATTCTTTAGTGAAAATTCGAAAAAACTCAGAACGAATAGTATTAAACCAGGTACCTACTTATTTTTAACACTCCTTGCAATTTTAATGCAACCGTACCTTAATTGCGTAACACACTATCAATCGGTATATCTCAATCATTTTGAAGCAAATTTCTAATCCATTGCTTCATATATCGTCGCTAATCTAAGTGACGTAACTGATTCGAAGAAAATTTTACAGGGCAAGCTATTTTTCTTTTTTTTTTTGTAAACTGTAGATATATCGGTCTCGATTTTTGCATTATCATGGGGACCGTAAAGCATAGGTACAGATAAACCGATTAGACAGATCGATTCGACTTGGAAAATGTATCAAATTACTATAGTTAGGTCGGCTATCGGCTTAGTCCAAAATGTCAGATACGTCAGTTAGTTATATTAGCGACGATATGTTCGAAAAATTTGTCTGCTTAGGAACGTAAACAACGCAATTAATGTTGTTGAACTATCAAAATGAGACCGATTCCGATTGATAGGCTCGTATTTATAATCAAAGTAATTACTTGAGTAATTACTTACTACTAAGTAATTTCATACTTGAGGGTAGAATTTAGAGACTGCAACCCGGTATGTTTCTCAACCCGGCCGGGCCCGGTTGCATTCGTCGCCAACCCGAACGGGTCCGCCGGGCCCGGTCGGGTTGTGTGTTAGCGATGAAACCTTTAAAGTATTTTATGAAAATTTTCTATACAATGAATGGAAAAAGACAATGATGTTAATATTTATTTCAAACTGGCTTATGAACAATTCTCACTCAAATCTCAAAATCACACTTAATATAGAATTGATTACTTTTACTTAAGGACGGAAAAGTAACATTAGTATTAGTAATTATTCATTTTTATAAGTTTCAACAAGCAGAGAGGCAATTACCGTATTTTTAACAACGTTCACAATTTGAAAACATAGTATTAAAATAAGAAACTAATAACGCAGCCTAAAGTACTAAACGTGTCATAACAACATAGATTAGATAGATAGATAAACTTTGGTAGCTTTGGTATAAACAAAACAAATTCTTATTTGTTAAAAGTAAAGTACATATTATGTTTTTTCTTAAACTTTGGCTATTAAGACTAGTGATTGTTACTATTACTAATTGACCAAATAGCGAAATCTTATAGGCTAGCATGTACTGTACCGGATCCGGTGACCGGGCCCGGTGGGTGCCTAAAAGGGCACCGGGCCCAGGCGGGCCCGGCCCGGCCGGACCCAGTTTGCAATCTCTAGTAGAATTCTTAAGTAAAGAAAATGGTGACTATTACTTGGCTAAGAATTCTAAGCTTTGACAGTTCTAACTTCAAACAATTACTAAACTATAGAAAGAAAATCATTGCTTGAGCAATTACTGTTACTTAAGTAATTACTTTTACTTGACTATAAATACGAGTGATAGTGTGTTAAGCAATTGCAAGCATGCTGGTTTACAGTCTATACAGGGTGGCAGGGACTCGAAGCACAATCTGTTACCATGAATACATAATAATAATACACACAACAGTAGGTACCTACATGATTCTGGATACCTCTGTGTTGAAATTTTTCATCGGTTATTTAAAAAAAAATCTGCCGTTTCCTACAAAAGTCCAAACCTACGCGGTCAAAATGTATGAACAGATTTTTTTTGATAACTTACTAACAAAAAATTCCAGAATCATGAACTGAATCCATGGTCCCAGGTTGCGCGTCGATGTCCCGCTACCCTGTATACCTATCCCTTTTTCACAAGCCCGTATTGTACCCATAGCTAAAAGGCCTCCCTCCTCTTCTTCCACCTCTCTCTGTCCCAGAGCTGCCAAAGATAACTTAACTTTCTTTCGAAAGCGCGAAGTAAAATTTGAATGATTTTAAAATTGAAAATACTCATTTCAAGGACCAACTTGCTGGCCTTTCTGACTCGATCAATTCGCACCATCAATCATATTCAGGTCGAAATTTATGTATTTACATGGTACTGGGGTGAATTCGCAAAATTACTATTGTTTAGCATAGACTTATAAAAAAAGGAGGACTCCGCGCCACGCATATTGAAAGTGAAGCAACAGTAACTATGCCGTTTGATCGTTATATGACCGTTTGTACAAACACGCTTCACGCACACATTTACATCATAGTATGCCGACCGGCCGCCATTATGTGTCACGAGCGACGGCGTCTTTGCAGGTACTCAAATCACGCACACATAGATCGGTACGGTGCTTCACTTTCGATATGCGTGGCGCGCAGTCTTCCTTTTTTTATACGTCTATGTTGTTTAGATTATGTGCAACAATGTTTTTTAGATATATTTTGTACTTTAATTTTAATTTTGGGTGGGTGACTTTTTTTTTTTTTTTTTGAGGGTGGGAAATCATCAAATAACTTCTCCCGCTCCGGGTGGAGCGGAAGGGCGTGTCAGACTTTTACTGACTAAAACCCACCCGTTTTCCTTCAGTTGCCTATGCCAGGGCCGCGGTATCTTCTTCAAACAACCCGCGACCCCAGCGGCGTGTGTGTGACTTGGCTAACGCATTAGGTTAAGTCTTGTAATGGTAGTTTTAAGGCATTAAATAAATAAAGTTATAAAATTTTATTCATATTTAAGGGTGATACTCGTACTAAATTGTCCTATTATCCTACTGGATAGTTTTATTTTCGACTAGCTTTTGCCCGCGGCTTCGCCCGCGTGGATTTCGGGAAATATCCCAAGGGAACCTGCTACCGGGAATTCCTTCCTTATTCCTTGTCTACATTATAGAGGGAACCTCTGTGCAAAATTTCAGCTTTCTAGGTCCATCGGTTTGGGCTGGGCGTTGATGAGTCAGTCAATCAGTCAGTGAGTCAGTCAGTCAGGACTTCTCTTTTTATTTATATAGATTTAAAAATCGTCCGAATTGACGCAACGTTTACGTACGCCTTTGTGCTATGGCCTTAAAAGTATTGTAAGAATCTCCTAGTTATACTAACATACTACATCAAATACCTGTACACTCATAATGAATGTCAGAGGAAGGCGACGGGCGCGAGACATGGGGCACGGGCGCTGACTTTCTGCTGTCCATCATCGGCTTTGCAGTCGACCTCGCGAATGTGTGGCGCTTCCCTTATCTCTGCTACAGGAATGGCGGCGGTGAGTTGTCCTACCTTTTTTTTATATACAGTTATGAGTATTAAATACCGTACAGTTACGAAAAAGTCAAAGACGTTTTTCTCGTGAAATAAAAATTGTAACTTTGAGAAAAGACCTAAATATTTTTAAATTGGAATCCTAGTGTGAGTTCCAGGAAAGAACACAACAAATGTAACTTATTATACAATAAAATTATTCTTATTCTTATTCTTATTTTATATTACAAAAAACAAAGAAAAAAATTGGTATATTTGTCACAGAAACACGTGCATGCGAATAGATAATATAGTTGAGTAATAAGAAAAACCGGCCAAGTGCGTGTCGGACCATGCATAATAAACGGTTCCGTAGTTGAAAAGAATTTATCCTAAAAACAAACTTAACATTGTAAGTATAAAAAAAATAATTGTATGTAATAAAATTACAAATTAACAATTTTCGGTCTTTTTTCCTTTACTTGTGCTGTGAGACTTTGCTTCTTGTCTTTCATGATTCTAGGTCAACGGGAAGTACTCTATAGGTTTTGATTTACTTGCGAGTATCAATTATATTGCATAAATGGCCGTATTTTTTATTGCGTTGACTCAGAAGCTTGATTTTTTTGGAACTCCAAAATACCATAGGCTTACTTATTTGATATTAATTTCAATCTGATATCTGCACGCGTTCCTGAGATAAAGGGTCTTGACAGACTGACAGACAGACAGACAACGAAGTGATCCAGTAAAAGTTCCGTTTTTTTCCTTTTGAGGTACGGCGGAACCCTAAAAACAAACAAAATGTAAGGTGCTATAAAAATATCTGCCACGGCTTCAATGGGAGATAGTATTGAGTATATAGATTACAATAGTGAAAAAATTTGTACGCCGGAATAGTTAGTTAAATCAATTTGAGAAAAAAAGTACCAATTAAATAAACATTTACTTTATTCTGCATAATGTGGTTCACAAACTACGCGCGATGTGTCACTTCGTCAATGAAAACAATTGCTATCTCTTTATAACCGCTGGTCGATTCTGTAAAAATCTCACCGTGAAAACTTGCGTGGAGTGAGCTGTCAATGTCATACCACGAATGCTAGGGATTCACCAAATTACATTTACAATCATAATCGAGATTTTAATTATATTTTTTATGCTAATTTTAAACCGCCGTCGCGCCGTAAACCTCCCTATTGCCACTTTCATGGAAATCGTCGGAGCCGATTTCGAGAACGTGATTGGTCATTTTTATTGAAAGGATTTTATTTTATTTATTGTTCTTGCGTGAAGCGCTCTCACCTCGGAATAAGTACATACGGACTAGTCTTGCAAAAAAAATAAAAAAACAAAATGAGTTTGTGACTGAATTTCTGTTTTGCAATTTTATTTAAAAATACCCTAAATAGTAATGTTTAGACACTTAAATACTAGTTTTAAAATAATATTAAATTATTACTAGAATAGCGTAAAAAACATTAAAATCTCGATTATGACTGTAAAAATGTGCTTGGTCCATCCCTAGCATCAGGTGGGATGACACTGACAGCTCACTCCACGCTCACTTCACTTAAGTTTTCACGGTGAGATGATTACGGAATAGCATTGTGTTCTGTGAATGAACACTACGAGACGGTTTCATACAAATAAATAAATTCAAAATACGCGCATTTTTAAGTATGAAATTTATGTCATAAGACCAATAATTTATCTTCATTATTGTAATCTATATACACAATACTATCTCTCATGCCTGGGCCGCACACATCGCGATGACATTCGGGCGATAAACTTCGTCTTCGGTCTACAGCGAAGCTGCGCGGCCACATAGTGCGTGTTGTCAAGTTTATCGCGATGTACGAGCGATGTACAAACGAATAAAACAAAATGGACGCCGCGGTTGCTCTGTATTTTATGGCAGCAAGATGGCAGCTAATAATTATTTTTTACATTTATGTCATGTAAAAAACAAATTAAAAGCAAGAAAAAGGAGGAAGTGGATGCTAACTATTCACAAATTAAGAACTATATTAGCTATATTATGCACTGTAGTTTAACTTAACACTTCCACTACGCACGAAGGGTGGGGGCCGACTGAAGTGTGGCCGCGCAAGCGAAGTTCATCGCGATAAAACGCTTTGATCTGCGAGAGTTTACCGACAGCGGAGCGAAGTCGTTGCGACTACGCACGAAGCTCCGAAGTATTCGCGAATACTTGGCTACATACATCGCGATTACGCGAATCTTCGGGTTATCGCGATGTGTGCGGCCTAGGCATCATTGCAGCCGTGGTAGATGTTTTTATAGCACCTAAAGATCTACATTTTCGTAATACCATGAAATATCTACCAATACTTTGTAGGAAAATCGGGGAAAATCATATTTGGCTTTTGGACGTCAGATAGGCAGTCGCTCCATATAAAATACTGGTATTCAGTTGCATCTGGTTATACTGGAAGCCGACCCAAACAGAGTTGGGAAGAATCTTGCGGAAGTAGTATTAGTTATGCTTGAGAATATATTGTGAACTTTTTTTTTGTGCTAGCATCTTGATTTTGTTGAATTATAAAAAACAAAAGAGGTTTATTTCAAATGGTTCTTATTTCTAAAATTGAAATGGAGATTCATTTGCCTATATTTTCCAATTTGGTCTGCGTCAATTTTTATTCCTTCTGGTTTGTATCGTACTTAAAATTTATTATGACATGATTTTATTTTATTTTTGTTTTGCTTTTTTGTAGGAAAAAAAAACGTCTTTCACGTTACAAAGGGATGTTGCTAAGGCGATAATATCAAATACGTAAAACGTGCTAAGATGACACGTTTTCTATAATCACTTTGCAAGATGCTTTTAATATTTACGATATTTTGTTTTTTTTGTGGCGAGCATATAGTAACTTAATTATGAGTAAGCTCGAACGAAGCTCGTACGTGGTGAGGTAATATCGTTGACTAAATAATATTAACTTAACCAGGGGCTCGTGGCTAAGTAATAACAGCCGCACGGGTCGATCAATCAGGTTAAACTACGCTTGCCGGAGTTGGTCCGTGGATGGGTGACCATCTTTACATACCGAGACTCCTCCGTCCCTCGGAAAGCACGTTAAACCGTTGCAGATTTTTTGACTCGAGACGCGTCAAATTGGAAAGTCTGGCGGAAAAATTAAATTGAGCTGCTTCCTTTCTTGTGTCAAATGTAAAATATAAGCATTTTAACATTATAATTACGATTATCCTATACAGGGTGAAATTGAATTCATGGGCATCCTCTTAAGGTCATTGTACTCATCATTATGAACAACTTTTACTATTCACGACACGTTGTGCACAAGTTCTGAGCAGTAACCTAACAAAATGTACTAGGCTTGCATGAATTCAAGATAGTTTTTTATTCGTATTATTATGTACCTCTTTGTGTTTATATTTACATAATAATTAACCTATGTCCTTTGTGATTTATTGTACCTTTCAAATGGTGAAAGAATTTTTCAAATTGGAGCTGTGGTTCCTGAAATTCCCTCTTTCTAATATTAGTATAGTATTTTCATTATTCACGATAACTTTACATAGGTACTCATATAGGAAGGCTCTATACGACTTTCCGTGTCACTGGGTTTATGACTCACAATGCTCTTGGATAAAAACCGGTCAAGTGCGAGTCGGACTCGCGCACGAAGGGTTCCGTACCATATTATATGTTTAACAATCGCAAAGATAACTTTTTACTTATTTTATAATGATACTGTGAATTACAAGGTTATTTTTTGCAGTTGCAGAAAATCACCCATGTTTTTACCTTATGAATCGCTGTTTTCAGTATTGTTGATTAAATACAGTATTCATAGTACCTACATGGTATAAAGAAGTTTCAAATTCCTAATTTGTTGAATTGTTGCGCTAGAGCTCGTACAAAAATGGTCTAAAATTTACAACTTTTGCGGCCCCTATTTCTTAATTTTAAAAGATTAAAAAAATATATGTTTGTATTCTACTCAATGAGTTCTAGACGATGACACCCCACATGCTAGATTATTTTTTATTTTTTTTTTTTCAAAATGAAAAGTTTATTGTATGGGGATCGCCCCCTTTCATTTTTGACTTTGCTTTATTTTTATTATTTGTTGTTATAGCCGTAATAGACAGCGGAGGCTTAGTAAGTTTGTACTGGACTGTACGTGGTTGTCTGATTTCATGGATTTTAATTTTATTGCGCGGAACCCTAATTATTTTTCTAAAATAAAAATAGCCTAAGTTACTCCTTAAAACATCAGCTATATGTCGTCAAAATCGGTGAAAATTCGTTTGGCAAGTTTCCTAACTTGACTCAAAGTACCATTTTTTTAATCGGACTGCGCTTTAAAATTCTTCTATACAAACTTTAACATCCCTAACCTCATTTGAGGCGTAGTTTTGAAAAACTAATAATGACAAACATTATTAATTACTTATGCAAGTATTTGTGCTAAGTTTCAAGTTCATTAACCAAATTAATAAGATTTTTCATGTAAACTGTATCTCTGTTTTCACGAACACAAATAAAGAATTTCAAAAATCGTCTGGTATGTTTCCATAACTTGACTCAAACATTATTTACACCAATTTCAGAGTTAATCAAGACCCCAATAAAATCCTCCGCTATAAAATTAACTTTTCACCCCTTAGGGGTAGATTTTTGGAAAACCCTGATACACGTTAGTCTTAATTTTTGGTCTCAAGTATAAAAACTGAGTTTTGAGTTAATCGGACCGCGTGTTAAAGTTCTTCCATACAAACTTTGACACCCCCAATCCCTCCTTAGGGGGTAGTTTAGGAAAACTAAAAATAATAAACTTTATAATTTACTTAGATGAATATTCGTGCTAAGTTTCAAGTCTATTAACTCAAGGGATAGGATTTTTCATACAAACTTTCATCCCCTATTTTACCCCCTTAGGGATGAAATTTTCAAAAATCCTTCCTTAGTGGATGTTAACACTATATAAGGTATCTTTATGCAAAATTTCAAGTCTCTAGGTCCATTGGTTTGGGCTGTGCGTTGATATATTAGTCAGTGACTCAGTCAGGACTTTGATTTTTGTATATATATAGATTTTACCATGTTATTTTAACACCACAGACTTCTTATAGGTTTTCCTGTAATCTACCGGTATAGAACTATTTCCTATATTTTTTTCAAAATTTTAGGCTCAGTAGTTTCGGAGATAAGGGGGGGGAATGGTAAATTTTCGTCAATTTTGTTAAATAACTTTAAAACAATATATTTAACAATTATAAAAAAAATATATTTGAGAGCCTCATAGTAAGCCCTTTCATTTGATATGTCACACGGTACAGTTTACAAAACTTTTTTTTTTAATTTTCTTATTTTCCCCCTAAAAGTGACTCTCATATTCAAAATTCATATATTTACTTTAGCTGTACGTGTTTGGGTCACAGAAATCCATATGTGTACCAAATTTTAACTTAATCGGTCCATTAGATTCGGAGCAAATTGGCTGTGACAGACGGACAGGCGGACAGACAGACAGACAGACACACGAGTGATCCTATAAGGGTTCCGTTTTTTCCTTTTGAGATACGGAACCCTAAAAACGGATTGCATATACAGA